>CM042447.1:27130606-27763106 GCA_023631565.1 Gymnocephalus cernua
GTCCATGTTATATTATTATATCATTGATGCACTGTATTAATATGTGAGTGCTACTTTAATGTTGTGGTTGGTCGAGGTGGAACTAATTTAATCTATAATGATGAATCATACTATATAAACTGATCACATGTTTTGTATGTCAAATCTTAGTCCATATCCTCGACGTTCCACTTCCGGTGCCGCCTGATGTCCGTCTCCTTCCTATGTCTCTGTGTTGGTGTTCTAACCTCCGGCTGATTTGTGAGGACTCTGGTTAACTGCTCCTCAGATCTCAGCAGGGTAAATCCAGACAGCTAGCTAGACTATCTGTCCAATCAGAGTTTTCTGTTGCACGACTAAAACTACTTTTGAACGTACACCTTCCACCAAAACAAGTTCCTTCCTGAGATTATATTGCAGAGGCACCATGGCTCGGTCCGGACCTTAGCGCCGCCCAAGACGATTGTGATGCCAATAAACCAGAGCACGTTTTTCTCCCATCCAGGAATGCTGTGTGGACTAGCAAGACCCTCCTCCGCAGCGATGTGGAGGAGGGTCTGGCAAAGCGAGGCTAGTAAAATCTTAATCTGGAATGTGACTAGTAACCAAAGCTGTTAAATAGATGCAGTCAAGTAAAAAGTACAATACTCGTAGTCCACCAACTAGCCCTGCGAGTAGTCAGTATTAGTGATGTGCGGATCGCTACTAAAGTATCGATATTTACGATCCCAACGTCTCCTGCTCTAGTATCGATTCTCATATAAAAAGTTCGATATTTAAACTCAGTAATTAGGAGTGAGTGTTTATGTTATCATAAGTAACTTTATGTCACCAGAAAAGTCTAATTATATCCGGTTATGGGACGGAACTACTTCTCCTTCCGCCGGTCAGTTGTGTGGGCACTGCGGCTCTGTGACGGAGCCAGCCGCTGCAGCAGCGCTTCTTTAACTTCCATCTACGAAGACTGCAGACTGCAGAGTGACCATGACTGACCGCAAAAGGAGTCAAGTCTGGCTGTATTTTAGCTGTAAAGACAGCAGTGATGCTGTGTGTGATGTGTGTGGAAAGACAGTGAAATACAGTGGTAACACTACAAACCTCGCTAAACATCTGAGGTTAAGTCCATCCATCATCCATCCATCGTCGTCCGCTTATCCGTGGTCGGGTCGCGGGGGGAGCAGCTCCAGCAAGGGACCCCAAACTTCCCTTTCCCGAACCACATTAACCAGCTCTGACTGGGGGATCCCGAGGCGTTCCCAGGCCAGGTTGGAGATGTAATCCCTCCACCTAGTCCTGGGTCTTCCCCGAGGCCTCCTCCCAGCTGGACGTGCCTGGAACACCTCCCTAGGGAGGCGCCCAGGGGGCATCCTTACCAGATGCCCGAACCACCTCAACTGGCTCCTTTCGACGTGAAGGAGCAGCGGCTCTACTCCGAGCTCCTCACGGATGACTGAGCTTCTCACCCTATCTCTAAGGGAGACGCCAGCCACCCTCCTGAGGAAACCCATTTCGGCCGCTTGTACCCTGGATCTCGTTCTTTCGGTCATGACCCAACCTTCATGACCATAGGTGAGGGTAGGAACGAAAACTGACCGGTAGATCGAGAGCTTTGCCTTCCGGCTCAGCTCTCTTTTCGTCACAACGGTGCGATAAACTGAATGTAATACCGCCCACGCTGCGCCGATTCTCCGACCAATCTCCCGCTCCATTGTCCCCTCACTCGCGAACAAGACCCCAAGGTACTTAAACTCCTTCACTTGGGGTAAGGACTCATTCCCTACCTGGAGAAGGCACTCCATCGGTTTCCTGCTGAGAACCATGGCCTCAGATTTAGAGGTGCTGATCCTCATCCCAGCCGCTTCACACTCGGCTGCAAAACGATCCAGTGAGTGCTGAAGGTCACAGGCCGATGATGCCATCAGGACCACATCATCTGCAAAGAGCAGCGATGAGATCCCGAGCCCACCGAACTGCAACCCCTCCCTACCACGACTACGCCTCGATATCCTGTCCATAAATACTACGAACAGGATTGGTGACAAAGCGCAGCCCTGGCGGAGGCCAACCCTCACCTGAAACGTGTCCGACTTACTGCCGAGAACCCGGACACAGCTCTCGCTTTGGTCATACAGAGATTGGATGGCCTTGAGAAGGGACCCCCTCACCCCATACTCCCGCAGCACCTCCCACAAAGTCTCCCGGGGGACCCGGTCATATGCCTTCTCCAGATCCACAAAACACATGTAGACTGGATGGGCATACTCCCAGGCTCCCTCCAGGATCCTTGCTAGAGTAAAGAGCTGATCCGTTGTTCCACGACCAGGACGGAATCCGCATTGTTCCTCTTCCACCTGAGGTTCGACTATCGGCCGAACCCTCCTTTCCAGCACCTTGGAGTAGACTTTACCAGGGAGGCTGAGAAGTGTGATACCCCTGTAATTGGTACACACCCTCTGGTCCCCCTTTTTGAAGAGGGGAACCACCACCCCGGTCTGCCACTCCTTTGGCACTGTCCCAGACTTCCACGCAATGTTGAGTAGGCGTGTCAACCAAGACAGCCCCTCCACACCCAGAGCTTTCAACATTTCTGGACGGATCTCATCAATCCCTGGGGCTTTGCCACTGTGGAGTTGTTTGACTACCTCAGAGACCTCCACCAGGGAAATTGACGACAATCCCCCATCATCCTCCAGCTCTGCCTCTAACAAAGAGCGCGCATCAGCTGGATTTAGGAGTTCCTCAAAGTGCTCCTTTCACCGCCCTATTATCTCCTCAGTTGAGGTCAACAACGTCCCATCCTTACTGTACACAGCTTGGATGGTTCCCCGCTTCCCCCTTCTGAGGTGGCGGACGGTTTTCCAGAAGCGCCTTGGTGCCGACCGAAAGTCCTTCTCCATGTCTTCTCCGAACTTCTCCCACACCCGCTGCTTTGCCTCTTTCACGGCAGAGGCTGCAGTCCTTCGGGCCCGTCGGTACCTTGCAACTGCCTCCGGAGTCCTCTGGGATAACATATCCCGGAAAGACTCCTTCTTCAGTCGGACGGCTTCCCTGACCACCGGTGTCCACCACGGTGTTCGAGGGTTACCGCCCCTTGAGGCACCTAAGACCCTAAGACCACAGCTCCCTGCCGCAGCTTCAGCAATGGAAACTTTGAACATTGTCCACTCAGGTTCAATGCCCCCAGCCTCCACAGGGATGCACGAAAAGCTCCGCCGGAGGTGTGAGTTGAAGGTCTGTCGGACAGGAGCTGCCTCCAGACGTTCCCAATTTACCCGCACCACCCGTTTGGGCTTACCAGGTCTGTCCAGAGTCTTCCCCCACCCCCTGACCCAACTCACCACCAGATGGTGATCAGTTGACAGCTCCGCCCCTCTCTTTACCCGAGTGTCCAAAACATACGGCCTCAAATCAGATGAAACGATTATAAAATCGATCATTGACCTTCGGCCTAGGGTGCTCTGGTACCAAGTACACTTATGAGCATCCCTATGTTCGAACATGGTGTTTGTTATAGACAATCCATGACTAGCACAGAAGTCCAATAACAGACAACCACTCTGGTTTAGATCAGGGAGGCCGTTCCTCCCAATCACGCCTCTCCATGTATCTCCGTCATTGCCCACATGTGCGTTGAAGTCCCCCAGCAGAACTATGGAGTCCCCCTCCGGAGCCCCATACAGGACTCCATTCAAGGTCTCCAAGAAGGCCGAATACTCTGAACTCTTGTTTGGTGCATATGCACAAACAACAGTCAGAGTTTTCCCCCCAACAACCCGCAGGCGTAGGGAGGCGACCCTCTCGTCCACCGGGGTAAACTCCAACGTTGCGGCGCTCAGCCGGGGACTTGTGAGTATCCCCACACCCGCCTGGCGCCTCACACCCTGGGCAACTCCGGAGAAGAAAAGAGTCCAACCCCTCTCCAGGAGTACGGTTCCAGAACCGAGACTATGCGTAGAGGTAAGCCCCACCAGATCCAACTGGTAGCGCTCCACCTCACGCACAAGTTCCGGCTCCTTCCCCCACAGCGAGGTGACATTCCATGTCCCCAGAGCCAGCCTCTGCTGCCCGGGTCTGGTCCGTCGAGGCCCCTGACCTTCACCGCCACCCGTGTGGCAGCGCACCCGACCCCAGCGGTTCCTCCCACAGGTGGTGGGCCCATGGGCTGGAGAGATAGGTGCCACGTAGCTTTTTCGGGCTGTGCCCGGCCGGGCTCCGTGGCAAACCCGGCCACCAGACGCTCGCTGACGAGCCCTCCCTCTGGGCCTGGCTCCAGACGGGGGCCCCGGGCTTCCTCCGGGCAGGGTCTCTCTATCCCTTCCTCGTTTATTCATAGGGTCTTTTGAGGTTAAGTCATAAGAGTGAATATGATGATTATAATGAAGAGGAGGTCCAGGGCGAGAAGACGCAACGTGCTAGGGCGAGACAGACTTCAATCAGTGAGTCATTTGGCAGCAGCAGCAGAAGTTATCCAGGTACAGGGAGATAGTGTGATAGACGCGTTATCACTGACTGTGGGAAAGTTATTCACGTCTTAAGACTTTAGTTTTTTAATGTAAGCATTCTTACAACTAGCTAACAGAAAGCAGTTTGTTCAAATAGAAAATACTAGTGAAACATGAAGTAAGCTATCCTAATGAAATAAATGCAACAATGAGTAGCTTTCCCGAGATCAGTGCTGCAAATTTGGTCCGAGGGTGTTGGAGTTCAGAAGCTCCACAGTCTGACATGACAGCTGGCCGGTGCCTGCCATGGTCGCTGGTCGGCCTGTCCACCTTCACAGACCCCGCTGTGAGCTGGCTGGAGCTCTCTCAGGAGACAAGAGGCATTTATTTCCCCCATCGTTTGTTTAAATAACAGAAGCACGAGCAGCGTCTGACAGGGCAGAGAGATACCCGTCTCACATTAGATTTAATATTTCCGTTCATAATTAGGGTTTGTTTTATTTGCTTATTTCAATAAAAATATAAGAAATTAAGTTTCAGTTTCTTAAATTTTCAGCATCTTATAAAGTAAACAAACAAAAAATGCAAAGCTCAATAAGTTATATTTTTCATTTGTAATAGTGGTGTGAGTTCTTGTTTTTGCCCAGTGCTTTAAAAGCTTGTTCAAAGGCTCAGCCTGGCCTAGCATACTGCAGAATAAAACCATTTAACAGTTTCATACTGCATACTACTGATGAACGCAGTATGCAGTAGGTAGCCCATCGAGTCTGCAAGCAGGAAGTCTGGACATTTGGAGTGAGTGTAAGGCCATACTAGTGTGGATAATTCTGAAAATGCTAAATGCTGTTTCCCAAAACTTTCTTGTTACTCACATACAATATCAATATCATGACACTGATCTTACAACTCTGACAAAATGTGGTGGTTAGTGGCTTAACTTTTTTGTGGGTGACATTTTTTAGTTATTTCAAATTGCTGAGCAAAGACACAAGAAAACTGTAAAGTCAACAGTTAATGGCAGTGTGCTGCTGCAGAATTACATTAAGGAAACACAATAGATATTTGGCATTATTTTTTAATATTAAAATGTTTTGTTTTTTTCTGGCCTGGCAGTCCTGTACTATTATAGGGGAAACACTGCTTCTCAGAGTGCAAGGCTCACAAGTTTGACATGAGTTGTGACTTTTTCAGTGCTGAGAAAAAGTTACCAAATATGAATACAGATCTCTAGAATAAACCGCCTGAGGACAAAGTAGCAGCAACACCTGGCAGCATTTAGTGTAACTAAATGATCTTTTCTGCCAAGAAAACAAATCTGCAGTACGGTTCAATAAAGACTCCTTGAACCAACTGTCATCTGAAATATAAGAGGGACATAGAAGCATTGTGGGAAAAAGAAATAAAAAAAAGCACTAAGGGAGGACAGACGGTAATATAAAAAGCTGGAGCTGATTAAGAGAGAGAAAACACTCCCTTGGAAAATACACACTGTACATTATATATACACAAACACACACTTTCAAGCTCTGTCTCCACAGTAACAGGTGTGTGAGATGAGCTTTAAAATGTGAAGTAATAGGAAGGAAGGATGTGTATATAATCTGTGTGTTTGTTTCCCATACACCAAAACCTTGGTGACTAGATGAAAACTTATAGTATATTTGTGAGTGTTTGTGTGCTTGAAGTGTGTGCACAGCCCAGTGCAATATTTAGCTTTTTTTAGTAGTCTTGCATTCCACACAGCATTCTGGGATAGGAGAAAATGTGCTCTGGTTTATTGGCATTTCTTTAAACCAATCACAATCGAAATCGGTTGTGTCCAGCCATGTGACCACAGTGTCCACGGGCCCAGTGATTCATCACTGCTCATCCATATGAAGTTTCGGAAGAGCCGTGAATGGTCTCAGTCAACCGCTGCCTCTAATCCAGTGAGATTAAATATCAGTCTGATGGAGAGTTTGATATTTGTCACAGCACAAATAGTCTTGCATTGCCAGACCTTCCTCTACATCGCTGCGGAGGAGGGTCTGGGATGGGAGAAACATGCTCTGGTTTATTGGCATTTCTTTAAACCAATCACAATCATCTTGGGCGGTGCTATGCTCCAGACGGAGCCACGGTGCCTCTGCAAAATAGCCTGGCGAAGCAACTTGTTTTGGTGGAACGTGTACATTCAAAAGTAGTTTTAGTCGTGCAACAGAAAACTCAGATTGGACAGATAGTCTAGCTAGCTGTCTGGATTTACCCTGCAGAGATCTGAGGAGCAGTTAACCAGAGTCCTCACAAATCAGCCGGAGTTTAAAATTACAACATAAAGAAAGCCGGCCGAAAAGAGGGACATCTGGCGGAATTTCCAGCGGCACCGGAACAATCCTGGAAGTGGAGCGTCATGGATATAGACTAGGATCTCATTAATAACTCCCATCTAACTCCATTTTCTGTCAACAATTTGACAGGTCACACATGAGGGCTTTACCGCGAGGCAAGATTAGTGAGTCAGCGATGTCTGTTGTATCTAAAGCCAGGGTTAAATTATGGAAAATTATGCTGCAGGACTAACCTGGACCAAGTTCAGACTTCGGCGGAGGCAACCGCGCGGAGGACGGTTCACGCCTCGCCGTCGTCCATTAATACCTGACAATGGACACCTCGAAGGGCATTAATCCTTACTTATCCCAGTTAACTTTGTAGCCTGATAACTTTCCAAAGTTTTCAAACAATAATCACAATCACAATCACACACAATCACTCACAAATCAGCCGGAGGTTAGAACGCCAACACAGAGGAAGAGGAAGTACAATGAACAAAAATGAGGGACATCCGGCGGAAACGGAGCAGTCCCATAAATGAAACATTGTACTATAGACTTTTCAAAAAAAAAACTTTCATGGCATTCTGGTCTGGTTAGCTTTTGTTATTTCCGATGCTTAACATTTTGGACTGCTGGCGTTGCTAGAGAAGAGGTCAAGAGGACATTCAAATAATAAGGACTCATTCTGTGGGGGCCATAATTATTCTCCGCACAATCCAGTGATGGTTAGTTAAAGGGTAGCTCTTAAAGCTTTAGTGCATAACTTGTTTTTATAATAATGAACGTCTGTTACATTCAAGCCATTGCCAAGTGACACAACTCTCTCTGTATTTCTCAGCATGACCAGTGACTTTAGCGCGCATAAACTCAAGTAAAGATAATTACGTCTTCTGAAGAGTCCATCATGATTTTTTAATCCTCCGTGTCCTCCTTGGCTACTAGCAACTGTGTGAAAGAGGGGTGGGGTGAAGCACGATCACGGAAGGCTTGTATCATGTGAACGCGCCGACAGAATTGTCATTACTTAGAATTCCTCATGGGGGAGACAGAAACTACGCAGTATAGTTTTGATTGTCAAGAATCACTGTCAGGGACCAAATAGTTGGTTTTGTTGAAATTTTGGACTGATAGTTGTGCCAGACAAAAGGTTAGGCAATTTGTCCAGTAGCAGGGGATATCTTACTTAAAGGGTAATTTCATTTTTTTCCCTCCTATTTCCCCATGCATTTGTGTCTAAGTGATTAATGGTCCAGTATTAAGTGAGGACCGACCGCAGTGAACCGGGCTGCAATGTAACCCTATGGGGCAATTGTGCATCCTCAATTTTTGTCCACTATAAGTGATTGTTTTTGCCACTGACGCTCAGATTGTTACTAAAAGTGTCTGACAACATTATTGATCTCACAAGGTGACTTCTTGTCTGAAGACAGCGGTTTGGAGTGTGGAACGTGAGTCGGGTGAATAATAATAATAATAATAGTTTTTTGTTTGGAAGTACAGAAATTAGGTAGGGTTACATTGCAGCCCGGTTCACGGCGGTCAGTTACTGCGTTATCGCTCAATACTGGACCAAAAAAAAATTGTTGGTCACTTGCACAAATGCATGGGGAAATAGGGTCCAGGTTAAAACAAAACAAAATTAGCCTTTAAGAGTGTGAGGTTGATAATTAAAGTGAAAGAATCTAGCCCATTTCAAATAAAATTAGAAGCTATTTCCAAAGTCATTCATACTGTACCTATTCTATTCTGTGTACTATACTGCCTAATTGTAGGGTATTTGCAATGAAAGTATAGTTGCTGATGAGATTTTATGGAAAATGCTCAATTTCAAAAGCTTTTAACTGCCACTGTACCTTTCATGTAACCACAGAGTTTCTACTTGAACCTTGTTAACTGTAGGCTTTTTCCAGCTCTTATATATCTTCCCACTCTTCAAATGATGTAGTTGCATGATGGAACGAGGACCGACAAGCGTCAGGAGGCAACAGAGTTCATGGGAAATTCAGCCTTTGGCACTTCTCAGCTACTTATCCCTTTCTTGCTCTTACCTGCAGTGAGAAGATGCAGTGCAGGCAGAGAAGCAGCATCACCACTGCCAGCAGCGCGGTGGCCAGGTGGCGCAGGTCACCCAGCGACTCCACCAGGGGAATGCTGCCCACCTGCCAGTCGTAACACAGAACGATGGGGGCCAGCAGCAGCCAGGCGTTGAAAGACAGCAGGTAGGAGTAGGTCAAAATCCTGAAGAGAGGGGGTGGGGAGAGACGGAGGGTGTTGGGAAGATGGGAAAGAAGAAAAAAAAAGACGAGAAAAATTAGAATCACACAGCAATACTATCAATTGTCAAACCTAACACAAATTTCAATCAATCATAAGCAGGGGTTAAAGTGGGCCGGAATTATCCTGAACGGCAGTCCAGCACCTTTGATTAGGTAAATTAATCTAATTGGCAGTTTCATACATCACTGGTTCCTGCTTAGGCCTGCACGATTCAGGGAAAAATATGAATCACGATTTTTTTGCTTAGAATTGATATCACAATTCTCTGCCATGATTTCTTTCTCACGAAGTGTAATGTCTATTGCACACATGAACCATGACAAAACAAAACATATTGGCATTACCAAACAAATTTCTTTTGGCACCTATAGCACATTACGCATCACCACAAGCCTGTAAACATAGAGGCTTCAATGAATAAAGAAAATAAAGTACATACTGGCCATTTAAGTACAGTAGGCTACCAACAATAGTGACATATAACACATTAAACTAAATATGACCCTGATACAGGCTCTATCTGAACTAAATATGGTCCTGATACAGGCTCTATCTGAACTAAATATGACCCTGATACAGGCTCTATCTGAGCTAAATATGACCCTGATACAGGCTCTATCTGAACTAAATATGGTCCTGATACAGGCTCTATCTGAACTAAATATGGTCCTGATACAGGCTCTATCTGAACTAAATATGACCCTGATACAGGCTCTATCTGAACTAAATATGGCCCTGATACAGGCTCTATCTGAACTAAATATGGCCCTGATACAGGCTCTATCTGAACTAAATATGGCCCTGATACAGGCTCTATCTGAACTAAATATGGCCCTGATACAGGCTCTATCTGAACTAAATATGACCCTGATACAGGCTCTATCTGAACTAAATATGGCCCCGATACAGGCTCTATCTGAACTAAATATGGCCCCGATACAGGCTCTATCTGAACTAAATATGGCCCCGATACAGGCTCTATCTGAACTAAATATGGCCCTGATACAGGCTTTATCTGAACTAAATATGGCCCTGATACAGGCTTTATCTGAACTAAATATGGCCCTGATACAGGCTCTATCTGAACTAAATATGGCCCTGATACAGGCTCTATCTGAACTAAATATGGCCCTGATACAGGCTTTATCTGAACTAAATATGGCCCTGATACAGGCTCTATCTGAACTAAATATGGCCCTGATACAGGCTCTATCTGAACTAAATATGGTCCTGATACAGGCTCTATCTGAACTAAATATGGCCCTGATACAGGCTCTATCTGAACTAAATATGGCCCTGATACAGGCTCTATCTGAACTAAATATGACCCTGATACAGGCTCTATCTGAACTAAATATGGCCCTGATACAGGCTCTATCTGAACTAAATATGGCCCTGATACAGGCTTTATCTGAACTAAATATTGCCCTGATACAGGCTCTATCTGAACTAAATATGGCCCTGATACAGGCTCTATCTGAACTAAATATGGCCCTGATACAGGCTCTATCTGAACTAAATATGGTCCTGATACAGGCTCTATCTGAACTAAATATGGCCCTGATACAGGCTCTATCTGAACTAAATATGGCCCTGATACAGGCTTTATCTGAACTAAATATGGCCCTGATACAGGCTCTATCTGAACTAAATATGGCCCTGATACAGGCTTTATCTGAACTAAATATGGCCCTGATACAGGCTTTATCTGAACTAAATATGACCCTGATACAGCCTCTATCTGAACTAAATATGGCCCTGATACATGCTCTATCTGAACTAAATATGGTCCTGATACAGGCTCTATCTGAACTAAATATGGCCCTGATACAGGCTCTATCTGAACTAAATATGACCCTGATACAGGCTCTATCTGAACTAAATATGGCCCTGATACAGGCTCTATCTGAACTAAATATGGCCCTGATACAGGCTTTATCTGAACTAAATATTGCCCTGATACAGGCTCTATCTGAACTAAATATGGCCCTGATACAGGCTCTATCTGAACTAAATATCGCCCTGATACAGGCTCTATCTGAACTAAATATGGTCCTGATACAGGCTCTATCTGAACTAAATATTGCCCTGATACAGGCTCTATCTGAACTAAATATGGCCCTGATACAGGCTCTATCTGAACTAAATATGGCCCTGATACAGGCTCTATCTGAACTAAATATGGCCCTGATACAGGCTCTATCTGAACTAAATATGGCCCTGATACAGGCTCTATCTGAACTAAATATGACCCTGATACAGGCTCTATCTGAACTAAATATGGCCCTGATACAGGCTCTATCTGAACTAAATATGGCCCTGATACAGGCTCTATCTGAACTAAATATTGCCCTGATACAGGCTCTATCTGAACTAAATATGACCCTGATACAGGCTCTATCTGAACTAAATATGGCCCTGATACAGGCTCTATCTGAACTAAACATGGCCCTGATACAGGCTCTATCTGAACTAAATATGACCCTCATACAGGCTCTATCTGAACTAAATATGACCCTGATACAGGCTCTATCTGAACTAAATATGTACATGAATAAGGCTCTATCTGAACTAAATATGGCCCTGATACAGGCTCTATCTGAACTAAATATGGCCCTGATACAGGCTCTATCTGAACTAAATATGACCCTGATACAGGCTCTATCTGAACTAAATATGTACATGAATAAGGCTCTATCTGAACTAAATATGGCCCTGATACAGGCTCTATCTGAACTAAATATGACCCTGTTACAGGGTCTATCTGAACTAAATATGACCCTGTTACAGGCTCTATCTGAACTAAATATGGCCCTGATACAGGCTCTATCTGAACTAAATATGACCCTGATACAGGCTCTATCTGAACTAAATATGTCCCTGATACAGGCTCTATCTGAACTAAATATGTACATGAAAAAGGCTCTATCTGAACTAAATATGGCCCTGATACAGGCTCTATCTGAACTAAATATGACCCTGATACAGGGTCTATCTGAACTAAATATGACCCTGTTACAGGCTCTATCTGAACTCCTTGAACTTGAGAAATGGAGTTTGCCAATTTAAGTACAGTATCAAAAATAGAATGATTTATTAGCACACTCTTTAACTGCTTGCCTTTCATGTCTTTTTTTAAAAAATCGAAGTCATTTAAAAATTAAATCGGGAACAGGGTGAATCGAGATCGAGATTTTATAACGATTAATCGTGCAGGCCTATTCCCGTTTATTTAAAATAATGTCAAATATCCATTCCAGTGTGTCCGCTGCGAGTCCATGCACAAGGCTGTGGTGAGTTCAGTAATAAAGGCAGGACAGTCGTGGACTATCTGGTAAAGTCAGCTGAACAGGGGAAGATCACGTGTGCCGGTAGCCTACCGGTTACAAACGGATCGTCAGTGATTGACACGGTTAACGTGCTGCAGATCTGGGGCCTAGGTACTTTTCTAGTTTTGGTCGTACGCCATCTTCTGGTATGAAAGCTGCGCATTCTTTTATACATGAGGCCCCTGGTGTTTTTTAGCTGAGCTAGACAGAATATTCGGTTATAACAGATCGGTGATACTGTTCTGCTCTCACTGTTCTCCGTGTAGTTAGCTGGAGGTGAATGTAGCCGCGGTGTGTTTTATGTGGACTGACTGCGTTGGACTTAGGAGGCAATTGTGCCTTGTGTGCTCTGATTAATTTGGCATGCAGTTATCCCACCAGTCATAATTTAGTGTTTAATGAAAACTCAACTCCTGGGGCCTCATGTATAAAAGAATGCGCAGCTTTCATACCAGAAGATGGCGTACGACCAAAACTAGAAAAGTACCTACGCACAGAAATATTCAGATGTATAAAACCGGGCGTACGCCAGGTCCTTCGCATCTTTCCTTTATACATCACAATCAACGTGAAATTGAGCGCACATGAATGAGCCACTAACCCCGCCTTGCCTCCTCCCATAAATGAATATGGAAATTACTATAAATGCGCCCCCGACGTCATTCTTCGTCCAATCACAACGGGTTATCCCGCTGCAGACGGAAAAAAACTTGGAGGCGAGAAATGTTTTTCTGCCTGGAGGTTTGTCATCTTGGATAAGCAATAAAAGAAAATGCCCAGAGTGGCAAATGTTGACCAGGCGGTGAATGGCAGAAATTAAAAAAACAATGTCTAATGTCAAAGCGGAAATCAAGAGAATAGAGGCAGCACCACACCAGTTACAGAACAACATCTCAGTGTCAGTCCAAATGACGCACAATAAGCAGTTTGAACTCACTGATGTAATGCCATTTATTTTAAGTGTTAGTCGGCTAGAGCGCGAGAGAGATCCGACTCAGAACTGCGGTCAAGCCAGCCGACACTCGGATCTCCGTGGTCAAATCAGCCGACACTAAAATTGTAGTGCGCTCTTGTAACGGCACGCGTGGTAAATGCATTCAAACGGCCCAGATCGAGTAGCGAACGCTAGCAAAGTTAGCGAGATGATACACATGGGACGACTTCCGGTTTTTCAAAATAATGTGTTAATGCAAAGTACATATAAAAACGAGATTAATGGATTATATTTACCACAAGTAAAAAATACGTAACCTGTGTCTGTCCTTTATACAAAACAAATAAGTAAAGTGTGACAGGAATGTATAGTTTGAGTTTACAAGAATACAACATTAACAATTAATAATTCCAGACTGATTTATTTCAGGGGACACCTCTGACTGCACCCAATTTGGAGATTTTAGGAAGTAAAAGTCCCACATTTCTAGGGTAAAATGACGTGAAATCTGAAACTTTAGGTGCTATAAAAGGACTTTGCTCCATAATTCCAGGCAATGACTGATATATTTGAGTAGAGGACATCTTTGCCTACACCCATACTGATAATCAAACAATTTTACTGTATACTTTTGGAATTTTTCCAAAGTAAAAGTCCTTTCGTGTACTGTTCAATGACAAAAAAATATGAAACTCTAGGGGCTCTAAAAAGACTTTGGTCCATAATTCCAGGTAACGACTGACATATATGAATACAGGGCATCAATGACTACTATCATTCTGAAAATCAAACAATTTTACTGTATACTTTTGGAGATTTTCCAAAGTAAAAGTCCTTTCGTGTACTGTTAAATGACAAAATATATGAAACTTTAAGGGCTCTAAAAAGACTTTGGTCCATAATTCCATGCAATGACTGACATATTTGAATACAGGGCATCAATGACTACTATCATTCTGAAAATCAAACAATTTTACTGTATACTTTTGGAGATTTTCCAAAGTAAAAGTCCATATGTGTACTGTTAAATAACAAAATATATGAAACTCTAGGGGCTCTAAAATGACTTTGGTCCATAATTCCAGGCAATGACTGACATATTTGAATACAGGGCATCAATGTCTACTATCATTCTGAAAATCAAACAATTTTACTGTATACGTTTGGAGATTTTCCAAAGTAAAAGTCCATACGTGTACTGTTAAATGACAAAAGATATGAAATTGGAGGAGCTCTAAAATTACTTTGGTCCATAATTCCAGGCAATGACTGACATATTTGAGTACAGGGCATCAGTGACTGCTATCATACTGAAAGTCAAACAATTTTACTGTATACTTTTGGAGATTTTTCAAGGTAAAAGTCCATACGTGTACTGTTAAATAACAAAATATATGAAATTGGAGGAGCTCTAAAATGACTTTCGTCCATAATTCCAGGCAATGACTGACATTGTTGAGTACAGAGCATCATTTACTACTATCATACTGAAAATCAAACAATTTTACTGTATACTTTTGGAGAATTTTCAAAGTAAAAGTCCTTTCGTGTACTGTTAAATGACAAAATATATGAAACTTTAGGGGCTCTAAAAAGACTTTGGTCCATAATTCCATGCAATGACTGACATATTTGAATACAGGGCATCAATGACTACTATCATTCTGAAAATCAAACAATCTTACTGTATACTTTTGGAGATTTTCCAAAGTAAAACTCCTTTCGTGTACTGTTAAATAACAAAATATATGAAACTCTAGGGGCTCTAAGAAGACTTTGGTCCATAATTCCAGGCATTGACTGACATATTTGAGTACAGGGCATCAGTGACTGCTATCATACTGAAAGTCAAACAATTTTACTGTATACTTTTGGAGAATTTTCAAAGTAAAAGTCCTTTCGTGTACTGTTAAATGACAAAATATATGAAACTTTAGGGGCTCTAAAAAGACTTTGGTCCATAATTCCATGCAATGACTGACATATTTGAATACAGGGCATCAATGACTACTATCATTCTGAAAATCAAACAATTTTACTGTATACTTTTGGAGAGTTTTCAAAGTAAAAGTCCATACGTGTACTGTTAAATGACAAAATATATGAAATTGGAGGAGCTCTAAAATGACTTTCGTCCGTAATTCCAGGCAATGACTGACATATTTGAGTACAGGGCATCAGTGACTGCTATCATACTGAAAATCAAACAATTTTACTGTATACTTTTGGAGATTTTCCAAAGTAAAAGTCCATTCGTGTACTGTGAATTGACAAAATGATGAAACTCTAGGAGCTCTAAAAAAACTTTGATCCTTAGGTCCAGTCAATCACTGACATTATTCAGTTAAGGACATATCTGACAACACACACAGTGAGAATTAAACGTTTTTACTGTACAATTGTTGAGAATTTTTAAAGTGCATTCACATATTAACAGTGAAATAGCTACATTCCTGAAACTGGAGTTGCTATAAAAAAAACTTTGCTCCATAGGTCCAGTCAATCATTGACATTATTCAGTTGACATATCTGACAACATACACAGTGAAAATTAAACATTTTTACTGTACACTTGTTGAAATTTTTTAAAGTACATTCACATTCGCCTGGACGGGGGCCTAAGGCCCTATCCACACGGAAACGTATTTCGATGCAAACGCACATCTTTTGCATCGTTTGGGCCGACTGTCCACACGAATCCTGTAAACGCACTTTTTTGAAACCTGGTCCCAGGGTGAATAAAAAAAAAGCCGGCTCACGTTTGGCTTCATGTGTACGGCGAAACCGCATATGTGCGTATCGATGATGTCATCCCCACACACCTCGGACTCAAAGCTCTGCCTTAAACCCAGCTGACGGCTATTATAGCAGGGAGCAATGCCATTTATAAAGTGGAAGCATAGATATATACACTATGAAGTGGAAGTAAAGAACTTATCAACTAGCTAGCTAATCTGTCTGCTCATCAATTCCTTGAACGGATTATAGTAACTGTTAGCACGGCTTATTGTAGAAAGGCTACTGCAAGAAAAATGTGTAGCTAGATTATCAAAAAGACATCGGATCATTCATGTTTGTTTGACTGCCGATGTGCTAACGCTAGCTAACGCTAGCTTTGCTAGCTGCAATCATGTCCGATAGAGTAAACAAAGTTTACATTCTTTTTCTAGGTGGCCTTTATATAACGAGCAGTGGTGTAAGGTATTAAAGTCTAGTCCATGGATGTGTTAAGCTAAGAGAACTAGCTAACAGTCATGTTATGACAGGAAGTCACTGAAGCCTGCTCTTCTTCTTCGTTCCGTTAATTTCTGTAGCAATAACAGCGCCGCCTACAGGCCTGGCATATGAAGTACCGTGTTGAGTCATTTACATATGGATTCATGTGGATGTGAATTTTCTTGAACCGAATCCAGGGAAGACGGATGCGTTTTCATCCTAACGTCTTCGTCTGGATGGGGCCTAAGTTAGTTCTTTGAAGGGGTGTGAAATCAACAGGGGGCCCTGGGAGAGTCCTCCCTCCCCCTGACAGCTTTCCCTCCTCAGCTGCAGGTCTCCCAACCACCTGCTTTCTCAGCTTCCACACACAAAGACACACAGAGTTCATGTTGTCAGTTCATGTTGTCATGTTGCCACTTATGCATGTGAATCACCAATGTTTGCATACACATGCATGCACTCACACACAGAAACACAGACACCCACACACACATTGTAGATGTTAATGTTCCCGATAAGGCTCTTTTACAATAAATGTTTGATTAAAAATACTTTGTCATTTGTATTGGCATTTATGTTAAAATAAGAGCAGTTAAAACTGTCCAGTCAAATGTTACCACAAACGGTAAATTAATGGGGGTAGTATCGAACAGTGTTTAACGGTTAAGCCATACAGCCATACACATACCATACCATAACTACAACTCCCAAGATGCATAAAATAATTTAAGCCAAACATACAATGAGGGAAGTCAACTACAACTCACAAGATGCATTGCAGTATGTCAATCAAAGATATCTGACGATATAGGCTACTATTGCTTGCGCACTTTTACTTTGGAAAATCTCCAAAAGTATACAGTAAAATTGTTTGATTTTCAGTATGATAGCAGTCATTGATGCCCTGTATTCAAATATGTCAGTCATTACCTGGAATTATGGACCAAAGTCTTTTTAGAGCCCCTAGAGTTTCATATATTTTGTCATTTAACAGTACACGTATGGACTTTTACTTTGAAAAATCTCCAAAAGTATACAGTAAATCTGTTGGATTTTCAGTATGATAGTAGTAAATGATGCTCTGTACTCAAATATGTCAGTCAATGCCTGGAATTATGGACCAAAGTCTTCTTAGAGCCCCTAGAGTTTCATATATTTTGTTATTTAACAGTACACGAAAGGAGTTTTACTTTGGAAAATCTCCAAAAGTATACAGTAAAATTGTTTGATTTTCAGTACGATAGCAGTCATTGATGCCCTGTATTCAAATATGTCAGTCATTACCTGGAATTATGGACGAAAGTCATTTTAGAGCTCCTCCAATTTCATATATTTTGTTATTTAACAGTACACGAAAGGACTTTTACTTTGGAAAATCTCCAAAAGTATACAGTAGAATTGTTTGGTTTTCAGTATAATAGCAGTCACTGATGCCCTGTACTCAAATATGTCAGTCATTGCCTGGAATTATGGACGAAAGTCATTTTAGAGCTCCTCCAATTTCATATATTTTGTTATTTAACAGTACACGTATGGACTTTTACCTTGAAAAATCTCCAAAAGTATACAGTAAAATTGTTTGATTTTCAGTAAGATAGCAGTCACTGATGCCCTGTACTCAAATATGTCAGTCATTACCTGGAATTATGGACCAAAGTCATTTTAGAGCCCCTAGAGTTTCATATATTTTGTTATTTAACAGTACACGAAAGGACTTTTACTTTGGAAAATCTCCAAAAGTATACAGTAAAATTGTTTGATTTTCAGTATGATCGTAGTCATTGATGCCCTGTACTCAACTATAACACTCATTGCCTGGAACTATGGAGCAAAGTCCTGTTATAGCACCTTAAGTTTCAGATTTGACGTCATTTTACCCTCAAAATTTGGGACTTTTACTTCATAAAATCCAAATTCATACCGTTTTGAATATCCATTAATGGATTATATTCACCAAGTAAAATATATATATATATATATATATATATATATATATATATATATATATATATATATATATATATATATATATATACAAAATATAAACACTTTATTTTGAAAAACCGGAAGTCGTCCCATGTGTATCCTCTCGCTAACTTTGCTAGCGTTCGCTACTCGATCTGGGCCGTTTGAATGCATTTACCACGCGTGCCATTACAAGAGCGCACTACAATTTTAGTGTCGGCTGATTTGACCAAGGAGATCCGAGTGTCGGCTGGCTTGACCGCAGTGACTCAGAGGAGAGGTTAGCGAGGCCAGCGTCTCCACGGCAGGTAACAGTGCGCACGGATCCGCTGCGCCATGCATGGATGAAATAAATGAAATAGTAAATAGGACTACAGTAACAGAAATATGTGCAGAATCAAGACCGTCAAGACGGCCCAGTGTTTGGTGCACCGGGTACACCTTGTTCACTTAATAGCCTACAAATCATCCAGGGATCAATTACGCATCACATGAGTTTGGCCACCCGAAAACAGCGTTTGTTCCTGGGGAGATGGAGCCGTGCGTCCCGCATCCCGTGCGCCATGGATGTCTGAGCCTCAGTAACTACAGACTTACAGACACTAACAAAAAGATCGCCACGGACAGATGTAATATAGGCTATTACATTGTTCCATGCCGATCTTTTTGTTGCACAGTGAGTATGTATTTCATCTAAATACAGAGGATGACTGAATATATTTCCCGTCCTCATGTTTAACAGGTTAAGTAGCCTGCAGATTAAACAGTTAATAGTGTGAAAGATGTGAAACATTATCCATATAAATGATCAAACTTTTATGGAGTATCAGCGGGTATAAATATGTTTTTTCATAGACGTCACAGACATGCCAGTAAGTGAAGTGGAAACTTTATTTTGTAATGTTTGCTGATTTTCAGCACTTTTAACTTAGAATTCGCCACGTTACAGAGTCAGACAAGACTTTGCGGACGGTCCGCACATTCTCACGTCAAGTTTTTCTTTATACATCAGGAAATGTCCGTGACAACCAGCGTACGCAACGTTTATACATGAGGCCCCTGGCTGTTTTGTAAGAAAGAAATAACGAGAGTAACAGGTGAACTATAGCTGTAAAAGTGAGTTTTCATAGTGGATATCTTTTGCCCACCTGCCACATCCTACTTTAACCCCTGATCATAATCTTCCAGTTTATCTCAAAACTGAGTTTACCTCAGTTTACCTGCGTATCACATGAACGGGAGGATGTCTGAGGTTAAATATGGATTGAGATTAGGGGAGAGCCGGGACAGTTGAAACACTTTGTAATGAAACGTAATTTACAAAGCGATCGTATCACACTGAAAGCTAATATTTAGTCACTAGCAACCTCCACCTGTCATCTGTCAAATACAGATGCATCTTCAGCTTTGAACAAAACCGTTCAGGAATTATTACAGCAACAGTGGGGCGTGCGTAATGTTTCATCATACTCCCAAAAGGTGTTATTTTAGATAGATTGTTGCTTTACGTCTTTGTGAATGTCTGTTAACAACTCATTGCGGTCATCATGAAGCGCGTATGAAGCGGTTATTGAAATATCATGCATTGTGGATGATTCTGCCATTTTTATAGCTAGAACAGTAAGTGTTCCCATTTATATAATGTTTATTATGTATGTCTATTGTGGAAAATGTCGTTATTTACGTGGGTTAGGGCACTGCACTCCAAATAACCCCCCTTAACTACACACAGCCCGTCAGTCTCCATAGGATAACATGGGGAAACTCGACCCCCTACCTGGTGGACTCAAATATATTTTCATTTTTCTAAAACTGCTTTTCCATGTCTCACCTCCATAAATTATTGTATAAACACAGATATTTGTGCATTAACTTAAAATACATTGGGTTACAGCCAGGTCGGGGACAGTTGAAACAGCTGTTTCAACCGTCCCAACATAGACATAATATAGACATATAGATATAGACATATGTAGACATAGACATATGCCATTATAACCTGTTTTGCTTTCCATGTAAACAAGCATGCAATATGAAAGTCTGGGATTGTGGAGGACACTAAATGGTCTACTGAATAAGCATGTAGTCAAACCTTTAAATGAAAAACACTCATTAATAATCGAAAAAATGTAACCGCTAATGAAGTCTACTTTCCACCATCAAAACTGGTTTATCGCCTGTAACTCCGTGATAAAAGGAAATAACAGGAAGATATTTGGCTGATAGAAGGAGGTTAACATGCTCTATGTGTTGAGCTAAGGAAGTCTGTCTGTCATTATTGCACTCGGAGAAAACTGGAATGTTTCATCTGTCCCCGCGTTTCAACTGTCCCAGCTCTCCCCTAACATTTTAACCTGACATTTCACAGTGTCAAGCCACTCCGTGTATTGAATGATAAAAGTGTTGCAGCTGGATTAACTTCTGATGTGTTTGCTTTGCTGTGGTCGTCATTTTTCTTCTCCCTTTCTCTACATTTCTCTCAGTGGGTTCAAGTCCTGTATGGCTGTCTGGAGTATTGATGTGTCCACAGTGTGGCAGCTATCTGCTTCAGTGGAAACAGCCGGGGCAGGGTCGGACAGAGTGGGACTTTGTCTGAGGAAGGAGGAGGGATGAGTAAAGTGTGGAAAGAGATAGAGCATGGGCAACATGGAGTGCTTCAGCATGCCCAATGGCAGAATTTTCTTGGGAGTTTATGGTAAGCGTATTGCCTCACTTCCGGTGTTCTTGTGTTGTGTTACGGACGCTACGTTTGCTGCTCCAGCAAAAACGTACTCAACTCTGCTTTATTGTCTAATTTAGCCTGGTAATTTGCCTGGTTTGCATTTAAACTACACCAGTTATACTCAAGCACTATAGTTCTCTTCTCTTACAGCAACTTCCTCGCTGATCTCACAATTGTTAAAATGCTGTTAGCTACTTTAGCTTAGCCATTAGCAATGGCTAATTCCTCTCCATCTCCTGCTCTCTTTTGCTCTGTGTGTTAAATGTTCAGCTATTCCTCTGCCTCCTTTAGTGACAAATAGGGATGGGAATTGATAAGAATTTAACGATTCCGATTCCATTATCGATATTGCTTATTGATCCGATTCCTTATCGATTCTCTTATCGATTCTCATTGGGTGAGGAAATAAGTACAAATTTGTTTGTTTGTATTAACTCACTTTAATATCTGATAAGAACACTGCACATACTCAGGAGTATACACAAATTATGTGTAGCAACCTCAGAACAAACCTAAAAGTAGGTGAGCTACAAAGTAAAGTCCAGGGACCTATAGATTTTTTCACATTCATTGGTCCAGCCAAAAAAATAAATAAAACTGCCATTTAAGTGCCATAAAAACAAAAAACACAGACTGTAAACAGTCAAGGAAGAGCTTGTGCCTTTGGAAATATTCAACCTGAAACTAAATTCAACTCAACTGACATACAAAATAGAAAGAAGTCTTCTGTAAAGACGACAACTATCAACTTGGGCAAATTAACAATTTTTGTGCAGAAAAATGGTCATGTTTGCCCTCTCAGGAAGGATACGAGATCTCTCTGGACTTAGGGTGTCTCCAGCAGTGGAGAACACCCTTTCAGAAGGGGTGGAGGAAGCTTGGACACTGAGATACTTCTCAGCTAGAGCTGACAACACTGGCAACGCATCACTCTTCTTCCACCACCAGAAACTGGCGCTGTCTTTGGTTGGAATGGGCGGAAGGCTTCTATAAAGCTGGATTTTTTCCGTATAGGTAAAGTTTACACAATGAAATGGCGCTCACATTAACTAAATAGACAAGTTACCTTTGGCATTAATAGCAGATGGCGTCTCGTTAGCTCCGCTGCTGCTTGACTCACTTGTTGCTGTGTCGCTGAGTAGTAGAGAATCAAACACGCGACAGTCCTGCAAACGGATTGCGTGCTGTGTGGCCAAATGCTTCTGCATATTGGAGGCAGGTTCCCCCTTTGCCGAAATTAAACTTTTACAACTGTTGCAAATGACTGCATTGGCGTCTTTTCGAGTGAAATATAACCACACTTTAGATCGCTTCTGCCTCGATGACACGTTTGCTGCGTAACCAAAAGAACGCAGCGCATGTGTGACGGTCATGACACATTTGCAACGAGCGGAACCGTTAAGCGGAATCATTAAGCAGGTACACTAACGGTTCCAAGGAATTGATTCACTGGGAACCGGTTCTAAAGAAGAACCGGTGCTCGATTCCCATCCCTAGTGACAAAGATACATGTAATAAATGTAGCTCTAAACCGGGGAATGCACATAACGGCAGTCGCTCTGAACATCGCAATTCATTCACGGCGTCGGACTCCATTCATTTCCATTGCTGGCTGTCGAGTAACTTCTGAGGTAAGTTGATTAAATAGCTACCTCTTTTGAATTGTGAACTGTCTGTATTTTATCAGAGGCACCTTTATGATGCATATACTGATCTTTATTTGTATGTGCACAGCGTAATTATATATATTTGTTATCTTGGTAGCCGTTCGATTGCCTGCTAGTTTGTTAGCTCGTTTGCTAGTTTGTTAGCTTGACTTCACCAGCTGTAAAGGTATCTCCAGGGGTAAGTTGATTAAATAGCTACCTCTTTTGAATTGTCAACTCTCTATATTTTATCAGAGGCCCTTTATGATGCATATACCGATCTTTATTTGTATGTGCACAGCGTTATTAGCTAGCTATATACGACCAATTGCCTGCTAGTTTGTTAGCTCGACTTCGCCAGTTGTGAAGGTATCACTACACCAACAATTACGAAGTTCAGTAGTGAATCTATGACAACGTTTATTTAGTTAGTTATTGATGTTGGATTACTAGGATCATTACGGTTGATTAAGGACGGATTTTATTTAGGTTTTATCTGATAAACCTGACGGTGTTAGCTAGTCAGCTGAGTACTGCAAGCTAGTAGAAATAAGGTTGCGTTTGTTTAATTATACCATTGAAAGGGCTGTTGGATTACATGTATGAATACAAATTATTCCACACAAAAATATCAGTAAGTGATGTAAGACAATGACATATGTTTAAATTTGAAAAAGTATTAAGGCAAATTTCACAGTTTTTTTTCACTGTTGATTTAACTTGTTTTAAGTCCAATAATTGCAATGTTTTTCCAGAAGTCAATAAGTAATCATTAAATTATTGTGATTTCAATATTAACCGAAATAATTCTGATTATATTTCTTTCCATATTCGAGCAGCCCTAGCTGGTGCTGGCAACGACTGCTGTTGGCAACTGCTGGCTGCTGGCTGTGGCTGCTGATGGCGACTGCTGGTGGCAACTGCTGGCTGCGGCTGCTGATGGCGACTGCTGGTGGCGACTGCTGGTAGTGGCTGCTGGTGGCGGCTGCTGGTAGTGGCTGCTGGTAGTGGCTGCTGGTAGTGGCTGCTGGTAGTGGCTGCTGGTAGTGGCTGCTGGTAGTGGCTGCTGGTAGTGGCTGCTGGTGGCGACTGCTGGTGGCGACTGCTGGTAGTGGCTGCTGGTGGCGACTGCTGGTAGTGGCTGCTGGCGGCAACTGCTGGTGGCGACTGCTGGTAGTGGCTGCTGGCTGCTGGTGGCGACTGCTGGTGGCGACTGCTGGTGGCGACTGCTGGCTGCGGCTGCTGATGGCGACTGCTGGTGGCGACTGCTGGTAGTGGCTGCTGGTGGCGGCTGCTGGTAGTGGCTGCTGGTAGTGGCTGCTGGTGGCGACTGCTGGTGGCGACTGCTGGTAGTGGCTGCTGGTGGCGACTGCTGGTAGTGGCTGCTGGCGGCAACTGCTGGTGGCGACTGCTAGTAGTGGCTGCTGGCTGCTGGTGGCGACTGCTGGTGGCGACTGCTGGTAGTAGCTGCTGGTGGCGACTGCTGGTAGTGGCTGCTGGCTGCTGGTGGCGACTGCTGGTGGCGACTGCTGGTAGTAGCTGCTGGTGGCGACTGCTGGTAGTGGCTGCTGGCTGCTGGTGGCGACTGCTGGTGGCGACTGCTGGTGGCGACTGCTGGTAGTGGCTGCTGGTAGTGGCTGCTGGTAGTGGCTGCTGGAGGCGACTGCTGGTAGTAGCTGCTGGTGGCGACTGCTGGTAGTAGCTGCTGGTGGTGACTGCTGGTGGCGACTGCTGGTAGTAGCTGCTGGTGGCGACTGCTGGCTGCTGAAAGAAGAGGTGACTGGAGGCTGCAGACGGTGTGCCGGGAATGGAGAGGCCAAATACATCCATGATAACCAGTAAGATGTTTGGCAGTGGCCTAGATGCGTTTGTTTAATTATACCATTGAAAGGGCTGTTGGATTACATGTATGAATACAAATTATTCCACACAAAAATATCAGTAAGTGATGTAAGACAATGACATATGTTTAAATTTGAAAAAGTATTAAGGCAAATTTCACAGTTTTTTTTCACTGTTGATTTAACTTGTTTTAAGTCCAATAATTGCAATGTTTTTCCAGAAGTCAATAAGTAATCATTAAATTATTGTGATTTCAATATTAACCGAAATAATTCTGATTATATTTCTTTCCATATTCGAGCAGCCCTAGCTGGTGCTGGCAACGACTGCTGTTGGCAACTGCTGGCTGCTGGCTGTGGCTGCTGATGGCGACTGCTGGTGGCAACTGCTGGCTGCGGCTGCTGATGGCGACTGCTGGTGGCGACTGCTGGTAGTGGCTGCTGGTGGCGGCTGCTGGTAGTGGCTGCTGGTAGTGGCTGCTGGTGGCGGCTGCTGGTAGTGGCTGCTGGTAGTGGCTGCTGGTAGTGGCTGCTGGTGGCGACTGCTGGTGGCGACGGCTGGTAGTGGCTGCTGGCGGCAACTGCTGGTGGCGACTGCTGGTAGTGGCTGCTGGCTGCTGGTGGCGACTGCTGGTGGCGACTGCTGGTGGCGACTGCTGGTGGCGACTGCTGGCTGCGGCTGCTGATGGCGACTGCTGGTGGCGACTGCTGGTAGTGGCTGCTGGTGGCGGCTGCTGGTAGTGGCTGCTGGTAGTGGCTGCTGGTAGTGGCTGCTGGTGGCGACTGCTGGTGGCGACTGCTGGTAGTGGCTGCTGGTGGGGACTGCTGGTAGTGGCTGCTGGCGGTAACTGCTGGTGGCGACTGCTGGTAGTGGCTGCTGGCTGCTGGTGGCGACTGCTGGTGGCGACTGCTGGTAGTGGCTGCTGGCGGCAACTGCTGGTGGCGACTGCTGGTAGTGGCTGCTGGCTGCTGGTGGCGACTGCTGGTGGCGACTGCTGGTAGTGGCTGCTGGCTGCTGGTGGCGACTGCTGGTGGCGACTGCTGGTAGTAGCTGCTGGTGGCGACTGCTGGTAGTGGCTGCTGGCTGCTGGTGGCGACTGCTGGTGGCGACTGCTGGTGGCGACTGCTGGTGGCGACTGCTGGTAGTGGCTGCTGGTAGTGGCTGCTGGTGGCGACTGCTGGTGGCGACTGCTGGTAGTGGCTGCTGGTAGTGGCTGCTGGTGGCGACTGCTGGTAGTAGCTGCTGGTGGCGACTGCTGGTAGTAGCTGCTGGTGGTGACTGCTGGTGGCGACTGCTGGTAGTAGCTGCTGGTGGCGACTGCTGGCTGCTGAAAGAAGAGGTGACTGGAGGCTGCAGACGGTGTGCCGGGAATGGAGAGGCCAAATACATCCATGATAACCAGTAAGATGTTTGGCAGTGGCCTAGATGTTATGACCTTAGGTGAGGAGGTCTACTGTGTTGAAATTGGCTTCTTAGTCTGACTCTTGCTGCCAAGGTACCCCTTATCACGGCTGTTAACCTTCCTCTCAGCCATGATGCACTTTAATTGAATCCTTAACCCCAGCCTGATATATGTGGAGGATTTTATTTGTTTATTAATCACTTATACTATTTCCCCGTTCCTTCACTTTGTTCTTGTTTTTCAAGTAAGATACACAGCACACCTGTTCACACATGTGTTGTTCTTTTTCCACTCATGACTAACTTTGTTTTATTTATTGATACCTCCTGGCTCTACTTTGTTGCTCTTATTCATACTTGTTCCCACTTGTTTTTTGTTCCACAAACCTCAGCCTGATATATGTGGAGACACTCAGCATCTCAAACACTTCCCCAAAAACTCCTGGCTCCAGCTTTACATGCTGCATCCTACTTTGCAGCGTGTGGATGTTAGGCAGTAGAATCTGCATTTGCTGGAGGATTTTATAACCAGTGGTGCCAGCAGTAAATCTTATTTGTATTGCTTTTTTTTTATTTTTTTTAAATTGTCTCCTTTCCCCACTGTATTCCTTTTTTCTGTACGTGTTCTTGTTGTGTCACTCATTGTTTAATAAAAAATACATTTCATTCATTCATCCAAGTGTAATGAGTTGTTATTCTTTAATATATTTGATACATTGCATATGGCTTAGTCTTAAAATTACCATGGTTGTGTGGTAAACTCGTGCCTCATCAGAAGAAGTGGGCTGGACACTGAATGCTGAATGGACTGTTGCTACTCTGCTTTCTCAATCGCTCTCTGACCACGGGTAAGTACGGAAGCGTATTGCATTCACCATAGAAAAAAAAATTTAGACACCTTATCTCGTAATTACGAGATCCTGATCTCATAATTACGAGAAAAGATCTCGTAATTTTGAGAAAAGATCTCGTAATTACGAGATCCTGATCTCGTAATTATGAGATCCTGATCTCGTAATTTTGAGAAAAGATCTCGTAATGAGATAAGGATCTCGTAATTACGAGATAATTTTAAACACCTGGAAGCAGCATATCTAGTTGGGGGCATTCTAAAACCTTAACGTGGTTTAATGTACCTAAACAATGATCAATTATTACCATATTTCTCTCTCATATTGCTCATCATAACCACGGAAAACTGTCAAATAATCTAACCCAAAGTCCTTTTATGGATCTGCTTCACAACAGGGCAGCGGAGCGGCTGGGTGTTGACTCTCAATGGTTCTCATGGGCTTTATAAATCTAATGTGAAAAAGCTTAACGTGGTTTAATCTACCTAAACAACGATCAATCATCATCAAAATTCTCTCTCATATTGCTCATCATAACCACTTAAAAAAAATCTTACCCAAAGTCCAAATATTATGGACGTTATCTGACACTAAGCGTTTCTGCTCCATTAAGGGTCTTATATTACCCTTATTATTACCCTTACAATACCCTTAATGGAGCAGCAACGCTTAATGTCAGATAACGTCCGTAATAATTGGACTTTGGGTTTGATTTTTTGACAGTTTTCAGTGGTTATGATGAGCAATATGAGAGAGAAATATGGTAATAATTGATCATTTTTTAGGTACATTAAACCACGTTAAGGTTTTAGAATGCCCCCAACTAGATATGCTGCTTCCAGGTGTTTAAAATTATCTCGTAATTACGAGATCCTTATCTCATAATTACGAGATCTTTTCTCAAAATTACGAGATCAGGATCTCATAATTACGAGATCAGGATCTCGTAATTACGAGATCAGGATCTCGTAATTACGAGATCTTTTCTCAAAATTACGAGATCTTTTCTCGTAATTATGAGATCAGGATCTCGTAATTACGAGATAAGGTGTCTAAATTTTTTTTTCTATGGTGAATGCAATACGCTTCCGTAGGTAAGTGAATCGGAATTACAAGGAAAATACAATAGTCCAGATGTGCAAAAAATAACATCTTTAATCATCTTTGATTTAAAAACTGATGTAGTAAGGTTAAGGTTAAGCCGCTAAAGACAGTAGCCTAGTGCTACCCATGCTAACAAGGACGTGAAGCTTTCCCTCCAAAACTTAAAAACTTATCTATACATAGCTTTCAGTTGTCACCCTACTAAATGTAAAACTGACATTTACAAAATATGCAATAATGCAATAACAATCAAACAAGTACATGGGTATGTGTTTTTATTTATATTTACCATTCAATATCGCAATCGCTGCTGTCGGGCCCATAGTAGAACATGACAGCGCTGCGTGTGTTTGGAACTAACAGGCTTACATGAACCACGTGACCACCCCGCTAGCGAGATCAACGAGTGTCGCAACTCTTACTATCTCTATGGCTCTGGGCCTGCCTACGGATTACTTTAGACTCTGTTGCTCCCCTCAAAAAGAAGACGAGGAAGCAAAGGAAACTAGCACCTTGGTATAACTCCCAAACTCGCAAACCAAAACAAATCTCGCGAAAACTTGAAAGTAAATGGCGTTCCACCAAACTGGAAGAATCTCGTTTAGAATGTACTCTTAGCCCCCTGCCCCTCAAATACTTAGCTACGTCCCTGCATGAAACTGTCGTCTGGCTCGCACACGAGTGTGCTGCGGTGCGGTGGCCGTGCAACCCGGCTGGAGTGACTGAGCTGCCCCCAGAGGACAGAGGCAGAGAGTGATCAGGAGGAGGACGATGACAGGGAGGAAGAGGAGGCTGCAGATTCAGACAGAGGGACAGAGGCAGGGAGTGATCAGGAGGAGGAAGATGAGGGAGGAAGAGGAGGCTGCAGATTCAGACAGAGGGACAGAGGCAGGGAGTGATCAGGAGGAGGAAGATGAGGGAGGAAGAGGAGGCTGCAGATTCAGACAGAGGGACAGCGGCAGGGAGTGATCAGGAGGAGGAAGATGAGGGAGGAAGAGGAGGCTGCAGATTCAAACAGAAGGACAGAGGCAAGGAGTGATCAGGAGGAGGAAGATGACAGAGAGGAAGAGGAGGCTGCAGATTCAGATAGAGGGACAGAGGCAGGGAGTGATCAGGAGGAGGAAGATGACAGGGAGGAAGAAGGTAGACCTGCAATTCCCCCTGGACCACATGGTATGTTTTTATTCTTCTAGTGTGTAAGGGCATGATTAAACAATAACTACCGTAGCTTAAAAGTATTTTTGTGTTGTTTTTTTTTTTGTTATAGCCATTCACATATAGGGATTCCCACGTACCATCTACCCATGCCACCCTGCCAAAACCTCTTGCCCCCCCTTTGCCACCCCATGTAAAATGTTCTACATCCGCCACTGCCTATAGGAAGGCCCTCAGAAATGCCAGATCAGACTATTACTCATCACTAATAGAAGAAAATAAGAACAACCCAAGGTTTCTTTTCAGCACTGTAGCCAGGCTGACAGACAGTCACAGCTCTACTGAGCCATCTATTCCTATAGCTCTGAGTAGTGACGACTTCATGAGCTTCTTTGATGATAAAATTATAACAATTAGAGATAAAATGAATCACCTCTTGCCCTCAACTTCTAACAGTTCACCTTCAAACGCAGGACTGCTAGAAGGAACGTCAAGACCTGACATATACTTAGACTGCTTTTACCCTATAAACCTTCAACAACTAATGTTAAAGGTCTCTTCAGCTAATCCATCTACCTGTCTCTTAGACCCCATCCCAACAAGGCTACTTAAAGAAGCGCTACCACTGGTTAACATTTCATTATTAGATATGATTAATATGTCTTTATTAACAGGTTATATACCACAGTCATTTAAAGTAGCTGTGATAAAAACCTCTTCTGAAAAAACCCACCCTCGATCCTGAGGTCTTAGCCAACTATAGACCTATATCTAATCTTCCCTTCCTCTCCAAAATCCTTGAGAAGGTAGTTGCTAATCAGTTATGTGATTTTCTACATAGCAATAGTTTATTTGAGGACTTTCAGTCAGGATTTAGAAAGCATCATAGCACAGAGACGGCACTGGTGAAAATTACTAACGACCTAATCGCTTCAGACAAAGGACTTGTCTCCGTACTTGTCTTACTAGATCTTAATTCAATTCAATTAAATTAAATTCAATTTTATTTATAGTATCAGATCATAACAGGAGTTATCTCAAGACACTTTACAGATAGAGTAGGTCTAGACCACACTATAATTTACAAAGACCCAACAATTCCCGAGATTCCAGGAATTCCCCCAAGAGCAAGCATCAATGCAACAGTGGCAAGGAAAAACTCCCTTTTAGGAAGAAACCTGGGACAGACCCCGGCTCTTGGTAGGTGGTGTCTGACGCAGCCGGATGGGGGCAATAACAGTCACAGAACAGATAATGAAACAGAATTGTGAAATTGTGGTTGTAGGAGCGTAGCAGGGGGCAGCATGGCATAGCAGGGAATTGCGGCAGAATCCCAGCCACAGCTGGAACCATGATTTTGGTGCCATCCTAATCCCGGGACATCATCCTGGGTGAAAAGAAACAAAGACTCCGGGGAGCAAGTTCCCAGAGCACCTTAGTGCTACATTCGACACTATTGACCATACCATCCTGTTACAGAGACTGGAACACTTAGTTGGCATTAAAGGAATCGCACTGAGCTGGTTTAAGTCCTATTTCTCTGATCGATCTCAATTTGTTAATGTTAATGACAAATCCTCCAAGTACGCTAAAGTTAACCATGGCGTTCCACAAGGCTCAGTGCTTGGACCAATTCTATTTACCTTGTATATGCTTCCCCTAGGCAATATTATTAGGAAACATTCAATTAACTTTCATTGTTATGCTGACGACACCCAACTATACCTATCAATTAAGCCAGACGAAACCAGTCAGTTAACTAAACTCCAAGCATGCATCAAAGATATAAAAGCATGGATGACCTACAATTTTCTGATGTTAAACTCAGACAAAACTGAGGTAATTGTGCTGGGCCCTAAACACCTCCATATCTCATTATCCAAAGATATAGCTACCTTGGATGGTATTGCCCTGGCCTCCAGCACTACTGTCAGAAATCTAGGAGTTATTTTTGATCAGGATATATCCTTTAACGCCCACTTAAAACAAACCTCAAGAACAGCCTTTTTTCATCTTCGTAACATTGCCAAAATAAGGAACATCCTGTCTCAGAATGATGCTGAAAAACTAGTCCATGCATTCGTTACTTCCAGGCTGGACTATTGTAATTCCTTACTATCAGGATGCTCAAACAAGTCACTTAAGACTCTCCAGCTGATCCAGAATGCTGCAGCTCGTGTTCTGACAATAACTAAGAAAAGAGATCATATCTCTCCTGTATTAGCTTCTCTGCATTGGCTCCCTGTAAAATTCAGGATTGAATTTAAAATCCTCCTCCTGACCTACAAAGCTCTAAATGGTCAAGCACCATCATATCTTGAAGAGCTCATAGTACCTTACTGTCCTACTAGAGCACTGAGCTCCCAGAATGCAGAGTTACTTGTGGTTCCTAGAGTCTCTAAAAGTAGAATGGGAGCCTGAGCCTTTAGCTATCAGACTCCTCTCCTGTGGAACCAGCTCCCAGTCTGGGTCCGGGGGGCAGACACTGTCACCACATTTAAGAGTAAATTTAAAACTCTCCTCTTCGATAAAGCTTATAGTTAGGGAGTGAGGAGTTGCAGCGCACAGAAGAAGCACAGAGTGCCAGAGACTACTAGCATTATTACACTTTTTATGGGTATGTTCAAGGACTCACCGTTCTTGGTTAAGGCTAGGGATAGATCATGGTCTGGTTAAATACAGAAACCTCTTCCACACCAAAGATTCTCTCCATCTCTCATTCTCATCCATTTTGAGTCTATAGAGAACAAAACAATAAAGTGTAGGTGTGGCACGAGTCACTTTCCCTGAAACCCATGGCTGGCGATGTCAGCATGCCTGTGCACAAAATTCCCCCAAATAAAGACAAAAAAAGACTTAACCAAAGTGCTTTTGGTGCCTAAACCTAACCCCAGACGAGTCATGGTGTGAAACCTGAACTGTGTTATCAAAGTCCTGAACTCTGCTCCCAATCTGACCATAATCAAATCAGTTTTTCATCTGCCCCCCACTGAAGTATGATTGTGTGCCACCCCACTTAAAAAATCCTGGACTCACCCGTTAAGTACCCTATAAACATAATTTCAGGAGACATGGCTGCAAATGAGGGCATAGTAGAACGTCTACTAATATTAGACGGGCTTGACCATCGTGTTTTAATTTTTACAGTCATTCTTTCATCTGCCATTATTATTCCTCTCCCACAACTGACTTCCAGCAAATCAGAGCAACCACTTCAAGTCGATTCTCCCCTCTGACTCCAGTAAAATGAGGTAACAACACAAAAGACGCTGAGCCTCATCGATTCTGATAGAGCTCGTGTTGGACTGCATTCTAAATAGTCAGGCTGTGAAGACCGGCCGCAGGTTAGGTATTGATTTTCTCCAGGACAATCTAAGGGAAGAGTCTGAAGCTCAACGTGGCTGTGAAGTCACCTACTAACAGGCCGTGGTGTGTGTGTGTGTGTGTGTGTGTGTGTTTGTGTGTGTGTGTAACCACAAATTACACACACACACACACACACACACACACACACACACACACACACACACACACACACACACACACACACAGGCGTTCTGCTCTCCTGAGGTGGAAAGCAACACTCTCAGCTGTTCTATACCTCCTCTCTCACACAGACACACACACACACACACACACACACACACACACACACACACACACACACACACACACACACACACACACACACACACACACACACACACACACAGACACATGCTTGCATATACAACAAAGCAATGTCTGATTCTCTGAGGGGCAGTTCCAGTTCAAGACCTTTATTTGTCCCCGAGGGGCAATTAGTTTTGCTGCAGAAGCAAAGTAGTTAGCATACAATACATGACAACAAAACATCAACATCATTGAAATTTAAAATACAAGATCATTTCAAATAGATAAATTAGTACCACTAACATTAAAAATTTCAGTTTAAGTTAAGTATACGTTATGTGCAGATGTTACCTCTTTTTTTACAGAGTTAAGCACAGAGGGTACAAAGGAGAATTTATATCTATTTGTTTTAGCGGATGGCTGACTGAGGCGGGAACCAGAAGGCAGCATCTTAAATTCTACATGCAGGGGGTGAGAACTATCAGACATGATGGATTCCGCCTTTTTCAGTACATGTCTATTGTACAGTTCAGTTAGTTTTACCTGTTGAATCCCGATAATTTTGCTGCTAACTTTATTTACCATTGCTAATGGGTTTTTCAGTTTTAAACTAAGAGAAGCATACCAGCAAATACATGAAAAAGTAAAAACGGACTCAATGAAAGATTTATAAAACAATGTCATCAGGGATCTGTCTACTTGAAACTTAGCTAACTTTCTCAGACAGAAGAGATGTTGCTGACTTTTCTTATTTAGCATGTCTGTGTTTAGGTCAAAGGTCAACTTATCATCAATAATGATTCCCAAGTACTTGTACGACTCAACAAAATCAACCTCTTTTCCATCTATAATCGTTTTTTCACGAGTTGGATGGTGACGTCTAAAGTCAATGCACATTTCCTTTGTCTTTGTAACATTTAGGTCTAAAAAAGCTTCTTTGCACCAAGTTAAAAAATATGGTAGTACCGGGCCGTAAGATGTTTCAGTGGTGTCCATTAAACCTACTATGACTGTGTCATCTGCAAACTTTAAAATATAGTTATTGGTTAGTTCACTCCGACAGTCATTTGTGTACATAATGTACAGAAGAGGAGAGAGAACACAGCCTTCAGGGGAGCCGGTTGATGTCACTGAGATTCCAGACAGATGTCCATTTACTCTCACTCTCTGTGTCCTGTTCCTTAGAAAGTCCAAAATCCAGCCCACCAAGTTGTAGTTTAACCCAAAAAATGTTATAGCTTCTGCACCAATAAATGGGGCTGGATAGTGTTGAAGGCAGACAAGAAATCTGCAAAAAGCAGTCTGATATGGTTTTTATTGCCCTCTAAGTGCTTGTATATGAGGTTAAGCAGAGTTATAGTCGCATCCTGCACCCCCCTGTTGGCTCTATATGCAAACTGCAAGGGGTCGAGAAGGTGTTCAGTTTTTCCCAGCAGTTCTTTCTTTATCATTTTTTCAAAGGACTTAGAAAAGGTCTATAGTCATTTAGAATTTTTGGGTATTTGCTTTTTGCGACTGGAATAATTATTGATTGTTTCCATAAGTTTGGGACTCTTGCCCTGCCTTGGCCCTGCCCAAAACGGAGCATGCGCTTTAGGGGCAATTCCAGGATTTGTAAAATGGGTGGCATGGGGGGGGGGGGGGGGGGGGGGGGGGGGGGACCAATAATCAGTCAGCGGGGGCCAGCAGATTTAATCAGAATACAGCGTAGAAAATCTGCTTAGAAATATTGGATAGGATAGAACAACTCCATGTCATTTTGCTAAATAAACATCACTTTCATTATTAATTTCACTTGTTTTTATTTTCAACAAATTGTATATCTAAATACAATACACATTTTCTATGGGCTGCTTTAGTTTGTGCCTTGGTGTGTCTGATGAATCAATAAAACACTGGGATCGTCTTTATAAATTTAGCTGTGGAATCAAACTGAGCAATAACTTTCAGTATTGTCTCCTTGTTGCCAAACAAGTTATTGCTGTCTTTATTTAATTGAAAACCAACTTTGGCATTCAACTGGCGACTTGTTCTAAGTACTGTCTCAGTGGGAATCCTACTCATTTGGTTAGAGCATAGACAAAGCATGTTGAATAGTAGAGGCCCCCGAACAAAGCCTAGAGAAACTGGGACCATGAGTCACAATCAACTTTAAAAAGCTATTTTATATTTCTACCTGCATGCTGAACGGCCACGAGTAGAGCAGGATGGATGGAGCGAGGACACACTGACAGACAGACAGACAGACAGTCACACATAGGTGATAAAGGAATACTGGAGGCTCAGCCAGACATCAGGGAGCAGAAATAATGACAGAAGAAAATGAAGGTGAGCAGGAAGGACAGGGTGAGGGATATGAGAATCCGCTATAAATTTCCCAGGTGGTCGAGGGAGAGGAGAGCTATTTTTCAACACTGCTGTTCTAATCGCTCACTGACGACGACAAACACACTGCTGAGAGGACCATCAGACCTCACTACTGTCTGATGGCACCCGCAATCCCTACAATACTAACTTACTAGGATCTCATTAGTCTCGCAATGCCAGACCTTCCTCCACAGGGCTGCGGAGGAAGGTCTGAGAAAGCTCGGAGTAGAGCCGCTGCTCCTTCGCGTCAAAAGGAGCCAGTTGAGGTGGTTTGAGCATCTGGTAAGGATGCCCCCTGGGCGCCTCCCTAGGGAGGTGTTCCAGGTACGTCCAGCTGGGAGGAGACCTCGGGGAAGACCCAGGACTAGATGGAGGGATTACATCTCCACCCTGGCCTGGGAATGTCTCGGGATCCCCCAGTCAGAGCTGGTTAATGTGGCTCTGGAAAGGGAAGTTTGGGGTCCCCTGCTGGAGCTGCTGCCCCCGTGCCCCAACCCTGGATAAGCGGACAAAGATGGATGGATGGACCATTGTCTGCCTATGCTAAATAGCCTCAGGAAGGAACTTGTTTTAGTGGAACATGTGTACGTTCAAAAGTAGTTTTAGTCGTGCAACAGAAAACTCCGATTGGACAGATAGTCTAGCTAGCTGTCTGGATTTACCCTGCAGAGATCTGAGGAGCAGTTAACCAGAGTCCTCACAAATCCACCGGAGTTTAAAATTACAACATAAAGAAAGCCGGCCGAAAAGAGGGACATCTGGCGGAATTTCCAGCGGCACCGGAACAATCCTGGAAGTGGAGCGTCATGGATATAGACTAGGATCTCATTAATAACTCCCATCTAACTCCATTTTCTGTCAACAATTTGACAGGTCACACATGAGGGCTTTACCGTCCTTTTCATCTGTTGCTTTGTTTCTGTGTGTGTGTGTGTGTGTGTGTGTGTGTGTGTGTGTGTGTGTGTGTGTGTGTGTGTGTGTGTGTGTGTGTGTGTGTGTGTGTGTGTGTGAGACACTGACCTGGTAAGCAGGTGTGGTGAGAAGGAGGCGGGGTTGTCCTGTTCAGAGAAGAGAGGCATGGATCCTCCCATCAGCCACAGCCTGACCGACATGATGATCACTACCTGCAGAAAGGAGGGGGAAACAGTCACAATCCACCAACAGCTTCCTGTTTATGGAACATTCATAGTGTACAATTACAATACACACTTAAAAATGGAAGCCAATATTGAAGGAAGTAATACTGTACATCAGGAGAACAGGGCAGGACAGCAGGACAACACTTCTTTGTAATAATTAGCAAACGTTATTTCATTTTCAGCTGTATTAACAATAATGCAACTCCCAAAAAATGATGAATATATTTACTGTGACATAGGCCCTTTGCAAGTTGAATTTCATAGCATATTGAAATGAAACCAATGGCTCCCTGGAAGACAGGAAAACTATATACCATTATGTATCCATCTTAAAGGTATAATATGCATTGTTATTCTAAAGAAAACAATGGATAGACTAATACAAAAGTAAACATCACTTATGACCCACTAGAAGTGTTTGGTGGTGTCTGTATCTGTAGAGATCCTGCCCTCTGTCTGGAGTTTCTCGTTTCTTCTTATTTTTCTGAGTGTTGGACGTCATCAAAGAGCCTTTGGGCTCCATGTGTTCAGGCACGTGCACACACGTGACAACAAACTAGGCTTGAGCACCTGCCCTTTTTCTTCCTCGAGAGAAAGTGCCCTTTTTCTGGGGAGCTTTAATATATATATATATATATATATATATATATATATATATATATATATATATATATATATATATATATATATATATATCCTGTTGGCACACAGCTTTCCTGTCAAACTAATTTATTTATTGAATATAAAAATGAAAATATCCAGTCGGGGAATAGACTTTGTTGAGTCCTGATTAAAATAAATTATAATTATAGGAATAATATATAATATATATAATAAAGGAAGTCAGAGATGAGTTAGTATAGTTAACGTTTAAAATAAATAATTATAAGAAGTGCCCTTTTTTAACCCTTGCCCCCCCAAATGTCTGTTCACGTCCCTGCATGTGTGTGTGGGTGTGTGTGTAACCCCCTAGCCAATAACAGCGTTCTCCTTCCCAACTGCCTCTTTGCCCTCCAGCATCTCATACTGACACACAAGTGGACCTCACACAGACACACAAACAGCAGAGGTTTTTGTTCGGTTGCTTTGTACTTGCTTTCTTCATTCAATCTCTAGCTTGCTCGCCCACTGCTGCTCTCTTTCTCGCTCTCTCTCTCTCTCTCTCTCTCTCTCTCTCTCTCTCTCTCTCTCTCTCTCTCTCTCCAACTTTAGGGGCCAACTTTAAAGGTCCTATGACATGGTGCTCTTTGGATGCTTTTATATAGACCTCAGTGGTCCCCTAATACTGTATCTGAAGTCTCTTTTATATAGACCTTAGTGGTCCCCTAATACTGTATCTGAAGTCACTTTTATATAGACCTTAGTGGTCCCCTAATACTGTATCTGAAGTCTCTTTTATATAGACCTTAGTGGTCCCCTAATACTGTATCTGAAGTCTCTTTTATATAGACCTTAGTGGTCCCCTAATACTGTATCTGAAGTCTCTTATATAGACCTTAGTGGTCCCCTAATACTGTATCTGAAGTCTCTTTTATATAGACCTTAGTGGTCCCCTAATACTGTATCTGAAGTCTCTTATATAGACCTTAGTGGTCCCCTAATACTGTATCTGAAGTCTCTTATATAGACCTTAGTTGTCCCCTAATACTGTATCTGAAGTCTCTTTTATATAGACCTTAGTGGCCCCCTAATACTGTATCTGAAGTCTCTTTTATATAGACCTCAGTGGTCCCCTAATACTGTATCTGAAGTCTCTTTTATATAGGCCTTAGTGGTCCCCTAATACTGTATCTGAAGTCTCTTTTATATAGACCTCAGTGGTCCCCTAATACTGTATCTGAAGTCTCTTTTATATAGACCTCAGTGGTCCCCTAATACTGTATCTGAAGTCTCTTTTATATAGACCTTAGTGGTCCCCTAATACTGTATCTGAAGTCTCTTTTATATAGACCTTAGTGGTCCCCTAATACTGTATCTGAAGTCTCTTTTATATAGACCTTAGTGGTCCCCTAATACTGTATCTGAAGTCTCTTTTATATAGACCTTAGTGGTCCTCTAATACTGTATCTGAAGTCTCTTATATAGACCTTAGTGGTCCCCTAATACTGTATCTGAAGTCTCTTTTATATAGACCTTAGTGGTCCCCTAATACTGTATCTGAAGTCTCTTATATAGACCTTAGTGGTCCCCTAATACTGTATCTGAAGTCTCTTATATAGACCTTAGTTGTCCCCTAATACTGTATCTGAAGTCTCTTTTATATAGACCTTAGTGGCCCCCTAATACTGTATCTGAAGTCTCTTTTATATAGACCTCAGTGGTCCCCTAATACTGTATCTGAAGTCTCTTTTATATAGGCCTTAGTGGTCCCCTAATACTGTATCTGAAGTCTCTTTTATATAGACCTCAGTGGTCCCCTAATACTGTATCTGAAGTCTCTTTTATATAGACCTCAGTGGTCCCCTAATACTGTATCTGAAGTCTCTTTTATATAGACCTTAGTGGTCCCCTAATACTGTATCTGAAGTCTCTTTTATATAGACCTTAGTGGTCCCCTAATACTGTATCTGAAGTCTCTTTTATATAGACCTTAGTGGTCCCCTAATACTGTATCTGAAGTCTCTTTTATATAGACCTTAGTGGTCCTCTAATACTGTATCTGAAGTCTCTTTTATATAGACCTTAGTGGTCCTCTAATACTGTATCTGAAGTCTCTTTTATATAGACCTTAGTGGTCCCCTAATACTGTATCTGAAGTCACTTTTATATAGACCTCAGTGGCCCCCTAATACTGTATCTGAAGTCTCTTTTATATAGACCTTAGTGGTCCCCTAATACTGTATCTGAAGTCACTTTTATATAGACCTTAGTGGTCCCCTAATACTGTATCTGAAGTCTCTTTTATATAGACGTTAGTGGTCCCCTAATACTGTATCTGAAGTCTCTTTTATATAGACCTTAGTGGTCCCCTAATACTGTATCTGAAGTCTCTTATATAGACCTTAGTGGTCCCCTAATACTGTATCTGAAGTCTCTTTTATATAGACCTTAGTGGTCCCCTAATACTGTATCTGAAGTCTCTTATATAGACCTTAGTGGTCCCCTAATACTGTATCTGAAGTCTCTTATATAGACCTTAGTTGTCCCCTAATACTGTATCTGAAGTCTCTTTTATATAGACCTTAGTGGCCCCCTAATACTGTATCTGAAGTCTCTTTTATATAGACCTCAGTGGTCCCCTAATACTGTATCTGAAGTCTCTTTTATATAGGCCTTAGTGGTCCCCTAATACTGTATCTGAAGTCTCTTTTATATAGACCTCAGTGGTCCCCTAATACTGTATCTGAAGTCTCTTTTATATAGACCTCAGTGGTCCCCTAATACTGTATCTGAAGTCTCTTTTATATAGACCTTAGTGGTCCCCTAATACTGTATCTGAAGTCTCTTTTATATAGACCTTAGTGGTCCCCTAATACTGTATCTGAAGTCTCTTTTATATAGACCTTAGTGGTCCCCTAATACTGTATCTGAAGTCTCTTTTATATAGACCTTAGTGGTCCTCTAATACTGTATCTGAAGTCTCTTATATAGACCTTAGTGGTCCCCTAATACTGTATCTGAAGTCTCTTTTATATAGACCTTAGTGGTCCCCTAATACTGTATCTGAAGTCTCTTATATAGACCTTAGTGGTCCCCTAATACTGTATCTGAAGTCTCTTATATAGACCTTAGTTGTCCCCTAATACTGTATCTGAAGTCTCTTTTATATAGACCTTAGTGGCCCCCTAATACTGTATCTGAAGTCTCTTTTATATAGACCTCAGTGGTCCCCTAATACTGTATCTGAAGTCTCTTTTATATAGGCCTTAGTGGTCCCCTAATACTGTATCTGAAGTCTCTTTTATATAGACCTCAGTGGTCCCCTAATACTGTATCTGAAGTCTCTTTTATATAGACCTCAGTGGTCCCCTAATACTGTATCTGAAGTCTCTTTTATATAGACCTTAGTGGTCCCCTAATACTGTATCTGAAGTCTCTTTTATATAGACCTTAGTGGTCCCCTAATACTGTATCTGAAGTCTCTTTTATATAGACCTTAGTGGTCCCCTAATACTGTATCTGAAGTCTCTTTTATATAGACCTTAGTGGTCCTCTAATACTGTATCTGAAGTCTCTTTTATATAGACCTTAGTGGTCCTCTAATACTGTATCTGAAGTCTCTTTTATATAGACCTTAGTGGTCCTCTAATACTGTATCTGAAGTCTCTTTTATATAGACCTCAGTGGTCCTCTAATACTGTATCTGAAGTCTCTTTTATATAGACCTTAGTGGTCCCCTAATACTGTATCTGAAGTCTCTTTTATATAGACCTTAGTGGTCCCCTAATACTGTATCTGAAGTCTCTTTTATATAGACCTCAGTGGTCCCCTAATACTGTATCTGAAGTCTCTTTTATATAGACCTCAGTGGTCCCCTAATACTGTATCTGAAGTCTCTTTTATATAGACCTCAGTGGTCCCCTAATACTGTATCTGAAGTCTCTTTTATATAGACCTTAGTGGTCCCCTAATACTGTAACTGAAGTCTCTTTCCCGAAATTCAGCCTTGGTGCAGAATTACAGCCACTAGAGCCAGTCCCACAATGAGCTTTCCTTAGGACGTGCCATTTCTGTGTCTGTAGCTATTGAGGAGGAGAGCGGGGGGGCAAGGTGGAGGGTGGGGGTGTGGCCTTGACCAACTGCCACTTTGCTCATTTGAAAGCCATGATGTCTCTTTCTCATGGGCGGGCCCAATTCTCTGGGCGGGCAATGCAGAGAAAGGGGAGGTAACCTTTCCCTTTATGACATCATAAAGGGAAGCTTCCTGATTGGCCCATCTGAACTTACATTTTCTCAAAGGCAGAGCAGGATACCTACCTATCACCATTTCAAGCCAATTGGGGGACCATACGCAGGCTGGTGGAACTCATATTAATGTTAAAGAATGTGTAAGAATTCCACCCATCTAGCGGTGAAATTGTATATGACAACCAACTGAATTTCATTTTCTAGCCCCCCATTCCGAGTGCGTTCTAACTCCTACGGTGGCCGAACCCGAAATTAGCGACAACCGTCCGTGAGTGTCCCTTCCAGTGTAATAATAGTTTGACGTTATTTTGGTACAATTTCATTGCTAACATCAGCTATCAGGTTCCCAAACATATGCAAGCTAATGTTAGTAAAGTATCAGTGCTATCGTTATTCTGGATATTGTACCAGATTAATAGTGTAAGGCGATGTTTACAGCGTAGGAGAGAAGCAACGGAGGTTTGTGTTTTTAATATATTTCTCTGAGCAGCATGACCAATGTCAATGAAACTGAAATGATCTCTTAGTGTCTCCATCGTTTCCACACAGCTGTTCTAGTAGCTAGTCTGTGTTACAGATCCATGACGTGAGTTGTCTGCCAGGGAAATCACGGCACATATGATTACGTTTATGTTACAAGGTAGACGATCCTTTTTCATCATTGACGCGAGGAAAAGTATCCTAGACGTCGTTCTAGCGTTATACACAACCATGCTATAGTTAGCCAAGCAAATAGCAACTATAAAACTTTTACACAAATAGTCAGAATTACCTGTTGAGAAGACAGCAGGCAACTTCGGCGTCCCTTTTAAAATCCTTGCTCCTCATCAGCTGTTTCCATCTTGGAAAAGCCACAACAATATTAACTTTGGTCGCGTTGCTTTGCCTGTCACGTTGTCGTTTTAATTTCGTCGGCGACTCAGTTACATGTCCTCGATAATAGACGCAACAGGCTTTCAAATCATAGTAATCTTCTCCCCCCTCCCTCCCTGGCATACGTCACAGTCAGTGCCACTGAGTGAAAAGCACGAAATGCGGAGCAGTATAGCCTGTATGTCCCTTACGGGCTACCGTAGTTCAAGATGGTGCATGGCTATGGAGCGTCTACCCCAGTTCATGTAAGCGGAAATGTAAAAGTTGATGGTGGTGGTCAATGTTCATAAAAAAGGACAAGTTTGTGAAGGGCAATACAGATTTTAATAATAAACAACTACAAATGTTACACACTGGGGCTTTAAAAAACCTCATAAAGTGAAATGTTCATGCCATGGGACCTTTAAAGTAGGTGATACTTCCTATATATTACACCTTTAAAATCTGTGTTTTACTTTGGAAAATGGCCATTAGTAATAGTAAGTATTTACAATTAGTAGGCAATTGACTAAAACATGCAGAACCACCAGTATGGTACTAAATGAATACTCACATAGCCAGAGACGAGGCAGGCTCGCTTGATGAATGGGCTGCAGATGTGTTGGAGGTCCCTGAATCTGGAGCCAGACAGGTGACTGAGGGACACAGACATATAGCAGCTCAGTCTCGTTTTACACAGCCTTAAAATTATGTTTTTTTTGGCTGTTAAAGTGGTCATCTCCTTCACTGTGACTGTGAATTCTTGAATTTTAACTGGTGTCTACCAGACCCCTTACCACAGAGTCTGTCTTACATTAAGGAGATAGTTAGATTTTAATTAATTTTAAATAACACAAAGTGAGATGAACAGTGGTTAGCATTAACAATGTTTCTTAAAGAATGTACATTGTGAATTGTAAAAAGAAAATCAACAACATCAAAAAAGTCAATCTTATGCATTGATTAACACGCTATTTGATCAACACACCTCATAGGTGCGCTCCGGTACTTGAACAAATAGCACTACACCTTTGTAGAAGACAAAGTAGTTCTGTCCAATTGCGTTTTCTGTCAGAGCCTCCCAGGATTGGAACATCTTACCAAGAAACTGTGCCAACAGTGAGGACCGTGAGCCGTTTTTGTGTTGATTGTTGTCTTACTTATCATTATTATGCTTAGTGCAAATGCTGCTCCGGCTTACCATAGTCTCTGTATATAATATTCCCACCTAACCAGGCCCAATATTGTTGTCATGCCTCTGTGTGTCATAAGAGCTGTATCTCCTTGTTCTAATATGTGGTGTAGGCTCTGTTAATATCCTCATATTTTTCCACTGCTTTTTATCATTTTATTGCTTTCATTTTTAACGTCTGAACTTTAAACTATTACCTGCCCAGTGGCTACAGATGAAATATAGCCTTTCTGGCTAACTGGCATATTTTCAATATTATTATACACTGTCCCTGTGAAATAAAGTAAAAAACAGCAAAAGGTCCTTCATTACGATGAACACACACATACACACACACACACACAAACACACACACACACACTGTAGTGTACTCACAAATACTCACTAGAACACCAAATAAGGATTAATCCGCCGCTAAAAATAGTCCCCAAGAAGTAAAGATTTCCTCCTGTTTGTGCAACATTTGTGCTCATATTATGCTTTTTGGCTTTTCCCCTTTTATTGTGTTATATACAGTATATTTTTGTGCACGTTATAGGTTTACAAAGTGAAAAAGCCCAAAGTCCACCCCAAAGGGACTTACCATCTCCAACAGAAAACACTATAGCTAAAACAGAGAGCTCAACACACAGGGTGAAAAGAGGAGCTGCAGCAATGTGCATTACAACAACAATATGGTGTTTTCTGAAAATTAAACTACATAAACCTATTCTGGTACAACCTCTAAATACAATTACGAACCTGAAAATGAACATAATATGAGCACTTTAAAGTACCTGGCTGCACCAAACTACACACCAATTCACCTAACTGTACTCACAAGTCTGTCATCTCCATCAAAACTCTCTTATGTTGACAAATCAGATGCTAGACTTTCCTTCCATATTAAGGACATTTTGCGACCTCAGTAGTTTTGTCATTAAAAAGTGTCCAATTTAACAATATGTATGTCTGCATTCATGCAATGTTTGTAACAAAGTTTTCAAAGTCACCACACATTTTTACTGATCCAGCCATTCAGCAAAGGTCATTTATGAACTCACCATACCACACAGTCCTATAGATTAGCCTGAGGTAGAAACTAAAGAAGGAGATTTAACTGCAGAAAAAAGGCAGCAAGAGAATAAGATGAGAGGGAGGGGATCATACAGATACTAAGTAGTGAAAGGAAAGCACAGAGAATCCATTCAACACCCCATCACTTTGAGATGTTTCCCTTGTGCAGAGCATTCTAGAGACGGTGAGAACAGATCTCACAGGAATTCTACACACATTCTGTCTGTCTCACACTCACTCAGTCTCGCCTGTTTCATCTCTGCCTCTCTCCCCCTTTGCTCTCGACTCCCTTTACTCTATATTTGTTTTTGCTCTGTCTGTTCTGCTGAGATTTGCGGAGCCAACAGACAGAATGATAAAAAGTCAGACTGCAGACGCTGCATTCGCCTGACGTACCATGAAAGAGTTTGGTCGCAAAAAACAGAAAAAACACCATTGAACTGCTGAACACCACTGAACTTGTTTCTAGAGAGTTGTGGTACACTTGTTACTTTTAATGGGCTTAAAACTCACATGCTTTCAATAAAAATTTCTGATGGTAAAAATGTTAGCAATGTGCACTTTGGAGAGAATCCAGGTCAAAGCAACACTACCTTAATTATTTGGTGTTCAACCTATAGCAGTCATGAGGCAGAAGATATAAATAGTATGAATATAAATATCGGGACATTAAAGAGTAAAAGGACGCATGAGTTTTGAAATGACTGAAACATGGCATTTGAAACTCAGGAATAAGTCCCTTCTATTTTGTATTTTATTTTATTAGAATCTGAAAAAGGTTTATTGCCAAGTTGGTTTTCACTTACAATAAATTAGCCTTGGTGTTTGGTGCATAAAATAAACATACAGGCAAAGTACTTCTAAAGTAAAAAAATATATATCATTATAGAATAGAAAAATTACAAAGAAAATGAAAAAGACTATAAAAATCCTATATCAAATATGTACAAAATAACTGTTTTAGAATGAGAGAGCTGTACAGTTGTTGTGAAGGATGTGCACAAATATTGATTAGCCTGAGGTAGTGCAAAGGTTCACAGTAAAGAGATATGTGCAGTTTAAGATGTATGTTATTGTAATACAAATGGACAGCAACCCTGTCTGAGATGAACCAGGGTTTTTCGTTGTTGTAGTCTATATTGACGACGTTTCATTTACAGGATTGTTCAGGATGTTCCTATCTTCCTCTTTCTTTGTGTTGGCGTTGTCCAGACAGCTAGCTAGACTATCTGTCCAATCTGAGTTTTCTGTCGCACGACTAAAACTACTTTTGAACGTACACATGTTCCACCAAAACAAGTTCCTTCCTGAGACTATTTAGCAGAGACACCATCGGTGCGTCTGGTGCTTAGCGACAATGGTGATTGGTTTAAAGACATGTCAATCAACAACAGCACACATTTCTCCTAATCGATATGCTGTGTGGACTAGCCAGACCTTCCTCCACAGCGCTGTGGAGGAAGGTCTGGCAATGCAAGACTACACCTACCCAAAAGAACCGCACCAAGGGGGAAAACAAACTCTAGTGATTCAACTTAACTAAATGAGGCAGGTGTGAAAGCACCCTTAAAGAAAATTCAAAAATGTAAATGACAGTTGTCAGGGCATAAAACCACACTCTGGTGCAGACCTCTGCAGTCTCCTTTCAGTCAGCTCCACAAATCTATTATTAAATTTATGCTGAATTGTCTATTTGACAAATCGGGGTTGACGTTAGATGGTGATGGCATGGCTATGAGTCCCTCATCAGGGTCGGGAGATCAACTTTCCAGTCTCCTGCCGACTCTGCACCTGCTAACCTCCTGCTAACTTCCTTCCAACCCTGCTATCCTCGGCTAGCTAGCCAGCTGGGCGATCAAGTTTTAAAACACCCCCAAAAAGGTGGAGAAGATGAGCTCAAGCTAGCAAGACTATCTACACGGCCATCTCATGACTATAGTATTTTGCTTACTTCGCTAGCCTGGCTGGTCAAAGTAAACAAAGAGCAAAATGTGAAGATGGCTATTAGCTACGACATATGGCTACGATCCCAACTATGTGGCAAGCAAGACCATCTCTGCGTCCATCTTCATCTCTGCATCAGAGGGGGCAATCGCAAAGGAATTAAACACCGACTGCGATTTCCTGGCATCCTGTTTGCAGGCGTCGGACAGTGAGCTGGGTGGCCTCCATGCCTGCGACGGTTTCCAGCGGGATGCCAGGAGCTGTGGTGTCCTTGCACCGAGACTTGGCTGGATCATGGAGTGCCGGCACCATTCAACCGGGGGACTCTTTTTCTGTGTGCCAATCTGACGCCCACATTCTGCTTTATGATGAATCATGTACAAGTTGAAGAAGCTGATGGGATTACATTTCACTGGAATTCTACCTCATACAATTGTGTGTGACAAATAAAAATGGACTGATTGACTTACGAATCAGGACTCCATAGTTTAACAATGGCAAAGCAGATTGTGCTGAAAAAAATGTTTCAATCGAAAATGTAACCTAATCGTGACCTTAAAATGGAAAGACAAATTGAATCATGGATTTAGAGGATTGTGACAACACTAATACAGTTACAGTAAGCTCTTTCACAACACAATATGGTGTTGAACTGTCTGGATTTACCCTGTAGAGATTTGACCTGAACATCTCGGATGTGAAATGTTGTTGATATAGACTAGGTCGCTGGTGGTTCCCACCCCTACATAATACATATGCACTATAGCAATGATTCCCACACTTTTTAAAACCATGGCAAGGATTTTTGTTCCATGGCATCCACATACATGTGAAAACTATTAACTTAATATGACACTGGACATCCTTTATAAACATTTGAATGAACTGAAATAGCAAATAACACAGATCTAACGTGTATGAACATTAAATACATAGACCTATCATACATTTACAGCATTCTAAACAGGTGACCCTTTTAAATGACAGTTACAAAGCTGCTCTAACAGGTATATTGCTTAATAAGTTGTTGAAAAACCATGTGCAGCCTGACAAAGGTTGTAACATAAAGGCATCTTTTCTGGTTGGATAAATAAAAAATCCACCTCCCTGAGGCTGAGGGCTGTCTCCAGGGCTGGAAATGCAAAGCAACACTTGGGAGAATCACTCAGATGGAGCAATGCTGAGAAGATTGGTTTCACGCTGGAAAGTGAAGGAATGAGACCCCCCCTCCACCAGATATATATATATATATATATATATATATATATATATATATATATATATATATATATATATATATATATATATATATATAGAGAGAGAGAGAGAGAGAGAGAGAGAGGGAGAGAGAGAGAGAGAGAGGTACAGACAGATGTTGATACTGTCTTCCGACCCGGGCCTCAACTTTTCCCATAGGATCATGGGAAAGACGATTCTGTGTATCGGCATGACAGGATGCTAATTTACCATGACAACTGTTACCGTGGCAACAGTGAAGGATGAATGGGAGGGGAGGAAGTGTGTGTTTGTGGGGAGGTGTTGTGGGAGTAGGAAGTGAGACAGAAAATAGAGTGTGGCTGACTGTTTTGAAGTAAGGTCGGGGTCAGCTTCTTCACACACATGAAAAGGAGACGGTGAAGGACTTGTGGATTAACTCCATTCATTCTGGCTGCTCAGCCTCTCCCTTTCTAAACTGTAGCTCGTTTCAAGCCCTCGATACTCCACTCACAGCTGAAATTCTTTATAATTCCTCCTTCTCAGTGGCATTTTCTCTCCTCCTCCTCTTCTTCCTCACTATGTACCACAGTTATTTAAACTTACCTAGCCACTGAAGATGTGCACAATGCGGATTCCGTCCTGGTCGTGGAACAACGGATTAGATCTTTACTCTAGCAAGGATCCTGGAGGGAGCCTGGGAGTATGCCCATCCAGTCTACATGTGTTTTGTGGATCTGGAGAAGGCATATGACCGGGTCCCCCGGGAGACATTGTGGGAGGTGCTGCGGGAGTATGGGGTGAGGGGGTCCCTTCTCAGGGCCATCCAATCTCTGTATGACCAAAGCGAGAGCTGTGTCCGGGTTCTCGGCAGTAAGTCGGTCACGTTCCAGGTGAGGGTTGGCTTCCGCCAGGGCTGCGCTTTGTCACCAATCCTGTTCGTAGTATTTATGGACAGGATATCGAGGCGTAGTCGTGGTAGGGAGGGGTTGCAGTTCGGTGGGCTGGGGATCTCATCGCTGCTCTTTGCAGATGATGTGGTCCTGATGGCATCATCGGCCTGTGACCTTCAGCACTCACTGGATCAGTTTGCAGCCGAGTGTGAAGCGGCTGGGATGAGGATCAGCACCTCTAAATCTGAGGCCATGGTTCTCAGCAGGAAACCGATGGAGTGCCTTCTCCAGGTAGGGAATGAGTCCTTACCCCAAGTGAAGAAGTGTAAGTACCTTGGGGTCTTGTTCGCGAGTGAGGGGACAATGGAGCGGGAGATTGATCGGAGAATCAGCCTGGGAACGCCTCGGGATCCCCCAGTCAGAGCTGGTTAATGTGGCTCGGGAAAGGGAAGTTTGGGGTCCCCTGCTGGAGCTGCTCCCCTCGCGACCCGACCACGGATAAGCGGACGACGATGGATGGATGGATGGATAGCCACTGAAGAACGACAGGGCCACTGCACAACACTCCAGGCTAAGACTGAGTCACTGAATGGGTGCAGTGGAAGCTCTGTAGTGGCCTCTCTCCACACACAGCAGTCTAACGTTTAAGCATAGCAATTCTCAGAATATGTGTCAGAGCTTTATGCAGGACAGATATTAATAAAACCTATTTATCCTCCCTTTAATTTTCATCAGATAGCAGTCCTGACTCTCCATTGGCAATTTCTCACCCTGTTTGTCACACCATCTTAGCTAACAATTTCACAAATATACATGCACAAATCCATAGAAAGATTGTATTCGCTGAGTGCTCTGCTTGTTTGGTTTCACATTTGCATCAGACAGGATTTACTGAAGCTGCGGCAGGGAGCTGTGGTCTTAGGGTCTTAGGTGCCTCAAGGGGCGGTAACCCTCGAACACCGTGGTGGACACCGGTGGTCAGGGAAGCCGTCCGACTGAAGAAGGAGTCTTTCCGGGATATGTTATCCCCGAGGACTCCGGAAGCAGTTGCAAGGTACCGAAGGGCCCGAAGGACTGCAGCCTCTGCCGTGAAAGAGGCAAAGCAGCGGGTGTGGGAGAAGTTCGGAGAAGACATGGAGAAGGACTTTCGGTCGGCACCAAGGCGCTTCTGGAAAACCGTCCGCCACCTCAGAAGGGGGAAGCGGGGAACCATCCAAGCTGTGTAGAGTAAGGGTGGGACGTTGTTGACCTCAACTGAGGAGGTAATAGGGCGGTGGAAGGAGCACTTTGAGGAACTCCTAAATCCAGCTGATGCGCCCTCTTTGTTAGAGGCAGAGCTGGAGGATGACGGGGGATTGTCGTCAATTTCCCTGGTGGAGGTCACTGAGGTAGTCAAACAACTCCACAGTGGCAAAGCCCCAGGGATTGATGAGATCCGTCCAGAAATGCTGAAAGCTCTGGGTGTGGAGGGGCTGTCATGGTTGACACGCCTACTCAACATTGCGTGGAAGTCTGGGACAGTGCCAAAGGAGTGGCAGACCGGGGTGGTGGTTCCCCTGTTCAAAAAGGGGGACCAGAGGGTGTGTACCAATTACAGGGGTATCACACTTCTCAGCCTCCCTGGTAAAGTCTACTCCAAGGTGCTGGAAAGGAGGTTTCAGCCGATAGTCGAACCTCAGGTTGAAGAGGAACAATGCGGATTCCGTCCTGGTCGTGGAACATCGGATCAGCTCTTTACTCTAGCAAGGATCCTGGAGGGAGCCTGGGAGTATGCCCATCCAGTCTACATGTGTTTTGTGGATCTGGAGAAGGCATATGACCGGGTCCCCCGGGAGACTTTGTGGGAGGTGCTGCGGGAGTATGGGGTGAGGGGGTTCCTTCTCAGGGCCATCCAATCTCTGTATGACCAAAGCGAGAGCTGTGTCCGGGTTCTCGGCAGTAAGTCGGACACGTTTCAGGTGAGGGTTGGCCTCCGCCTGGGCTGCGCTTTGTCACCAATCCTGTTCGTAGTATTTATGGACAGGATATCGAGGCGTAGTCGTGGTAGGGAGGTGTTGCAGTTCGGTGAGCTCGGGATCTCATCGCTGCTCTTTGCAGATGATGTGGTCCTGATGGCATCATCGGCCTGTGACCTTCAGCACTCACTGGATCAGTTTGCAGCCGAGTGTGAAGCGGCTGGGATGGGGATCAGCACCTCTAAATCTGAGGCCATGGTTCTCAGCAGGAAACCGATGGAGTGCCTTCTCCAGGTAGGGAATGAGTCCTTACCCCAAGTGAAGGAGTTTAAGTACCTTGGGGTCTTGTTTGCGAGTGAGGGGACAATGGAGCGGGAGATTGGTCGGAGAATCCGCGCAGCGGGGGCGGTATTACATTCAGTTTATTCCACCGTTGTGACGAAAAGAGAGCTGAGCCAGAAGGCAAAGCTCTCGATCTACCGGTCAGTTTTCGTTCCTACCCTCACCTATGGTCATGAAGGTTGGGTCATGACCGAAAGAACGAGATCCAGGGTACAAGCGGCCGAAATGGGTTTCCTCAGGAGGGTGGCTGGCGTCTCCCTTAGAGATAGGGTGAGAAGCTCAGTCATCCGTGAGGAGCTCAGAGTAGAGCCGCTGCTCCTTCACGTCGAAAGGAGCCAGTTGAGGTGGTTCGGGCATCTGGTAAGGATGCCCCCTGGGCGCCTCCCTAGGGAGGTGTTCCAGGCACGTCCAGCTGGGAGGAGACCTCGAGGAAGACCCAGGACTAGGTGGAGGGATTACATCTCCAACCTGGCCTGGGAACGCCTTGGGATCCCTCAGTCAGAGCTGGTTAATGTGGCTCAGGAAAGGGAAGTTTGGGGTCCCCTGCTGGAGCTGCTCCCCCCGCGACCCGACCACGGATAAGCGGACGACGATGGATGGATGGATGGAGGATTTATTATGTATGCTGTGTGTGTGTGTGTGCGTGTGTGTGTGCGTGTGTGTGTGCGCGTGGCTGCGTGTTGCTGCTTTCTTTCATCACATCTTTCTATCTCTCTCTCTCCATCTCTCTCTCTGTCAATCTCTCAGAGTTGATGTTCTGCCATGCAATGACTTATGATGTGTCATGTAGTGTGAAGGGCTGCTCTGGGCAGTCACAGAGCTAAAACGCTTCACAGCTCTCTGACACTGACAAAACCGACACTGCCTGCATGCTGTGTGTGTGTGTGTGTGTGTGTGTGTGTGTGGCTCAAGGTGCCCTTTTTTGTCATTTAACTGAACTAAAGTGTGAAAAGCCTCAGCTCATCTCATGTCCGCCCACCTTCCTGAACAGCCGCCACATAATGCTCCATCTAAAACTGGACACTTCAGTCCTGGAACTGCTGTCACTCTGCTAACAAAACTATCTGTACCAATATTGCAGTTTCAGAACTTGATGCCATGTAGACTAAATCAATTAATTTTAAATCTCAAAGGCAGAGTGGAGGCCAATGTTGCATGACTCACAGGAAATCCACTGACACAACAGTAAGCTAGTAAGAGTTTAATTAAAGGATCTTTTAAGACTCTTGATCATTGTGGAATGTTTAAAACAATATGTCTGGAGAACTCTTGTGGTGCTTGCAGATATTACCTATCCTCTCTCGGAAGCAAAGGCAGGTGAGCTGTAATGTTGTTGCACCCCGTACACATCATAGGCAGCAGGTCTGGATGGATAGTTGAGCATATAAAGCATCTGACATCGGCACTATAGACTGTGGTTTGCATCATGTCTCCTACCAACAGTCAGCATTGAGTTATTTTAACTATATAGACAATATTTCCTTAACCAAGGAGTTGTTGTAGTGGCCTAAATGTAACCACAACCACAATGGGTGGTGGTGGTTCAGTGGATATGACACATGCCTTTGGTGTGGGAGAGCTGGATTCAATTCCCACTGCGATACATCAACCAATGTGTCCCTGAGCAAGACACTTAACCTCTAGTTGCTCCAGAGGCATGCGCCCTCTGACATATAGCACATGCACATGACGCTTTGGTGCGACGGGGCGCTTCATAGTGTGCGACCCAGTAGTCTCCCAGTCGTGTGGTTTGTTTTATCGTGTTCTTAAACTGTTTTAAACCGTGTCTTTAACTGTGGCGTGAGTGCGTATGAAAGAAATTACTTGTCAGTGTTTCAGTAATGCAGACTATGGGATTACTCGTGGAGCTTTTTGCAATTTTTTGCGTGTCAACGCTTCTTCTGGGCTTTGCCAGTCACGCCGTAGGACATGGTGTATACGGGAAAGTAAGCCGCGAGCTTCTCCTGTCCTTACGGACTTCTACAGTGGGAACTGTACCATCGGGCATACCGACGGAACTTTGTAGGCCGTCTAAGTCATCAGGACATCGGAAACGAGGAAGAAGAGGTGGTTTGCATCGGAGACTTAAGACTCTTCGGCTTGACAACCGCCGCAAATTACCACCACTTCCTTCGGTCCTGTTGTCAAATGTGCAGTCTATCAGAAACAAGATAGATGAGCTGGAAACATATGCCAAGTTTAAACGGGAAGTAAAAAACACTTGTCTCCTTGCCTTTACGGAAACATGGCTCGGTGATGCAAACCCGGACTCGGACCTGATCTTAACTGGGTTTGGAAGCCCAATTCGTATGGATCGGTCATCTGAGATCACCGGCAAGAACCGAGGAGGAGGCGTGTGCTTCTACGTGAACGAAAGGTACTGTAACACTGTCGTGATCAGAGAGAAGATATGTACCCCAGATGTGGAATTGTTGACTATTTCTCTCCGTCCCTTTTATTTGCCGCGTGAATTTCAACAGCTCTTCTACACATTAGTGTACATTCACCCACGGGCCAATGCCTCAGTTGCTGCCCAGCTGATTGCTGACGTCACGCACAAACTGGACTCTATCTGTCCAGAGGCACCCAAGTTTATCCTTGGAGATTTTAATCATTGCAATTTAAAAAATACGTTGAGGACGTATGAACAGTATGTGACTTGTTCTACCACACAGAAGAACACTATGCTAGATTTATGCTATGGCTCAGTAAGTGGGGCTTATAAATCTCTGCCTATGCCTTCTTTTGGTGATTCTTACCATGGCAGTGTCTATCTTATGCCTGTATACAAACCATTTTTCAGGCACCTAGAGCGGGAGGAAAGGACAGTGAAAATCTGGTCAGAGGCCAGCATCTCCTCCCTCCAGGCTTGCTTTGAGTGTACAGACTGGCAATGTTTTTATGATGGTTGTGATGATAATAATGAACTTACAGACACGGTTTCATCATATATCACATTCTGTGTGGATTCAGTAATTCCTTCTAAAAAAGTGGTTATTTTCCCAAATAATAAACCTTGGGTGACCAAAGAACTTAAATCAGCCATTAACAAAAAGAAAAGAATATTTTACTCAGGAAACTCCCTGGAGAAAAAAGCGGCTTCCAGAGAAGTTAAGGTCGAAATAAGGAAGGCAAAAAGGAATTACAGAAATAAAATAGAAAGTCTGTATTGTAGAGGGGACCTCAGGGCAGCCTGGTCAGGTATAAAATCCATGGCATCAATTAATCAATCTTCCTGTGGGACCAAGCAGGTCACTCATGTAAATGGTGTGGATAATGCAGACTTGGCAAATGGTTTTAATTCTTTCTTTTCTCGTTTTGAAAGGTCTGACTTTGTGAACGATATCTTTAAAAGGCGGGAATCTTTGGTTCCAGAGAATGGTCTAGTGATAACACAAAGTAATGTCACAAACCTTTTCAAGAAAGTAAACATACGTAAAGCTGCTGGCCCTGACTCCATCTGTGGACGCGTTTTGCGTTATTGTGCGGACCAGCTCGGTGAGGTGTTTACAACTCTTTTTCAGATGTGTATCGAGTGTGGTCAGATTCCTGCCATATGGAAAACATCAATTATAATACCTGTCCCTAAATCTAATAATCCAAGAGAAATGAATGAATTCAGACCCGTGGCACTAACATCACTAGTGATGAAAACGTTTGAGAAAATACTTAAAGATGAAATTGTCTCCCTAATCGATGGGAAATTAGATCCACTACAATTTGCCTATCAAGCTGGGAAAGGTGTGGATGACGCTAAGATTTTTATCTTAGATAGATTATATAAGCACCTTGAAAAACCTAAATCACATGCAAGACTTTTATTTGCTGATTTCTCTTCAGCTTTTAACAAGATGCAGCCTCATATTCTAATTGAGCGACTGGCCTCTTATTTTAATCTACCTGATCAGATTTTATTGTTGCTCTTAAATTTCTTAACAGATAGACTCCAGCAGGTATTGGTGAATGGCCACATGTCCAGTATCCTCACTTCAAACACAGGGTCTCCACAGGGCTGTGTCCTTTCTCCTTTGCTTTTTATTATGTACACAGATAGCTGCAGGACTTCACAACTGGGTAGCTACCTTGTGAAATTTTCTGATGACTCTGCCCTACTGTCACTTCTTCAGGGGGCCCAATCGGGCCATGGAAGTGCCTTACCACAATTTGTGAACTGGTGCGATGATAACTTCCTGGACCTTAATGTGACAAAAACCAAAGAGTTAATTATTGATTTTAGAAAGAATCGTTTTAACCCAGAAGACAGCATTATTCATGGAGAAAATGTTGAAATTGTAGAGACGTACAAGTATTTAGGAACCATGTTTGACTCCAACCTCAAGTTCGATAAAAACACAGAGTCAATCATTAAGCGGGGACAACAGAGAATCCACTTGATGCGGAAGCTAAATTCTTTCAATGTGTCGCAGAGGATCTTATGTAACTTTTATTATTCATTTATTGAAAGCCTTTTAACATTTTCTTTTATCTGCTGGTTTTATGGATTGTCTGTGCGGGACAAGAATAAACTAAGCAGTCTTGTCAAAATCTGTTCCAAGATCATTGGTGTTCAGTTGACAGACCTGAGCTCCCTTTGGAAGAAACGGGTGCTCCAGAAGGCTAGACAGGTCATGAGTTATCCTCACCATGTTCTTAGTCAGGAATTCTGTCTAATGCCTTCAGGACGACGCTACCTTGCCCCCCCAAGGAAAACTAACAGATATGCAAATTCTTTTATTCCCTCTGCCATCAGATTCTTAAATACTGTAAACAGCGGCAACTAAATAAGCGCCAGGCATTCCAGACCTTTGTATTATTAGTTATTTAGTATTTACTTAGTATTACTATCATTTATTTAATATGTTTTATCTTGAGCGTTGGTTGCTGCTTAGTCAGTATTGTGGCCTGTGTACGCGTATTTGTTGCTTTGTTTTTGATGCCCATTTATGCAATTTGAGGTTACTGACAGTGTTTCTCTGTTTCTCTGTATGCTTGATTATGTGTTGTCTTGTCTCGTTGATACGACTGGTAGGCTAAAAACAGAATTGCCCTACGGGGATAAATAAAGTTGTTTGAATTGAATTGAATTGAATATAGCAATTGTAAGTTGCTTTGGATATAAGCGTCAGCTAAATGACATGTAATGTAATGTAATGAATGTGTAACGCGTAGGGGTGTCACAATTCTCCATATCCCAATAGATGGCAGGGAGCTACTTTACAACAACAGAGTTTACGAGGGGCACCTGAACACACCAAGAGTTTACAAGGTGTACCTGAATGTACCATGAAGTCCTGTCAGGGCCCACATACTTTGCCTTTTTTTCCCCAACTTTTTTTATTTAAAAGGTATAGTGGAGGATTTTCCCGAATTTTAGAAAAGAACCGCCCTCTCCACTTTTTGAAAAAATGCACATGCACAACACTCTACCTGCTCCCGAGAGGGAACGCCTATTAAACGTGTGCACGAGAGAGCGTGCACACGCCTAGTTCTCCTCGTGCACGCTCTGTTTATATGTTTCCAAAAGAAGATTTGCACTTTTTCCACTATGTCAGACTCGCCACCGGTAAGTGGAAATCTATTTAGGACAAGCATCTCTATAGCTAACGTTAGCACGCTACAGGCCAACAAACAAGCTATCGTCTAGCATCTAAGTTGTTGTTTTTTATTGCTGGTGCGTTTACAGCTTTCAAGAAGAGAGTCTTGTGGGATCTGATATTGACTACGAGCCCCTGCCCTGTTCATCCCGGCCAAGATCCAGGACTGGGGGGGGGGCGCCTAGAAGCCGAGGGAGACAAGGTCAGGGCGGGGGCGCAAGGGAGAAGGCGGTCGGGCTAGAGGCCGCAGAAAGCGAGAACTTCCTAGGGACGAGCACGTATGACGGCCTTACGTAAACATATCCCAGAATGATTGACAACTAGGAGGACCAATGGTCTTGATGATCCACCCGGAAAAAGAAAATCCTCCACTATACCTTTCAATTTTAAATTTCCATAACACGTGACATACAACACAATCCATTGTGAACAAAGCTTAGTGAAAACAGTGTGTCACTTCCCTTCAATTCTCCCACCCACCCCCAAACCAACCCAGTTCAGGTCCAAAGCGGACGGGGACACAAAACACAGAACATCACATAGCCATCGATCAAATCTGGGCCCCCTGACCTGAAATCCCTAATAATTAACTGTATCTTGAGGGTCCATTGCACAGTGAAGTGCCATCCGCACATCCACAAGGACTCCCAGTGTCCCCAACTCCCAAAACAACAGATCAGTCCAATATCAGAACAATATCAGCACAAACAGGTCATCAGCTTGGCAGCATCATGTGCTCAAGACACAGCACTCGAGGTCTCCACCTCGTCAAAGAAAGGGAAAAAAAGAGAAAACAGAGGAACTGTTGTACGGGCAGTCATGAAAATAAAAGTAAAGACACTGTGAAAAAGCCAAAAGACAAGATGACAGATCTGACAAGGTGTGACATGAGTCAGCAGGGCATATATAAAATAAAAATAAATAAAAAAGGGGTAAGCTAGTGAGGAAGAATTAAATGAGATATCACCTGCGACTTGAGAATACAGATTCACAAAAAGGGTTTCATGTGTTTGAACAGGAGAAGCATAGTTGAACTCTAGTTAAGCAGAAACCTAGCTGAAATATGTTGCTACATCACAGCCTCCACAATGTGAGGTCCACAGCGGTCCCGTCCGGGTCAGGCACAGAGTCAATTTAACTGTGCCAGCTGAACGCTAGCCACGCCAGCCAAGGCTAGTGGAGTCTTTAAAGCTACATTGCATAAGAATTTATCCCATCTAGCAGTGAAATTGTATATGACAACCATACTTTCTAGCCCTTCCCATTCCGAGTGCAATTTAACTCCTACGGTGGCCGAACCCGAAATTAGCTCTCTCCATCGTTTACACGCAGCTCCAATATTAACTTTGGTCTTGTTGCTTTGCCTGTCACGTTGTCGTTTTAATTCTCTTTTTGGCTTCCCTGGCGAGTAACCTCCCCCTGGCATTCGTCACGGTGCCACTAGGTGTAAGAGGGCAAAATGCGGAGGTATGTCCCTCTTTGACTAATGTATTTTAAAGATGGAGGCGCTACATGGCTGCCATCATTCGAGCGAGTCGCTCTCATGTATTCTGAATGATTCTAAATGGCAAATTCTACGCTTACGAGAATACTTTGATTAGTTGGTATAAGTAATTACACATGAATGAGCACATATTTGTGAAAGAACAAAGGGGTTTTTGCTAACAGTCAACAAAAAAAATTACACAATGTAGGTTTAAAGTACGGTACGTAAATACACAAACAGCCATAAGAAAAGCTTGAGGTAACATTCGCAAAGGGAAGCTTGAGGCAACATTAGTAGCTTGTAGCTGTCACGTTCCACTCCTATGTCAAGTTATTGCTTTGTTGTAGATTCTCATTTTTTTCAGGTTGTTTTCACATTTCAGGTTGTTTTCACATTTCCTGTTATGTGAAGGTTCCCTGTTTTCTCTTGCGTTGTCTAGTTTTACTTCCTGTTGTTAGTGATTACCTGTCCCCACCCTAATGTTCTGCACCTGTGTCTCATTGTCTTCCCTGCTTAGTATATTTAAGTTCAGTCTTCCCCTTACCCCAGTGCGAGATCGTCTGCTTCCTTTGTGTACAGCCTTCGAGCGTTTTTCCTAGTGTCCTGAGTTATCTTCCTGATTGTTTCCCTTGGATTTTGACCATTGCCTGTATTTTGGATTTTCCATTTTGCCTGCTGTTTTGGACACGGGGGGGGGGGGGGGGGGGGGGTTAGCCTGCGCTAGCATGCCGGGAGCTAACAATGGACCATTACCAAAAGCTACCTTATCCCCTCATGAGGGCGTGAAGCTAGCAAAAACCAGCAATTCGGGCAGTTTTAACGTAGCTGCTATGTTGCCAGGCGAAATCAGTCCTCTGTGGGTCCCGAACTGCGTTGGCGCTGAGAAGAGATGAAATCCTGGGCAGCCTCAGGGGAAGTGAGCCGGCGTTTCAGCCCTCCTCCGGTCCTAATGAATAACTTGGCTGGGAAGTGCTGTTTCATCATATCTCGGTATGCGGAGCGTTGCTCGACTACCTCGGGGGAGTAATCCTCAAAGATGTGAGTTGGGGAACCCTTGTATTTCAGCTTGCCCCGAAGCCTTCGAGCCTCGTGTACAACCAACTCCTGGGTCTGAAATCTGCGGAACCGCAACATGACAGCCCAAGGCTTCTCGTCGGAGCCCGGTCTCTGGGCTAACGTTCGGTGAGTTCGATCCAGTTCCGGGGCTGAGTCCAGTATTTGTTCGCCAAGAACCTCAACTGGAAGTTGAGAAAAAAAAGCCGTCGGTTGAGCAGTTTCAATGTTCTCGTGGAGGCCGATTATTCTTATGTTATTTCGTCTGTGTCTGTTTTCAAGATCGATGAGTTTAGCTTGTAGCTTAGCGTTCACCTCAGACACCGCAGCTAGCTTAGCCTCCACAGTTTTCATGTCCTGGCTCGTGGTGTTGGCAAATGTCTCCAATGACGAAAGACGCAGTTGGTGATCTAATATAGTAGTCTTGATATTATATAGTCTTACCTCGAGTTTGGAAAACGCAGTGTTGAATTCGGCTTGGAAGAAAGACTCAGCCAAAAGCGAGGCCTTGTGCTCAGCTAGCATAAACATCCTCTCATCGTGGCGAGGTGCTGCCAAATATAGTTGAATATAAGTGGTCAGTTGCAGCGGTTTGGCTGGACTGTAAAGAAGGTTAAAGATGAGGAGGATGGGAGCAATTCAATTCAATTTTATTTATAGTATCAAATCATAACAGAAGTTATGTCAAGACACTTTACAGATAGAGTAGGTCTAGACCACACTCTATAATTTACAAAAAACCCAACAAATCCTCCAAGAGGAAGCACTAGTGCAACAGTGGCGAGGAAAAACTCCCTTTTAGGAAGAAACCTCGGACAGACCCAGGCTGTTGGTAGGTGGTGTCTGACGTGCCGTTGGGGTGTATCACAGTATAGATAATAAACAGTGACTAGAAATAGTGGTTGTAGTAGCGCAGGGAGCAGCACGGCATAGAAGGGACGTCATGGGCTAGCTACCCATGGTAGCAGTCCCCAACACTAGTTCAGTTAGTTGGAGACACCCGCTAAATGCTACAAAAAGTCGACAAGGGAAAATACCCCTAGAGCCTGCAAGAGCGGGGGCACAAGATGGCTCACTGATTGATAGCATGGTTACAGACCCTAGTACGAAAACGACAATGGACAAGGGGAGCAAAGCACATAAGAAATTGTCATCAGCAGCATGTGTACATGTGGGTTGGAGAAAATAACATCAGTAAATTGCTTGAGGATCCACCAAGGGAGGAGGTTTTAATCCATGCTGAAAATGTTGTGCTGTTGCTATGGCTTGAAATGCTTTTATAACCCTTCCATCCTTTTGATGGTGACCGTACACACACCATCCAAAGAAATCACACTCATCCGCCTGCCAGATTAGGTCCAATCTGCATTGCATAAAACCCAGGAGAGGATTACTCTCAGGCATCGTGACAGCTGATTTATGCCTGACGCGTTGGAGGTGGCACGCGCATTCGTGACATCAAAATTACGTAATTTTCGTCCACCGCGTTCGATTTTCAGCGCGCGAGCAGAGGGCGCGCACCAGTCTATTTTTTTCAGCGGCGCTCGACAAACCGGAACCAAGAAGCCTGAACGAGCTCCTGGGAAACCGGATGCCAGGACTCGCCAACTGACTGCAAGTCTCTCCTGTAAACTTACTGGGTTAAGATGAGTTCTTTTTTTTGTGAATGAAAGGCTTGATCTGACCAAGTAGCTCACTGAATCAAATCGAAGCATTGACGGCACTGTTGCTTCCTGTTCTGCCGTTGTTTACCTTTTTCTTCTTCTTCTAGTTCTTAGAAAGAAAAACATCGGTAGCCTTTGCTCCTTAGCGCCACCGCTGTTCAGGAGAAGACTGCAACTAGTGTCGCGACCACCACGCGCGAGTATAAATACGCGTCACGATTTCCGCACGCACTTTTGGAAGCTAAGAGAGCTTTCCCTGAGAAAAGGCTCCAACACTGCTCATAATTTTCCCAGGGAGAGCTTTGCTCTGTGCATGAATGTGTGTGTGTGTTTGTGTGTGTGTGTGTTCATCACTGTAAAATACAGCCTGAAGTGCCCAAAGAACCTGTTCATTAATCAAAGAGACACAGCAGACATGTTCTCTCACACAAAACACACACACAGACACACACAGACACACACACACACACACACACACACACACACACACACACTCTCACCCTAGCTCTCCTGTGAGATCTAGAAAGAGCACTGTCTTCATATTGAAGCCATCCATCTTCACTATAACCTCTGATTTTATTGAGGGTATTTATGGAGAAACATGTTTCTTTTCTGTTTGCAATCTCCTCACTCCAGAACAGAAGAGGCAGTCCAGCTGCAGGGAGTGTTTTGTAAGTGAGTAAGTGCATTGAACAAATTAACGACTGGATGTGCCAGAACTTTCTTAAATTAAATGAAGAAAAAACCGAGGTGGTTGTTTTTGGAGCAAAAGAGGCAAGGCAAGGCAAGGCAATTTTATTTGTATAGCACATTTTCAGCAGCAGTGCAATTCAAAGTGCTTTACATAAAACAATGAAACAGTTAAAAGTTGATACAAGTAAAAACAATTTAAAAGCAGAGTAAAACAGAAATAACAAATACGAATTAAAAGCAATTATTTAAAGCAAAGGCAATTTCACTTGTGCAGAACATCTCAGCGGCAGCGCAATCCAAAGTGCTTCACACAGAATTCCAAAATACAGGTAAAAATAATATAAAAGTGAGAGCAATTAATACCAAATTAAAAACAACTTAAATAAAAACACGTGCGATACATAAATAAAATTCACAGTGCAATACAATAAATGAGGAAAAGGCAATGTCAAATAGCAATGTCTTCAGCCTTGATTTAAAAGAGGTGAGAGTGGGGGCCGACCTACAGTTTTCCGGAAGCTTATTCCAGATATGGGGAGCATAAAAACTGAACGCTGCCTCCCCCATTTTGGTTCTGACTCTGGGGACGGCAAGCAAACCTGTCCCTGACTATCTGAGAGTTCTTTGTGGAAGTATTTTGAAATCTATTCTTTGAGGAACAGGGAGCCAGTGTAAAGACTTTAGGACAGGAGTGATATGATCCACTCTCTTGGTCCTAGTGAGGACTCGAGCAACAGCGTTCTGTATGGTGCTAAAACAGTATCATAACCATTTGTAACTCGTGAAACACAATGCACAAATAAATGCACCGAGATTTGTATGTGTATATCTGATTTGTATCTGTGCCTCTAATTTGTAACTCATATTTCATAATTTGTAAATCAACTTAGTATTTTTCAATGGAAATATATTCGTTAAACTCCTTCTATCCTTGTGGATCCTTTTGAGACTGTTTTTCTGCGCCGTTTTGTGGACAAAATCAATTTGTGTCTCCAGTGACGATCCCAGCAGTCTCCACAAGATGGCAGTGTTAAGTGACGATCCCAGCAGTCTCCAGTAGATGGCAGTAATAAAACACGTAGAGATGACAACTGCTGTTAATACATGAAACTGTGAAGAAGTCTTGTCAAATGTTTCAGACAAGTGCATGGTTGGCACAATCGGCTCTGGCACAATCTAATTGACGTTCCTCCGGGTAAGTTGACATTATTAGGACTTTGTCGTCAGACAAATTACATTTATGTTTCAACATCATTGTTGCAGTGCATTTACTGTACATTTATTTAATGTTTATTTGTGTTATGGTGGCATTGACACTTTGCAACTTTTTAGAGCGTGCTAACTGCAAACAGCGATGCTAACTTAGCTAGCTTGTTAATCAGCCTTGTAACATCAACTCGCCTGGTCTTTGTATGGAATTTGCAGTCTGAGTCTGAAATATTATTAAGCGCTGCGTAAACTATTAGTGGGCCCAGTTATAAAGCTAGTGAATATATTTGGTAGGCCTATCACGTTAAACTAGCTAGCTAAGGAATCAATCGATGATGTTGTAAGTTAGCTAAACTTTAAAGAGTTTAAATTTAACATTTGCTCAACATATTGTAACCATGTTTATTAGCTAGTACAGAAATTGCCACACACAAATACCTGCTTCTCCTGTAAGACTAAATGTATGTACAGTTGTACACCCTGCAAAAAAAATGATAGTTTAATCACTGAATCTGCCATGTTTTACAGATCTGACTGATCAGATGCTGTCCTGAACACCTGTTTGACGAGGTTTACCTGGACCCACAAGACTCTCCTCACAGTATGAAGGTATTGTGGGACAGGTGCAATACTTCTGCCAACCGATGGTCTGAAGACAACACAGCAGCATCAGGAGAGATTCAGAGCCAGATGTACGTACATTTGCGAACGTAGCGTTATCAGCGCCATGGCTCACCCGCAGATAGCGAACGCAATGATACCGTAGTTTACGCCATATTTACAAAAACCTGCAGGTCATCCGTAATTAGCGCCTTTCTCCGCCCACTATACCGTAAACTGTAAGTACTTGTGCTATGATACGGCTGAGTGCAGACTGCCATATTCCCACTGCTGATGCTATGACTGTTTGAAATTATCCTGATGCCAATATTTGTAATGTAGCGAGGAGTTTAACAACTGCTGGAATGTGAACTCTGAGTCGGAGATTCAATGTCATCTTTGATTTCTTCCAGTAACTGTAATCTTGCATGGCTGCTTAATCTGTGATCCTTATGGCAAAACTCCTTTCAGCTCGTCTCCTTGGCCGATGTCTTCGTCTTGCTCGGATTACTGCTGTCATTTCACCAGGAGGCATATGTGAGGAAACCCGCTTCCAGGTTTACACCTGCTTTTAAGAGGCGGAGAATTTTCACCGCAAAATAGAGGCGCGCTATCACTGCCGGTGTTTGTACATACCGCGGAATACGTAATTAAGCGCTCTTTACGCTTCCCCTCCCATCTCTTTACGGTAAACTCCCACTTTCCCCGCGACCCTCCCATGAATAAATATGCATGACATGAAAAACGCAATTTGCCCTTTTCAGCTCCCACGACATGCAGTTTGCACTTTTACATAATTGCGGCCTGTTTGTACATACCTCGCCATGATTTTACGCGCACGTTGCGACACAAATACGCCTGAAGTGGGCGCAAAAGCGTTAGTACATCTGGCCCTCAGTATCCACAGGATGACTTCTGTGACCTGACAGCCTACATTACCAGCTGACACATCCTCAGTAGAAAATAAACCCTCTAGGCTGGTGGAGGACATGATCTGGACAGTTAACATCTGCTGCTCTGTGCATTATGTTTCCACACTTTATATTTCCATTTCATTGACTGTGAATAAAGTGCTTTATTTCTAAGCAGGGTTTGATCATTTTTAAGTTTAGTAGTAAGGCTCCTTAAGTGTTATGCAACATGTTTATTCACAAATACTGTTACACAGGTGATATGTCTGATGTAATGCATGTAGAAGGGTCAAACACTGAGTCAATTTAATATCCTGACTATAAAAATGTAATCCTTTACGTAAGACAGGTTATAGTGACAGAAAGCAACACAAAACATTTGTTTAACAGTTAAACTTTATTGTTTTGACAAACGAAAGTATTTTGAAAGGGTATTAAATCTAATCTGCAGCTTGAAAAACATTTCACAGCATAAATATAACTGACAGATACAAACTTCCAGTGAAAATCTCTAAGTTACTTTTTAAATACAATTGTCCCTTTCACACAGCCAAATATACCAGAGTATGAAATGAAGAGCTGACAGATGTTTCTTATTCTGTTTATTTCTTCCTCTTGTGTGAGTTAGTGTGGTTTCTATAAAGAGAGAAACAAAATACAAATGAATAAAGGAAACACATGTATACACTCATTCTTCCTTAAGCAGTAATATATATTACCAAATATAATATAAACAATATTTTGAATATTGCTATATATCTCAAACTCTAATAATGTAAACAGAGAAAAAGGATTCAAACGCATATTATATGGGATTGTCAGACATTTCGCCCATTTGTTAAGTTACCGCTAACGTAGACAACAATTCCTGTTATCTATGATACGCTTTAAAGCCTCCAACTAACAAAACGGCTGGATGCTTTTATTAAGCCTCTAGTGGTACAGAAAACAATATTTAACACCACTTCTTATTTTACTCAACCACAAAGTACTGAACAATCCTAAAACAAGTAGTAAAAGTATAAACATGTTTACGATGTTACATATTAAGCAGAAGCTCTAAAGTATCGTGTAGTTCTCTTAATACATCCATGGCGTGTACGAACGATACTGTCTATGGTACGAACTTGGATATGATTAGCACAATGGTCGCGTAGCAACCCCTTAAACTCCTAACTCTCATCCACATCAAATAGTGGAAATAACAGCTGGTTTAACAAAGAAATACAATATCACGAGTAATGCAGCACATATACTTACTCTTCTCATTTACGCACACAAAGAAAGGTGCCACTCACAACTACACTCTAGTCTATCATACTGCTGAACTGTGTGACGTCAGTTATGATATACCCAAAGATATAGGTAGCTAATACTGAGTATATATATATATATATATATATATATATATATATATATATATATATATATATATATATATATATATATATATATATATATATATACGTAATATACCAACCAGCACGCGCTTTGGCTACCCTATTACCAGCACTGAATAAATAGGAGTAAACGTGAAACATAAAACACAATATGGTTAACTGTACTAAATAATAGCAACACTAACATAACTTTGGGGCCTTTTTTACAAGCAGCAGTTATTTAAGCCGGTGTGTGGCAATTACTGTACTAATAAACATGGTTACAATATGTCAGGCAAATATTAAATTTAAACTCTTCATAGTTTAGCTAGCTAACTTTCAACATCATCGATTGATTCCTTAGCTAGCTAGATCATCTAGCTAGTTTCATATGACCAAATATATTCACTAGCTTTATAACTGGGCCCACTAATAGTTTAAGCAGCACTTAATAATATTTCAGACTCAGACTGCAAATTCCATACAAAGACCAGACGAGTTGATGTTACAAGGTTGATTAAAGGCTAGCTAAGTTAGCATCACTGTTTTGCCGTTAGCAAATTGTAAATACACTGCAACAATGACGTTGAAACATACATGTAATTTATCTGACGACAAAGTCCTAATAATGTCAACTTACCCGGAGGAACATTTGACAAGACTTCTTCACAGTTTTCATGTAGTAACAGCAGTTGTCATCTGTAAGTGTTGTATTACTGCCATCTACTGGAGACTGCTGGGATCGGCATTAAAGACACAAATATTTTCTGGCTCAAAAGGATCCACAAGGATAGAAGGAGTTTTACAAATATATTTCCATTGAAAAATACTAAGTTGATTTACAAATGATGAAATATGAGTTACAAATTAGAGGCACAGATACAAATCAGATATACACATACAAATCTCTCTGCATTTATTTGTGCATTGTACTTACAGATACGGATATCTCTGCATTCATTTGTGCATTGTGTTTCACGAGTTACAAATGGTTATGATACTGTTTTAGCACCATAGTTCTGAATTAGCTGCAGTTGTCTCATTTTTTTTCGGGAGACCTGTAAGAATACTGTTTCAGTAGTCAAGTCTACTGAAGATGAAAGCGTGGACAAGTTTTTCCAAATCTTGTTGACACATAAGTCCTTTAATTCGCGATATATTTTTAAGATGGTAAAAGGCAGATTTTGTTATTGTCTTCACATGGCTGTTAAAATTCAGATCAGAGTCCATGGTTACACCCAGATTTCTGGCTTTGTCTGTTGTTGTCTTTAACGTCATTGTTTGAAGTTGAGCGTTGACTTTCAGTCGTTCCTGTTTGGCTCCAAAAATAATCACTTCACTTTTTTCTTCATTAAGTTTGAGAAAAGAGGAACGATTAAAAGTCAGCGCTCAGCTTCAAACGACAATGTTAAAAACAACAGACAAAGCCAGAAATCTTGGTGTAATTATGTACTCAGACCTGAATTGTGAAGCCACATTAAGACAATTACAAAGTCATCCTATTACCACCTTAAGAATATATCAAGGGTAAAGGGACTTATGTCTCAGCAGGACTTGGAAAAACTTGTCCATGCTTTTATCTTCAGTAGACTGGACTACTGTAACGGTGTCTTTACAGGTCTCCCTAAAAAATCAATCAGACAGTTGCAGCTGATTCAGAACGCTGCTGCTCGAGTCCTCACTAAGACCAAGAAAGTGGATCACATCACTCCAGTTCTGAAGTCTTTACACTGGCTTCCTGTGCCTCAGAGAGTTGATTTCAAAATACTTTTGCTAGTTTATAAATCATTAAACGGTTTAGGTCCAAAATACATTTCTGACCTGCTAGTCAACTACGAACCACCCAGACCTCTCAGGTGGTCTGGGACAGGTCTGCTTTCTGTCCCCAGGGTCAGAACTAAACAGGGAGAAGCAGCATTTAGTTTCTATGCTCCACATATCTGGAACAAACTTCCAGATAACTGCAGGTCCGCAGCAACTCAGTTCTTTTAAATCAAGGCTGAAGACCTTTCTTTTTGATGTTGCCTTTCTTTAAATAATTTTTCATTTCTATTAAGTTGCATTGTTGAAACTGTATGAAAATCTAAGACCTTTCTTTTTGATGTTGCCTTTCTTTAAATGTGATTAGGTTTATGGCCATTTTGGTGATATTTTTGAACAGATAATGGACATATTTTTGAGAATTTCTCAACGCAGGTGTGACAGATTTTATGGTAAAATCTCCAAGAAAAAACAGCTGAGAATTGTTTAGGATTTTGCAGTGAAGTTTGCCGTGATTAAACTAAGCCTTATAGTGACGACTATATTGTAGGTAAAGAGAAGTACTTCCGCTCTTGGAAATGGGTAACAAGAGTATTAAGTCACATGTTCCTGCTGGGCCCGTGGTGGATGAGATGGTAAAGAAATATGCTCCTGCCTGTATAAAATGCCTATCCTATTGGTCAACAAAGTTTGGGTTTCCAAGGAAACTGTATGACAATCTACGTAAGATTTTGGCGTGTTTTATTTTTATTTTAGTTTTGTTTTAAATGCTCCACATATCTGGAACAAACTTCCAGATAATTGCAGGTCCGCTGCAACTCTCAGTTCTTTTAAATCAAGGCTGAAGACCTTTCTTTTTGATGTTGCCTTTTTTTTTTTAAATGTGACTAGGTTTATGGCCATTTTGGTGATATTATAAAGGACACATTTCTGAAACATTTTCTGAAACCTCGGGTGTGACATAGATTTTCTGTGAAAAATCTAAAGAAAAACAGTCTGTGAACTGTTAAACAGTCTTTGAACTGTTTTTTTTTTTTTTGATAAGTTTGCCGTGATTAAACTGGGCCCTAGTGACAACTATTTGTAGTGTAAGAGAAGTACTTTTGTTATGGGTAACAAGAGTTCAAAGTCACATGTTCCTGCGGGGCCCGTGGTGGATGAAATGGTAAAGAAATATGGTCCAGACAACAAAGTTTGGGTTTCCAGGAAACTGTATATTGGCTCTTATTTTATCTGCTTTTATATTTGTAACTGTTTTTAACTCCTCTTTAATGTTCAATTACTTATACTGCACTGTAACTTCTATTCTTGTATTTTATCTGTTTAAAATTTTTGTTTTAATAATTTTTAATGTTTTATGTAAAGCACTTTGAATTGCCCTGTTGCTGAAATGTGCTATACAAATAAAGCTGCCTTGCCTTGCCTTTGTACCGACAGGGAGACTCATGGACATCACACATGCTCATACAAATACTCACAGAAAGTGTGTAAAAATTAGGGCTGAAATGATTCCTTGAGTAACTCGAATAATTCAATTACAAAAAATCCTTGTTGCAAAATGATTTGCCTCGAAGCATCGTTTAATTAACGTTACCAAGGTTGTATCGTTCACAGTGTTTCCGCACGGAGGATTATTACTGTCGCACATCGGGCTGACGCTGCTAGCGACACATGCCATGAAGACTGATTAGAAAATGAAGAAAGAGCGTAAGGGGCTAAGAGAAGAGACAGGCTGGAGAAAACGACAGAAAGTGTCCAAAGTTTGGAATCAGTTCAAACGTAATTAAAACGAAAACTCAGTACAGTGTGTCTACTGCAAAATCAAACTAGCTTACCACAATAATAGCACGACGTCAATGCTTCAGCATCTCAACAGAAAACCTTGAGTCTAACTTAATCATCCATTCCACGAAGCAGACCCGACAAAAGTAAATCACAGAGTCGTATGGACGATGAAACTACACCAGACACAACTACCACAAAAAACAAAGACAAGAAAATACGTAGTGGTGACCACAATTTGATCTAAAGAGACGACTTGTTGACTATCCCTTCGGAAAAACAGCTGATTGTTGCGCACCATTTTCTCTCACTTTCTCTCTTCACGGAGAAACAGCTGATCAATGATCTACTAGCATAAGTGTAACAGAGCTGTGTGACGTAATCAAATATATAAATGAAAATAGGATGAGTATAACTAATATTTACATATAGGCCTATATACAGATCAGTCTCAGGTTGAAACTTGTAGTTCTGAAAGTTAAAGGAATACACCACCGTTTGTTGAAATAGGGCTTATCACGGTCTCCTCTAGATGTAGATAGGTGGGCCAACGCATTTTTTGTCTCAGTGCATGCATTGTCTCAGTCCAGCGGAGCAGCCGTTAGCTTAGCTTAGCGTAGTGAATGGAATCCTTTGATTGTGCGAATAACAACAGACAATGCCTCTAACTTCATAAAAGCGTTCAACATTTTTGGTGAAGATGAGAACAATAATGCCATTGGAAGTGATGGTGATCATGGCAGTGCATCTCAACCAGGAGAGGAAGAAGATCAAGAAGGGGATGAAGAAGTGGAGTCTGTTGTGTCAGCACTTCTGACTGAAGACGATGGTTTAGAGTTCCAGCTCCCAAAGCACCAGCGCTGTGTTTGTCACTTACTCAACCTAATAGCTACTGTTGATGCCATGAAAGCAACATCCAATGAGGCGTACAAGAAAGTGTATCGTTCAACATTTGGCAAGTGTAGTGCACTTTGGAACAAATGTGGAAAATCCACCTTTGCAACAAAAAAGGACGTTCAAATTAAAGTCATCTTATAAAGGTGCTGAGGTTCACACCAGGGACATGCAGCAGGCCTTTTGATAATAGTGTACCTAATTATTGTTTGAATGTTACATATCTAGTCGTTCTGATTGGCTGCTGTTATTTAAATTGAATGTCAAATGTTTGCATTGTTTTTAAAAACCTGTAAATATATATAATTTCTACATGGCTATGTATGTATATTTAATTTCACATGGCTTTTTGATACCTGGGAAACTAATACATGTGTTGTAATGTCGTAATCATTAATATTCGGGGCAATTAGCCTACATATTTTTTTGGGGGGGGCGTTAGGGACCTGGATAATGGATAGGGGGGCGCTGGCACAAAAAAGGTTGAGAACCACTGCTGTAGAGCAAGTTACCCGTACTACCTCTTCCTGTTTACAGTCAGGTCAAACTGTCTATGGTTCAAAATACCACATGTGTACCACCTGGATACTGTCAGCACGGATCGGGTACTGACAGATATATTGGTACAGATCGGAGAATATGCACGGAACGTTATTACAGACGGAATACTCGACACACTACGTGAGCTTCGCCTGCACGGAGACCAGAATCTCAACCAGCGGTGTCGCTCGATGTCGCTGGCCGGCTAGGGGAAGCTAACGCTAGCTGGCCACCTGTCCCATCAATCCTGCTTCCATGTGTCTGACAACAAACTGGACTAGGCTACATCCAAGTTAAACGAAAGTCCCAACGCGAGTTCAGAGACTGCTGTGTTTTTTCTTTGTGGAAACATGGCTGAACAACAGTGTACCGGACTGTCCAGCTACCAGGCCTGCTAGCCCTCCGAGCTAGAGATGCTCTGTTGCCGGTGGGCTGTGTTAATGTTCTCTTAATACATCAATGGTGTTAACACGGACTGGTGCAGAAATGAGGTGATTTGTATCCAGCTATCTGCTGGTAGTTTGACTGTTAAATGCCGACCATTGCACATTCCACGCTAATTCACGGCCATGGTTTATTTTTCTTTTCTGCTGGCTAGACTGGCTACCTCACATACTTGTAGGCCTACAGACCTTAAACTACTCGGCTAAGACGGGTACATTTTAAGTTAAATGTTTAAATGTTCTTAGTGACTTGAATTATTGGATGTTTTGGAGAAGCCATGGTACTATGTTTACTTACCTGGTGGCTAGACTGGCTACCTCATGTGTTCAGTGTCAAGCTAAAAAAGCTGTCAAAGAAACTGTTCAGAACAGGCCACTTGCTGCACTTTTTAACTCTCCATTGTTAAGTGCAATACTGCACTTTATTTACATTTCAAAGGCTTGTAAGCTACAGTTTGCACTCTTTCAATAAATGGAACTAATTTTCTCAACACATCTTTGATTCATTTTATCCAGCATTTGCAAGCTGTAGACTCTGTCCAGTCAGAGACATATATTGTGTAATTTATTTTTATTTTTCAGTTCAATTAATTAAATGCAACTAAATGGAACACTCACAAGATGTCACCAAAATCACTCTGTCCCCTTTAAATCTTTCAGAAAATGCTGAATATCGTGATATATATCGTATCGTGAGCTGAAAATATCGTATCGTGAGATTTGTGTATCGCTACAGCCCTAGCTTCCACACCGCACACTTTTGAGTGAGTGGGCTGCTTTGAGGTTTTTCTGAGCACCAGCCAAATGTGTGTCTGTAATCAGAAACACAGAAGCAGACTGAAGAAGACACTTACAGCACGAGGACCCAGTGTCTTCACAAGTAATTTGATTCTTAACATTGCTTTGAAGTGTGGACAGTTTGGCCTGTCTACCCTCCTTTACATCCTAGTAACTACAATTGTGTATACTTTACTGTCAACCAGTTTCCAACACATACCATACGTTTTTAGATTGATTTCCAACTTACCAGATGGCAAGATAATTTCAGTTTTGGTTCACAGATGAGGATCAACAAGCAAAGACTGGAACTTGCTAACGCTGATCCAAAGATCAACAATAAGTAAGGGTGTCACGATTTCAAAAATTGACCGACATTAAGTCACAATCACAAATTTCGAATAAAAAATATAATCGTTGATTCTGCCACGCCCCCAGCGGAAAAAGACACACATGTAGCCTGCTCGAAGCAGACAGTAATATTAAGCCTGATTGATTCTACTACCACTCCAGTGGAGGCGCTGATGAGCTAGATTACTACACACACAATTCATTACATCACAAATTTCATCCTAACGGGTGCAGCAGAGCTCACTGGAGGCTCAGGATATATGTCAATCAATCAGTTTATACACACCCACAGAGTCCTGGGAAGAGGTCTAATCAGCCAGAATAACTGAAAACACCTGTGTGGGTGTCCAAGGCCTTTAAACCAGGAAGTGGGTCTGTAAACTGTAACGGATGTTTACAGCGAACAGTTTGGGTAATCATTTTATTGACTGCCTTCATTTTTAAGTTAATTTGCAACCTGTCTGATCCTGACTGACTGCCAGTGTTTCTTCACCATTAAACTTCATTGAGCGATGTTGTGTTCCCTGATCTCAACACATATGTTGGTGATTACATATTATTAGTACTGATAGGAATGATGGCAAAATTACAATAGGGTTGTAAAAAGGAGCTACTTTAGGTACCTTATTACCCTAACCCCAGTGCTTTCATCAACAAAGCTTCTCCTAAGTATAGAGTATAGGCGTTTTCCCACTGGATAGTACTTGTACTTTTTAGGGGAAAAGTACATTTCTAAGCAGATCTAAGAACTACTCTCCCCCAAAATCTTTTTTTCCATTTGCATTCCCACCGGCCAAGTGACCACAGGGACTGGTAGGAGGGGTAAGGGAGTAACGCAAGCACCGCAACGGTCTTCATAGCATCGTCACTAGACCTTAGCACCACATACAACAACAAAGCAGCATGATGGAGGAGAACATCAGAATGTTCCTGTGTCTTGCTGGGATCCTCATAACGGAGTTTGAACAGCAGCGTTTAAAGACTAGGCTGGAGTCTCTCTCTCTCTCTCTCTCTCTCTCAGCGGACCAGGCGCTTGTGGAGTTTAACGGCAAAAAGGCAGTTAACCACACGTTCCCGTTAATCTTATGATGGACATGTGTTGTGATATTTAAATAAACAACGGCGAAATAAAAGCCTCTTACGAGACCGCGGTCTGAGAGTCCGCTAGTTTACAGCGGGGCGTCCCAGGATGACAGGCCGACCAGCAAACAAGCGATCCCGGGCAGCCAGTCCCTTAATATGGAGCTTCTCAACACTGAAAACTTTTTTCCGGAAGACTGCTTATATTCGAAATCTAAACAGTTCATTTCTCGCCTAAAACGTTGTCAGAAGTGACTTTAATGATGAATAAGATGGTGAAAATTGTTAAAAATGTCCCGCTGTTGCTCTGTCTGCAAGTACAGACGGCGCACTGCAAGATCTGGGTTGGCAGTGGGCGTGACTTCTAATTTCGACCAATCAAGTAGACCTAGGAAAAGGGAAAAGACCCTGCTCTGAAGTAGGAGCTAAAAAAGTCCCGTAATACGGCCAGAGGAACTAAAAAATCCCCAAATTTGTCCGGTGGGAACACGACGAAAAAAGTGTTCTAGGAACGTTTTAGTTCTAGGAACTGCAAAAGTCCCTCTGGTGGGAAAACACCTATTCTCACAAAAGTGAGTACACCCCTCACATTTTAGTAAATATTTCATTATATCTTTTAATGGGACAACACTGAAGAAATTACACTTTGCTACAGTGTAAAGTATTAAGTGTACAGCTTGTATAACAGTGTAAATGTGCTGTCCCCTCAAAATAACTCATCACACAGCCATTAATGTCTAAACCTCTGGCAACAAAAGTGAGTACACCCCTATGTTAAATTCCCATAGAGGCAGCAGGCAGATTTTTATTTTTAAAGGCCAGTTATTTCATGGATCCAGGATATTATGCATCCTGATAAAATTCCCCTGGCCTTTAGAATTGAAATAGCCCCACATCATTACATACCATTCACCATACCTAGAGATTGGCATGGGGTACTTTCCATAAAATCATCTCTCAGTGCAAATCACACCAGCTATTAGGCTAACTGAAATAAAACCATGCCAATCTCTCAATAACAATCTTCAAAGTCAAGAGCCAGCAGGAAATCTCCTCACATTTCAGGGAAACATAAAGTTTAGTGCTGTCAAACGATTAAAATATTTAATTGCGATTAATCGCATTAATGTCATAGTTAACTCACGATTAACTCATGGCGTTAAAATGGGTTTGCATTAACGCCGTTAATAACGCGTTAAACTGACAGCACTAGTAAAGTTAGGTGTCAAGCATGTCAGAGAGGGGAAGAGGAAAGGAAAGGAATAAGGCAAATAAAGTGGAAGGAATGCAGGGGGGAAAAGACTGCATTTTGTATGTTGGAGAGAGAAAACAAGGCAGAGAGACAAAAAGAAAGATGGGAAGTTAAGCAAAAACAAACTACAAAGTTGAGAGACTTTTTCAGGTCAAAAAGGCCTTTGTTCCTGCTGTTCCTTCCTCCTCCAGAATCAAGTTTCATTATTTTCACCTTTTCTTGTCTTCCAGTCTGGAAAATCCCTGCTGTCATCTAAAGCGTTATTCAATAACTCTGAAAACTCAAGTGCACTCAAAAGCTCAGGTCAACTTTCAGAGATTGACCTTTCGAGAATGTTAGTCAAGGGCTGCAGCTTGCCCAGAATTAGGGATACAACGACTATACAACTGTCATTGCCACTGTTCATCACACCCCCAACCAGCTCCATCAGACACCGCCTACCAAGAGCCTGGGTCTGTCCGAGGTTTCCCCCTAAAAGGAAGTCTTTCCTCGCCAATGTTGCACTTAATGCTTGCTCTTGGGGAAATTACTGGAATTGTTGGGTCTTTGTAAATTAGTGTGGTCTAGACCTACTCTATTTGTAAAGTGTCTTGAGATAACTCTTGTTATGATTTGACACTATAAATAAAATTGAATTGAATTGAACGATTATAGATGTTGGTACGATTATAGTCTGAAAAATAATCAGTTTCACGATTATCCCGATTATTATGCAATAATTAATTCCACTGCTAATGTATGAAATTACATGAACACTCTAGATTTTAATGTGTTATTTATTGCTGCCTTTTGAAACAGAAATAACACAGTAACACTTGTGAATGTTTTGAAAATGATTATATGATCAATCATCAACCTTTTTATTTAAATTAATCTGACAAGATTAGAGACTAGGGGTCCTATCTTGCACCCGACACAGCACAAAGCCCGACGCAAGTGTCTTTGCTAATTTAAGACCGACGCAGTTGTCAGTTTCCTGTCCAGCGTCCACGTCGTTTAAATAGCAAATGCACCTGCGCCCATCATCTGGCATTCTTGTCTTTTAGGGAGGTGTGTTCAGGTGCATTCTGGATGTATTGCTATCTTTGAGGCAGCAGGAAGTGATGGCACCATTGACCAACAAAAACCTGGTCTAAAGTCAATAACGCAGCATTTCATTGTTATTTTAACAGCACATTAGTAAAATGCTCCGAGGCTCGTGCACAGCGCGTGCACACTATGCTTGTTACACACACAGGGACGCACAGCAGCAAACACACATGCAGAAGACTACAAATATAAATATTACGGTGCAAATCCTCCATTATAACAACAATGCTCCAAGGTCCAAACGCGCCTGACTTTTAAAGGCAATGGGAGATGACTCTCTGATTGGTTTATTGCATGTTACGCCCAAAACACACCTCTGATTAATGAAGACACTAAGTACAACCCTTTAGAACGCACCTGGCGCACAGACCCTTTTTTCCGCCGTCAAATTAGCAAAAGTGAATTTGGACATACCCTAAGAGCTGCCCATTTTGGGGCCCGCGGGCCAAAGTTTACGGTGGAGCTAACAGCTAACGGCAGAGCTAACAGCGAAGCAAACGGGCCTGAGGCCATTTGTGGTCGAGGCAAGAAGGGATACAGCTACGTCCGTGTTTGGTTGTATATGGAAGGGACTAGTTTGCATCGTGTGGACTCACTGGACCGACTCGACATGTAGACGGAGCGCGGGAGGAGCCAAGGGGGGGTTACAGATTAGGTGTCTGTGTCCCTAAAGAAGCGCATATCTAACAGTAGTTCCACATTACATTAATTTGCACGCGAGTTTTATTCATTTTTAACCTTGTATTGTCCGTGTAAATTAATGTACAGAACTGAGACGCCCGTACCGTTTCGGTTCAATACGAATACATGTACCGTTCCACCCCTACTGTGTATAGCAGTGGGAGTCGACAGGATAGGACACATGCAGATGCTTTTCAGTTTTAGCTCTGGCATGCAGTTTTAATACATTTTCAGCAAGCATAGACAATTCTGAATATAGTTACCAAGCACTGTCAACATTGCTCTGCTTTTATTATACAAGTCTGCAACAGCTCATTAGATTACTTATATTTGAATATGGTAATACATACTAATGTAACAAGACCAATGCTGGATATAAACACTGACTGGAAGCTGTTGTTATTATAATTTAGATATGAAATCTCTCTGTCTATTTCTGGGCTGTTTTGGTTTGAGTTCACTTCACATTTGTCCTATCTCCAAATTGTAAAATGCAATATTGTTCAAAATAGATCAGCATCAAGATTGATATTGAGATACATGAGATTTTCACAGAGGAGAAAAAGAAAATGGAGATACGGCAGGAAATGTTGGGCCTGCTGGTGTCTTTTGCTCGGTGCGTCTCATGAGGATACAGAGTGTTTTTGCACAATAGTCACAAGGTGTGAAGTTTTGTTTTACAAATAAATGAATGAATTACAGTGGGTACGATGGTGACTGTGTATCTATGTCACGGGCATGTTTTGCGCTGAATTGTAATGATTAAAGGCCATGTTGCAGGTTAACCACCACTTTTGATTAATGGGTACATAAACCACTCAAGAAATGTATATCATTGTTAAAAATGTCTCCAAATAGTGTTAAATAGTGTTAAAGGCCAGTTTTTCTCGTTTTTTGGTATTGGTATTTTTTAACACAATTCGGTGATGACGTCACGTTGGGGAGACGTGCCTCAGCCTAGCACTAGAACTATGGTGACTGACTGGGATGAGGAAGAGGTGTTTTTACTGTCAGTGAATAGCACCGAGTGAAAGTCAATGTTTTCTTTATATCTAGTGTCAGTGATCATGTATTTAGGTCAGATAAGGTAAACTATCTAGATCTAGAAAAATAGAAGGCTTCATGCTAGCTATAGGCTAACTTGCCAGTCCCACCTGTGAAATCCCCCGAGGGTTGTAAACACATTTTCGATTAGATATCTCACGTTTTGATGGTAGCCTACTAGCTCCAGTAACACCATATTTATTTATGCATTACCTGGACGGGAGTGCTGTTGGCTTTTCAGAAGCTTAGACATGCTAGCTAGCTAAAGCTACGCCGAGGTTTTAACGTTAGCGCAACGTTAGCGCAACAGCGTTAGCCTAGCTAGTCCATGTTGCCAACATAAGACCTGTGGCGTTAGTGCTCCTTTTGTACCATCATTTTATTGAATGAAATGCTAAGCTTCGCTCCTACGAGATGGGTGGGTTTGTGTTACGTTGCGTAGCCAGCCAGCACGACAGACCGCTAACACATCCACATGTGTCTCTGATGTATAGCTACATCCATGCTTTCACCATAGACAGTATGGCTTTCACCCCAGAGACCGGGGCTTGTTTCCTGCGAGTCACGTTTGCTTTCCCTATTGTTTTCCTTCACCCAACCGTCCATTGCTGTCTCGCGTCCCCCGTCTCTGGTGGACACGACTTGCGGGAAACGAGCCCCGGTCTCTGGGGGACGCAACTTGCGGGAGCCGCGGTCTCTGGAGGACGCAACGCTAATTCCGCTAGCATATGTACAGGCTAACCATAGCCTTGTGTGTAACGTAACAAGAAATGTCTCGTAGGAGCGAAGCTTAACATTTCATTGAATAAAAGTATGGTACAAAAGGAGCACTAACACCACGTCTTGACAACGTGGATGCAACAACGAAGGCTGTCGTAATATTTACCTAGCAGGCTAGCTAGGCTAATGTTAGCAAACGTCGGCCTAGCTAGCTAGCTAGCTGTCTAAACTTGTGAACAGCATCTAGTCCAAGCTGTGTTTCACTTACCCTGCAATATTATTATACACATAATAAAGACACATGGACTCGGTCGAGACCAAAACTCATATTTTGCAAGACTAGTGGCAGAGACCAAGACCATACACAGTGAACCCAGATAGGCTTTGGTCTATCGTCTCCCCAACGTGACGTCATGCAATGCATTGTGGGGGAAAAACAAACTGCTGTAAAATAGTAGTACTTTTTCTTGTTATATTCCGTTTTGTGATACCCAACAACATCAGATACAATGGATAACAGTTTAAATGTTTACTAACAAGCAATTAGAGCAAAATCGTTGGAAAATTAACCCTGCAACATGGCCTTTAATCAAAACTATTTTGTATTAATACATATTGTTTACTACTTATGAATATGTATTTCATTATTCCTTAATGTGTTAAACTTTCAATTTATGATATGCAAATATGAAAAACATTTCAATTTAAAAGGTCCACGACTTGAACGTTTACTTTGGCCCACAGCCCTCCACCCCGATTAATTTTTGGCCCTTGAAGGGGAAGAATTTGGGCACCCCTGCCCTAAACGCACCTGCGCCATGTGCTTCATGCCGTGCGCTTAGATCGTTAAAATAGGGCCCTACAGGTGAATCGGTCACACCACAAACAAAAGCCACATTGGCAACAACAGTTGTCCTTCTTAAGAAGAAGTTGGCCCTTTTTGGGCCCTGCTAGCTGGTGTGTCTAAAAGTTGGAGGAGCTGCTAGACAAGAGGAACCTGTCACAGGGAGATGCACAGCATGTTGCCAAGGAATAAATGCGATGGATAGATCTCTTTGCAGCCTTGTGTCCCACAGGGGATGAAGAGGAGTAAGTCAGTAACGTCAGTGACACATTTGAGCTGTTGCAGACTTTTGACTCGTACGAACGTAACGCTATCGTCAGCTCGTTCACTGTAAATGCAAACGTCGGCTTCTGACTCGTTAGTTTTTAACTGTAACGGTACCGTTAACGTTAAACACATTAAACGTTAGCTAACTGGTAACGTTAACAAGCTAACAAACACTTAACAATGTTAACAAACAATAAAGTCGCTAGCAAGCTTACCTACTTGGGTTGAATTCCCCATTGCAGCTGCAGCTGTCCTGAGGTCAGGGGCTGGCTCTGCTTTGTGTTTTCCTGGTGTTTGCTAACTTTATGTAACGTAAAAACATTGCAGCAGTAAGTTATCCCACCACGGAGAGCCACTGTCACTCTTGACAGTCAATACTCAAAGGTGACCGGACCGGTGTCAGATGTGCCGTGTGTGCACAAACACAAACGTTTATGTTGTCAAGGAGCTTTAATAAGAACTGCACATACTGCTACACATAACGTGCAGTCAGTTAACACTCGGCATAGCGGAGTCTTTACAATAAATTAACCGTGACGTTTTAAAGCGCGGTTAATAGTGACATCGGTTAACCGCTGCATCCCTACCTAGAATACCTTGTTATTGTTCGTCAATAATTGCACCATGAGACCAGGGACATCCTCTCATGATCAGCACAGTCCAGAGACAAAGTGTAGGGTAGTTCAATGCCACCGAACAGGTAGCAGGAAAGTGTTTGTTTACCATCTGCCTAATCATAAACCATTGAGCCCCGTCTGACTGCTGCCTTTCCACCACGATAGCCTTCCTGCCAAGATATGGGTATGATTAAGGTGGTGCTGTACAGTACTGTAAAAATGACATCAGTGAAACAGCAAAGATTCCTCACAGGAAACTTGGGCAGCTGTCACCCTAGTTTTTATAGTGTGTCACGCACCGTCACCACTCCTCTGCTTTTTTTTGGGGTGATTCAACACAGAGATGTCGTGAGAGGAATCCTTCTGACTGGTTATTTGGCTTATTGAATTAGTGCACGAGAAGTGAGCAAAGCAAGCAAACAACTGAAGTTAAAAGGGCACACACAAAAGGTTCTTCTGATTTTTCATCTTCATCTCATCTGATCAATCCAATACACGATAGGGCTGTCAAAACTGGCCTGAAATAATGTTACAATGTACCTTCTAAAAAAACACATAAATTCAAACTATTGGAATATCTATTGTAGCACATTATGACCATAAAAGGGCAAACATACAAACATACAACATACATACATACAAGATACATAACTTCTTGTATAGGTATATTCTTTTCAACATAAACATGTCTTTTAAAAGATCTACATAGCTAGCTACACATAACAAATACACTAATAAACTAATGTCCTATACCGTAAAACTTAATCTAAAGACCGTAGACCTCTCTTCCTCTCTCACTCTCTCTCTCTCTCTCTCTCTCTCTCTGCACAGGGGTTGGTGCTAGACTGAGAACTCAGCCCCCTAGCTAGCAAGCAAGCTAGCTATCTAGTCAGTAGTGCTGGGTGGTGTGACCAAAAATTTGTATCACCGTATTTTTTAAGATTATTTATTGCATTTATATAGGTTTATAATGGCGTATTCTTCTGTCAGCGACCAAGTAACATTAGCGTGTCCGAGTAATGTCAGCGTGATCGTGTTACATTAGCGTGACCGAGTAACGTTAGAGTCTATCTGACAGGCAGAAGGAGATAAATTCTCAATAGCAGCAGTATGTACACTCTGCCTCCCCTGTTGCTAATTAGCCACGTTAGGGAGGAACATGGAGCAGATGCTCCACTAAGATGGGAATAGAAATACGGTCCTTCTAACACCCCCGCCCCCACCTTTTCCACAACTTCATTCTTTAATTTCATTTATATAGGTTTATATGGTGAAAATTACTAACAACCTTCTAACTGCCTCAGACAAAGGACTCCTGTGATTCTCTGTGTTTTGGGTCAGAGCCTCGGCCGTAACAGCTGCGTGATCTCTGTGCCAAGTAGCAGTGCTTCGGCTGTAGGCTACTTCCACCCAATATAGTCCCAAATCAATATGTGCCTAGGAAATCGTCTAGTCTTATTTTGCGTTGCTATTTGTACTTGTTGTAAATACGCAGGCCACAAGAAGTAATTAGGTTGTTGTTGTTGTTGTCTCACTTTTACTTTTGACATACTAACGGCAACAAAGGATTACATTCACTACGCTAAGCTAAGCTAACGGCTGCTCCGCTGGACTGAGACAATGCATGCACTGAGACAAAAAATGCGTTGACCCGTGATAAGCCCTATTTCAACAAATGGTGGCGTATTCCTTTAATTAATTCATCTCATATTTAAAAAGTGAACAGTGAAGGAGTGAATCTGAGCACTGACCTACACAACCAGCTGTTACAACACTTACACAAATAATCATAGACTCTCTTTAAAAGGTCTAATAGAATTTAGTTGACTTAAGCAATATTGATTAATAACAATCCAAGCCACGACAATGACAACGTGACCACGTGGATGGCTAAGCCAAGTGAGAGTCAAAGATGGCGGGGAAACCGCGAGAGTTGAGACTCCTTGAAATTTAAACGCATGTTCGACATAAAAGAAAGCTTATTAACCTCACCCACAGTTACTTACACTACCCACCGGCGTGGGACATCACAATAAATGCAGCATATTAAAGGTATAGTGGAGGATTTTCTTTTTCCGGGTGGATCATCATGACTACTGGTCCTCCTAGTTGTCAATCATTCTGGGATATGTTTACGTGCCGTGACAGGTCAGCGAGCAGACGGCCACGGCCTCCGACCATAGACAGTATATAAAAGCCTCCGACCGCTGCCCCCCCGCTCTCGGCGATAGCTTGTTTGTTGGCCTGTAGCATGCTAATGTTAGCTATAGAGATGCTTGTCCTAAATAGATTTCCACTTACCGGTGGCGAGTCTGACATAGTGGAAAAAGTGCAAATCTTCTTTTGGAAAGTCGGCTTGTAGAGCCATGCCGACAGCAACTTGTAAACAGAGCGTGCACGAGGAGAACTAGGCGTGTGCATGCTCTCTCGTGCACACGTTTAATAGGCGTTCCCTCTCAGGAGCAGGTAGAGCGTTGCGCATGTGCATTTTTTCAAAAAGTGGAGAGGGCGGTTCTTTTCTAAAATTCGGGAAAATCCTCCATTATACCTTTAAGCATACATAACAAAGCAGAAAACACCGTGATCGCAATAAAACAAAAGGATCCAGCGATCCGATTCACATTAATACAGTAAGACTTAAAGGCCGCCCACAACAAGAACGATAATGATAAATGTAATAACAACTAGGGATGCACCAATCCGACTTTTTCAGTCCAGATACCGATGCCTGGGCTTTGTGTATCTGTCAATACCCAATACTGTTCCAATACCATTGTTGAATTAATCGGCCGATATCTGATCTTAATAGCGGATCGGCACCCCTAATGATAACTATAATTCAGTCAGACAACTCACATTTGAAATGTTTATTATAACAGCAGAACATTGTGTTTGGGGGTTTGAGAGTGTGTGTTTGGTAAACGATACAGGGAGTGAGGCATGTCACGTGTGTGTGTAGCGGTGCAGCTCAAGCTGGCTGCCTGAACTAGCTCGCAGGCGGCGTACCACCTATAACGTTCCAATGTGAGCATCCACACTGCTGAGCGTTAACAGCTGCACGCTCCAGCTGATAATAATACATACAGCAGACGTTGCAACATATGATTACAGGAATGTAGGGCTGCCCCCTCTTAGTCGATTAGTCGACTAATCGGTCGTTTTGGTCTTAGTCGACTAAGATTTATTTAGTCGATAAGTCATTTTTTGTGCTTATTCATGCTTAATTACTCATTTCCAAGCAACTTTTCTAGTGAACACAAGATTTAAAGTGGTGCTTTTGCAGGATTAATTTCAGAGAAACTCAGTTTTACAGATGGTTAATTAACTACATTTATATTGCGCTTTTCTAGTCTTAACCAGCTCTCAAAGAGCACAGCTCTGTCGATTACATCAACTAATCGATTAGTCGACAAAATCACATAAGTGTTAGTCGACTAAGAATTTCTTTAGTCGAGGACAGCCCTACAGGAATGTCTGTAGTAATATCCTACATATTTGTAAATTTGGGTACATTTTATGAACCGGAAAAGTCAACACTGCTGCCTTCTCCAGGAGACAGCAGGCGCACAGAGCTCCATAGAAGAGAACGTGCGGGCACCGGGACAAAAACACCGGCAGTATGATAATCACATCTAAAACAAAAGATTCACTCTCAGTGGTTTCTGTGACACGAGAAATACTTTGAAAGTACTGATGTACTGATACACCCCAACGGCACGTCAGACACCACCTACCAAGAGCCTGGGTCTGTCCCAGGTTTCTTCCTAAAAGGGAGTTTTTCCTCGCCACTGTTGCATCAACCTTCCGTTTGGTAGATGACCCCGATACCGCAGCTACCCAAAGTGTGTTTACTGGCATCTTATTTTAACATGGTTACACTAGTGTGAATGTTAGTGAAATTGAACACTACGTATATGCCAATGTTGTTTTCAATAAAAAAAAAAACATTTGCACAAAGCAGCCCATCCACTTTTCCATGTTGATAAGAGAATTAAAATGAGAAAAAATAATGGGACAAAAAGAAATCAAGGGACATTTAGAATAGATAAAAATGTGTGATTAATTGTGACAACGATGACATTAATGCGATTAATCGCGATTCAATATTTTAATCATTTGACAGCACTAGTTATTGTTATAACATTTTAATGTTCATATTTGCTGTGTTCTGTTTGCATTTAATTTTAGACTTTTAACTTTGATATTTAAGACTTTTTTGTGTATGGTGAGTGCTCTTTGGTGGATTCTGTGTTTGCCGTATTACAGCAGATGCTTGGGCAAACTCAGAAAAGATGTTGAATCTAATTGTATCGGTACATTTGATCGGTAATTAGTTACTTTCCTTGTTTTTTTTAACAAAGTTATGCTGATACAGACACCAGCTTAAAGAGGGACTGTTCAGCCAGCTAGCGATTCATGACCTGCTTTATATATTTATATATAAGCCTGTACAAAAGACATATTTGACGGACCGCTACTATCTCTAAGCCATTCGTGAACACACCACACGCAATGAGGAAACAGCAATATATGGACCGTGCTAAACCAAAAACAGAGGAAGAAGAGGTCAAAGCCCTGGCTCATACAGCCGATTGGTAGATTCCCCGTGATCACTGAGGAAAAGTAAACTCCACTTTAGGGCCTGAAAGCGGCAAATATCAAAGCCATCAAGAAGCCGTTCCAGGGATTCCAGTACAGGGTTGACAGCAGATTTTACACAGAACATGCACTAAGTGAGGATTTTTCTCTCAGAATGTTGTTCCTGCAGGCTCTCAAATGTAGTTTACAGACAGATAACTGCTCCAATGTTAGTATTTACTTAACAGCTGTTAATGAATTTGCATGCAGTCCCAGCCCGTTTCCCTCATTTGTCTTTTTGACAATTTGTTTTTATCTCTGAGATATCTAAACTCTCTTCCTGTCTATCAACCAGTTAGCCTTTTAGAGGATCTAGTGGCAGCTGCAGAGGTTTAATTAAGGCTTAAATTAAATATAAAAGCAGCACTTTAATCTCCTCTGGATTCCAAACAGGGAGCTAGTGACTGGGAAGTCTGTCTGTGATGCTGGCAACATCTCATAATGCCTCCTTGTAGCAAATCCCAAAACAGCATTGAGACAGCATAAGACTGTATTACTAACTCCACTCCACTTTAATATCAATGTGCTTGCATCGCTGTCTGTAAACTGGGTTTTTGGCTAGTGCTATGGCACCTTGGTTGTCTTCATACACCTTTGTTTGTGCATATTGGTATGTGTCTATACCCCTGAGCAGTTGTTCTGAGTAAATGCTTTCCCAGTATTTCATTTTGAACCTTTCAGTGAGCATCCTCTTCACATTTTTCAAAACACTCTCATAATTAGCTGCTATGATCAGATCATCAACCCATATCATTAGGATTACTTTCTCGTTGTGGTTTTCTCTTGTATACACACATGTATCCGCTGGGTTCTGTACAAAATCATTCTCAATTAAACATGTATGCAACATAGCATTCCAATTTCTCCCTGATTGTTTTAGACCAAAGAGATTTGTGTAACCTGCACACTAGTTTTTCACCTGTGTTTGACTTTTTCTCATAACCCTCAGGTTGTTCAATGTAAATCTCACAATCTATTGGAGCATGCAAATAAGCAGTAACGTCCATCTGGTGTAAGACTAGGTTATCCTGCGCTGCTTTTTGCATGACTACTCTCACACTTGTCATATCAGCTGTGGGTGAGAAAGTCTCCTCATAATCAGTGCCTGGTTTCTGACTGTAACCTTTTGCTACGAATCTCGCCTTGTATTTGTCAGATCCATCATTTCTGCCTTAAGTGCGTAAACCCATCTGCCCCCCACTGTCTGTTTGCCTGGTGGCAACTGAGTGAGGGTGAAGGTCTCATTCTCCTGCAGAGATTGCATCTCCTCTTTCATGGCATTCCTCCACTTTGTTGCTTTGGTTGATGTAATGGCATCCTGGTAAGTTTGAGGTATATCACACACTGCTCTGTAACAAAAGTCCATGCATGTGTGCAGTTTGTCCTCTGTATCTTCTGTCTCAAAATCCTGTAGATGAGCTGGTCTCTTTTAGTTCTCGGTGGGTTCCTTCTGATCACAGTCTCTGTGGCTTCACTTGACTGTGTGTACTCTGTCTTTTCAGGTAAAGTCTCAGTAGCAACACCCTGACCTGGTACACTTTCCACATTTTCATCAACAACATTCTCTTCACTGTTTTCAACCCTAGGATGTACATCCCCATATTCTATGCGTGACTCAGATGTTTGTGTTTCCCTTTCTTTGGTTGTTTTAGTGGTGAATTTCACCAACCTGTGTTTTTGGACCCTCTCTGTGTCTGGATAGTAAACTAGATTGGCTGGGCTGTTCTTGGCCTAGCCAATGAAAACACCTTGCTCACATCTAGAATCCAATTTGCCTTTCTCTTGCTTGTAAGCAAAACACACTGATCCAAATTTTTGTAATTTGGATATGTTTGGTACCTTGCCTGTGAAAAGCTTGTATGGCGTTTTCTTTGTGCGTTTGTTGTAGCACCTGTTCCTCACATAAGCTGAGGTCTACATAGCTTAATTCCATAGCTTATCTGGTAACCCGCTCTTTATCAGTAGGCATCTGCTCATATCATAGAGTGTTCTCCAACCTCTCTCTGCGGTACCATTTTGGTGGGGTGAATAAGGTGCAGACGTCTCATGTCTGATCCTATTTTTTGTTAACAGTGCCTGAAAATCTCGACTTGTAAACTCAGTGTAAACCTGCTACCATCCTTGGTGACCATGTGGCTGTCCCCCTTTTTGAAGGTGATTGTCGCTCCTCCATTTATCACTCTTGCTACTGAAAAGATGTTGTGTGGGTAAGATGGCATGTAGAGTGTATCTCGTAGCTGCGCTGTGTGTTGTCGTCCAGCGTCGTCTAGAAGGTGTATCACCGCCGTTCCTCTCTGTTGCTCCATTCCACTGCACTTGCTTCCATCAGCTAATTCCACTGAGTGGGTCTCTGGCTGGAACGAGCTGTCGAAGTTCTCAAACTTGTTGATGTCATTCACATTGTGGGAGGTTGCCCCTGCATAATGCCTTTAATTTTCACGTTCTCTGGTGGTCTTTCACTTTGACGTACTTGGCCTTGAAGAGGTGGTCTTGGTCGCCATCTTGTTCCCCCTTTTTCTTACATAGTGATTCTGCATGCGTGTTGTTCTTACAGTAATTACACCACACTTTTCTGAAACAGTTTCTCGCCCTGTGTCCTTTTATTCCACACTTGTAGCAAGTAATGTTGGCATCTTCTTCTTTTCTGTTACAGCGTGGCTTGCTGTGGCCTTCGCCCTGTCTTGTATGCATCTTCATCACATTATCTGTAGCCGGTTCTGTCATTTTCATTTTCTCTGATTCTTCATAGACTCATAATCTTCTTTTGAAGTCTGCAAATGTAACATTATCTTCATTTTGCGTTACGTGGACGGCTAACGGCTTGAACGAGTCTGGTAGCCCGCAGCATCATAGCTACAGTTAGCCCATCACTCATGGTCTCTCCTGCATCTCTAAATGTTGTAATGATGTTCTCTGCTCTTATTAAGTAGTCCGTAACCGTCTCGTTGTCTGCCATACGTAGCTTTGTCAATGAAGTGCTTTGTCAATATGTAAGAACATATTTATAATCCGTGGCTTGCTTTTTCCTGAATAATGTTCTTTAAGTATATGCAGGGCTTTCCTGCCATCATCAGCGGCTTCATGCCTAATTAGCGATAGGCTCTTATCGTCTATTAGCCTTACCAGCTCGGCATAGCAGTCAGCATTTTTCCGTCTGTCTTCAGTTAGCTGATCTTCGTTTGCATCAGTGGGCTCTCTTAAGATAGTATCCTTTAACTTCAAAATGTGTAGGCAGCCTAGGAACCGTGTTTCCCAAAGGTCATATTTCTCCTCAGACCCGTCGAATAAAAGCTGCGGTGCTGAAACTCCTGTTGCTCGGTGGGCCATCTTGTCATCCTGCCGATTCCCTAGCTTAGCTTCTTCTTCTGCTAGCTAGCTACCACGTTATGACTTCACGCTCGCTTATCTTCAACTCTGGGCCCATAACCTGTTAAGTTGACTGTCCTGCACAGCACTAACTCGACGTGAAAGTATAAGCGGAGCGTCTGTTCCGTATACTTATTTATTTATTCCTTGCATGTGCACGGCTCTGTTCATCCATCTCCATCATTGCATACAAGTGAACTCAACTAGCATACATAACATACACGCAGGTATGAGAGAACGAAAATACCTTACATAAACGTAAAACCGTAATACCTCAGACAGAGCAACCAATACTATTACCGTAATGTATTGATAAGAGTGTTATCCAAAAACTATATTTAACACAGCGTTTGCTGCGATATGATATTAATGGCGAGGCGAAAGCGGTTGCGTGCTGTTGTTTTACACTTCCTCTGAGACGAGCAGGCACAACAGTGGTTTCTGTGCCCTGGTGACTGGCTGACAGGCTGAGGTTGTAAAGCAAGGCAACTTTACTTCTACAGCAGCTTTCAGCAACAAGGCAACTCAATTACATTCCTTTGCACTTAAGTTAGTTCTTCATTAGTTCAATGTTGACAACAGGACAGTCACCAAGTTTATTGTTAAAGGTTTGTGTCATTATGCAGTTTGCACTAAAAAGTCTTTGCTCTTTACATTCCTTTGCATTTTAGTTATTTCATTAGCCTGTACACATTTGTTTATTTATGTATTTATATGTTCATGTTGTGGCCAAAAGGTTTCTCTTTTTTGTTAATTTTGGCCAAGTTGGGATTGATACCAATCCTGAGTATCTGACTAGTGCACCCCCATCCAAAAGGCACAACCAGTTTCATTAATGTTATTCTGAGTGAGCAGTGTTACCAGAATTTTGTAATTTTGATAACTGTTTTAATTAAGGTGAAAAATAAAAGTTGTGTGTTTAATGTATTTTTGTTGATGTTGAAATGGATTTTAAAACAAATGGTATCGAAACAATTATCGTTAGGAACCGGTATCGAAACTGAGGTAAAGAAATTGGCTCCGGATCGAATGATTTTGAACGACACCCAGCCCTACCTCCCTTACACTGGCAAATTTAACTTTGCTCTGATTCTTAAACTCATTTACATTGTATTTGTTCTGGTAGAATGCTAAAACATGTTTGTCTGTCTTGAAGCAGGTTTTTGATTCAATTCCGGGTATGAACTGGAATTCCACGATCATTTCCTCTCTCAGTCAAAGAGCTGCAGGAAGAGGGAAGACATTCGCTCCTCCCCAAGGGCATAACTTTGGGTTCAACATTGGGGGGGTTGAGATCTCCACCTTATATATATATATATATATATATATAAGGTGTATATATATATATATATATATATATCCTGGCATGGGGGTTGGACATGTTTAGCGTCAAACATGTCATTTTCTGCATTCTGATCATTTTTTTTAATGCACCAATTTATGTTGGAAATAGGGTGACAATTCAAAGTATAAAAATGTAATGGGATATAAGGCAGTAAGGGGGCTTTTACATTAGGGACCTGGGCCCAGATCCTAAAGTTGACCCCAATGTCCTGCTCATTTGATAAGTGTGAACACATTCATGCCCCAGTCGAATTGAAAAGGTGGTGTTTACAGTTCATGTGTTCTCCCATATGGTTAGCCATCAGGTGTAAAAACCAACTGTACCAAAACACGGAAGTTGACTCCAACTATCTAGGGAAGTCCAGGGACATGTATGCCCAAATAGGCTGTTTCACATTCATTTTAAGAGCCATAGAAAAACAACATAATCTACATATCTCAACAAGTTCAGTTGAATAGCATAAATCATTCATTTTGCACCATCAAATCTGTTGTTCCAATATTAGTAAAATTAATATTTATCTTCAGCCATTTGATAGTCATACTATTATTTAACTGTATGTAATTCCATACTATTCAGTAAAAAAAATATTGCAGCATTGTGGGTCGGTCAAATACTGTATGTATTTTTCCAACTTTATTTCACAGGTCCTGAAAGCAACTCATCTGACATTATTTTACATTCATCATTACGATAAGATTTTTTGAGGGGGTTAAACTGGCCAGTTTTGATTATTGGGGGAGTTAAACATACAATAATAATACAACTATCTTGATGACTGATCATTCGTTTCAGTCAGTTTTTCAAACAAAACAGCCTAACATGCTCTAGTTCCAGCTTCTCAAATGTGAGGATTTGCTGCTTTTTGTTGACATATATCACTGTCAATTGAATATTGTTTTGGACTTTTGGTCAGACAAAACAAGCAATTTAAGGACGTCACCTTGGGAGTTTGGCTGCATTACAAGAGTCTGTAATTAGAAACCTGCCAAAGAGTTAGTGTGTGGGGTCAAAAGGTTAATCTGGCTGTAATCAAAGTATTGGCTTGCATGTAAACTCACTAACAGATATATAGAGGGAATCGCCTCTGGCTGCCTGCTAGGCTTCATCTGTTTAAATGACAGGGTTACCCAGCATTCACTTTACTATACTGTACACACACTCACCTTGGGCCCTGAGAATTTGTCATAAGCATTTTCTTCATTCTTTTTTTGACATTTCAAAAATCCTTCCAGTGATAGCTGTGATTCCTTTTGATGTCCATTAAAGTTAAATGTCAATAAATCCATTAATTCCTTCCATTAAACATTAGATCTTGCCTCATAATCAGCAAATTTAGCCTTTTCATCAGTATGAAAAGTAATCCATGATTATTGTCTGTGCAGCACAAACAGGAACTGCTAGAAGCTAATTAAGCAAATTGCAGATTTGCCAAAACATACACAAATATAGGGACTATGCATGTGAGGCCAGTGTAATCATTACTGCCTCCAACGAAGGAGTGATAGCCACCAACAAACAGCTGCTCCACAGGCAGCCAGCACAGCAGAGAGGGACAGCGGGGGGAAAAACAGCGTGTAGAGCTGGCATATTTTCACATCTTACTCTGTAAATTAAGGATTTATTTCAACCAAACCAGAGTTGGTGATTGGAAAGACAGATTTGGACAGACTGGTCAGAACGGTTGTATTTTGCTGTTTAGGTGTAAGAATACTTCCTTTCTTGACATTTTCTTAGTTTATTTTGTTTGTTTATTAGATTAAAAATGCTAAGAGAGCTTATGTAACGTAGCCCACTTGCACACAATGCATCCTGGTACATGGAAGTACAGCCGGAAATATTCTCCGCAAGCAGGAGAAATCAGCTTTCTCTGCCAATGTAGCACACACTAGGGAATTTATTTCCTTTAATTGTCCACATTTACCATCAACACTGATTGGAAATCCACAGTAAAGGTGGTAAATTCCCCCTTTAAAGTTCTGAGTGTCTGTATTTTGACTACACAATTTATTTCAAGACTTATTAAAGGAGCTGAGGTTAAACTTCCAAAATTCAAAAAGAAAAATGCCATATGCAGGTTTTATAGCACTTACTAGGCTATAACGTTAATTGTCACTTCGCCGCAGCCCTGTTCACTGACTACGGTCTGTGAAAAATGAAAAAGCCAAGGGTTGAATAGAAAATTTGAGCTGTTTTGTGGACAGTTTTAAACACATTTCTCTGTAATTCATCCTGACATATTTGGCATAATTGCAATATTTTGGACCTTCACTAAATGTTTAATTGTCCTCAGTTCTGTGGCTCTGAGCAGAGGTTGGCTGCATTAAAAGAGTCTGTAATTAGGAAACTGCCAATAAGTGAGTGTGTGGGGTTAAAGAGGTTAATCTGGTTGTAATCAAATTATTATGTTGTATGTAAACAGATATAAAGAGACAGAGAGAATAGCCTCTGGCAGGGTTACACAGAATTCACTGTGGTGCATTGGTGCAGAAAGAAAGACAAGAGGTTCATCAGAGACCCAAACCCCCCCACCCACAAACTGTCCCACAAACCGGTCCCACACCACCAGGCTCAGGGACAGCTTCACCTTTATACTACTTTTATTTAATGGTACTATCCAGGGTGCAATTTGTAGAATTTTTTTTTTATTAACTTCAATATCCAATGGAAAACAATCTCAGAATGAAACTGCACCACTTGGTGTTAACATAAAACGCAGCGCTTTCAAGCCGGAGAGCAGAGTTCACTTCCTGGAGAAAACAAAATACTTTGACCCAGTAAATGCTAGTTCATTCCTCGGGAGCATTTTAATCCAAACCACCATCTTTATCCTGAACTTAACGAGTCGTTTTGGGGCCTAAACTTAACTGTCATCGCCGCATGACGCTCACTTCTTCTGTCTAACCTCCACTACCACGGCCCCTGAAAGGAGCGCCATCTGGCGGTGCCTGTAACCGGCTTGGTAACTGCCGCTGGTAGCTGGCGTCCTGGAGCTCTGTAGCGGCTACTCACTGTGTGGTAGTAGGAGTTGCGGAGTTGTGTGGGTCTGGCCCAGGCAGTGTGGAGGTAGTGCTAGGACCTGGAGCTGCCAGATACATGGCAGAACTGGCTGGAGACCCTTCACCGCAGATAGATGTTTCTCCCTTTTTGAATGAAACTTCAGTGCCCGTAAACCTAACGTTCCAAGTTTAACTGCTTTTTGCATAAGAAGCAGGAAGCTTCAAATACCTTGTCAGCAACTGGCTTCAACTGAGCCCTAAATTTAGCTTTTAAAAGCCAAGTATCGCTAAACTTGCACTTCCCCATAGCTGAAGAATAAAATCCATTTCATGTCTGTGGTACAATCCCAAATAACACAAAAGCTGATTGGCTGCAATATAAGTTACATGTTGGTCTCATTTGTAGTTGTAATACAGCAAATTATATTTGGACTAGCGGAGGAAAGAACTATAACACTACTACAACACTACAACAACTACAACACCACGGAATACAAAAAATATATAGTGTATTCTAAAATGCTGCGAGAGCATTTCAATGAGCATTACTGGGAGTGTTACATGGACGTAGGAAAATTAAGACCTGTTTAAAATGATTTAAGACCTAGAATACAATACTTGAATTTAAAATTAAAATTTTGATTTTGAAATTTTAGATTTTTTTTTTACTTTTTAATATCTTGCGGAAACCCTAATATATACAGTATAACGTTCACAAGTTTACAATCTCCTGCCACAAAGCCTGATGGTCACCAAAAAACCAACACCCTGTGGAAATTCTTATTTATTCTTATTTATTTGTCAGAAATTTGTCATAAGTCCGGAGAGAACCATCACTTGGTCTGGTTCAGGTATGCTGTTTGGTGATGCTCATTTTATGGCTTATGAGAAATGTTTGTTAAAGGCCACTTAAAAATGAAATAATGAATGATCAACTATATTCGATTTTTTCATCACATCCCTCTCCAGACATATAGGGCCCTATCTTGCACCCAGCGCAATTGACTTTGTACACTGACGCATGCATGTATCATTCCTATTTTGCACCCGACGCACAGCGGACTTTTCCCTCCACAGACCCACGTTGGTAAATTAGGAAATTAACTTGAACGGTTCAGCGAAAAAGAGGAGGAGTGTTCCGGCGCAAATGTTCCATGGTGCTATTTTGCAGTTTCAGAAAACAATTCCGCCACTGACCAGGAAAAACCTGGTCTAAAGTCAGTGGCTCTAGTCTAAAGTCAGTGGTGCTAGTCTAAAGTCAGTGGTGCTAGTCTAAAGTCAGTGGCTCTAGTCTAAAGTCAGTGGTGCTAGTCTAAAGTCAGTGGTGCTAGTCTAAAGTCAGTGGTGCTAGTCTAAAGTCAGTGGCTCTAGTCTAAAGTCAGTGGCTCTAGTCTAAAGTCAGTGTCTCTAGTCTAAAGTCAGTGGAGCTAGTCTAAAGTCAGTGGTGCTAGTCTAAAGTCAGTGGCTCTAGTCTAAAGTCAGTGGAGCTAGTCTAAAGTCAGTGGTGCTAGTCTAAAGTCAGTGGAGCTAGTCTAAAGTCAGTGGTGCTAGTCTAAAGTCAGTGGCTCTAGTCTAAAGTCAGTGGTGCTAGTCTAAAGTCAGTGGCTCTAGTCTAAAGTCAGTGGAGCTAGTCTAAAGTCAGTGGCGCTAGTCTAAAGTCAGTGGTGCTAGTCTAAAGTCAGTGGTGCTAGTCTAAAGTCAGTGGCTCTAGTCTAAAGTCAGTGGTGCTAGTCTAAAGTCAGTGGCTCTAGTCTAAAGTCAGTGGCTCTAGTCTAAAGTCAGTGGAGCTAGTCTAAAGTCAGTGGTGCTAGTCTAAAGTCAGTGGCTCTAGTCTAAAGTCAGTGGCTCTAGTCTAAAGTCAGTGGCTCTAGTCTAAAGTCAGTGGAGCTAGTCTAAAGTCAGTGGCTCTAGTCTAAAGTCAGTGGCTCTAGTCTAAAGTCAGTGGCTCTAGTCTAAAGTCAGTGGCTCTAGTCTAAAGTCAGTGGAGCTAGTCTAAAGTCAGTGGAGCTAGTCTAAAGTCAGTGGAGCTAGTCTAAAGTCAGTGGTGCTAGTCTAAAGTCAGTGGTGCTAGTCTAAAGTCAGTGGCTCTAGTCTAAAGTCAGTGGCTCTAGTCTAAAGTCAGTGGAGCTAGTCTAAAGTCAGTGGAGCTAGTCTAAAGTCAGTGGCTCTAGTCTAAAGTCAGTGGAGCTAGTCTAAAGTCAGTGGCTCTAGTCTAAAGTCAGTGGAGCTAGTCTAAAGTCAGTGGAGCTAGTCTAAAGTCAGTGGCTCTAGTCTAAAGTCAGTGGCTCTAGTCTAAAGTCAGTGGCGCTAGTCTAAAGTCAGTGGCTCTAGTCTAAAGTCAGTGGCTCTAGTCTAAAGTCAGTGGCGCTAGTCTAAAGTCAGTGGTGCTAGTCTAAAGTCAGTGGCTCTAGTCTAAAGTCAGTGGTGCTAGTCTAAAGTCAGTGGTGCTAGTCTAAAATCAGTGGTTCTAGTCTAAAGTCAGTGGTGCTAGTCTAAAGTCAGTGGTGCTAGTCTAAAGTCAGTGGCTCTAGTCTAAAGTCAGTGGAGCTAGTCTAAAGTCAGTGGTGCTAGTCTAAAGTCAGTGGCGCTAGTCTAAAGTCTGTGGTGCTAGTCTAAAGTCAGTGGTGCTAGTCTAAAGTCAGTGGAGCTAGTCTAAAGTCAGTGGTGCTAGTCTAAAGTCAGTGGTGCTAGTCTAAAATCAGTGGTTCTAGTCTAAAGTCAGTGGAGCTAGTCTAAAGTCAGTGGAGCTAGTCTAAAGTCAGTGGCTCTAGTCTAAAGTCAGTGGTGCTAGTTTAAAGTCAGTGGTGCTAGTCTAAAGTCAGGGGCTCTAGTCTAAAGTCAGTGGTGCTAGTCTAAAGTCAGTGGCTCTAGTCTAAAGTCAGTGGCTCTAGTCTAAAGTCAGTGGTGCTAGTTTAAAGTCAGTGGTGCTAGTCTAAAGTCAGGGGCTCTAGTCTAAAGTCAGTGGTGCTAGTCTAAAGTCAGTGGCTCTAGTCTAAAGTCAGTGGTGCTAGTCTAAAGTCAGTGGAGCTAGTCTAAAGTCAGTGGCGCTAGTCTAAAGTCAGTGGAGCTAGTCTACAGTCAGTGGAGCTAGTCTAAAGTCAGTGGCGCTAGTCTAAAGTCTGTGGTGCTAGTCTAAAGTCAGTTGTGCTAGTCTAAAGTCAGTGGAGCTAGTCTAAAGTCAGTGGTGCTAGTCTAAAGTCAGTGGTGCTAGTCTAAAATCAGTGGTTCTAGTCTAAAGTCAGTGGAGCTAGTCTAAAGTCAGTGGAGCTAGTCTAAAGTCAGTGGCTCTAGTCTAAAGTCAGTGGTGCTAGTTTAAAGTCAGTGGTGCTAGTCTAAAGTCAGGGGCTCTAGTCTAAAGTCAGTGGTGCTAGTCTAAAGTCAGTGGCTCTAGTCTAAAGTCAGTGGCTCTAGTCTAAAGTCAGTGGTGCTAGTCTAAAGTCAGTGGCTCTAGTCTAAAGTCAGTGGTGCTAGTCTAAAGTCAGTGGAGCTAGTCTAAAGTCAGTGGCGCTAGTCTAAAGTCAGTGGAGCTAGTCTACAGTCAGTGGAGCTAGTCTACAGTCAGTGGAGCTAGTCTAAAGTCAGTGGCGCGTTATTCTGATGTTATTTTAGGAGCGCATGCTTGGCCACAACGCCATACACTTTGCTTCTCTCATCTACACGGACGCAGCAGTTCCCATTTTTGCAAACCATACAACAAGGAAAAATATTGCTGCGGAATTGGACACTTGAGGGTGGCAATGACGCGAGTGGCAATGTGCGATGTGCTCCTGGTGGAGCGGGTGGAGAGAGATGGAGTGGGGGGGAGAAGGAAGGGCACAACAGGAGCAGGTGGTGTGTTTGGAGGCCCACGCTCCATGGCTGCAGCAATCCTCTCCAGACTTGAGGAGATGCGCCCGAGAGGCCGCAGCAACATCGCCACCCGATCAAGACGGGTATTTATTACTTTGCTGCATCCTGGACAGCTCCTGCTCCAGCCCTGGCGAGAACGTCTCCTCGGCTGTGAACCCGTGCGACAGGCAAAACCGCTGTCATAATAGCAATCCGCCATGGAACAAGCGCGCCTGCTCTTAAAGCGTAACTCTCGCCAAAATGCAACATAGGGTGTTTCTGTGAATATACCCGAGTCAAACTTTAGTTTAAAAGCATAATTAGGACGGAAGCACCACTTTTAAGATTTACTGTATTCTCGTTTTTCAGTCAAATGGCCTTTTGAATGGGAGAGCTAGGGGCACTACTATGATAGCATCAAAATCACTTTTTAAAACACTACAAACACTGAAAACACTGAAACTCTGCTTGAAGTATCACCAGGGGCTCTACACATGAACTCGAGCATTGTGAACATTGTTTGTGTACACAGAGTTTACTAAAAAGAAAGTTTTTAACAACTCACCGTAGCTGTTGGTATCTCCGGTCACTGCCATCTCGGCAGTCAAAAAGAGTTTGTGTACACAAACAATGTTCTCAATTCTGAGTTAATGTGTAGAGCTCCTGGAGATACTCGGAGCAAAGTCTCATGTTGTGTTGAGTCTTCTTAGTGGTTAAAAATAGATATTTTGAGGCTAGCATAAAAGTGCCCCTAGCTCTCCCATTCAAAAGGACATTTGACCGAAAACAAAAATACGGTGAATCTTAAAAGTGGCGCTTCCATCCTAAATATGCTTTTAAACTAAAGTTTGACTCACGTACATTCACAAAAAGACCATAGGTTGCATTTTGGCGAGAGTTACGCCTTAAAGGGAATGTGAGATGACGCTCTGATTGGTTTATTGCACGTTACGCCCAAACCACACGTAGCTACTTCAGACCAACCCATTTTGCGAGTGGAGTCAAAGATAGTACAGAAGGAAAGATGATTCACTCTGTAGCTAAAACAGAGACCTGAACACAAGGTGAAAAGAGGAGCTGCAGCAGTGAGAGAGAGATGTGCTGTACAACAAAAATATATTAAACCATGTAAACATATTCTGGTACAACCTTAAAATACAATTATGAACCTGAAAATGAGCAGAATATGGGATCTTTTTTTCCTCCTATACCTCCTTGGGTCCCACATAATGCGCCATATAAAATGATATACAATAATCTAGGAAGAAACCGAGACACATTTATCTGTAAAGTCAATTTGTTCATCACCAGCAAAAAACTGACATCTTTCTCTGCTTAATTCTCAAAAACTAGTTTTTTTCTCATTTATGCTAAGCCTTCACCTGTATTTTAGTATATATATATATATATTAGATACATATATTAGATACATTGTTAATGTGTGTGTGTGTGTGTGTGTGTGTGTGTGTGTGTGTGTGTGTGTGTGTGTGTGTGTGTGTGTGTGTTGTCTCTCCAGAAGCAGACCACCTTGCCGCTGAGTGAAACCAGGGTCCAAAGAAAATCTACTACAGTAAAGCCGTACTCTAGCTGGCTGCGCTTGTAATTTGGGCTGAGGCAGGAACAAAGTCAACACCGTGTGTTTACCAGGACTTCAGCTCTGAGTCGGCGAGAGAAAAAGAGACACCAAAAAATGTGAATCCTGGAGAGAGACATCTGTATCCCTCCACCCTCATGTTGGCTGCCAGCATTATCGCAGAGCACACAAACACACACACATCACTGGTCATTACTGTTCAATCAATATTGAGATCAGGATTATTTATCAGGATTATTCATTTATTTTAGGGACATCATATTTTTAATACACCTCTAAATCTAAAGTGCCAGTCAATGAAACAAAAATGCATGCAGGGAGATGCACACTCATACTCAAACACACACACACACACACACACACACACACACACACACACACACACACACACACATAGTGCGTGTCACTATCTCTATGGGGACCCATCATTGACATAATGCATTCCCTAGCCCCTTACCCTAACCTTAACCATCACAACTAAATGCTTAACCTTAACCCTTACCCTCACCCTAACCTAATTCTAACCCTAATCCTAAAACCAAGTCTTAACTCTCAAACAGCCCTTTAAACATGTGGGGTCCAGCATTTTGGCCCCACAAAGCTGTCCGGACCCCACAAGTATACTGTATTCCCGGTTTTTGGACCCCACGAATGTAGTTAGAGGAGAATGATCGGGAATACCGGGAAGTCATCAGGGACTTTTGTCAACTGGTGTGAGTCAAACCACCTTCACATAAACGCCAGCAAGACAAAGGCAATGGTGGTTGACTTTCACAGGAGGCCGCCTGGTACAACACTGTTGAACATCCAGGGTGTCGACATTGAGATGGTGGAGACATACAAATACCTGGGTGTTCACCTCAACAATAAACTGGACTGGTCCACAAACACAGACTTCCTGTACAAGAAGGGCCAAAGCCGTCTCCACCTGGAGGCTGAGGTCCTTTGGTGTGTGCAGGACTCTGTTAAAAACATTGTATGACTGTGGTTGCATTTGCAATCTTTTATGCAGTAGCCTGCTGGGGAGCACACACACACACACACACACACACACACACACACACACACACACACACACACACACACACACACACACTGCCATTCCCGCTCCTCACTCCCCCCACTCAGCAGACAGGGGGAAGCTATTTATCAGCCTTACAGCAAGATGTGGACACAATGATATGGCTAACACTGAAACATTCCAGATGAATATGGAGAGTCCCATTTGTTTAGACTGTGAAGAGTGCAGCATTAAAGACCCACATTGATGTGTTTTCATGTTTTCGCTTATTTACATAGATGTCTATACATCACTGCTGACCATTTTCCAAAGCATACCTCTTTTTTGATTGATGACTGTAAGTTTCCTTCATTGAAGGCAGCAATTGGTTTCCAAAATGTCAGGACTTAGTGAGCATCAACTGACAGAGACTTGAAACGTGCTGCAGATGGATAGTCTATCACATTTACTTGCCTCTAGGTTTTATCAATTCATTTTTGAACATGTTAAGATGGCGCAGACAGGGGCGTCGGACTGGGGGGGGAAAAGGGGACTGAGTAACCAGGGCCCTCACGTGAGGAGGGCCCAAAAAGATGCTAGAATGAATAGCTGGGGATGCTGGGAGGGGCCCATAGAAAATGCCTTTCTACAGGGCCCAGAATTTTGTGCTACGCCCCTGGGCGCAGATATGCAAAAGCAGAACAGGATAAAACAATTAACCTACTGAAGCAATTGGCATTTACATTGGCATATAATTGTAATACTCTTCCTAATGCACACGTTTTCTTTTTTCAATTTCACAACATAAAAGATGCTTTTCAGTTTGATAGCCTGTTTTGACCTGTTGCTGTCTGTGTGTGTGTGTGTGTGTGTGTGTGTGTGTGTGTTAGATCTCAGCCCAGGCACAGAGCAGGGGAGAGGCTGCAGCGTGATGATAAATACTACAGTTTTTGCCCCGGGGCAATACCGTGTTTTGGTACCTTTACTAAATAAAATGATTTTCTTTCTATTCATGATTTACAGAGAGCTTTCAAAGCCACTAAGAGACAAAACAGGGACAAACTGGAAAGTTTGTCCAACTCACAGCGCATGTGGGAGGGACTGCAGCCAATTACGGACTATAAATCTAAGACCAACTTGGTAACCAACACCTCTGCCTCTCTCACAGACAAACTTAAAGGTCCCATGGCATGAAAATGTCACTTTATGAGGGTCTTTTAACATTAATTATAATTATTCCCCCAGCCTGCCTATGGTCCCCCAGTGGCTAGAAATGGTGATAGGTGTAAACCGAGCCCTGGGTATCCTGCTCTGCCTTTGAGAAAATTAAAGCTCAGATGGGCCGATCTGGAATCTTGCTTGTTATGACGTCATAAGGAGGAAGGTTACCTTCCCTTTCTCTGCTTTGCCCGCCCAGAGAATTGGGCCAACCCATGAGAGAGAGACATCATGACTTTCAAACGAGCAAAGTGGCAGTTGGTCAAGGCCAAAATACAACTCCACATATACAATAAAAAGGACCTCTTATCTCAGCTATTTATGAAAACAGTTTCAGAAACAAATTATCTATGGTGGCAGTGGGCAGTTCAGTGAACCATTGCCAAATAAATCAAATAAATCAAGATAAGAAAAAAACAAAAACAAAGCTAAAAACTCTGTGTGCTTACTGGATGAGAGGCTTGCGGCACAGCACCAGGGCGTCGTAGAGCATGCACACTCCAAACACAGTGATGCCCGTCTCCTTGACCAGCATGGCGCAGGTGCCCAGCAACAAACTGACGAGCAGACACCCTGCCGACACCGTGGAGGGCAGAGAGTCCTCAGAGACACACACACCCACACTCCTGAAACAGAAAGACAGAGCCAGATGGTGATTTATAATGACAGATGATAACAGGCCTCAGTCCAGTCACAGAGAGAGGATGGCAGGAGGACAAGACACTTACTGTTCATTAGTATAACTGCCATGTTGTAGGATGATAACATAAGTAAAATGAATTGCTTCATTAAGTTAATTAAGATCTGGGTCTAGGCTACAAATAAGAAATGGCACATTGAAATGTTCATATTCAGGGATCAGACAAAGTAACTCCTGTTATGATTTGATACTATAAATAAAATTGAATTGAATTGAATTGTAATATAAGTGCAATACAAGAAACCTAATCACAGATACAAGCACTGCCACAAAGGTAGTCATATTAGTTGAATGCCAATTAGCAGCATTTGTCAGAAATAAAAGAGGTCTGAAAGCTCTTTAATTACATGACTGCAGCTGTAACTTCTATTAAAACTATTAATTAACCTCTTCAGTTCAACTACAATGTCGTTGCTCCAATTTATTGAAGAAAATTTGCCAACATCCAAACTTTTACATCCACTTGTCATTTAACCAGACAGGACAGATCAGAAGGATTATTGGGTTTTATGGTGAGATATAACAGGGTATCACCAGCGTAACAATGAAATGCAACACCATGTCTACATATGATGTGACCAAGGGGAAATAAGACTGGTCCTAAAATTGCACCCTGGGGCACTCCAAATGTTACTGGTGCTAAAGAGAAGAACTGCAAGGCTGTATCAGATCAGGTTGTCCCCATTACTGTTCATACATATACCTACAAAAAATAATGCACTGTAAAAGCCAATTTATGCTTCTGCATTAAATCAACGCCGTGGGTACATATGTTGGTACGTGGAGATACGGACCCTACACCGTACCCTACGCCGTGCCCTACGCCGAAGCCTGAAGTGCACCTCTCAAAAAATGTAACTACACATCGCGGCGATGCAGACCGCTACAACTGTAATTGGTCCGCTTGGCCGTGGCTTGGTAGCGCTGAATTTCCCCCGACTCATTTCCGGGTTCTCCTTCTCCATAAACAACATGAAATCAAGGAGAGGTCACTCTCTCACTCGCTCTATCACACCCTTCCCATGCACACACACATGCCGGCCCTGCTATTCTCTTAAAGAGATCGACACACACACCGCATAAGTATAAACTTCAGTCCACTTACATAGGCCCTACGTAAGTGGAGTCTCCGCAGAACCATAAATCAAACTTAATTTTTATGTAAGCCCCACATCGCCATTTGTTGTAAGGCAGCGACCTCTAGTGTCTGTAGTAATTATGACCAGAGCAAAGAAGAAAATCAGGTGACGTTATAAATAAATACATTTTCTCTTAACCTCCAACCTCGAAACTGTTGCACATATAAAAGCCAAATTTAGAAATAATAAATGTCTTTCACCCTGGCTCAATGAAAACATCAGCAAGCTTAAAGTGCTCATATTATGATTTTTGGCTTTTCCCCTTTCCTATATTATGTTATATATCTTTTTTGTGCACGTTATAGGTTTACAAAGTGAAAAAGCCCAAAGTCCCCCCCAAAGGGACTTACCATCTCCAACAGAAAACACTGTTCACAAACTGCTCCAAACAGCTCTGTTGTAGTCCAGCCTTTACTTCTGTGACGAACATGCGTCACTTTGTAACACGTTATAATCAAGCCCCCAGGAACAGCACCATGTCTTAAAGACACCATGGGCTTAGCGGATAACGGTGTAATTGCACCCCTCTGGCCCAGAAAGACTTTTCCCATAGACTTTGCATGGCGAAAGAAACGTCTATATTTCAGCTTGCCATCAACTTGCCGAACACTTAAATGGTCCTTGTTTAAAACGTCACATTTTTAACATTTTTAACATTTACTAGTAGCCAAATCCAGAATTATTAAAATAGGCATGATGGCATAATGGACGCGAGCAGAGTGCACTGCGCATGCTCATATGACTGTTCTCCCGAGGTCCTGTAGCTCTAATAATGTATAATGCTAACGCTAATGGTTGTAATTCATCATGTGTTCTATTAATACATCCATGGTATGTATGCTGTAAAGCCTGTAATGTGGATGATAGATGAAGCCATGGATGTTATTAAAAGAAGCTCTGTTCACAAAACTGCAGGCTAACCTTAGTAGCTACTAGCTAGCACTAGCTAGCTAGCTAGTAGCACGACATAATGATTACATCTCCTTGGTTGTCTAAATACATCTATCGTTTATTTAGATAACCATGTAAATGATGCGGAAACAACGAAAACACAATGTTTAACGTTAGTGAATGTTTAAGACAATGAAAACGGCGAGTTCATGAGTTTGCCCCTTGTAAGAGACACGAGAGAGAAGCTCATGAAAGAGCATGTTGCTACAGTAGTGGCTGGCCAATAGAGGGCGCTAGGGCGCCGCCCCCCTTGAGCCACAAAAAAATAAAAAATAAAAATGAATTAAAAATTTAAAAACAAAAATAATAATAATGATGAAAACATCAGTATGTCAATATTTGTGTGTTTGAAATATGGAATGCACCCAGTAATATGTGTGAAATATGATAGAAAATCATATTCGCAACCTTTCCTCTGCCTGTCTGAACGCCTCATCAGCTCTGGGGCGATAGAGAAAGCGCCCCCAGGAGGCGGGTCTATGTAGCAGTTAAGCCAATTGCTAATTTAAGATATGAATGTATGACATAAAATTTAGCCAATCAGCGTTCTTAAATCAAATCCAAGAAGGGTGATTAATTTATCGCCCGAAGCTCGCCCCTGATAAAATAAGGACCGGGCTCTAGGGGCGCCATTTTTACTAGACGAAAATGGCGAGCGCGAACGTTACTCCTCCAAGACCCAACCCTAACTCGGTGAAATCTCTCCTCCAAGATCCGTTTGAGAGGAGAACTTTGTCACATGTGGGGCGGCACAAGAACTTAAAAAAAATCCTCTGCGCCGCGAAGCGGTTTTCTGTTATCAATCATTTCACTGTGTGGGGAATTGGCAGATCAGCACCCCCAGCAGCTGCAGGCGCCCTGCTTGCTGAGAGAGGTCAACACCCCCTACTTTCACAATGAAATGGACTAGTCCATAACAGTGTTCTGCGGCACTAAAGATAAACACAAAGTGACAGGAGAACTGGGAAGTACACAGAGACGGAGCAAGACGAGTCTAAACCTTTCTTTATGTCAATTGTCGAAATGCGAAAATGAAACAAAGTTAACCAAACGGCTCAAATAAAAGAAAAAAGCGAAAAGACATGTTTTCGGCAGTAGCAGGACCTTCATCAGCTCCTGTGGCTGATAATAGTGGTGGTGGTGTCGGCAGCAGTGGCACAGTGAGGAGGAGACTCAGGAGGAGAGGGACAGAGATGAGAGAGTGAGGGTACAACCTGTGGTAAGCAGAACTCCCCTTAAAGTGCCCATATTATGAAAAAAAAATCACTTCTTCTGGGATTTGGGGTGTTATTTTGTGTCTCCAGTGCTTCCACACGCAGTCAAACTTTGAAAAAAAATCTATCCATGTTGTTCTGAGTGAGATACGGTTTCTGGATGATTCCTGCCTTCAGTCTCTGGGTGAGCTGTTTAAAATCTGCAGGGCTTGTTACGTAACTAGCCGAAACGACGGGCTAAACACAACCGTTAGCCTCGTTGTCAATGGCAAAGCACTGCTACAACACACACAAGTTCACCATAATCTACAAAAGAACTACTTCCATGTGCTCCCTCCTTTAGAAGAAGTCTCCTGGTTAATCCTGCCTTGTAGCTGACCAAAGTTGGAGAAACAACCTTTCTTTTACTGTCTATGGAGCTAACTGACATGATCTACAATCTGAGCTACTGAGCATGTGAGTGGAATCAAAGATAGTATAGAAGAAAAGATGATTCACTCTGTAGCTAAAACAGAGACCTGAACACAAGGTGAAAAGAGGAGCTGCAGCAGTGAGAGAGAGATGTGCTGTACAACAAAAATATATTAAACCATGTAAACCTATTCTGGTACAACCTTAAAATACAATTATGAACCTGAAAATGAGCATAATATGGCATCTTTAAACACTTTGCCCCTTGATAAAACTGAGTGGTGGACAAACTGTTGATGATAACACTACAACAATAAAAGAAGTAGGCATGCTTTACTCTACGATTGCATTAGTAGCCTAGATAAACGTTGCACATCATGCAAACTTTTTTAACGAGCATTGTAGCTTTTCTATCTGCATTGGCAGACAAAAACTCATGATAGACCTTCAAATTATAGCACAGGGCCTCGAAATGATAATATATATACATATATATATATATACAACCCCAAATCAGAAAAAGTTGGGACAGTATGAAAAACACAAATAAAAAAAGAAAGTAGTGATTTGTAAATGTAATTTGACTTGTATTTCATTGCAGACAATGTGAACACAAAATATTTCATGTTTTGTCTGGTCAACTTAATTTCAATTACATCCTTTCCTGTCATTCAGACTTGCAACACATTCCAAAAAAGGTTGGGACAGGAGCAATTTAGGGCCAGTAATCAGGTAAATTGGTTAAATAGTGATGTGATTTGAAACAGGTGATGTCAACAGGTGATTGTAATTATGATTTGGTACAAAAGCAGCATCCAAGAAAGGTCTAGTCCTTTAGGAGCAAAGATGGGCCGAGGATCGCCAGTTTGCCAACAAATACGTGAGAAAATTATTGAAATGTTTAAATACAATGTTCCTCAAAGAAAGATAAGAATACATTTGCTTATTTTACCTTCAACAGTGCATAACATAATTAAAAGATTCAAGGAATGAGGAGGAATTTCAGTGCGTAAAGGACAAGGGCGCAAGCCTAAGCTGAACAACTGTGATCTTCGATCCCTCAGGCGGCACTGCATCAAGAATCGTCATTCATCTATAAGTGATATCACCACATGGGCTCAGGACTACTTTGGCAAACCTTTGTCAAGTACCACAATACGTAGTTACAGCCACAAATGCCAGTTAAAACTGTACTGTGCCAAAAGGAAGCCCTATGTTAACAGTGTCCAGAAGCGCCGTCGACTTCTCTGGGCTCGGAGGCTCTGATGGACCATCACACAGTGGAAACGTGTACTGTGGTCAGATGAATCTGTATTTCAGGTATTTTTTGGGAGAAATGGACGCCGTGTGCTCCGGACCAAAGACGAAAAGGATCGTCCAGACTGTTACCAGCAACAAGTCCAAAAGCCAGGGTCTGTCATGGTATGGGGTTGTGTCAGTGCCCTTGGCAAAGGTAACTTGCACTTCTGTGATGGTACCATTACTGCTGAAAAGTACATAGAGATTTTGGAGCACAATATGCTGCCTTCAAGAAGACATCTTTTCCAGGGACGTCCATGCATATTTCAACAAGATAATGCAAAACCACATTCTGCACACATTACAAAGTACTTGACTGGCCTGCCTGCAGTCCCGACCTGTCTCCAATAGAGAATGTGTGGCGCATTTTGAAGCGCAAAATGCGACAACAAAGACCCCCTACTGTTGCCCACCTTAAGACTTGTTTACAGCAAGAATGGGACAAAATTACACCTGAAACACTTCATCACTTGGTGTCTTCAGTCCCTAAACGTCTTTTAAGTGTTGTGAAAAGGAATGGCAACATTACAAAGTCGTAAATGCTTTACTGTTCCAACTTTTTATGAAATGTGTTGCAAGAACCAAAATAGGATTTTTTTTTTTTTTAAAAGAAAACAATAAAAATCATGAGGAACACATTAAATTATTTGCTGTTGTATTGTCTGCAATGAAATACAAGTCAAAGTACATTTAGAAATCACTACTTTCTTTTTTTATTTGTGTTTTCCATACTGTCCCAACTTTTTCTGATTTGGGGTTGTATATATATATAGCTTGTTTTATGATTCATTAGAGTATGTAGTTTTATTGTATTAATAAATGGCACTTTGTTGAAGTATTTAATGTGTCAACTCTCACTGATTCTTGCTTACTCATTACGTGGCGTTAGTAGTTTTAAGGAGTAAGAGTTGGTATACATATTCAGGGGAGCGTAAATGTGAATCTTGTCCAGTCTCTTGCTATCAAACTCCCACACACTAATATATATATACAGTATATACAGTGTATACACTAAGGTGTAACCTACAATTTACAATAATTTTCATCAAAACTTTAGCCATAGTTTACATCACAACATCCGTCCAGAGTACACTGTTATATTGACAACATGACTAAGCAATTTGACTGTCTTGTCCATACACAACGTCACAAGGACTTGTCATTCTGATGGCACTGACATGTTCATTGACACAGATATTTACTTTTGAGAGATAAACTAAGGATTTTGCAGGTAATCCATGGTGTTTGTACGAATTGTTTTGAGAAATACACTTACTGTTTTGCAAATATTGAGGATGATTTGAGAAATGTACCGAAGCGACTGAGAAAAACTGTAAGTGCCTTGCTCAGGGACATATTGGTTGATGTATCGCAGTAGGAATCAAACCCAGATCTCCCACACTAAAGCCATGTGTCATATCCACTGAACCACCACCACCCCCATTTCATAAACCGTACATTCTATAAAGCTACTCTGAGATGGTCATTCATTTTTTGTATTGAATTTCTGCAGCAAAGGAAACAAAATGCATAAACTAAACCCACCAAAACACAAATGTAGAGAGGCTTCAAGAGAAACTGAAGTGTAAAACACAATGATCAATATGATCAATACAATATACTAGTGTCTATTGTATAAGGAGCAGACCTGACACATATCAAATAATGCAGTTCTGTAATTCCACCTGATGTTAGTGTTTTTATGTTCTATGACTGACTAAATGTTCCTGTTGGAAGAGAACAGGTGCTAGTCTTTTGGAAGAATTATTTGATTTTGAGACATGTTTGCAGTGTTTTGGTAGACTTAGTGTATTGTATTAGTGTATTATTGTATTTTGGAAATTAGTGTTGGAGTTTAGTTTACAATGTGTGATTTTGAGCATGAAATGAACTGTTCTGCCAATTGTGTGTGGTCGGTGTGTTGGTGCGTTAAGAGTTTAGGAAAGTTGTTAAAAGTATTGAAAAAATTGTCTTAGTGATTGTAAAAAACTGTAATCCATTCCATATTGACCTTTCACCCTTAGCCGTTGTAGCCACCATTCGACTGTAAAATGCGTTGCTACAGGCAACTCAACAGCAGGTAACGTTAGCCTACCGCTAGCTAGCAGCTGGATTAAACACGGTTAAAATGCTGACAGCTAACACTAAACGCTGTAAAGTTTGACTGTTTCACTCACTGTAGAGGATTCAGACACTTCTGCAGCTGCAGCTGTTGTCCGAAAAACACAGACGGAGACGGTGCGTTCAATGAAACTGGTAACCTACAGCCTCGTGGTGCATTCAAAGTTATTGTAAAATCTAGTGGATGTTTTTTCTTAAATAGCAATTTACTAGTGAAATAACCCTATGCCTGATTCAAGAATCCTGAAGCACTTTTGAATTTATTTCTTCAGCATATTAGCTCATATTGTTGATTGTTATGGTCATTATTTGAATAGTGAAAATAATAATAAAAATAGTTTTTTAACTTTAATGTCACTAATGCTGATTATTCATTGATTCATTTGAATTGAAATATTTAAAATACTATACACAGCAAAAATGATGTATGCGATTAATTTAGATTAATCACAGAGTATGTAATTAATTTGATTACATTTTTTAATCGATTGACAGCCCTAATATATAATATACTATATATATATATATATATATATATATATATATATATATATATATATATATATATATATATATATATATATATGAGTCACTGGTTATGTGTGTGTGTTGAGGGGGTGTTACAGTGAGTTAAGAAGTCTGATGGCAAGTTATCAAATTAAACTTTATTTTTTGGACCCTGGGCCTCCATTCCCTCTTTGTGTGGGGACAGCACATCTGACAAGCAGCAGCATCCCATAAAGCGACAGAGGATGCTGGGACCAGGAGAACAACAGAGGTTGGCTACAAAGGTAAGTTGTGATGTAATTGTCAGTGTTTCTCCTAGAACATTTTTTCAGGCCTGGTAGTATTTAGCCAAAATCAAAACCCTGAACAATCAACACCTTAGTAATCATATACTTGACTTGGACATAGGCATGTGTTCAGTCAGGATCACTTGCATCAATATAGCTTTATTGCAAATTAAAGCTGATGATGTATCTTTCACAGGTATGTGATACCAACTTAAAACTCTCCTCTTTGATAAAGCTTATGGTTAGGGAGTGAGGAGTTGTAGTATCTGCCAAGCCCGGCCCACCTGCTTCTCTGTCCCAGAAATGCTTGTTACTAACCTAGCTCTGGGAGCTTGCTCCCCGGAGTCTTTCTGTTTCTTTTTCACCCAGGATGAAATCCTGGGATTAGGATGGCACCAAAATCTTGGTTCCAGCTGTTGCCGTGGTTCTGCTGAGAAATACCCTGCTATGCCGTGCTGCTCCCTGCACTACTACACCCACTTTTTCTAAACACTGTTTATTTACTATACTGTGATGCACCCCAACGGCCAGCAGACACCTCCTACCAAGAGCCTGGGTCTGTCTGAGGTTTCTTCCTAAAAGGGAGTTTTTCCTTGCCACTGTTGCACTAGTGCTTGCTCTTGGGGGGACTTGTTGGGTTTTTTGTAAATTATAGTGTGGTCTAGACCTACTCTATCTGTAAAGTGTCTTGAGATAACTCCTGTTATGATTTGATACTATAAATAAAATTGAATTGAATTGAATTGAAATCCTGATTCATGCCAAGGAGAGATTCTCCTTCACCCAGCACCTCATCAGCGCTACACTGTTGCACGGAGAGTTGTTCACACAACACAGTGTGAAGTTCCCCAATACAGCGCTTGAAACAACCGTAGAGGCGTACCCCATGTTGAACAAGGCCAAGCTCAAAACCGAACTGTCCCTCATCTATGAGAACAGTGAGTTCAAGGCTTATTATTGTACATTATTGGCACACTTGAATTATTTACTAGTGTCAATTTCAGTAGATCTGGTTTCAGAGACGGTGGCCAAGAAAACAAAAGAACATTTCACAGCTGTTTTCTCATTAAAAAATGCGAGAGAGGGGGGGCGCCTGGGTAGGTCACCAGGTAGAGCGTGCGCCAATATACAGAGGCTCAGTCCTTGACGCAGCAGCCGCGGGTTCGATCCCACCTGTGGCCCTCTGCTAAATGTCATTCCCCCTCTCTCTTCCCTTTCATGTCTAAGCTGTCCTGTCACAAATAAAGGTCTAAAAATAAAAAAATAAAAAGTAGTGAGAGTGTACTAACAAAAGTAATTTGAAACACAGATCAATTAAGATGATTGAGCTAACAGTCAAACCATGTGTAAATACTACTGTAAATTCAGAGTGTGGCCAGGGTTATGTGTTGGGCCCAAAACATGTTGTTTCAAGTTGAATGAATCAGTGATACACTGGAATTCAGAAAGATTCAGCCAGACGGAGAAAAAGTTAACCTCTCCATTGCTATTTGTTAAAATTTCAGAAAATAAAAAAAGGGTGAAATCCTAAGGCGAAATCTTTCAACCAACAATCCAAAACAATTCAATTCAATTCAATTTTATTTATAGTATCAAATCATAACAGGAGTTATCTCAAGACACTTTACAGATAGAGTAGGTCTAGACCACACTATAATTTACAAAAAACCCAACAAGTCCCCCCAAGAGCAAGCACTAGTGCAACAGTGGCAAGGAAAAACTCCCTTTTAGGAAGAAACCTCGGACAGACCCAGGCTCTTGGTACGAGGTGTCTGCTGGCCGTTGTGGTGCATCACAGTATAGTAAATAAACAGTGTTTAGAAAAAGTGGGTGTAGTAGTGCAGGGAGCAGCACGGCATAGCAGGGTATTTCTCAGCAGAACCACGGCAACAGCTGGAACCAAGATTTTGGTGCCATCCTAATCCCAGGATTTCATCCTGGGTGAAAAAGAAACAGAAAGACTCCGGGGAGCAAGCTCCCCAGAGCTAGGTTAGTAACAAGCATTTCTAGGACAGAGAAGCAGGTGGGCCGGGCTTGGCAGATACTACAACTCCTCACTCCCTAACCATAAGCTTTATCAAAGAGGAGAGTTTTAAGTTTACTCTTAAATGTGGTGACAGTATCTGCCTCCCGGACCCAGACTGGGAGCTGGTTCCACAGGAGTGGAGCCTGATAGCTAAAGGCTCTGGCTCCCATTCTACTTTTAGAGACTCTAGGAACCACTAGTAACTCAGCATTCTGGGAGCGCAGTGCTCTAGTGGGACAGTAAGGTACTATGAGCTCTTTGAGATACGATGGTGCTTGACCATTTAGAGCTTTGTAGGTCAGGAGGAGGATTTTAAATTCAATCCTGGATTTTACAGGGAGCCAATGCAGAGAAGCTAATACGGGAGTAATATGATCTCTTTTCTTAGTTCTTGTCAGTACACGAGCTGCAGCATTCTGGATCAGCTGGAGAGTCTTAAGTGACTTGTTTGAGCATCCTGATAGTAAGGAATTACAATAGTCCAGCCTGGAAGTAACGAAGGCATGGACTAGTTTTTCAGCATCATTCTGAGACAGGATGTTCCTTATTTTGGCAATGTTACGAAGATGAAAAAAAGCTGTTCTTGAGGTTTGTTTTAAGTGGGCATTAAAGGATATATCCTGGTCAAAAATAACTCCTAGATTTCTGACAGTAGTGCTGGAGGCCAGGGCAATACCATCCAAGGTAGCTATATCTTTGGATATTGAGGATCGGAGGTGTTTAGTACCCAGCACAATCACCTCAGTTTTGCTTGAGTTTAGCATCAGAAAGTTGTAGGTCATCCATGATTTTATATCTGTAATACATGCTTGAAGTTTAGCTAATTGACTGATTTCATCTGGTTTGATTGATAAGTATAATTGGGTGTCATCTGCATAACAGTGAAAGTTTATTGAGTGTTTCCTAATAATATTACCTAGAGGAAGCATATATAAGGAGAATAGAATTGGTCCAAGCACTGAGCCTTGTGGAACGCCATGGTTAACTTTAGCGTACTTGGAGGATTTGTCATTAACATTAACAAATTGAGATCGATCAGAGAAATAGGACTTAAACCAGCTCAGTGCGATTCCTGTAATACCAGCTAAGTGTTCCAGTCTCTGTAACAGGATGGTATGGTCAATAGTGTCAAAGGCAGCACTAAGATCTAGTAAGACAAGTATGGAAACAAGTCCTTTGTCTGAAGCAATTAGAAGGTCGTTAGTAATTTTCACCAGTGCCGTCTCTGTGCTATGATGCTTTCTAAATCCTGACTGAAAGTCCTCAAATACACTATTGCTATGTAGGAAATCACATAACTGATTAGCAACTACCTTCTCAAGGATTTTGGAGAGGAAGGGAAGATTAGATATTGGTCTATAGTTAGCCAAGACCTCAGGATCGAGGGTGGGTTTTTTCAGAATAGGTTTAATCACAGCTACTTTAAATGACTGTGGTACATAACCTGTTAATAAGGACATATTAATCATATCTAATAATGAAATGTTAACCAGTGGTAGCGCTTCTTTAAGTAACCTCGTTGGGATGGGGTCTAAGAGACAGGTAGATGGCTTAGCTGAAGAGACTCTTAGCATTAATTGTTGAAGGTTTATAGGGTAAAAGCAGTCTAAGTATATGTCAGGTCTTGTTGTTCCTTCTAGCAGTCCTGCATTTGAAAGTGAACTGTTAGAAGTTGAGGGCAAGAGGTGATTAATTTTATCTCTAATTGTTATAATTTTATCATCAAAGAAGCTCATGAAGTCGTCACTACTCAGAGCTATAGGAATAGATGGCTCAGTAGAGCTGTGACTGTCTGTCAGCCTGGCTACAGTGCTGAAAAGAAACCTTGGGTTGTTCTTATTTTCTTCTATTATTGATGAGTAATAGTCTGATCTGGCATTTCTGAGGGCCTTCCTATAGGTTTTCAGACTGTCTTGCCAATCTAAACGAGATTCTTCCAGTTTGGTGGAACGCCATTTACTTTCCAGTTTTCGCGAGATTTGTTTTAGTTTGCGAGTTTGGGAGTTATACCAAGGTGCTAGTTTCCTTTGCTTCCTCGTCTTCTTTTTGAGGGGAGCAACAGAGTCTAAAGTCGTCCGTAGGCAGGCCGTAGCACTGTCTACAAAATTATCAATTTGGGAAGGACTGAAGTTAACAAAAAGGTCCTCTGTTATATTAAAGCATGACATTGAGTTAAATGCTGTTGGAATATCTTCCTTAAATTTAGCTATAGCACTGTCAGATAGGCATCTAGTGTAGAAGCTTTTATCTAATTTCATATAGTCGGGTAGTAAGAATTCAAAAGTTATTAAAAAATGGTCTGATAATAAACGATTCTGCGGAAATACAATTAAATCTTCAATTTCGATGCCGTATGCCAGCACAAGGTCGAGGGTGTGGTTAAAACAGTGAGTGGCCTTATGCACACTCTGACTGAAACCAATTGAATCTAATAGTGAGTTGAAAGCAATACTAAGGCTGTCGTTGTCAATGTCCATGTGAATATTAAAATCACCTACAATAAGTACTTTGTCTGATTTTAGGACTAAACATGATAAAAACTCTGAGAATTCAGATAAAAATTCTGAATACGGACCTGGAGCTCGGTAAACAACAACAAATATAATTGGCTGTACAGTTTTCCATGTTGGATGTTGAAGATTAAGAACTAGGCTTTCAAACGAGTTATAATTTAGTTTAGGTTTAGGATTAATTAACAGGCTTGAATCAAATATCGCTGCAACTCCCCCTCCTCGGCCTGATCCTCTAGGAATTTGAGTATTATTATGGCTGGGAGGAGTGGCTTCATTTAAACTAACATATTCTTCATTGCACAGCCAGGTTTCGGTAAGACAGAATAGATCAATTTGATTATCTGATATCAATTCATTTATTAATACTGCTTTAGAAGACAAAGATCTAATATTTAATAGTCCACATCTGATTTTCCTATTCTGTTCCATCATTGCAGATGTTGTTTTAATTCCAATTAGGTTGTTAAGTATAGCTCCTCTTTTGTTAACCTTTGATTTAACCGATCTAAGTCGGGGGACAAACACCGTGGTTATTAGGCTATGAGAGGGCGGCTGCTCTAACGAAGGCACAGAGGAGCACGTTGCACTGCACCTCTGATTACTGATGTCTAACTTGGGTTGTCATGGTTTACGACCGCTAATAAACTCGGTCAGATTTTTTGATATGAGAGCGGCTCCATCCCAAGTGGGATGAATGCCATCCCTCTTAATCAGACTAGGCTTTCCCCAGAACGCCTTCCAGTTATCTATGTAGCCCACATCATTAGCTGGGCACCATCCCTTCAACCAGCGGTTGAAGGATGACATGCGGCTGTATTTTTCATCGCTGATCAGGTTTGGCAGGGGTCCAGAGAAAACTACTGAGTCCGACATAGTCTTTGCATATGCACAAAGTGACTCAACATTAATTTTAGTGATCTCCGATTTACATAATCGGGTATCATTGCCACCTACGTGGAGTATGATCTTACTGTATTTACTGTTATTTTTATTTTTAGCCAGCAGCTTTAGATTAGATTCTATATCGCCCGCTCTGGCCCCAGGGACGCACACGACCGCGGCCTCTGGAGCCGACATCCTAACGTTTCTCAGTATAGAACTGCCAATAACCAGAATTGGCTTCTCAGCGGTTGTATCACTGAGTGGGGAGAACCGGTTAGAAAGTTGAGGATGCCCCGATTTGGAGTGACCACTGCTATGTGCACCCCCCGGATTACAGTTAGTGCTATGCTTCCTTCGGACAGTCACCCACCCGCCCGACTGCTTTGGGTCTGCCGGCGGACTGCTAGCAGAAGCTACATGTTGCCCCGCACCAGCTACGCTAAGCTGGCTAGCTACGGAAACATACGACTTTGATTCCATAGTGTGGAGCCGTGCTTCAAACTCACTAAGCCTCGCCTCCAGAACAGCGAATAAACTACATTTATTACAAGTGTCATTATCACTGAAGGAGGCAGATGAATAGCTGAACATTTGACACACAGAGCAAGAGAGAGCAGGAGATGGAGAGGAATTGGCCATTGCTAATGGCTAAGCTAAAGTAGCTAACAGCGTTTTAATCGTGAGATCAGCGAGGCAGTCGCTGTAAGGGAAGATAGCTACAGATACGTGCTTGAGTGCAACTGGTGTAGTCCAAATGCAATTTGAGAAAAATACCCGTTAAATTAAACAGATGCTATGCTTATGCCCCGTTGATGCGGGCTCTAAGCAAGCAAGTGTAGGCCTAGCTAGCCAGTTTAAGTGCAATCCAGGCAAATAACCGCTAAATTAAACAAATTGAGTTTAGCTATGCTTATGCCCCGTTGATGCGGGCTCTAAGCAAGCATGGTTTGTTTTAAATTAATGTAATCCAGGCAAATAGCCGCTAAATTAGACAATAAAGCAGAGTTGAGTAGCTAAGTTTTGTTTGAGCAGCAAACAAGCGACCATAGCACAACACGGAAACACCGGAAATGAGGCAATACGCTTACCGTCAACGTCAGCACCCACAAACACAATGATCTTCAATTTACAAATAGCAGCAACTCCACAGTTTGGGGCATTTTTGCTTAAACAATAAAAAAAAATGATGACTCGATTAGCAGAATTGCAGTTCATTAATTTTCTATTGCTTAAAGCATAACTCTCGCCAAAATGCAACCTAGGGTCTTTTTGTGAATGTATGTGAGTCTAAAAGTGAGTTTAAAAGCATATTTTGAATTAAAAAAAAATAAAAATTTTGCCTTTTGAATGGAAGAGCTAGGGGTCGCCGCCATCTCGGCAGTCAAAACGAGTCAATATCAAAACAAGCAGCAACAGATTTAGTATATCCCTTGTGCTTAATGTAGTTAATGTGTAGAGCTCCTGGAGATACTTGGAGCAAAGTCTCATGTTGTCGAGTCTTCTTAGTGGTTAAAAATAGATATTTTGAGGCTAGCATAAAGTGTCCCTAGCTCTCCCATTCAAAAGGACATTTGACCCAAAAACAAGAATACAGTAAATCTTAAAAGTGGCGATTCGGTCCTAAATATGCTTTTAAACTAAAGTTTGACTCGCGTACATTCACAAAAAAAAAACCTAAAATGCATTTTGGCGAGAGTTACACTTTAAGTAATTATTAGACTAATTGATTGAGCAGCGTATACATTATTAGTAGGGCTGCATGATATGAGGAAAATATGTGATATGCGATAACATTGGTGAATATCGCAATAACGATATTACTTGTGATAAATAAACAGATACTAAAGTAGTAGAAGAAGATTCTAGAAGTAGAATGGGAGCCAGAGCCTTCAGCTATCAGGCTCCTCTCCTATGGAACCAGCTCCCAGTCTGGGTCCGGGGGGCAGATACTGTCACCACATTTAAGAGTAAACTTAAGACTCTCCTCTTTGATGAAGCTTATAGTTAGGGAGTGAGGAGTTGCAGCATCTGCCTAGCCCGGCCCACCTGCTTCTCTGTCCCAGAAATGCTTGTTACTAACCTAGCTCTGGGAGCTTGCTCCCCGGAGTCTTTCTGTTTCTTTTCACCCAGGATGAAATCCTGGGATTAGGATGGCACCAAAATCATGGTTCCAGCTGTTGCCGTGGTTCTGCTGAAATACCCTGCTATGCCGTGCTGCTCCCTGCACTACTACACCCACTTTTTCTAACCACTGTCATTATCTATACTGTGATGCACCCCAACGGCACGTCAGACACCACCTACCAAGAGCCTGGGTCTGTCCCAGGTTTCTTCCTAAAAGGGAGTGTTTGCTCTTGGGGGGATTTGTTGGGTTTTTTGTAAATTATAGAGTGTGGTCTAGACCTACTCTATCTGTAAAGTGTCTTGAGATAACTCCTGTTATGATTTGATACTATAAATAAAATTGAATTGAATTGAAAAATTGAAAATTGAATAAAGTGTGTTCAGTTCTGCATTTCTGCTGCTTTCAGTATTCTGCTTTAGTACAACAATTTGCTTGTTGATTTTAAAACAAATGAAAGGAAATCAGTTACAACATGTTTTTATTAGACAAATTGAACACTGAATTGAACATAAAAGGCAGCATTAAAACAAGAACGACAGTTCCATTTTAAAGTGCAGTTTTTTAATGATATTTTCTTTCAACTAACACATAACTTACTGTCTTTCGCAATATGTTGCAGCCTTTTGAGATATGTATTTTGCGACAGATGATATAGTGATGACGATAAAAACAAAACAATATATTGTGCAGCCCTAATTATTACACTACATGTTTTTTTTGCCATCTTTTTTAACAACTTGGGTTTTTATTTTCGTAGTTTTGTCCATAATTTCTACCATTGATAAGATTGTGGCAGGGAACACTGCAACATAAAATAAAGTCCAATGAGGCAAGAAACACAAAAAGTCAAATAATCAGACCAAACCACTAAACCAGGAGGAAAAACTGAAAGTGAGCATACCTGACATTAATACTTCCTCATTTCACAGGAAAACTGTGTATACAACTACAGGAGTTCTGGGCTGGGGCAGGAAGTGGATCTGTAAACTGCGATTAATGTACACAACCACAGTTCGGGCTGTAATTTTCTCTTCCAAATAAGTTAGGCTAATCTGTTGGTTTGTTTAAAACTTGTCTCATCGTGTGACTGCTTGTGTTTATAGATCCATCAAATGTATTGTTTTTTAACAATGTCACCGTGCTCCCAGATCTCATTTATTATTTTGTTGAGTCTAAAGTTCATTGTTACAGATACAAAGGATGGCCAAGCTATGGAAATAAGACCCAAGTAGTAATAAACTAGAATTATCCTTTAATACAGAACAAAACCTTGGCTTACTGTAAACCTGTACAACTATTTATATGTAGCTTAATTTGACAAACTGCATTAGCAAACAATAATAGTAGTCATAAGTTATAACTAATAGGGACACAATGATAAGTGTGCACTAATCGAGATGTTCTGACACCGATACCAGTATCAGAAAAGCCTCCAATACTGCCTAAAATGCTAGTATCGGAAAATACTGGAGTATATCCACCTATCATCCGTAATTTAGCCCTGAAGAAGTTTATGTTCTTTTTCCATTATGACTGACATCAAAATGGATAATAAAACAAAGTTATATGGCATTCATTGTTTATGTTTGTTCATGTTTCACAAAGAGTTTAACCTGAGCCAGGCCATCCAACAATGATAGAAATCATATAAAATCCATACAGGGATAGTAGTATACAGCTGTTAAAACATAGTAATATATATGACACACTGGTATTGGATCAGTACTTGGTATCGGCCGATACGCAAGTTCAGGTTTCAGAATCTGTATCGGGAATCTTTAGTTTTCTGTACTGTTTGATTTAGAATGTATTACTGTATTGTACATATTACTTATCTTTTTAATTGTACTATATATAACTTATCTTTCTTTATCTTATTTGTATATATTTCTTATGTCTTTATTTTTATATTTGTTGTAGGTGTCCGTATTGCACTGTGGGTCAGAGAGAAACCTATTTTCAATTGCTCTGTATGTCTGGCACATATTGCAGAATTGTCAATAAAGTTGACTTGACTTGAAGCAAACAATGGTATCAGACCATCTCTAGTTGCTAACTAGCACCTAATCTTACATGACCATCCTTTGTAGTTAAAGCTGTGTTCATAAAGTCTATTGTGTGTGTGTGTGTGTGTGTGTGCGTGCGTGCGTGCGTGCGTGCGTGCGTGCGTGTGTGTGTGTGTGTGTGTGTGGTGCAGAGTCATATTACCTGATGTAGGAGAGGAACGTCAGCAAGAACAGCAGACAGGCCAAGACATCAGCCCTGCCCACGATACCAGACACCTGCAAAACAAACACACACACACACACACACACACACACACACACACACACACACACACACACACACACACACACACACACACACACACACACACACACACACACAGATCTTAGAGATTACTTATGGGTTGGACAGCCCTGGTGAGGAAACAGTGCTGGATGTACCAAAACCTGATAGCAGAATTACTGTGATTATGGCCCAGACAGGTGCCCATTATCACAGCCGATAATGAGTATTCAAGCTTTTCTATGACTGTCCATGCATGTGCACTGTTTGGGTTGAAGTTTTTCTTTGAAGTCGAGGACGCATAACAATCGAAACTGGGAAAGAACATATGTAGATATCTGTTTACAGAGATTAGGCCAAATGCTGCTTGGCTCTGACTGCCTGCTATGTGGGTCTGCGCTACCAGCCACCTTAGCAGCTGGGACATATTAGGATGTATTGCAGACTGTTGGGGAAAGTGGACAAAACTGTTAGCTTTCTGTCTGGCGAGTAATATACAGTATGTGTTGTATATCTTCTTTAATGCTGTGGTGTTTCTCCATAAAGTTGATCTACAGTAAGAGCCACAGGTCCAGTCAGTGTTTTTTTGTGTATAGTGGTGCAGCAGTCAGCCAAAGCCTGGCAGGGGAGCAGTAAACATGTCGAGCAGACGCTGATAAAGATCAGGCTGGGAGGGGCATGAGAATGGAGGGACACACACACACACACACAAACACACACACACACACACACCGTGGCCCAAGGAGGGGGAACCAAAAGAACAGGCGAGACATATTAAACCACAACAGGATCAAATTAGGCCAGGCTAGAATACTCAAAAGCCTTCATTGCCAAGGTATTTAATGCCAAAATCTGTTGAACATGTATTGGACATAACATATTATGCATATGCAAAGCAGCTTCCACTTTATTCTATGAAACTAGCTACACTGTCTTGGCTGTCCTGACTAAACCTGATTGAGTCGTGATTCACTCAGATCTTTAACCTGAGTTAGCTCAGTTGTGAAATCCGCAAGAGCTAGTACGCACGTGACGCGTTCGTCCAATCAGCTGCCGGCGATGTCCCTGGTCCCTCCCCTTCCCGCTTTGTAGTCAAGATGGCACAGGTTTAGTGTGCGTAGTGTCCATCGTTCTTCACTTAACTTTTTGACCGTTTTTAGGAGGTCATCTGGGTACTTTCAGTGCACTGACTTTTGCGTTATCTACACTATATACTTAAAACTAAGTGTTTGAAATGTGCAAGTAGGCGGTTTGAGACACAGCCAGGTACTACATATGCTACTGCAGTGGAAGGCCTTAAAAACCACTTCATTCCTAAAGTAAATGTGACTGTGGAACGTCACAAATTTCGCCAGAGAGCACAGCGACCAGATGAGTCGATAAACCAGTATCTAGTCTCATTATGTGAACTGGCTGCACTGTGTGAGTTTGGTGATATGGAGGAGCAAATGCTTCGAGATCAACTGATAGAGCGTGTTGCCGATACACGTGTACGAGACAGACTTTTGTTAGAAGCGGATAGAGGCTGGGCTGCGGAATGCTAATGTTCTCTCCGACAGTATTACTACTGCTACTACTACTAATACTGCTGCTTTGTCAGTGAGTGCCATACATACACCGAAAAGGAAGACCCGCCAAGAGAAAAGAACAAAGGACGTCTGTTTCGCCTACAACAACCCGCCACTCCTGCAACAGTTGTGGGTCCACCACACCCCCGGCTGCTAAAGCCATGTGCAAGACGTGGAAAAGTGGGACATTTTTCAAAAATGTGTCGATCTGGACAAAAGAAGGTGCGTGAAATAGTGATAAACTAACTGACTGTGGTTTTAATGACAGGTACTGTGCAAGATACAATTCTCTGTACTGTGCAAGTGAATGCAAATGGACACTGTCATGATATTGAACTAATAGTAGACACCAGTTCATCAGATTCTATCATTCCAGAGAGCACTTACCACTTTCCTACATGTGAACTTTCTGAGCCTGCAGTGAACCTGTTTACATACACAAGAGAGAAAATACCTGTTAAAGGGTGTATGCATGCCACAGTTACTCATGATGGGCATTCTACCACAGGGCTCATTTGTAGTGGTAAAGTCAGGCACTGCTCTTTTAGGACTAGATCTAGTTGCAGAATTGCACATTCGTATTGAGGGCTCAAAAGTTGTTAAAGCTGACAGCTCTGATAATCCTACTGCACCGAGGACACCTACTGCACCAAGCACAATACCACAGAATACACCCGAGATCTAGGACCACCCTGGGAAACTGCCGACTGCCTGTCCAGGCTTCCACTGCCTAACACAGGAGAAACTGAAGTGGAACCAGACATAGTAGCTATTTTCATGGACTCTTTACATGCCATGTCCTTGTCTGAGTTCACTGCCGCATGTGACACTTGCCCTGAACTGACTCAATTGCGACAGCTAATACAGAAAGGCTGGCCATGTCACGATTGTGACTGTCTGTTGTTTTGTTTTTCCTGTTTTATTTTGAAGTCTGTTTTGCCCCTGTTATGTCTAGATTTTCTTCCTGTCTTGTGTTCCCGCCTGTATGATTGTGTGCCCCGCCCTGATGTCTTGCACCTGTTTGTATCACCTGTCCCTTGGTTGTTCTGATTACCCTGTGTATTTAGTCTCTGTGTTTCGCTTGTCTGTTACCGGATTATACTTTCTGTTTCCTGGATTCTGTTCATTCTGTTTGCTGCCCAAATGTTTGCTGTGCGTTCTGTGGTGTTCCTGAGTTCGTCGGTGATTTCCGTGTTCAGGATTATTGCTCACAGTAAGTCTTGCCTGTCAATAAATATCTCTTTAAACTGCATTTGGGTCCAAGCCTCACCTACCTTCGCACCAACCCTGACAGGCCAAAATGTAGAAAGAATGTACCAAATGAGCTAGTTTCATACTTCAATGTACGAGATGAACTGGCTGTAGACAAAACACTTGTCATGAGAGGTACTAACCGCTTGATTGTGCCTACATCACTGCGATCCAAAGTGGTAGACTTGGCATATGAGGGGCACCAGGGAGTGGTGCGCACTAAACAGAGACTGTGAGAACTACTGGTGGCAAGGAATGGACAAAGATGTACAGAGTAAGGTAACTTCATGTGTGTCATGCCAATACAATGACAAAACAGTGAAGACTGCACCTGCACCATTTACACCTGTTAAACTGCCAGGTGGCCATTGAATGTGCTACATGGGGCTGTCGTTACATTACTCTTACAGACTACTACAGTAAATGGCCAGAAGTTGCATTCGCCTCTACAGTCACAACAGAGGTGATTACTCGCTTTTTAGCTACAGTGTTCAGTCATGAAGGAAATCCGACCTGCCTGGTCTCTGACAATGGATGTCAGTTTACTTCCCATGACTTTGCAAAGTTTCTGAGAGAGAGAGAGATAAAGCATCTGCACTCCAGCATCTACTACCCAAGAGCCAATGGAGAGATTGAGAGATTTAATAGGGTTTTAAAAGAGTGTATCCAGACTGCAGGAAGAACACACAAGCCTTGGAAACAAGCAGTGACCAAGTTCTACACCGCACGCTACAACAGGAGCTACTCCATTTGAGTTGCTGAGAAAGAGGAAGATGCGCACAAAACTGAACATCCTTCCTGTCTCACACAAAGTTACATCACACAAGCAAGTCAAAGAAACGGTGAGACAAAATCAACAAACCAGTAAGGAGTATACAGACAGAAAGCGAGGAGCAAAAGTGCCCACCTTCCAAGAGAATGATGCTGTGCGAGTCCGGAGACCGGAACATGTCTACAAGGGATCATCCAAATACACAGAACCTCTGACAGTCGTAAAGAAGGCCGGACCAAGTACTTACCTTCTCAGTGATGGTCGGAAATGGAATGCCTCAAAGCTGGCGCGTTTCCCAAAGGAAGCTCTAGCTTGCATCAGTGAGAACAATAGACTATACTGGATGGACTCACTGTGACTGAGAACGTGCATGTTGGACAAGAACCAGGCCATAGACGCACCACCAGAGTCAGAAACCCACCTCAGTGGTTAACAGAGGTGGGTAGAGTAGCCAAAAATTGTACTCAAGTAAAAGTACTGTTACTTCAGAATAATATGAAAGTAAAAAGTAGTCAAATAATTACTTGAGTAAGAGTAAAAACGTGCTTGGTGAAAAAACTACTCAAGTACTGAGTAACTGTTGACTAATGTCTGATTTATTTTTATCGCATCAAATTTGGATGGATATATATATATATATATATATATATATATATATATATATATATATATAATATGTTTAAAACATATGTAACCTAAAAGACAAACATTCGCCTATCCACAGCAAAAAAAAACGAATTTAGGAAACTTACCGCTACATGTTTCCTCAAGTTAGATGTTGAGTTTTTGAATGCTGAAATGTCCGTTTGTTTTGGTAGACACAGAAGACACCGCATAATGTAGCTGCTGTTTGCCACTTTTACTAAGGTAAACATGCTTTCAATATGAGGCCGGGGGGGTTCATCCTCGTCTGTGTCTGCATTGCCGACGTTTGATTCTGACATTTTTGTTTTGCTACGACTGTAAAGCTAACCGTCCCGCCGCTGAGATTGAGTATGGTCATGTGACAAGACTGCACAACTACATTTGATTGGTGAAACACAGTCACGTGGTAGAGCCTTTAGTGGAAGTCTCTCTCTCTCTGTCAAAATAAAACATTAAATGAGGCGTACGTGGGGGGGGGGGGGGGGGATAAAGACAATGACGCGTAGAATACCAAAGAGGTAAAAAGAAAAATAACGAGCTCATTGTAGCCTAATGTAGCGGAGTAAAAGTACAGTTTCTTCTTCACAAATCTACTCAAGTAAAAGTAAAAAGTATAGTGATTTAAAACTACTCCTAGAAGTATAATTTTTTCAAAAACTTACTCAAGTAAATGTAACGGAGTAAATGTAACTCATTACTACCCACCTCTGGTGGTTAACAGACTTTGAGAGATGAATATGATACAAGATCAACATGGGAACTGCGCAAATTGGAAAAAAATCATGCTGTTCTGCTATGTAAAAAAAAGAAGTATATTCATATTGTTCTGCTAAGTGAAAAAAAGAATACTCATACTGTTCTGCTATGTATACAGGTATGTTCCTTTAAGAGAAGGGGAAATGTTGCGTCCTGGTGAACACTGGTACAGATTACTTTGTCTAAAGCTGAGGAAGAAGAGCAGCGGTCAGAGATGCTCTGTTTATTTAGATACTGCACACTAGGTGTGTAAATCGTGTGGAATCTCACAATTCAACACAATTTCTTGGGGTCACAATTCGATTCAAAATCGATTCTCGATTCAGTACATATGGATGCTAATTTCAGGATCTACTGCAGTCCACTGCATAATGCGTAATGAAGCTTGCCTAGACCATTGCTATGGAAACATCCAGGATCCCTTTTATTCCAAGCCTTTGCCTGGTCTAGGGAACTCGGACCATAATATGATTAAGCTGATGCTTTCTTATGTGTCCCGACTACGGAGGGAGAAAGCGAAAAAGGTGGAGATTAAATGCTGGTCTGCTGCTGCAACTGGGGCTCTCCAGGACTGCCTGGGGTCCACAGACTGGAATGTAGTTACTGACGGGACTGATAACGTCAATCACGCAGCATTCGCTATTTCGGGATATGTACAATTTTGTGAGGATATAATCATTCCCCGAAAGACTATTAAGATGTTTAATGAGAAAAAAACGTCTGTTTAAATCAGGAGGAAGTAGAGAAGAGAAAAAGATAGTGCAGAAAAAGATCAAAAGCAAGATCTATGACTGTAAAGCAGCATACAAACATAAGTTAGAAAGCTTTTTTAAAAATGATGTTAGGAGAGCCTGGCAGGGAGTTCAATCTATCACAGGATACAAGCCCAAGAAGCACCCTATGGTAGCAGATAGGGATGGGGCCGATCCGATCCAGTATCGGTATCGGGGCCGATACCAGCGAAATTTAGGTATCGGATTTTCCCGATCCAACCTGCGGAGATTTCCGATACCAAGAGCCATGTCTGCACTTTAACGTTGTCTGCTGAAATGGCTCCAAAAGTGATTCCTGCCGGCTGGTCTGCTGGTTGGCTGTGTTGCAAACTGTGGAATAGATTTCCTGAACGGAGGCGCGGCTCAATGAGACACAGAGTTATGAGACACGCCCCCGCTCAGGAAGTCCATTCCGCAGTTTGCAGCCAGCTAGCAGGATAGTAGCATGAGCAGCATTGTGGCTAGCTCGATGCTATCCTGTGTGTCCGCTGTTTGGAAATACTTCACAGTGGAAACACCGCAGAGCAAGACAGCAACATGCAAAAACAAAACAGGACTTCCACAACCGTCTGTCTGCCGGTGTTGTCACCGGCTTTTGGCGTTTCAATTCCCCGTTGTTGCGTCCCCCAGAGACCGCGGATCGTACGTGTCCCGGCGGCCGCTGTTTCAGAGCAGCCGCTGCGCAGCCGTGAAAACAGAGGTGTGTGTGTGTGTGTGTATGTGTGTGTGTGTGTGTGTGTGTGTGTGTGTGTGTGTGTGTGTGTGTGTGTGTGTGTAACTAAGTGTGTGTGTAAGATGTTTACAGTTATTGCACTTTTCTTATATTTCAGATATTTGACATTTTAAAACGTTGATTTGTTGATGCTACAAGAGCCAGTGTGCTTGATTTGCGCTGTTCACACACTGTTTTATTGATAGTGTGTGTGTGTGTGTGTGTGTGTGTGTGTGTGTGTGTGTGTGTGTGTGTGTGTGTGTGTGTGTGTGTGTGTGTGTGAGAGAGAGAGATTTTTACACTTGCACTTTTCTTATATTTCAAGACTCAAGTATTTGACATTTTGGGTATGTAATAAATATTGACATGACAATCAATTTGAAACCCTTACAGTTGCATATCTGTTTTCAGAATGAGATTTTTCCTGTTTTTCTGACTTCCTTTTCTGACCTTATACTTACCTCAAGTTGCCTTTTGGGACATACATGCATACGTACGTCCATATCATACTTGCCCGTTGAGAGGAGTTTATTTCAGCATCATATAAAATCAACAATAATGATAATAATAATATTAAAGCAAACATAGCTCTGGTATCGGAATAGTATCGGTATCGGCCGATATCCAAATTCAGGTATCGGGATCGGATCGGAAGTGAAAAAATGTGGATCGGTGCATCCCTAGTAGCAGAGAATGATTTTAACATGGCAAATCAATTAAATGATTTTCACTGTAGATTTGACATACATGATTTTAAAGCAGAACAGAATGAGGCCATTACAGCAGTAAGAGCTATGAAAGGTGTGGATGTTGACATCTCTATGGATGATGTCAAATCTCATTTTAGACGTGTAAATCCCAGTAAAGCTTGTGGACCTGATGGTATCAGCTGTAGGACACTAGAGGTGTGTGCTGATCAGCTGGCACGGCCCTTTCACAGGTTGTTTCAGCTGTCACTAGACACTGGTGGTGTTCCCAGTTTATGGAAAAAATCCCAAATAGTGCCTGTGCCTAAAAACAGTAGACCTAAGGAACTCAATGATCTGCGTCCTGTTGCCCTTACATCTATAGTTAAGAAATGTTTTGAAAAAATTATTTTAAGACAACTTCTCCAAGAGGTTTCACCATTTTTATACCAAAATCAATTTGCTTATCGTGCAGACAGAGGTGTTGAGGATGCGCTGCTATCTCTAATTAACAACACCCATGAGCATCTTGAGCATGCTAAGAGCCTGGTCAAGATTGTGTTCATTGACTTTAGCAGCACAATCCAACCGCACCTGCTGGTGGAAAAATTGGTGTATTTGGGAGTAAATCCCCAATTGATCATTTGGATCTATAACTTTTTGACGGATCGCAGTCAGCAAGTCAGATTTAATTCATGTATATCACCCTTAAAAACTATAAACACAGGGGCACCACAAGGGTGCGTTCTGTCGCCTATTTTATACACATTGTACACCAATAATTGTCAAGCCTCCTCTTCAGCTCACACTTATTTTAAATATGCTGACGACACAGCATTGGTTGGCTTTTTAAAATCTGACAGTTCTTCTGTGAATGAATTCCAGAGGGAAATTTTCGTTTTCTTTCAATTTAAAAGTAGTGGTTTCATCATTATTGGTCACCCTGGGTCATTTATTTATTTATATTTATATTTTCATTCATATTCATATGCTATTATGTTGTATATTCATGTCATTGTTATGCTATGGACTACACTATATTACAATCAAGGACTTGAATTTATTGAGGAAAAGAAAATTTGCCAGGAACATGATGTTTATTCAAAGAAAGAGCTTTATTATCACACAACAAACAGCCTACACAACAAATGGGAAGCTCACGGAGAAGCCCAAAATCCTACAGCACCGTGGAGAGTCTGTTTGCCGCCTCGGAGCTGTAGGTAACTGGCGGCATTCTGTCTTAAGTTGGTCCGTTTTGCAGACGTCTGTAGTGCGTCACCCTGTACTTCGGGTCGCCTCTAATCTCGACTGCAGCTCGGTGAGCTCCTGTGTGAAAGGACAGAGGTCGCACAATCCATCCAGCACACTCTGTCTCGCTTCCAGCAGCTGTAAAAACTATCAATAAAGACAATCAGTACTGAGTGATGCATATGGACACAACACATCTATTAATGCACCTGAAAAAGAGTCACATTGACCAAAAAATGGATCTAATTATGTCTTACCCTCATAGTTCTCACTCGACTCTCTTCACAGCTTTACCTGAAGCTCCTGCTTACTGTCTCGTAACATGTCTTACGGGCAGCTGGAAAACAATTAAATGAGAGTGGTATGAATAAAAAAACATATGTCACAGTTAAATTAAACAAGGAAGGAGGAGAAAACTGTAAAAGTTACTTACACACAATGGCGTCATGGTCATCATGTAAATCTGGACTTGCAGACATACAGCTGCTCCGAGCAAATGGGTCCCGGCCTCGTTATGAGGCGAGGTTAGTCTGTGAAAACAAAATGTATGGTTAAGATCGGTAAATATTAACATATCTATTTCCTTATACAGCAGAATCAAATAAATCATATTCTTTAAATCTTACCCTCAGCGCCTACAATTTGTCTACGAGTTGTGACGGCGCTTCCTGTTTAACATCCAAAGACAGTCATTGTACTTCTCAAGAGTTAATAAACAGTACAGACTAGCTCGCCGTTTCATTAATAATCATATACTTACGTTGTCTTTTCCATTTCTGTGGGCGCGTCTTTACGGAGCCCCGGAGGTGATATGGATGGGGGAAAAAATGCTCTGTGTGTTTCCTTTTTAGATGCGTGGTTGTACTAGCAAGTGAAGTTTAACAGAGTGTACAGGCAACTCTTTTACCAGTTGGCCTGAAATACTCCCATACTGTGGAAACTTTTGCTCTAACTCTCGGAGGACTCATCGCCCTCCCTATTTTTCAAATCAAAGCAGTGAAGGTGGGGGTCGGGGCAGAATGATAGAGAAAAACAAAGAGGAGCAGATTAACCAGCAGCGCACAGACTGGTGTGGAGGTGAATTACAGTGAGTTTTAATGGAATACTGGGAAAGTTTAAATAACCAGACTATCCAGAAATCCAGATCATGAGGCCATTTCAGCAGAGCCAACAACTTCATATACCACAGACATGTGAATATGGTGCTGAATCTGCCAGTATTTTAAGAAGACAAATGGCTGGGACTTTGTCATGCAGTGACAGCTGATATGCTTTATGTAAAGCACAGTGTTTTGGTGTCAGCAGAAAGACTTCTCTTAGAAAACTGTACAGTGGTGCCTGTCTCCATTCCACCAGACAGTCTTGGATGAGAAGACCAACGAAAGGTCACTGTAGTCATGCCACTCTGCACAGTGGTCGAGCTCTAGGAGACGGTGATGTTGTTTGCATGGAATGTTTGCACATTTTACCTTTGTGGCAAAGCCTGATTAAAACTACAGTAATTGTTGAAATAAATAGTTTTGTGTATCTTTTTTACTTAACATTGGCCATTGCTAATGACATACACAGTAATTAATCTTGCATACTTTCATTAAATAAATCAATTAAAGCTAAACTTTAAGAGTCTACAATTAGGCTATACTGAGCCTGATCTATTTATACCAGAGATGTTCTTAAAATGAAGTTAATACCTTTCAGAAAAATGTCACCTGGGGTAAAACTCCCCCTGCTGCTACCCTGATTTGCATTTATATAGCACACAGCATGTTCATTTACATGTTAAAGCCTCCCCTAGAATTAGGGTCATGGGGGGACAACTGCCAAGCAAGGCCCACGTCAGTTTCTGACAATTTACGGCAGTTTTCGGTGTTGCCTGCAAATTGCCACGGCAATCTACAGTGCCGCATACTGACGAAAATCCCACTTTTCATGCAGTGAAAGGTGGTGTGGCAAAGACATGATGGCATTAAAGCAGTGTTAAGTGAGTATTCAATTATGGAGTTTTCAAATTTGAAAAGGTTAAGACTAAAGGTAAGGAGGAGGTGGTCTGGCCAATCTGATTGCATCATATTTGCATTGTGTATCCGGATGAAATATCCAGATAAAGATCACAAGTCAAAAATGCAGGGTTGCTAACTATTTCCAATATACACTTTTTTATTGATAATTTGAAATTGTATTTACACCCTGACAGCATTAAACAACTTATGGGCTCTGAATAAGGAGCGAAAAAGATCCGTCATCTGTAGCTGCTGTAATCCTGTAAACCAGTCACTGCCTTGCGGTCCGCTTGGAAAAGAACCAATGAAATGCCTCCTTGCCCCTCTTCGTGTACTCCACCCCTCCAGTGCACAAGCCTGAGCTCATTGCACGTCGTTGCTGCATAGCTTACAGTAGTCATGTTTAGAGCCCGACCGATACATCGGCAGGCCGATATTATCGGCCGATATGAGCTAATTGCATTTAAATCGGCATCGGCGTTTATAACGGCCGATGAAACATGAGAAACTGAGTCTCATGCTTCACTCATGTTATGAGTGTTGCATAGTTTGCCCACCAGAGGGCGGTCTGCAACTCCCCAGTTGACACAGCGCCAGAAATCCACTACAGAAGAAAGCTATCAGCCGGCATGGAGATGTACCGTTTTGACGGTGAGTCTGTCGTTCGTCATGTGAAATGATTGTAGATTTAGTTCATACTCTGTATATAAAAACGGTGTGGTAGTTCTAGCTAACGGTCCTATCATTATCACTTCTAAATATTCTGTAACATCAAATACATCCACTAATGCATTGCTATATTAGATTAGCCACAAAGCTAACTAATACCATGTTCATCAGTGGAAGAGCGCGAACGTTAATAAGAGGTCAAACTATAACGTTAGCGTTTAACTTATTCTAAATATATCTGCAGTGTTTCCCACATAATGACCGCGTAACTGTGGCAGGGGGGCGCGTGTAGTAAATGACTAGAAGTTATGTACAGCGTGCCTCGAAAAAACAACAACTGTTACGTTATTCTAACGCTAACATAGCTTCCTTTTTAGCAGGCCCCTTAAATGCTTCTATTAACTTGTTTGAAGGTGGTTCTTCTCAAAATTGACAGCGGTGTGTTCATGACACGTTAACGTTAACCATTCAACTTCGAATTGATTCTGAGCTGAAAAGCCGGTAACAGTAGGCTAACTTTACGTTCGCCAGCGCATGACGATGTTTTGATTCAGACTGCACAAAGAGAAGAGGAGAAGATATACGGGACCGTTGTGAATGTGTCTGTGAGAGCAAATATAGTTACAGTAACTACAGTAGGTGCGTCAGAAATGATTAAACCAGTGGGGACATGTAAATAAATGTGAGCTGAACAAGCGCTTTTTTTTTTTTACAATACAGATTGTTTCAAAGCAGCTTTACAGACATAACAGGAACATGTTGTAATAATATTGTTAAATATAAATAGGTAATAGGTAATACCTATTGCATGACAAATAAAAATAAAAAGATATTTCTCTATATTTCTCATTTTTGCCTACGTAGGAGATCCCTGTTTATTATTATTATTATAATTGCAATGATGACATGAGAATGATACATGGTGATATTATTAATACACATGCTTATTCTTTCTCTGTCTCTTTCTGCCCTACAGATGGCTGAAAAAGGTGAACGCTGTAGCAGCAAAGTGTGGGACTACTTCTGCAAAGATTCCTCTAATGCAGTGTTCTGTGTTATTTCATATTTATTTATTTTATATGTAGCTATACATTTAACTTATTTTAATTTTATTTTCAATTCATTGACATGGTTTTGTAGAATATTGAATTTGTTTGGTATAGCTCTTTTACTTTAACTTTAGTATTATAATTTATTTAAAGTACACAGACTGTTAAAACCAGCTTCAACTGGAAGTAAGTAAAAGTGTTAAAAGTGTACTTTTTTTGATCATTAAAAAATATATACTTTTGATGTGCAATTGTTTAGTCATTGAGACTGTAATCTAAGGCTTTTTTTTAACATCCCTTCTGGAAAATGGTTTATACAGCCCACATACATAGAACAGGCAGATATTTTGCTATTGAATGTTGTGTAAGTGCAGTTTATAGGAAATGGGTCTAATATCCAGTTTATTTTCAAAATCAAAATATCGGCTTGTAAATCGGCTCTTTTCGAGTTATTATCGGCATCGGCCCCCAAAAATCCATATCGGTCGGGCTCTAGTCATGTTTGTTTTAAACATTGGGAATGATAACATTAGAGGTTTGCTAGTCCACAACGTTCCACTTATGAGATTGCTCTCGTTGCCGGAAAATCCGCCGGATGTCACTCTTGTCTGTTTTCGGATGTCCATCCCCTTCCTGTTTCTCTGTTTTGGCGTTCTAACCTCCGGCTGATTTGTGAGGACTCTGGTTAACTGCTCCTCAGATCTCTGCAGGGTAAATCCAGACAGCTAGCTAGACTATCTGTCCAATCGGAGTTTTCTGTTGCACAAATAAAACTACTTTTGAACGTACACGTTCACATTTAAAGAAATGCCAATAAACCAGAGCATGTTATTCTCCCATCCCGGATTGCTGTGTGGACTAGCCAGACCCTCCTTCGCAACACTGTGAAGGAAAGTTCCGACAATGCGAGACTAGGGGTTTGCTTACCTGTGAATGAAGTAAAATCCTCTCTCCGCTCTGCTCTGAAGCAGCGATGCAGCGACGCAGCGATGCTCATGCACATCTGTGTGTGGGCGGAGCCCCGAGGGCAGGGGGAGGGGTTAGACAGAGCCCTGAGGAGATGCTGCTTTCTAATCTTGCTAGCTTTTCAACATTACCAATCCTGCCAATTCACTCCTGGTGAATAAGAATTGATGTGACAATGGGAATAATAAGGAACTTTCAGTTGGTGTTGATTCCAGCGGCCCCTTTGGACTAAAGTGGTATTGTTTTTACCACACCTGCTGTCGTAAAGATCTTTTCTAGCACGTGCCGGCTGGTGCCGTAATGTAATGTCCATGGGAGGAAAGCATGTATTACCCACTGTATACTACTGAGTTGGCGTTACCGAGAGGTCATATAGACGGAATGAATGTGTTAATGAAACTCAAGAACGCTTTACACAAGTAATGTTACAGGGGGACAAAAAGAAAATAGTAGGCCAACACAAACACGGTCTGAAAAGAAACAAAAACTGGCACTAATTGGAAGGGGGGCGTAATTTCATGTAGGCTATTGACTAACAACCACGTCTTGCATTGTTAAGTTATTTCATACATTAAATAGACATATTACACATTATATACCTGAGGGCCAATTCAGGGTCGGCTTTGAATAATTTACAATCCCATAATTGTCTCCATGAAAGCCTGACCCAGGAAATGGTCAAGCCAATCAGAGGCCGCCCTACAGTCTGCATTACAAGACGCAGTCTGGAGCATGTTCCAGGACACCACTGTTGACGTCATGGCATCAATGGATTCACTGAGTCTGTGGTGAATTTAATTACATTTTCAATTTAATTTTATTTATAGTATCAAATCAAGACAACAACAAGTTATCTCAAGACACTTTACAGATAGAGTATGTCTAGACCACACTCTAGGGCTGGGCACCGAACGCCGATACTTTTACGGCACCGAAAGAAAAATTATTTGTTTACACAAAAAGTTGGGATTGATACCAATCCTGAGTATCTGACTAGTGCACCCCTATCCAAAAGGCACAACCAGTTTCATTGATATGCTTGCAGCTCTGCTCAGAGCTGCAGCGTATCACTCCGCCCAAGTAGCACTGCTTCCCTTTCTGAGAATATAGTTCCCAGTTTATATACAGTTAGAAGATGGCTGTGTCTCAAGTGACGTTGTTATTTGTACACGCTGTGACTATACAAATCACAACATGTTAATAGGAACATGTTGCCGTTATTTTGTCTCTTACTCAGAGCAGTAGGATAGATGGAGCCGGTTACCTCCAGGATCTGTGCTAGGCTAAGCTAACGGTGGAGCCATCAGACAGAGTTACAACACGCACGGAGATGAGAAGGGTATGTATGGACTTGTCTAACTGTCGGGGTTACGGTGAATAAGCTAATGTCCCAATAAGTCGGCGTGTTCCTTTAATGATTCTCCAATGCTGTTGGGTGCACAATGGGAAGTGTAGGATGTTTTTCAGGGACTAAAAGTCAGGATATCTCTGCTTTTGCTGCATAGATTGGACCATTGTTCTTTTATCTATGCTCTTATTCTTGTATCATTATTCATAATGTGTACAGCTTATTTTTGCGCTATTATCAACCTCACATCCATGTCATTTATGATGTGCTGTATGCAACTTATTTTTGCGTTTACGTGCTAAACAAGTAGAATGTTTACGGCTTAGCCTTGCATTTTTCCAAGTATTTTTAAAATGTTACTGTATTTATTGTACTACTCTACATTCCTCTGCAAATTGCAAATTGGATTGCACTTTCCCAACTTTATAGAAGTGCAACAAAATGTTCATCGGAATACCCCTTTAATTGTAATTCAGCTGCTTGTTTCATCATTAGCAGAATAAATGGCTCCATATGGATGCAGTCAGTGTGATAACGAGAGGAGGAGGAGAGAAACATACCTATTTGTCTAACCCCTCTCTCTGTCTCTCTCTGTCTCTCTGTCTCTCTCTCTGTCTCTCTCTGTCTCTCTCTCTCTCTCACACTCTCTCTCTCTCTGTCTCACACACACACACTCTCTCTCTCTCTCTCTCTAATTTGGGTCTATTACATAATTATTCAGGAATCTGAGCTCAGCTGCAGCTGAGTCTCTGCATCCAAAGCCCAGCACAGGGGGAGAGGAAGTGTAAAAGCACAGCCCGCTTAAACATACCCAAACACAAATACGGAGTGAGCATGACGTTTTGCAAACAGACTGTCAGAGTTGTGTGTCTCGAGTCTCCTGTCCCTTTGCTTCATCCCAAGACAGCTTTGAGTGTGAGTGTGTGTGTGTGTGTGTGTGTGTGTGTGTGTGTGTGTGTGTGTGTGTGTGTGTGTGTGTGTGTGTGTGTGTGTGTGTGTGTGCGTGCGTGAGTGTAGCACACATATGGCTGACAGTGTCCACACATGGTCAGCATGCTATCAGCAGAGAACGGAGAGGAGATATGGATGAATGGAGGCTTTTCAGCTCGGAAAAAGGAGCCCCATTGGCTGACTGCCAGACCGGCCATTCTGGACACAAGAAAACAGTGGAGACTGTCTGAAACCAGAGACACACTGATCCAGGTTCTATTTGCAACATAATGATGAACGGAGGGAAAAAGGTGATGCTGAAGACCTTTCTTTTTGATGTTGCCCTTCTTTAAATAATTGTTAATTTCTCTTACTGCACTGTAACATTTATTCTCGTTTAGATTATCTGTATCGGTGTTTTATTTGACCGATAACCAATAAAGTTAATTAATTAAAAAGTGGTCTACTTTGGCTCCGCTACAGCTCTGCAAACAAACTGTTAGCACGTTACAACTTCAGGAAGCCATTTTTGTTTTTATTTATACATTTTTTGACTGTGTATTAAGTTTAAAGTTTCAGTTTTATTAAGCAATTGCTTAGAGCATTTAAAGAAACTTTTATGTTGGAGTTTGTAGCATTCCAAATTGTTAATTTTGACTAAAAGATTTTCTTTTTGTAAATGCATATTGGTTCCAAATATCGGTTTCATTAAGTAAGGGATAATGTAGAGCGAGGCGGTTGTTATAGCGAATACAACCCCGACAGGGTGATCAGGACCCAGACACGAAGCGGAGGGGTCTTGAATCAGCCCCGCTCTACATTATCCCGCTTATTACATGGCTACTTATCAATAAATCAATAATTTGACACAAAATATTGATTTAAAAAGGAGTTTATTGATTTAAATACGAATGTATTGCTTCTGCTAAAGAAAATAGTCCGTTCTGTCTCTACGGTTAGAATCCTGCGTCCATAGCAACGTAAACTCTGTAGATGTTTAATACAACCCTTCATCTATTACTCAACACCACCTTACGGGCTGTGGTAGTAGCTAGGGGTGGAACGGTACATGTATTCGTATTTAACCGAAACGGTACGGGCGTCTCGGTTCGGTACATGAATTTACACGGAGAATACACGGTATAAAAATAAATAAAACTTGTGTGCAAATGAATTAATGTAATGCGGAACTACTGTTAGATACGCGGGTTCTGGCGACACCTTATCTGTTGCCCCGCCTTAGCTCTGAAGCTAGCCGAGCAAGCTCCGCCTACATGCAGTTTTTTGTCAAGTTGACAGTCCAGTGAGTGAGTCACAGATAGCAGCACTAAAGGACGAGTATGGCAAGTGGTGGCGACCCACAAGAGTTCCCCAGCGGCCTCTTAAGATCGCAAGTTTGGGAAAACTTGTTCAGCAGTTGTCGGATATGTGAGTGGAAATACATCTAACATGCTAACGCATATCCGACGCCATCACCCAGATGTGCCAATCACTGGAACGAGACAAAAAAACTGTCCAACTTCTCCTCCCTACAGTGCTTAACCAGCCTTTAGATACAAATAGGGCCAAAAACATCACTGAAGCAATCAGGATTTACATGTCATCTTCAATGCGCCCGTATTCACTTGTATTTGCTGTATGTACTCGAACCTCGTTACAACATGCCATCCCGTCCACATATGTTGTTGTTGTTATTATTATATGTAATTTGCACTTTCATAAATAAGTGATGCTGTATTTTCAGTGTTATAGCTGATTGTCTTATTTTATTTACAAGTTCCAGATGGAGTCTGGAGATGATGTGGGGTACTTATTGTTTACTGTTTAAACAATCTTACTTTACATAGGCTACTTCAGACTGTTGCATGACACTAGGTGATACAGCCTGAGACATGCACAATAAAAAAAATTGCCTTCTGCATTTTTGTTTGCTTTTCCCTCCATTGTACTGAACCGAACCGTGATTTCTGAACCGAGGTATGAACCGAACCGTGACTTGTGTGTACTGTTCCACCCCTAGTAGTAGCCGTATATGTTATGAGGTGCTGCCGTGGTGGACAAATGACCCAGCTGCTGTTTTAATCACTGCAGGAATTGGCACAACATTAGCTGACGTGTTGTAGTGAGCTAGCAGGCTATCGGCTGCTCTAATTCACATTAAACTGAACATTTCCGTTGACGGTGAAGTGAGATGAGGTAAATGGCTTTTTTGGGAATATTTATGTTGACGTTTATGTCCTCATTCATCTCGTTTCCTTTTTGCACAGCCGCTGCATGTTGACACACCTGTAACATAAACATGTTGCAATGTAAGCTAACTAATTAGCGTTGTTGTCCCTACGGTAGACCGTATAGACCGTATATAAAGATGTAGCTAGAGATATTAGACCGTATATAAAGATCATAGACCGTATATAAAGATGTAGAGATCATAGACCGTATATAAAGATGTAGAGATCATAGACCGTATTTAAAGATGTAGATAGAGATCATAGACCATATATAAAGATGTAGAGATCATAGACCGTATATAAAGATTTAGCTAGAGATCATAGACCGTATATAAAGATGTAGCGATCTTAGACCGTGTATAAAGATGTAGAGATCATAGACCGTATATATAGATGTAGCAATCATAGACCGTATATAAAGATTTAGCGATCAAAGAACGTATATAAAGATGTAGCGATCATAGACCATATATATAGATGTAGAGATCATAGACCATATATAAAGATGTAGATAGAGATCATAGACCGTATATAAAGATGTAGAGATCATAGACCGTATATAAAGATTTAGCTAGAGATCATAGACCGTATATAAAGATGTAGCAATCATAGACCGTATATAAAGATGTAGAGATCATAGACCATATATAAAGATGTAGAGATCATAGACCGTATATAAAGATGTAGAGATCATAGACCGTATTTAAAGATGTAGATAGAGATCATAGACCGTATATAAAGATGTAGAGATCATAGACCGTATATAAAGATTTAGCTAGAGATCATAGACCGTATATAAAGATGTAGCGATCATAGACCGTATATAAAGATGTAGAGATCATAGACCGTATATAAAGATGTAGAGATCATAGACCATATATAAAGATGTAGAGATCATAGACCGTATATAAAGATGTAGAGATCATAGACCATATATAAAGATGTAGCAATCATAGACCGTATATAAAGATGTAGCGATCATAGACCATATATATAGATGTAGAGATCATAGACCATATATAAAGATGTAGAGATCATAGACCGTATATAAAGATGTAGCGATCATAGACCGTATATAGATGTAGAGATCATAGACCGTATATAAAGATGTAGAGATCATAGACGTATATATAGATGTAGAGATCATAGACCGTATATAAAGATGTAGAGATCATAAACCGTAAATAAAGATGTAGCGATCATAGACCATATATATAGATGTAGAGATCATAGACCGTATATCAGAGATGGGAGTAAGTCACACATGGGCAAGTCACAAGCAAGTCTCAAGTCTTAACCTTCAAGTCTCAAGCAAGTCCAAGTCATTTTGTGTGACAATCAAGCAAGTCAAGTCAAGTCATAGCTTTGGTCAAGCAAGTCAAGTCAAGTCATACAAAAGTTTCCATTTTTAAACAAGATAAAGACAGTGGTTATAACTGCTGGAGTTTTATTTGCATTTTTTCCTAGTCAATATTCAAAAGACATTGCGTCCAAGCCACATATATCTGAACAGTTTAAATGTATAAAGATTTAAAAAAGCACAGCCTAAAACTGATATTAGGCCAAAAAAAATATCAATATGCCTCAAACATGACCTCAAATCATGAAATTCATTCAAACAATTCAAGTATAATGGTTTCTAAGTCAAATAATATTCTTCAAACATGCCTCACTTTTATGGGACAGAAACACATTTAACCTTTCCTTCTCTTGAAAAAAACATTCTTTAAGAGTAGCTGAATCCCACCACCTTTGCATAATTTGGAGAGATTGAATAGTAGGCTATATGTTAATATTTGTCAGTGTATTTGTGAGTGAATGTGTGCGTGTTTGAGAGAGAGAGTGAATGAAAAGTTATTAATATTGGTGAGTGAATGTGTGCATGTGGTGTGTGTGAGTGCAGTGTGTGTGTGTGTGTGTGTGTGTATGTGTGCCTAGCTTCATTCACATACTTCATCTGTACAACTGCGTGTGTGTCTGCATGTGTGTGTGTGTGTGTGTGAGAGAGAGAGAGAGCAGTTTGTTGTGTGTATGTATACAGTGTGCCTAGCTGTATTCGCTCTTACCGCCACCTTGAACAAAGAGGGGAGGGTGTGCTTATTCATGGCCCAAAACTGAAGGGAGTTCTGTTCATCACAGCTGAATATGGGGACTGGAACCTGAATCTTTCCCGATTTGAAGTGTCTGATGAAATTCGCCGCGGTTGTGGTTGACGTCGGATTTTTTTGTACAGCAGACCTTGCAAACTGCCGTTCGTTTCTTCTTTGCCTGGTCAGACGTGTAATCCTTATAGCCAAACTTTATTATTTTCGGTGCAGAGGAATCCATGACGTTAAGTAACAGCCGTAGCCAGTCTCGTTTACTGCAGGTCTGCCGCCGTGTGGCGCGTCACCATAACAACGGGCTCCCGCGCATGCAACAGCACTAAAATTGTAACGTTAACTCCTCCTCAATATCAGAGGGGGAAAATATATATTTATTAAACAGAAAATCAAGTCATTTCAAGTCATTTGACTCAAGTTTAAGTCAAGTCTCAAGTCATGAATGTCAAGTCAAAGTCAAGTCGAGTCTTTTATGAATGTTTATCAAGCAAGTCTCAAGTCCTAAAATTTGCGACTCGAGTCTAACTCGAGTCAAGTCATGTGACTCGAGTCCCCCATGTCTGCCGTATATAAAGATGTAGAGATCATAGACCATATATAAAGATGTAGAGATCATAGACCGTATATAAAGATGTAGCTATCATAGACTGTATATAAAGATGTAGAGATCATAGACCATATATAAAAATGTAGAGATCATAGACCGTATATAAAGATGTAGAGATCATAGACCGTATATATAGATGTAGAGATCATAGACCATATATATAGATGTAGAGATCATAGACCGTATATAGATGTAGAGATCATAAACCGTATATAAAGATTTAGCTAGAGATCATAGACCGTATATAAAGATGTAGCGATCATACACCGTATATAAAGATGTAGAGATCATAGACCATATATAAAGATGTAGAGATCATAGACCGTATATAAAGATGTAGAGATCATAGACCGTATTTAAAGATGTAGAGATCATAGACCGTATATAAAGATTTAGCTAGAGATCATAGACCGTATATAAAGATGTAGCAATCATAGACCATATATATAGATGTAGAGATCATAGACCGTATATAAAGATGTAGAGATCATAGACCGTATATAAAGATGTACAGATCATAGACCATATATAAAGATGTAGCGATCATAGACCGTATATAGATGGAGAGATCATTGACCGTATATAAAGATGTAGAGATCATAGACCATATATAAAGATGTAGCGATCATAGGCCGTATATAAAGATGTAGAGATCATAGACTGTATATAAAGATGTAGACATCATAGGCTGTATATAAAGATTTAGCTAGAGATCATAGACCATATATAAAGATGTAGCAATCATAGATCGTATATAAAGCTGTAGAGATCATAGGACGTGTATATAGATGTAGCGATCATAGACCGTATATAAAGATGTAGCGATCATAGGCCGTATATATAGATGTAGAGATCATAGACCGTATATAAAGATGTAGAGATCATAGACCGTATATAAAGATGTAGCGATCATAGACCGTATATAGATGGAGAGATCATTGACCGTATATAAAGATGTAGAGTTCATAGACGTATATATAGATGTAGAGATCATAGACCGTATATAAAGATGTAGAGATCATAGACCGTATAAAAAGATGTAGAGATCATAGACCGTATATAAAGATGTAGAGATCATAGACCGTATATAAAGATGTAGCAATCATAGACCGTATATAAAGATGTAGCGATCATAGACCGTATATAAAGATGTAGCAATCATAGACCATATATATAGATGTAGAGATCATAGACTGTATATAAAGATGTAGAGATCATAGACCATGTATAAAGATGTAGCTAGAGATCATAGACCGTATATAAATATGTAGAGATCATAGGCCGTATACAAAGATGTACTGATCAAAGAACGTATATAAAGATGTAGTGATCATAGACCATATATAAAGATGTAGAGATCATAGACCGTATATAAAGATGTAGAGATCATAGACCGTATTTAAAGATGTAGAGATCATAGACCGTATATAAAGATTTAGCTAGAGATCATAGACCGTATATAAAGATGTAGCAATCATAGACCATATATATAGATGTAGAGATCATAGACCGTATATAAAGATGTAGAGATCATAGACCGTATATAAAGATGTACAGATCATAGACCATATATAAAGATGTAGCGATCATAGACCGTATATAGATGGAGAGATCATTGACCGTATATAAAGATGTAGAGATCATAGACCATATATAAAGATGTAGCGATCATAGGCCGTATATAAAGATGTAGAGATCATAGACTGTATATAAAGATGTAGACATCATAGGCTGTATATAAAGATTTAGCTAGAGATCATAGACCATATATAAAGATGTAGCAATCATAGATCGTATATAAAGCTGTAGAGATCATAGGACGTGTATATAGATGTAGCGATCATAGACCGTATATAAAGATGTAGCGATCATAGGCCGTATATATAGATGTAGAGATCATAGACCGTATATAAAGATGTAGAGATCATAGACCGTATATAAAGATGTAGCGATCATAGACCGTATATAGATGGAGAGATCATTGACCGTATATAAAGATGTAGAGTTCATAGACGTATATATAGATGTAGAGATCATAGACCGTATATAAAGATGTAGAGATCATAGACCGTATAAAAAGATGTAGAGATCATAGACCGTATATAAAGATGTAGAGATCATAGACCGTATATAAAGATGTAGCAATCATAGACCGTATATAAAGATGTAGCGATCATAGACCGTATATAAAGATGTAGCAATCATAGACCATATATATAGATGTAGAGATCATAGACTGTATATAAAGATGTAGAGATCATAGACCATGTATAAAGATGTAGCTAGAGATCATAGACCGTATATAAATATGTAGAGATCATAGACCGTATACAAAGATGTACTGATCAAAGAACGTATATAAAGATGTAGTGATCATAGACCATATATATATATATATATATATATATATATATATATATATGTAGAGATCATAGACCATATATAAAGATGTACTGATCAAAGAACGTATATAAAGATGTAGCGATCATAGACCATATATATATATATAGATGTAGAGATCATAGACCGTATATAAAGATGTAGAGATCATAGACCGTATATAAAGATGTAGAGATCATAGACCATATATAAAGATGTAGAGATCATAGACCGTATATAAAGATGTAGAGATCATAGACCATATACGTATATATAAAGATGTAGCTAGAGATCAAAGACTGTGTATAAAGATGTAGAGATCATAGACCGTATATAAAGATGTAGCGATCATAGACCGTATATATAGATGTAGAGATCATAGACCATATATAAAGATGTACCGATCAAAGAATGTATATAAAGATGTAGAGATCATAGACCATATACGTATATATAAAGATGTAGCTAGAGATCAAAGACTGTGTATAAAGATGTAGAGATCATAGACCGTATATAAAGACGTAGCGATCATAGACCGTATATAGATGTAGAGATCATAGACCGCATATAAAGATGTAGAGATCATAGAACGTATATATAGATGTAGAGATCATAGACCATATATAAAGATGTACCGATCAAAGAACGTATATAAAGATGTAGAGATCATAGACCGCATATAAAGATGTAGAGATCATAGACCGTGTATATAGATATAGCGATCATAGACCGTATATAAAAATGTAGAGATCATAGACCGTATATGAAGATGTAGCGATCATAGACCGTATATAAAGATGTAGCGATCATAGACCGTATTTAAAGATGTAGCAATCAAAGAACGTATATAAAGATGTAGAGATCATAGACCGTATATATAGATGTAGAGATCATAGACCGTATATAAAGATGTAGCGATCATAGACCGTATATAGATGGAGAGATCATTGACCGTATATAAAGATGTAGAGATCATAGACGTATATATAGATGTAGAGATCATAGACCGTATATAAAGATGTAGAGATCATAGACCCTATATAAAGATGTAGCGATCATAGAGCGTATATAAAGATGTAGCGACCATAGACCATATAAAGATGTAGAGGTCATAGACCGTATATAAAGATGTAGAGATCATAGACCGTATATAAAGATTTAGCTAGAGATCATAGACCGTATATAAAGATGTAGCAATCATAGACCGTATATAAAGATGTAGAGATCATAGACCATATATAAAGATGTAGAGATCATAGACCGTATATAAAGATGTAGAGATCATAGACCGTATTTAAAGATGTAGATAGAGATCATAGACCGTATATAAAGATTTAGCTAGAGATCATAGACCGTATATAAAGATGTAGCGATCATAGACCGTATATAAAGATGTAGAGATCATAGACCGTATATAAAGATGTAGAGATCATAGACCATATATAAAGATGTAGAGATCATAGACCATATATAAAGATGTAGAGATCATAGACCATATATAAAGATGTAGCAATCATAGACCGTATATAAAGATGTAGCGATCATAGACCATATATATAGATGTAGAGATCATAGACCATATATAAAGATGTAGAGATCATAGACCGTATATAAAGATGTAGCGATCATAGACCGTATATAGATGTAGAGATCATAGACCGTATATAAAGATGTAGAGATCATAGACGTATATATAGATGTAGAGATCATAGACCGTATATAAAGATGTAGAGATCATAAACCGTATATAAAGATGTAGCAATCATAGACCATATGTATAGATGTAGAGATCATAGACCGTATATAAAGATGTAGAGATCATAGACCGTATATAAAGATGTAGAGATCATAGACCGTATTTAAAGATGTACAGATCATAGACCGTATATAAAGATGTAGCTATCATAGACTGTATATAAAGATGTAGAGATCAAAGACCATATATAAAAATGTAGAGATCATAGACCGTATATAAAGATGTAGAGATCATAGACCATATATATAGATGTAGAGATCATAGACCATATATATAGATGTAGAGATCATAGACCGTATATAGATGTAGAGATCATAAACCGTATATAAAGATTTAGCTAGAGATCATAGACCGTATATAAAGATGTAGCGATCATAGACCGTATATAAAGATGTAGCGATCATAGACCGTATTTAAAGATGTAGCGATCAAAGAACGTATATAAAGATGTAGAGATCATAGACCGTATATAAAGATGTAGAGATCATAGACCGTATATATAGATGTAGAGATCATAGACCGTATATAAAGATGTAGAGATCATAGACCCTATATAAAGATGTAGCGATCATAGAGCGTATATAAAGATGTAGCGACCATAGACCATATAAAGATGTAGCTAGAGATCATAGACCGTATATATAAATATGTAGAGATCATAGACCGTATATAAAGATGTACTGATCAAAGAACGTATATAAAGATGTAGCGATCATAGACCATATATATGAAGATGTAGAGATCATAGACTGTATATAAAGATGTAGAGATTATAGACCATATATAAAGATGTAGCGATCATAGACCGTATATAAAGATGTAGAGATCATAGATCGTATATAAAGATGTAGAGATCATAGACCGTATATGAAAATGTAGCTAGAGATCATAGACCATATATAAAGATGTAGCGATCATAGACCGTATATAAAGATGTAGCGATCATAGACCGTATTTAAAGATGTAGCGATCAAAGAACGTATATAAAGATGTAGAGATCATAGACTGTATATAAAGATGTAGAGATCATAGACCGTATATATAGATGTAGAGATCATAGACCGTATATAAAGATGTAGAGATCATAGACCGTATATAAAGATGTAGCGATCATAGACCGTATATAGATGGAGAGATCATTGACCGTATATAAAGATGTAGAGATCATAGACGTATATATAGATGTAGAGATCATAGACCGTATATAAAGATGTAGAGATCATAGACCGTATAAAAAGATGTAGAGATCATAGACCGTATATAAAGATGTAGAGATCATAGACTGTATATAAAGATGTAGAGATCATAGACCCTATATAAAGATGTAGCGATCATAGACCGTATATAAAGATGTAGCTAGAGATCATAGACCATATATAAAGATGTAGCTAGAGATCATAGACCGTATATAAATATGTAGAGATCATAGTCCGTATATAAAGATGTACTGATCAAAGAACGTATATAAAGATGTAGCGATCATCGACCATATATATGAAGATGTAGAGATCATAGACTGTATATAAAGATGTAGAGATCATAGACCATATATAAAGATGTAGCGATCATAGACCGTATATAAAGATGTAGAGATCATAGATCGTATATAAAGATGTAGAGATCATAGACCGTATATAAAGATGTAGAGATCATAGACCGTATATAAAGATGTAGAGATCATAGACCGTATATACAGATTTAGCTAGAGATCATAGACCGTATATAAAGATGTAGCAATCATAGACCGTATATAAAGATGTAGAGATCATAGACCATATATAAAGATGTAGAGATCATAGACCGTATATAAAGATGTAGAGATCATAGACCGTATTTAAAGATGTAGATAGAGATCATAGACCGTATATAAAGATGTAGAGATCATAGACCGTATATAAAGATTTAGCTAGAGATCATAGACCGTATATAAAGATGTAGCGATCATAGACCGTATATAAAGATGTAGAGATCATAGACCGTATATAAAGATGTAGCGATCAAAGAACGTATATAAAGATGTAGCAATCATAGACCATATATATAGATGTAGAGATCATAGACCATATATAAAGATGTAGAGATCATAGACCGTATATATAGATGTAGCGATCATAGACCGTATATAAAGATGTAGCGATCATAGGCCGTATATAAACATGTAGCGATCATAGACCGTATATAGATGTAGAGATCATAGACCGTATATAAAGATGTAGAGATCATAGACGTATATATAGATGTAGAGATCATAGACCGTATGTAAAGATGTAGAGATCATAGACCGTATATAAAGATGTAGAGATCATAAACCGTATATAAAGATGTAGCAATCATAGACCATATATATAGATGTAGAGATAATAGACCGTAGATAAAGATGTAGAGATCATAGACCGTATATAAAGATGTAGAGATCATAGACCGTATATAAAGATGTAGAGATCATAGACCGTATTTAAAGATGTACAGATCATAGACCGTATATAAAGATGTAGCTATCATAGACTGTATATAAAGATGTAGAGATCAAAGACCATATATAAAAATGTAGAGATCATAGACCGTATATAAAGATGTAGAGATCATAGACCGTATATATAGATGTAGAGATCATAGACCATATATATAGATGTAGAGATCATAGACCGTATATAGATGTAGAGATCATAAACCGTATATAAAGATTTAGCTAGAGATCATAGACCGTATATAAAGATGTAGCGATCATAGACCGTATATAAAGATGTAGAGATCATAGACCATATATAAAGATGTAGAGATCATAGACCGTATATAAAGATGTAGAGATCATAGACCGTATTTAAAGATGTAGAGATCATAGACCGTATATAAAGATTTAGCTAGAGATCATAGACCGTATATAAAGATGTAGCGATCATAGACCGTATATAAAGATGTAGAGATCATAGACCGTATATAAAGATGTAGCGATCAAAGAACGTATATAAAGATGTAGCAATCATAGACCATATATATAGATGTAGAGATCATAGACCATATATAAAGATGTAGAGATCATAGACCGTATATATAGATGTAGCGATCATAGACCGTATATAAAGATGTAGCGATCATAGGCCGTATATAAACATGTAGCGATCATAGACCGTATATAGATGTAGAGATCATAGACCGTATATAAAGATGTAGAGATCATAGACGTATATATAGATGTAGAGATCATAGACCGTATGTAAAGATGTAGAGATCATAGACCGTATATAAAGATGTAGAGATCATAAACCGTATATAAAGATGTAGCAATCATAGACCATATATATAGATGTAGAGATAATAGACCGTATATAAAGATGTAGAGATCATAGACCGTATATAAAGATGTACAGATCATAGACCATATATAAAGATGTAGCGATCATAGACCGTATATAGATGGAGAGATCATTGACCGTATATAAAGATGTAGAGATCATAGACCATATATAAAGATGTAGTGATCATAGGCCGTATATAAAGATGTAGAGATCATAGACTGTATATAAAGATGTAGACATCATAGGCTGTATATAAAGATTTAGCTAGAGATCATAGACCATATATAAAGATGTAGCAATCATAGACCGTATATAAAGCTGTAGAGATCATAGGACGTGTATATAGATGTAGCGATCATAGACCGTATATAAAGATGTAGCGATCATAGGACGTGTATATAGATGTAGCGATCATAGACCGTATATAAAGATGTAGCGATCATAGGCCGTATATATAGATGTAGACATCATAGACCGTATATAAAGATGTAGAGATCATAGACCGTATATAAAGATGTAGCGATCATAGACCGTATATAGATGGAGAGATCATTGACCGTATATAAAGATGTAGAGTTCATAGACGTATATATAGATGTAGAGATCATAGACCGTATATAAAGATGTAGAGATCATAGACCGTATAAAAAGATGTAGAGATCATAGACCGTATATAAAGATGTAGAGATCATAGACCGTATATAAAGATGTAGCAATCATAGACCGTATATAAAGATGTAGCGATCATAGACCGTATATAAAGATGTAGCAATCATAGACCATAAATATAGATGTAGAGATCATAGACTGTATATAAAGATGTAGAGATCATAGACCATGTATAAAGATGTAGCTAGAGATCATAGACCGTATATAAATATGTAGAGATCATAGACCGTATACAAAGATGTACTGATCAAAGAACGTATATAAAGATGTAGAGATCATAGACCATATACGTATATATAAAGATGTAGCTAGAGATCAAAGACTGTGTATAAAGATGTAGAGATCATAGACCGTATATAAAGATGTAGCGATCATAGACCGTATATATAGATGTAGAGATCATAGACCATATATAAAGATGTACCGATCAAAGATAGTATATAAAGATGTAGAGATCATAGACCATATACGTATATATAAAGATGTAGCTAGAGATCAAAGACTGTGTAGAAAGATGTAGAGATCATAGACCGTATATAAAGACGTAGCGATCATAGACCGTATATAGATGTAGAGATCATAGACCGCATATAAAGATGTAGAGATCATAGAACGTATATATAGATGTAGAGATCATAGACCATATATAAAGATGTACCGATCAAAGAACGTATATAAAGATGTAGAGATCATAGACCGCATATAAAGATGTAGAGATCATAGACCGTATATATAGATATAGCGATCATATACCGTATATAAAAATGTAGAGATCATAGACCGTATATGAAGATGTAGCGATCATAGACCGTATATAAAGATGTAGCGATCATAGACCGTATTTAAAGATGTAGCGATCAAAGAACGTATATAAAGATGTAGAGATCATAGACCGTATATAAAGATGTAGAGATCATAGACCGTATATATAGATGTAGAGATCATAGACCGTATATAAAGATGTAGCGATCATAGACCGTATATAGATGGAGAGATCATTGACCGTATATAAAGATGTAGAGATCATAGACGTATATATAGATGTAGAGATCATAGACCGTATATAAAGATGTAGAGATCATAGACCCTATATAAAGATGTAGCGATCATAGAGCGTATATAAAGATGTAGCGACCATAGACCATATAAAGATGTAGCTAGAGATCATAGACCGTATATATAAATATGTAGAGATCATAGACCGTATATAAAGATGTACTGATCAAAGAACGTATATAAAGATGTAGCGATCATAGACCATATATATGAAGATGTAGAGATCATAGACTGTATATAAAGATGTAGAGATTATAGACCATATATAAAGATGTAGCGATCATAGACCGTATATAAAGATGTAGAGATCATAGATCGTATATAAAGATGTAGAGATCATAGACCGTATATGAAAATGTAGCTAGAGATCATAGACCATATATAAAGATGTAGCGATCATAGACCGTATATAAAGATGTAGCGATCATAGACCGTATTTAAAGATGTAGCGATCAAAGAACGTATATAAAGATGTAGAGATCATAGACCGTATATAAAGATGTAGAGATCATAGACCGTATATATAGATGTAGAGATCATAGACCGTATATAAAGATGTAGAGATCATAGACCGTATATAAAGATGTAGCGATCATAGACCGTATATAGATGGAGAGATCATTGACCGTATATAAAGATGTAGAGATCATAGACGTATATATAGATGTAGAGATCATAGACCGTATATAAAGATGTAGAGATCATAGACCGTATAAAAAGATGTAGAGATCATAGACCGTATATAAAGATGTAGAGATCATAGACCCTATATAAAGATGTAGCGATCATAGACCGTATATAAAGATGTAGCTATATTACGGTCTCTATATAACGGCTAACTTTAATCAGAGACTGTTTTAGCTTTTACGCTCAATGTATGCTTCTCCACGCTCCATTGCCAAAAACAACAGTGCGTTGAGGTTGTGACTTCCAGTCAAATTTAAAGCCTCAAATTCATAATTATTTATTTACAACTTTTCAAAGGACCTGCAGGACAATAATTTTCACATGTACAAACCCAAGTGTCTATTCTTTAGTGATGATTTGCCAGAAACAGGAGATCTAAATTGGAAATCTAGCAAAAACAGAAGGGAGCCTGTTGTACAGCCCTTGGCTGACTCTAGTTAAGTAAAGATACAACTGAAAATCTAATTTAACTGCAACCTTGAAAAAAAAAAATTAAACTATCAGTTTGAGGATCATGACAACCCAAATAAATCTCAATGACATTTTTCAAAAAGCACTCACGCTGCCACTGCTTGATGAGTCTTTCAAACAGGCACATGACTGAACCAAACCCAATGCCAGTGCCTTTTTGGTTTCTGATGTAGGACTGTAAAACAGAAAAAGCTTTTTTAATTTAAGTAAAATGAAAGTACATGTTGTACTTGTTACCTATGTTGAAACATGTTAATTCAATTTCAAAATGGGAATGTTGACGTATTTAACAGAAACCCTAATAAACTAAACACAAATTTGAAGTAAACTCATAATGAACACTATAACATTAACTGTAATCTATTTGAATCAAAGTAATGCATTTCACAATCACCACGTGTTACAGTGTTCACAAAATGGCACTTACCTTTAGATTTTTTCCTAAATCAAGCCATTCCTTAAAGTATAACTGTTAACACCTTTACACAAAATGTGCACATATAGGCTACTTTGTCGTGTTACATCAACCCTTCACTCAAGTGGCCCTTGTCATTTGCCAGGATGCCTTTTTAAATACGAATTTGTTGTTATCAATTGTGGGTCACCACATAACTTAAATAAATGCATTTAGTCAGACATATCAAATGATCTCACTGTTTTTACATATTTTAATCAGTCAAAGACCTAAAAGCTTCAGCAAAAACAAGCACATTCGTTTATAAGTTAAAGTTAGCCAGTTAAAATAATATAAGTTAGCTAGCAAAGCAACTAACTGACTGTTGGCTAGTAAACGAGTGAATCACCTGTCTAGCTTGAAACAAGCTGGAAAATTTGCCTTGCGACCACGACCATATGCCCATGGGCATTATTGTTTAATTCATTTATTAATATAATTCAGACCAAACGGATAAGGTGTAGGCTATCCGTGCTTCCATGATAACGGCTAACTTTAATGGCTAACGTTAGCTACGTTGTAAAGCCATAATGGCTAACGTTAGCTACGTTGTAAAGCCAAAACAAACCAACTAGCCTCGACAATATAAAGATACTACTTTAATAGGTAACGCAACACAGACAATGTGAATAAGAAATGTATTGTACACGTACCTTTTATTATTTATTTGCCTCGCTGGATGACCAGTCAGGTTCTCTGCTGTGACGAGTGCTCGCTGTGTGGACTCTGCTGATGTTCGAAGCAAACAACCCACTTGCTGGGTCAAATGATATATGTTGGGTTGATGGATTTTGACTCAACGCATGAGTTGAAAAAAAATTACCCAACTTCCATATAAATAACCCATAATGGGTAAAGAATTTCATAACCCAGCGGTTGGGTCGATTAAATAACCCAGCATTTTTTAGTGTGTACATGACCAAAATGTTTGCGAAATTGGGTCCATATGCGTAAGCTGCCTCTTACAATAGGATTATCCGTATGTGCACCCACTGCCAATGGCAGTGGAGCACACAGCATTGAGGCCAGAGAGACAGATGAGCATGAGTGTTGTTCCATTAGACACCAACTTGGGCTATCCCCACCAATAGAAGCTCCATACCATATTACTAATTTGTGAATGTTTGCAGCCCAATAATAGTATAAAAAATTTGTCCAGCATTCTCCTTACGTCTTTCGAGAACTGTTTTACGTACGCGAGGTATAGTTTTGTTCCATATAAATGTACTGATGTGCCTGTCAAGCTCCTTAAAGAATGATTTGGGTATGAAAATTGGGACTGTTTGAAATAAGTACAAGATCTTAGGTAGCGTTACCATCTTTACTGAATTAATACGACCAGCCAGGGACAAAGGCAGAGTAGACCAACGATTAAGGTTCTCTTTGATCTGTCCTAAAGCTGATTTAAAGTTATTTTGGAATAGGTTTTTATATTTACTTGTGACACTTACTCCCAAGTATGTCATGGAGCCCTCTGTAGTCCTGAATGGGCGTGTCAAAGGATCGATTCTGAGCTAAAACATTAATTGGGAACAAAACACTTTTGGTGAGGTTAATCTTGTTCCCAGAGGATTAACCAAATTGAGAGATGGTGTCTAGGCATTCTGGGATTGAAGTCTCCGGATCTGATATAAACATCAGCAAATCATCGGCCTACAATGACACTTTATGAACCAGGCCGCCCCTTGTAATACCCCGTATATTGTTATTACATTGCAATGCCATGGCAAGTGGCTCAATGACCAGATCAAAGAGAAGAGGGGACAACGGACAACCCTGTCGTGTCCCTCTCTGAACAGTGAAATATTGAGAATTAAAGTTATTAGTCCTCACTTTAGCTTGAGGTGCCGCATATAACGTCTGAATCCAAGAGACAAAAACTGGACCAAAGCCGAATTTGCTTAGAGTTTTAAAAAGGTGTTTATACTCAATTCGATCAAAAGCTTTATGCGCGTCTAGTGAAATTACTAATTCTGGCGAGTGAGTTGAATGTTTAGAATATATTATGTTAAAGAGGCGACGTAAATTGTGAAAAGACTGCCTGCCCTTTTTGATTAAAAAATGTAATCGAATTACAGACTCTGTGATTAATTAATTTAAATTAATCGCATACATCATTTTTGCTGTGAAAGTATTTTAAATATTTCAATTCAAATGAATCAATGAATAATCAGCATTAATGACATTAAAGTTAACAAATCTCTTTTTATTATTGTTTTCACTGTTCAAATAATGACTCTATATATATATATATATATATATATATATATATATATATATATATATATATATATATATGAGCTGTCAATCGATTAAAACATTGTATCAAATTAATTACAGACTCTGTGATTAATTAATGTAAATTAATTGCATACATCATTTCTGCTGTGAAAGTATTTTAAATATTTTAATTCAAATGAATCAATGAATAATCAGCATTAATGACATTAAAGTTAAAAAAAACTATTACTATTATTAACTATTTTATTATTATTTTCATTGATATACTGGAGCCGTTTTCTGTTTGCTGTGACTGTATTCATATTCTAACCAATAACGGTTTATTATTTATGGGGGGGTTAATATATAGATGTACGCACCACGCCCCCTTTGACTTTGAGACTGCTGAACTGATTAAGAACAGGTGTGGAGGACGGTGCCTAACGAGGCTAATGCACTCACAAGACAGGTGTGGGAGAGAGGTGGGAGGCAGTGAAAAGAGACGACAGAGCAGACAAAGGGAGACAGGAACCAGGACGAGGAGGGAGACACATGGGGTAGACTGACGTGGAGGACAGCAGAGAAGCAGGCACACCAGAAAGCAGAGGACACGGAGCTGAGCATACGGGCGGGAGCATCGACAGCCGTGACGAGCTGAAAGAAGTGCTGGCGAACGAGTGGTGGTGCAGAATGGGACGCAGCGCCGGAGGCCGAAGTAGCAGGGGGATGCGGCCACCTGAATAAAGGACTCAACGCCTATGTACAGATAAGTAAAGGAAAGTCCTTTAACTACCTGCTCCAGGCGCGTGGAAAAGAACTGTTCTGTGTGTTACGCTTGACTAAGCACTGTCCTTATCCCCCCCCCCCCAGTGTGGGTTTCGTAACGCAGAGGGGAGGAGAAGCCCAGGCTACCCTCGGCGGAATCGACCACCCCCTCTTGTGACCTGCGTATTGAATAGACTGTTCACATGGACTTGGACATTGTGGCGTAAGCTCGGACTGACAATCGGCCTTTCTTTTAATTACCTTTTTAACCCCGGAGAACTGTTTTTATCTTTCATTTTACCCCGTTTTTAAATAAAGTGTTAAGTTAAATATTGAAGTGGTTCTGGTTCATTACTATCAGTGGAAAAGTTGCTGGCTATCATTTTCCCAATTGCTGCATGAATGGCTTTGGCTCGTGGGTTATCTGATGTCCACTGTTGTTTCGGTGTAGGGCTAGCAAAGCTGGTAATGGCCGTCTGCTTAACAAGTTTTTGGCTGTGACTGTCCTTCCTTTGCTGTACTTGAAGTTGCTGCATTCTAGCTGCTGTCTGTAGATTCTTTCTTGCACAACTTCATATGCAAATGTCTTAACAGCGGCCATGTTGTGTATTGTTTAGGGTTCTCGCCACCACGAGACAAATCAGCGTTGCAAATTGAACATGTAGCTGGACTGGACTTGAATCACCTTCTTTTGACTGAAAGTACTGCCAAACAACACTTTTTCTGCTCACAAGTTCCATTTTCACTTTCTCACAACCTACTGCCGTTGACCAGCTGTGCTACCTCATTCTGTCTAGCTCCACCTACGTCATTGCGTCGACCACGTAACTCTACAAAGAGTAGTGAAGTAACAAGATAGTTCAGTCCAAGATGGCGGAGCTGCAGCTCTGTCATGGGTGCATTTGTTTGCAATGGAACGTTCTATTGAGTTTCGCCTCTTGTTACTTCTGTTTGGTAACGTCCAAAAAAAAACGTTCAGCAGTACCCGAACTCCGTCAAAAAGCCCAAAGTTCGTCCGAATCCGAACCCGAACTCTGGGTTTGGTGCATCCCTATATTATCTAGACGTATTTAATGTCAAACGTACATGTGGAAAGCACAGTAAATCCTTAAGCTTACTAGTACAGTAACAGTCAAAAGTTTGGACACGCTTTCTCATTCACTTGAATGGGACCATTACCTTCCCCCACAGCGCTGCAAAGGAGGGTCTGGCTAGTCCACACAGTAATCCTGGATGGGAGAAAAACGTGCTCTGGTTTATTGCCATTTCTTTAAACCAATCACAATCGTCTTGGGCGGTGCTAAGCTCCGGACGGAGCCATAGTGTCTCTGCTAAATAGTCTCAGGAAGGAACTTGTTTTGGTGGAACATGTGTACATTCAAAAGTAGTTTTAGTCGTGCAACAGAAAACTCAGATTGGACAGATAGTCTAGCTAGCTGTCTGGATTTACCCTGCAGAGATCTGAGGAGCAGGCCAAAAAGAGTGACATCTGGGGGAATTTCCGGCAGCACCGGAGCAATCCCGGAAGTGGAACATTGTGGATATAGACTAAGAAATGTATAACCAAGACAAACATGCTGAAAACCACGCCTAAATAGACTTGAATTTCATAAGTACATTAATAAAATGTTTATAAACACAAAGTAAATGTGGCTCGTTTGAGGGTGTGTACACAGAGCCAGTAGCCAGCTCTCCCTCCTCTCTCCCAGTCACATCCAGTTCCAAGTGTTTCTGCCTGTATTCTGGCAGTTTGATTGACATGTTGGGAGATGAGCAGGGAAATCAAATTCTCTCCTACACCAGCATGGAAACTTTGAGACCTTATTTCTGCCTCCTTCACGCTTCCTGCTCTCACTTTCTTTTCTATCTCGTCATCTTGCTTCCCTCACTCCCAGCTCGCTCTCTCTCTCCCTCTCCTCTGAACCTTCCCTTTACGCTCTCCTCTCCTCCTCTTTGTGCCTTGGCGTCTCTCTGTGCAGGGAGTCAGTGCCAGGAGACCTGTCCTGCTACAACCCCTGCTGCTCTCCATTCATCTCTTCCTCGCTCGCTCCCTTCCCTCCTCCCTCTCCGCCTGCCCCTCATTTCCTTTCATCGCCCTTTACCATATCTCATGCATCTCTTTTTCTGCACTCAACTCTTTCTCTGCGCTGCACATACTCCTCTGCTCCATTCATCTCCTGCCCTCCCCTTGTGCACATTCCCATTCCAATTTCTGTACAGCGCTCAAGTAGTGAACATCTGAGCCTTGTATTGTCACCTTACCTGTTGGAGCAGGGGAGAGGAATAATGATCTATCTGCCTAGACACAGATGCCACAACTTGCACAACTTGACTAACCACCTTTTGGAGTCAGCTAACGGGGAAACGTTTCCCCTTTGGGAATCACATGGAAAGTAGAGCAGAGGTTCTAAATGGAAAGAGGTGTGTGAGAGCTAAATTACCTGACCTATGGGAACACAGAGTAGTCACCCAGTGGTGGTACATAACTAAGTACATTTACTCAAGTACTGTACTTAAGTACAAACTTTAGGTACTTGTACTTTACTTGAGTTTTTTCTTTTCATGCCACTTTCTACTTCTACTCCGCTACATTTCAGAGACAAATACTTTTTACTCCACTACATTCATCTGTTACAGCTTTAGTTACTAGTTACTTTACACATTAAGATTTCTGCACACAAAACACATGTAGTTTATAAAATCTGATGTTTTATTTAGGGCTGTCAGTTTAACGCGTTATTAACGGCGTTAACGCAAACCCATTTTAATGCCGATAATTTTTTTAACGCACGAGTAACGCATAGAGAGAGCAACGGGATCTGTTAGTCCACTTCTTTAACTGTCTATGGCCACGCCATGTCCCGCCCTACGAAGCAGCTGATTGGTTTGGTTTAGGCATTTCACCGCGAGTGGTGAGGATAGTGGATTGGTCAGGGGATAGGACCTGAACTAATGGAGTTACGTTACCTTCGACGCCTGGCCAATAGTAGTGATTGAAGGGCGGGTCTTGTAATTTCGCAGACCGCAAACAAAACAGACACAAGCCTCGGCCGGTTTTAGCTTGCTAGCCGCGTAGCTTGTAGGCTCGTGACGGCGATTATCTTCAGAGCGAGCGAGTAGTGACTCTACAGTCAGAGAGAGAAACAAAGTGTCTCCTCTGTTCTTTCTGACCACGGTGGGAAACCTGGAGCAGGAAAACCCTCTCCTTGATTTTACGTTGGTTATGAACGAGAACGAGAACCAGGAAATGAGTCACGGGAAACCAGTTGCTATGAGCCCATAGACAGTAGGACCAGCCACGCTCGCCTCAGGCATGAGGCAGTACTACCTGCAGTACTATCTGCAGGACTATCTGCAGTACTATCTGCAATGGAACATCGAGGTAACAGCGTTACATTATGTGACAGATTATTAGTTCCAAGTGTGAATGTTAGTGTGAAATTGAACATAACGTATATGACAATGTTGTTTTCAATAAAAAAACAGTCCCAAAGCAGCCGATCTACTTTTCCATGCTGATAAGAGAATTAAAATGAGAAAATATAATGGGACAAAAAGAAATCAAGGGACATTTAGAATAGATAAAAATGTGTGATTAATTGCGATTAATAGCGAGTTAACTATGACATTAATGCGATTAAATATTTTAATCGCTTGACAGCACTAGTATCTTTTGGTATGCATTTCAGAAAAAAATGGTTAGGATTCAGGTGTAATTGCAAATAGTGATTAATCATGATTAATCCACTGAAAATTCTGATTAATTTGATTAAAAATTTTAATCATTTGACAGCCCTAGTTTTATTATAAAGTAATCTTCCCAACAATATATCTGCCTAAAAGTCCAGCTGAAATGATTAGCTGATAAAATTTTGTACTTTTACGTTTAATACTTTAATTATTTTTCTGTGCATTTCAATGCAGGACTTTTACTTAAGTTGACTGACAAATGGTGACTGTCCTGCGGAAACAATGGTTACGTTTAGACACGAATGACGAATGGAGAATTTCAGTAGCAACACCCAATCGGACGTAAAAGTTATCCCATGGATATAGATAAGGGTGCTCCGATCAGGATTTTTGGGGCCGATCACCGATTGCTGGAAGACGTATCGGCCGATACCGATCTCCGATCACTTTTATGAACTGAAAATTACGCCATTACATAACAGTCACACATGTTTAGAGAATGTATCAGTAACTGTTTGGCTTTCTGTCCTAGCTCAAAATCTAAAAAATGTCTTTTCAATCACTGCACATTTCTTCAGCACACACACACACACACAGTCAGTCACACACACACACACACACCGACACACACACACCGACACACACACACACACACACCGACACACACACACCGACACACACACACACACACGGGGAAGCAGCTGTTTGAGCGGCGCCGGAGCTGCTAGCTACACGACTCCGCTCTGCCTTAGCGTTAGCTAACTTTGAAAACTCCTCATCCTCCTTTCTGTGACTAACCTTCAAATGTCTGATGAGGTTGGTGGTGTTGAAATGTCTTTGGAGCTTTCCGCCTCGTGGTATTTCCTCGGTACACACGTTGCTAATCGCTAGTGTATTGTCTTTTTCCCAGATAGCAATGAGTCGGCGGAACACCAGCGGTGCTCCAGAGGCAGTAGAAGCGTCAGAATGGTGTAATCACAAACACGTTTGCCGGAGCACCACCGGTGGCAGACGCTTTTTAAAAGCGGTAGCCGTCTTCCTAGCGTCTTTGTTCCGCGGCCGGCCGCGGGCCAACTGCTGATCTGCCACCGTTCAGACACCTTGTAGAACTGCCAGACCGCTGAATGTAGGAACGCCGCCATTTTGAAAATGTTCTCAGGAGTAGTGCGCTCTTAATACATCCGTGGTAGTGCGTCATCTGATCGGCCTATCTGATCGGCCTTTATGAAGACCACCGATCAAACTATTTAAAGCCATTATCGGCCGATACCGGTCGGTGGCCGATCGATCGGAGCACCCTTAGATATAGACTAGGGATGGGCATGATTAATCGACGATCAATAATTGATCATTAAGAATTTCGTTGATCAGTTAGTTTGTCATCGATTAAACTAATGCAGGTTGCGTTGCGTAGTGTCTTGAAGCAATGAAATTAATTTCATTGTGTGGCAGCAATTAAAAATTTTACCACCCGGGGGCGCCATAGGCTACTCAGTTAGCTGCGAGTTTCTGTTTTGATTTCAGAAGTAATCATGAAGAGGTCACAGCGAAGTGTGGTGTGGGACCAACCTAGCATCAACTCGGCATTAGCACGGAGGAGCTGCGATGCACAACGAGCAGAGAAAATGACCCGAGGGATCTGCAAGTTCATTGAGATGGATATTGGAACCAGCATGTCACATTCTGTCACGACGTACCATCACCAGACTGGTAGAAACTCACTACGAACAACGGAATAAGGTTCCCCGGCCCGGGCTGGCCAAGTTAGCACGGAGGTAGCTGTAGACTGGTGCAGAAGTTATATGTGAGTTACTGGTTATTTTTTATTAGGCTTTGTCCTTGCCTTGGATAGTTTTGAGTTACATTTTGACAAAACCTGTCAGATCTAAGTATTAAGTTTTTGGTTAAGTTATTATTGAACATGATTCTTTTTATTTATTATTTTGGAACAAACGAGGGTCTCTGTTTAAGAAGGCCGGCTCACAGCAGCAGGTTTCTCTGCTTCAGAGCACCGCAGCGAATATATCTTCAAGTTTAGCCTAACCTCCAGTTTAACTGCCACAAGTTGTTCTTCTTGTAATTAAGATCTCATCCAGGAAAAACACGCTGTAATTTTGTATTTTCATTGCATTTTTTATTTATAAAAAGTTAAATAAATAATGAATTTTAATAAATAATGAATTTTAATATAAAATTAAAGCTGCAAGCAGCGATGGACGGGCCCTCACGCCTCTGCGCGCGTCGGGGTTACCGGCGGATGCCGCTCCTTGCGACGTGCATTTCCGCGGCACTCAGACACTGCAAATCGACAGCAATGAAAAGGGAACTCCCTGCAGAGTTCAACGATACCTCACACAAGACTCAATGTCGTACAGTTAATTAGTTGTGAAAGGGGGCGTGGCCAAAGCATAGGGGTCGGGGCAAACCTTTACCAATGAAAAGGGAGGTCTCTGCTGAGTTCATTGATACCTCACATAAGACTACCTTAAACGGGTCACCAGTTAATAAAGGGGGCATGGCTTAAGCATAGGGCGTGGGTCAAACCATCACCAATGAAGAAGGAACTCTCTGCTGAGTTCAATGATACCTCACACAAGACTCTACCTTAAACGGGTAACCAGTTATGAAAGGGGGTGTGGCTTAATCATAGGGGGCGGGCCAAACCATCACCAATGAAGAAGGAACTCTGCTGAATTCAATGACACCTCACACAAGACTCCTTAAACGGTTCAAATGTTATAAAAGGGGGCGTGGCCTGAATAAGTGGGCGTCGTTAAAGTATATGGGGCGGCTCAGTATCACATATAGACCACACATAATAAGTTTCATGTAAATCGGATGATGTTTGTCATATAAGGCAGATTTCGTGTTGCCAGCGGGGGGCGCTGTGACAAAATGTCAATTTTGGACTATAGGTGTCCTCAGACCTGGACCCTGGTCAAACCTGAGAAGTTTCGGGCGGATATGACAATGTACACTAAAGTTACAACTTCTTCGTTCATCGAAGAATGGTCAAAATGGCCGCCACGCCACGCCCACACCGTTAGACGAAAAGTTTTTCTTTTAACAACTTTTCATCGGTAAGGTGTTGTGATGGTACAGACCAAATTTGAAGTCAATCTGATGAAATCTCTAGGAGGAGTTCGTTAAAGTATAGCACCTTGACTTTTAGGCCTACTTCCTGTTGCCACTAGGGGGCGCTATGACTTTGAGTAAATATCGGCCTTTATATGTCCTCAGGGTTGGACTCTTATGAATCGTGAAAAGTTTCGAGCCAATTGGACAATGTATACTTGAGTTACACCCACTTCCTGTTTCGATGGCGAAACGCACAAAATGGCCGCCCCGCCACGGCCATGCCCTATGACCAAAAGTTTTTCTTTTAACAACTTGTCATCTTTAACGTCTTAAGATGGCACAGACCAAATTTGAAGTTGATCAGATGAAATCTCCGCAAAGTAAATCTCTAAGTGGTGTTGAGTAACGTTATAACAAACTCCTTTCCCCCTCCATGCTGAAAACAAGTGACCAGACTGACGTGAAATATATTGTGATATTGTGGTTTTAGCTGCTGGCTAATGTTAGCTTGCTTGCTCGCTAACTGGTCAACTACCAATAGATATAGAATCAAAAAAACGTAGTTATGTGGGTAAACTGCAGCTATTTTATCAGAATCAAGCAAGTAGACCATCATTTTACCATTACATCGCAATGTGACTATCTCAAAACACCCAGCCCTTATACACAAGCTTGTACCTTAGACTTTTTAGTTAAGATCCAGCTATTTTCTAACACAGCTGAGTTTCATGCCGATCCAACATGTAGAAGAGCTCCAACTGGGAGTCACGTAGCATTGTGAATAGAAAAGATCAATGGGACTTCTGCTTTCCAGAACTGGAATTCCGGAATTTCTGCTTTTCTGCATTTTATGTAAGGTTTAATGCCCGACATTAACCCGCTTATACATGGTCACTTGCCAAATAATTTTTTGTAACCATTAATTTATATTTTAACTTGTTTTATAATCAAAATCTAAAGTTTTTCTAAACAATAACTCCATTTCTCTGGTTACGCCTGAGGATTTCACTAATACATGGAATAATCATTACCATCCCATAAGGTTCTTGTGCAATGCAAACGTTGTTCACTGGTCCAGTAAAAAGGATGGACCTTAGATACGACTTGCCACACTTAGCATCGGGAGATATTTATAGTCAGCTCAGCTACGAGCCAGAAAGCTAATGCTATGCTAGCAAGATTCAAAGTCAATAGCATTGTGTACAGTTGGCAATCAGTACAAATCATTTGACAGTATGTTCAACAACAAGGCAAGCTAGCTATCAGCCATGTCATTTTCCCCAAAACAATATAACGATTTTCATGAACAATTATTGTGTAACGTTCCTGTCGGCCGCAGCCTGAAGTAGCGACCTGAACAGCTGAACAGGATGTGAGATAACGTTATTCGCTGTGAAACAAAGTCAGTTCAGAGGGGCAGTGTAACTTACATCTTGCAGATTGTGTGTTAGCGCCATCTTGTGGTGTTCAGAGCACGAGGCACTGAAGCACCTCACAGTGTTAAAATTAACAGATTCACATTTCCTTTTTGTTTTAATGTAGCGCATTCATTTACAACAGTACACAGTCAGTTTCACCAGAACTCCTGTAGCAGGTGTCCTATAACATTGTTTATGGACACCCTGCAGCCAATCAGAATCAAGGATGGTATAAATCATTGTAAACTGAGGGCTAGATTCATCAAGCCGGTTGCGCCTGTTTCCAGGCGCTAATTGGTTGCAAAGACGGATGTAACCGATGCGGGCTATTTACAAACAGGGCTCACTTGGGTAAAATGGCAGATTGTCTTCCACATGAGCGAGAAGAGACGAGTTGGGCTTTCAATGTGCGTTCGTGGGAGGGTCATGGGGGAAGTGGGAGTTCCACCCAAAAAGGTGGGAGGATACGCGTAAAGTGTGCCTGATTATATATTCCATGGTATTCATAAAGACTGCCAGTAAGAGTGTGTCTCTATTCTGCGGGGGAAATTCTCCGCCTCTTAAAAGCAGGTCTAACCAGACGCAATCAGGTTTCCTCGTAGGCATATATGCCGCTGGTGAAATGGTAGCAGTAATCTGAGCAAGACGAAGACATAGACCAGGCTGAAAATATTTTTAACACAAGGATCACACTTTGTCAGTGGAGTGAACACGAAATCATGAAGCGTTACAGATTAATCAGCCATGAAATATTACAGTTACTGGAAGAAATCAAAGATGACATTGAATCTCCGACTCAGCGTTCACATCCCATCCCAGCAGTTGTTAAACTCCTCGCTACGTTACAAATATTATCATCAGGATCATTTCAAACAGTCATAGCATCAGCAGTGGGAATATGGCCGTCTGCACTCAGCCGTATCATAGCACCAGGACCGCTTTGCTACAGCGCAATTTACGGTCTAGTGGGCGGAGAAAGACGCTGATTGGCTGATGGGTGTCCGGGTTGATAAATACTACGCAGAATGTGGAAGCATAGCGTGTGCTATTACCGAACTCGCATAAACAGACGCAGCGTAAACTGAGCTAGTGTTAGTAGATGAGACTGAATGTCTTTCAGTTTTTGGAGTGTTGGTTGGACAAAACAAGAAATTTGAAGATGACACCTTGGGCTTCAGAAAATTGTAATAGGCCATTACTTCACTCTTTGTATAGATCAAATTTTCAAAATGATTGGCTTGATAAAGAAACTAGTCTGCATTGTAATGGTTAGTGAGAATACTCCTTATTTGCTATAGTGGATATGTTTTCCAAGCAGACTAAACTCAGAATAACAAAGAGGGCACTGGTGCAATATAGACCTTTTTTCACAGCAGACATTTTGACTTGTCATAGTAAGAAAAGCAATAGTGATAGCTCAGTTTCAATAAAGCTATAGTGTGTAGTTTCTGTCTCCCCCATGAGGAATTCTAAGTAATGACAACAACACTGTGATGATCCACATGATACAAGCCTTCCGTGATCGCCCCCCACCCCGCCTTCATGCAGTTGCTTGTAGCCAAGGAGGACACGGACGATTTAAAAAAACATGATGACTCTCCAGAAGAGGTCATTATCTTCTCTTGAGTTTCTGCGTGTGAAAGTCACCAGATGCCACAATCTTCTGAACATAGTCACACTGAGAAATCCAGAGAGTTGTGAGGAGCTGATAGTCTTAATTAGCTTTCTCATTTGGCAATTGCTTGAATGTAACCGACGTTCATTAAAAATAAATTTGATTACTAAACGACAGTGGTCACAACTGAAGCCACATGTGCAAACTTCTAACTACAGTCTGCATTACCAACAGTCACCTGAGATAAACAGTTCACATCACCTGCTAAACTCATTCCAAGCAACACACGTCTCAAAACAGGCTCAGTGCAGCCAAACACTATGAACAATCCTCACATAAATTTAGCACTAGCATCAAACACCAATCATATAAATGTAGCACTAGCATCAAACATCATATACATTTAGCACTAGCATCAAACACCAATACAGATAATACAAACTTTTCATCTTTACAGTTTGTATAATTTAAGTGACTTTACACTAATCAATATTTTCTATAAGAAAAGAGTGACATTATTGTCTTTCCTTCTTTATTTTAGACAAGTTTTGAGATAAACAAGAATGAAGGAAAATCCTCAGTTTTCTTACCTACAGTAAATATATATATTAGATTTTGTCTGTAGTAATTTATGTAATTACTGGAAATGTTGCAAACTAAAGGTACTTTTTCTTTATTTTCAAAAAAGGCTTTATGAGCTTTCCCTATAGACTATACAGTATGTGTTCACTAACAAGTCTAAAACAAGAAACCATTGCAATCAGCAGTGTTTGATAGGCACCGGACTGAAATCCATTCTGTTTTGAATGTGTGGTTAACAGTTTTGACAGCAGGGTGTTAGCATTTGAACAAAGTGCTGTAAATCCACAGTGTTGTGCACATTGTGGTTAAAGTCATGGGATAAGTGTGTAGAGTTTTGAAAACTGTGTTCAAGCAATGCAGAGTTTGGTCCACATGAACTGCTGCTGTGCAGACTGTAGAAAAATACTGTAATATAACGTAAAAGGGTATTGTTTTAGCACTGGTATCAGAAAACCCACAAATGATACTAGGGATGCACCGATCCACATTTTTTCACTTCCGATCCGATCCCGATACCTGAATTTGGATATCGGCCGATACCGATACTATTCCGATACCAGAGCTGTGTTTGCTTTAATATTATTATTATCATTATTGTTGATTTTATATGATGCTGAAATAAACTCCTCTCAACGGGCAAGTATGATATGGACGTACGTATGCATGTATGTCCCAAAAGGCAACTTGAGGTAAGTATAAGGTCAGAAAAGGAAGTCAGAAAAACAGGAAAAATCTCATTCTGAAAACAGATATGCAACTGTAAGGGTTTCAAATTGATTGTCATGTCAATATTTATTACATTCCCAAAATGTCAAATACTTGAGTCTTGAAATATAAGAATAGTGCAAGTGTAAAAATCTCTCTCACACACACACACACACACACACACACACACACACACACACACACTCAATAAAACAGTGTGTGAACAGCGCAAATCAAGCACACTGGCTCTTGTAGCATCAACAAATCAGTTTTAAAATGTCAAATATCTGAAATATAAGAAAAGTGCAATAACTGTAAACATCTTACACACACACTTAGTTACACACACACACACATACACTTAGTTACACACACACACACACACACACACACACACACACACACACATACACACACACACACACACACCTCTGTTTCACGGCTGCGCAGCGGCTGCTCTGAAACAGCGGCCGCCGGGACACGTACGATCCGCGGTCTCTGGGGGACGCAACAACGGGGAAATGAAACGCCACAAGCCAGCGACAAACCCGGGACAGACGATTGTGAAAGTCCTGTTTTGGTTTTGCATTTTGCTGTCTTGCTCTGCGGTGTTTCCACTGTGAAGTATTTCCAAACAGCGGACACACAGGATAGCATGGAGCTAGCCACAATGCTGCTCATGCTACTATCCTGCTAGCTGGCTGCAAACTGCGGAATGGACTTCCTGAGCGGGGGCGTGTCTCATCACTATGTGTCTCGTTGAGCCGCGCCTCCGTTCAGGAAATGTACTCCACAGTTTGCAGCCAACCAGCAGACCAGCCGGCACCGGCAGGAATCACTTTTGGAGCCATTTCAGCAGACAACGTTAAAGTGCAGACATGGCTCGTGGTATCGGAAATCTCCGCAGGTTGGTTCGGGAAAATCCGATACCTGAATTTCGCTGGTATCGGTCCCGATACCGATACTGGATCGGATCGGCCCCATCCCTAAATGATACCCAACCCTGGACATGACTGTTTCGACGCAGTAGGCTTCATTAAGAATAAAAAGAACAAGTAAAAAGTAAACACAAAGTTATTTGAAGGATAAAGTAAATAACACAATATACTGACTTCGTTTGAAATTGCGGGGCTCCCATCTGCAGACCTGATCCATATGATGGACTGATGTGTGGTTCACTGTAGCTAAGGTTAGCCCAGCTGGACGGATGTCCAGGGGACAAACAATACTGTTGCACTTAATTTACTGCAACCGCTAAAATACATTTATACTCGGAGAAGGTGAGCGTCGTTAATACAGTTCATCTATCATTGACATATTACTTGGCATAAAGACTGGAAACAGGAAAGAGCTGTCCAACCTCACTTTCAAGATAACAAAATCCGCCTACCATCACATCTTGTTTCACAAGTTAGTAATTAATATAAGCAGTTTGCGGTTCAACTGGGGGTTGTGTGCCAGCCTATTTCTTGGTTGGGACCAGTTTCCAGGAAAAAGGGAAGAGACTCCAGGAAGTTACTGGTCCCAGCCAAGAAATAGTCCGGCATGGGCGCCCAAATAGCTCAGTTGATAGAGCGGGCGCCCATATATAGAGGTTTACTCCTCGACGCAGCGGCCCGGGTTCAACTCCGACCTGCGGCCCTTTGCTGCATGTCATTCCCCCTCTCTCTCCCCGTTCATTTCTTCAGCTGACCTGTCAATAAAGGCCTACAATTTGCCCAAAAAAATAATATATAAGCATATAGCTAGGGCTGGGCGATATGGCTGAAAACTGTGTCACGATATAAGTGTTTCATATCAGTCGATATCAATAATTATTGATATTTTTTATGACCTATTTAAAATAAGGACCAGGAGAAAAAATGTATTCAATTTAAACATTTTTATTTTAAGCTTAACCTTCCTCCGATTATAATCCTCTCAGTTATAAAAGCAGAAATGTCAACAACCATGGAAAACACTCAAATAATTCAAATGGAAACATAAGTCTAAAATCACAATGAACACTTCTGGTGAATGAAGTGTTTTAAAATATGTGCAGTGTTTTGTAAACGTAGGAGAAATTGAAATAAAACTGAGGTAGACTTTACATCTGTAACATAAAAACAAACCTGATACAGTAACAGTTATTATTTTTCTCCGTCTAACAGTCACGCTACAGCCTAAACCGTACATGGTGGGGGGGTGGTAACCTGGCTTCTCAACAGTGCTCAGCGGAAGCATGTCTTTGCCTATATGATATGCCACTGCCTCCGTTATTTATTTGTACCGTTTAGCTTTTACAGTCATAAGGTACTGAGAGTACCTCTCCGTGGTGCTCTGCTGCTTGTGCGGGGTTCCAGCTGCAGATGTTGTTGGACGTTGCTGGCGAATACGGCTGTGCTCCAAAGGGTGAGCGCGGCTAAGGTGGTAAAACAGGTCTGCGGTGGGGACGGTGGTCTTGCATAATTTGCAGACGACATTGGTCTGACTACGGTCAGACTTATAAAATCCAAAAAACTGCCATATTGGCGAGCTGACGTTTCCCGTTTCATCAAGAACTTCCGCGCTCGCTGCAGCACGCATTTTCCACTTATCACTCCACGGCAGTTCTGTTATTGAAGAATCCAACACGAGACAACGATATAGCGCAACCAAACACAATACTGTTACATGATTGGCTGTTAGCGTGTCACTCCCTACGTTGCTAGGCTACCAGAGATTGAGTGCCTTTGTTCATGCAACCAAACTTGCATTGAAACCTCTGGTTTCTTCCGACAAAGAAAAAAAATTATCAAACTTTTAACTTTTATACTTTTATCTATCGCGAGACATATCGTTAGCATTTTATCGCCCAGCCCTACATATAGCTATTTCCCAAAATGTTGAAGTATTCCTTTGAAGTGCTCCTCAGGACCCGAGGTTGCTGGATGAGGGATTAGAGTTTGCAAAATGGCTGGCAGTGCTGGTAAAGGTCAATGCTCTTACAGTAGCTATTTCAATGAAATGGGACATTGTGTGAAAGGTCAAAGTTTCAAATTAGATTGAGAAAATGTTAACTAATTTGTATTGTGTTCAAGATGTCAAGGTAGAACCCCGAGGGTTCAACTCTTGCATGAACTCCACCCGGTTGTTGAAAGTCTGTGTGTCGCGTACTCACGGCCTCGGTGTGGACGGGGTGCACAGCGAAGAGCAGTGCTGTGACAAAGGCCAGGCGCCAGTCTTCAAACACGCAGCGCTCACACGTGTGCATGAGCAGGCAGGTTACAGCGCAGTGCAAACACACGTTGACGATGTGGAAATAGAGAGGTGTCATGCCGCCCAGCAGGATGTTCAACCTGACAGACAGAGAGAAATATTCAGCACTGTGAGATGAGATGGGAGCTACACTTGCATTATCTCTGGCTGTGTGAAAGTTCATGCATAAAAGATATCAGATATAATTAAAACTCATCCAAAAGAAAATACATACAGAGTGATGGATAAATAAGTACAGTCAATGTCATTGTTTTTTCCATAAACTCTAACCATGTACAGACAAAAAAGGGTCAACTTTATCTAAAACAATCGCTCAGCTTTATAACACTGTGGGATTATGGAGGGTATCTCCAAGGCAAATTAGCTTTTACATTTCCTGGACGAAGTGATTGTCTTATTATCCTGAACAGAATCTCATTCCATTTTCTGCAGTGCCATGAATTTCAAATAAAAGCATTGCTTTGAGAAAGACTGTCGGAATTCCGACACCAAATCACACCCTGCTTAAAGGGATTTACCAATTTAGCATGAACCTTTGTATCAGTAGAAACCCGGTAGTATTTCGGAATGACCGTGCTTCCCTCCCTCATGTCCCCCTGAGACAAGAGATCTATTGTGGGTCTGGTAAAAAATCTTCCGATGACCTAAAACGACGATGTTTGCGTCATCGGAAGATTTTTGCCCAGAGTCTGTGGACTACAGCCAGCTACCTCTGCATGTTTTCAACCCACCCATAGGGGGTTGGACTGTCTTTACTCGAAGCGAGGCGATCTCAGCCGGAAAAAAACGAGTCAGCCATCTTTGCTAAACAGGCTCTCTTTTCAGCAGCAAACTTTTACAACTGTTATGTGCATTCAAACAACATGTGTACCACCGGGATACATTGGTACAGATCGGAAAACGTTATTACAGAAGGAATACTCAACATACTTCGTGAGCTTCGCCTGCTACAGAGAACAGCACCTCAGCTGATGCCGCTAGCCAGGGAAAGGGACATCCAAAGCGGGCTAACGCTAGCCGGCCACCTGTCCCCTCAATCCTGCCTGCAAGTGTCTGCTCATTACACACTAAACTGGACTACATCCAACTTCAACAAAACTCAGAAATGGGGTGCTTATCCGACTACTGCTAACTGCTGGTGGAGTTTGTGACTGTTAAATGGCGACCATTCTACATTCCACGTTAATTCATGGCTGTGTTTATACTCTGTGTTTACAGCCCACCAAGCGCTAAGGCTAGTATGCGTTAGCTGAACTTTACGGAGCCTACAATGTGTGTGCACTAAATGTAGCCTGTTTCGTATGTCGTTTTTATATAATGTCGTTTTTATATATTTTAAATGTGTGACACCACTTGAGACACAGTGAAACCAAGGGGGCAAGACTGCCTCCTCAGAGTGAAGCCTCCTATGGCGCCATTTTGATGCTAATAAACCATCACCCCCCGTTGGCATCCCATTGACTGCCATTCATTTTGGCGTCACTTTGACAGCCAATAACTTTACATCTGAAGCATTTAAAGACTTAATTTGACCATTGTTTATTTCTAAAGAAACACGACAATGTATAAAAGGCTCCATTACCTTGTACCTCACGTTAAACGTAGCAGACGTTTTTATAAAAATAGGCTAACGTTTGTGTCATAACCACGAGACTTACTGTCTCATAGTAGAGGAATTACCGTATAGTACAGGAGAAGCTCGCAGGCATTTTGGACTTACATTAGCTGTTTACGTTTAATTGCTACTATTAACTAGCAGACATGGGGGACTCGAGTCACATGACTTGACTCGAGTTAGACTCGAGTCGCACATTTTAGGACTTGAGACTTGCTTGATAAACATTAATAAAAGACTCGACTTGACTTTGACTTGATATTCATGACTTGAGACTTGACTTAGACTTGAGTGAAATGACTTGAAATGACTTGATTTTCTGTTCAATAAATATATATTTTTTCCCCTCTGATATTGAGGAGGAGTTAACGTTACCATTTTAGTGCTGTTGCATGCACGGGAACCTGTTGATATGATGACGCGCCACGCGGCGGCAGACCTGCAGTAAACGAGACTGGCTACGGCTGTTATTTAATGTCATGGATTCCTCTGCACCGAAAATAATAAAGTTTGGCTATAAGGATTACACATCTGACCGGGGCAAAGAAGAAACGACCGGCAGTTTAAGGTCTGCAGTACAAAATATTCCGACGTCAACCACAACCGCGGCGAATTTCATCAGACACTTCAAATCGGGAAAGACTCAGGTTCCAGTCCCCATATTCAGCTGAACCACTATTTGGACGCTTGTGATGGACAGAACTCCCTTCAGTTTTGGGCCATGAATAAGCACCCCCTCCCCCCTTTGTTCAAGGTGGCGGTAAGAACGAATACAACTAGGCACACTGTTGCTCTCTCTCTCTCTCTCTCTCTCTCTCTCTCTCACACACACACACATGCAGACACACACACTTGCGCAGATTAAGTATGTGAATAAAGCTAGGCACACATACACACACAACGCACTGCACTCTCACACACACCACATGCACACATTCACTCACCAATATTAATAACTAACTCTCTCTCTCTCTCTCTCTCTCTCTCTCAAACACGCACACATTCACTCACAAATACACTGACAAATATTAACATATAGCCTACTATTCAATCTCTCCAAATTATGCAAAGGTGGTGGGATTCAGCTACTCTTAAAGAATATGTTTTTTTCTTTAAGAGAAGGAAAGGTTAAATGTGTTGAGACTTGCTTGTGACTTGCCCATGTGTGACTTACTCCCATCTCTGTTAACTAGCATTTTAGTTAGCAATAATTAGCCTGTGCCTATGTTATCTCCTTACATATACCTACGCTCTCCGTCTCTGATAGATTGGGAATGATTGAGATTTCTCTTGGCACAGCTACCAGAAGATTTACAACGTTCAGACATGTTGCTCACGTCACATCTACGTCATCAAGCTCAGTTTGCAGCTGCGCAGTAACGCTCAGCCATCACCGGAAAAGTGCTTCTAATAGACTTCACTCGTCTCCGTCCAGAGCAACGGGATATGTAGGTCCAGTTTATATACTGTCTTTGCGTGAAACGTTTCGTGTATATGGTTGAAATGACAATAAAACACAATTGAGTTGAGTTGAATGCCTCACTGTCTGTCTGTCTGTAAACGGTAGGCGTGGTTTGGGAATGGACTCATAAAGCAGCGAAGCAGGTGCATTCTGGGATTTGGTGTCTTTCATCCATATGAGCCAAAAATATATTTTCTGGCTTTTCTCGGCCTAGAAGGCACCAATTTCAATTTTGTTTTCACATTTCTACTACATAAGTGACCCAATTTAAAGATCTATTCAGCTTTCCAGCGGTGAAATATGCCTTTAAGAACTTCCAGCAGCTAATCCATCAGTGAAGAAGAACAGTGAAATGCAATTTTCACTTGGTTTATCATAATTGGTATTACACTGTCACAATTCCCTTTCCACCCAACAGAATATCAACAACCTGACGAAAGCAAACTCCGAAAGCACTGCAGTGGTTTAGGGTCCAGCTGCCATTCCATGATATTAGATTGTATTTTCTATCATGTTCATATCATTTTATTTGATCAGTGAAGTAGGAGACGTTTAAACTTCAGAAACAATAAATATGTGCATATTCATAGATTGTGGATTTTCAAAGAGGGACAAGGAGTAGATAGATTTTAAGAATATTTACCGAGGTAATTGAAGGGACAACATTTTTTGTTCAAACCCACAGCTTTATTTTACACCCTAGTAGTGATCCCAAAGATTTAAGGCGAGACACTACAGGTGAATAGGGTAAAACATTTAACTTACAGATATCACCATAAAACTTTACCAGTTGATTACTCACATGAATAGGAGAATAAAATGTATTGCAAGTTTTCTGTAATTATATGTTTAAATATGATAATCAGGCTATATCTAATTAAATATGCGCTAATTTGCATATATTTTGAAGTGACGAATCTGACCATTGAAAAAGCAAGGTTCAAAATTATTATTGCATTTTGTTTATATATTCAATGCAAAGACATTTACAAAGGGGATTATGAATATCTCCTTTTGTCACCCAGTAAATCAGAAAATACTTCCAATAGCCTTAAAAAATGGATTTTTACCCCATAAAATGTCATATAAATCAGGCCAAGAATGAAATGTCAACAAATCCCTCTGTAAAAACCTTCAAAATACAGTTAGGAATACGACTGTGAAGTTTGGTGTATGTAGGTGCTACAGAAGTGGAAAATCGTCACTAGGAGTGTGAGAAAAAAACTAATTTTGAGAAAACGGCATTTAAAGATTTTTATGGCAAAATTCCACTAATTTCTATTGAAAGTCATGAATTACAAACAAAATATGCTTTAGGTCCAAGTAAGATCCATGTATCACACTGTTTAACATCCAAAACTAATTATTTCTTCATCCATCACTGATCATAACATCAAAACAACACATCAACATGGCCGTCAACTGAACACCATTACATCACAAACTTCAAACTGACACATCACAATCACTACACAGCCTAGTCTCCCCAATTTACTTTACGGTCTACATATCCATGCCAGCACCATATGTAGGGCCCTCCTCCATCTCCTGCTGCTGTCTTTTCACTTTTTTGGCTGTGCTTACACTTTTACGGCTCCGCTTTGCACTGGTGGAATGGATCGGCTTTTGAGACCCTAACCATGTCGTCATCCTTCATTACATTGACAGTCTGTGCTCTGAAGCCACAATTTCTCCATCACAGCCAGCATGGCAGAGGCAACCTCATTACATATAGAAATAGCCATGCTGGCTGCAGCCTCAACCCTGCTTTTCCCCCACACATATATGGGCATATAAGACATATGTCACTGGACATCCAGTGATACACTGGGATGAGCTTCTGATGAATCATTCAAAAGACCAATATTTAGAACAATGGAGAAAGCAAACAAAGTAGACTAAATGGTTATTTGACAGATTATCTGAACACTGTCAGAGATACAAAGAAGAGACTGATCCTGACTAAACAGGCTCAGTGACCACTAACTGGGTCAGAGATGCACTTCCTCCTCCACTGGGAAAAAGTCTGTTCACTAAGAGATTTACACTTTGGAAAAATAGCCAAAAAAATAAAACTTCCCAAAGTTAACACCAGAAAAGAAGGTGGTAGTTCTCCTAGGAGAAGGAACAGCAGCTCCACTGGCAGCTATATATGGATCTGCCTGACACAACCTGAGGGACTCACCACCACTTTAGGATCCCAAGATTACAGATTTGTTTAGTATTGTATAGTAATTATATTAGAATAGTATATATGTGACACCTACATATTTAATATATGACATGTAGGCTATGAATTGATGAGTAAACTGCTTTGAGAGAGACAGAGACAGAGACAAAGACAGAGAGAGAGAGGTGTGTGTTTCTCATTACCTCCGCTGTCTGTTTTACGAACGACAGTTTACACATCGTCGTACTATGTGATGACATTTCATCATCTGCTGTCCTAGTTTGTAATCCACTGTGTCTTCTTGCTAATGACAACTGTTATCGTCTTCTCTGAGATGATTTTCGGCGCAGCTACCGCGGAAACTGTTAGAGCACGTCATGTGACGATTCTGAACGAATCACATTGTCAGAAATTGGCATCAGCCAATGAGATTGCACATTTAGAGTTAAATCCGCCCTTTTATTTTCACGATTGGTTGCTGATAAAAAGGAAATGACCATATTTGGATCCGACAGCATTGTACAGCAGAGAGAGAGCTTTCCAACGGTATATGAGATGACAGGGTGCAGACAGCGATCACAGAGCAGCGCGATGATTTGGAACGCCAACTTTTGTTGAATTTAGGCGAAATTTACCGACGCAAACACACATAGTAAAATAAAGACCTAAATGTGTATTTCGGACTTTAATTCACCACAAGTCTGAAAGAATACATGTTATTGAAGACAAATAGCACAAAATCTCAAAATTGACCAGTGAAAAAAAAATGATGTTTTTGCCTGCCGTGTCTCGCCTTAATCAACCAAAATTAACATCAAGTTTTGGGTTTGAATATCAAACTCAGGTTGAACATCACACAGCTTCAATGTAGTTAGAACAAGATTAGTCTATATCGATGGGTTCTGAGAAAGAGAGAGAGATCTTTCTTTTGGATTTGGAATAGCAAAAATGCATTATAGACTGAATCTAAACGAAATTGGAGTTGTGAGGAAATTATTATTGTTGAGTTTTTCCTTGCCACTGTTGCACTAGTGCTTGCTCTTGGGGGATTTGTTGGGTTCTTTGTAAATTATAGAGTGTGGTCTAGACCTACTCTATCTGTAAAGTGTCTTGAGATAACTCCTGTTATGATTTGATACTATAAATAAAATTGAATTGAATTGAATTATTGCTTTCATGTAGCAACAAATACATATATGTTTTTTCTCCAGTACCTATAACAAAACCGATAGAGCTTAACGATGCTCTGGTCTTTCATAATTTACCCCCGGGGCCCATTTAAAGATGCAGTACGTACGACTTCTAAAACTACCTTTCTGTCATATCTGCTGAAACTGACCCGATGTTCCAGTAGAACTACATGAAGCAGGCCATTTAAAATAAATCCAGCTCCTCTGGCTCCACCTACAGCCTGTAGTGAGATTTGCAAAAATCCACCGCTCCCTGTTCAGATGCACCAATCATGGCTAACTGTGTGTCAATCACTGCTCATGCACACACATTCATTCTCCCTTGTGGGGGAGGGGCTTAGGAAACTGTTTGGCCTCTAGCAGAAAGGGGGCAGGGACTGAGAAGTTGTTGATGTTCAAATTATTGAGCTAAGTCCTGGATCTTCACAATCCTACCTACAGCACCTTTAATACCGGGGTTCGATACCTATCCCTATTCGTCCCCTTCCTCTTCCTTTGTGTTGGTGTTCTAACCTCTGGTGGATTTGTGAGGACTCTGGTTAACTGCTCCTCAGATCTCTGCAGGGTAAATCCAGACAGCTAGCTAGACTATCTGTCCAATCTGAGTTTTCTGTTTTACGACTAAAACTACTTTTGAACGTACACGTTCCACCAAAACAAGTTCCTTCCTGAGATTATATTGCAGAGGCACCGTGGCTCCGTCCGGAGCTTAGCACCGCCCAAGAGGATTCTGATTGCTTTAAAGAAATGCCAATAAACCAGAGCACGTTTTTCTCCCATCCCGGAATACTGTGTGTACTAGCAAGACCCTCCTCCGCAGCGCTGTGGAGGAAGGTCTGGCAATGCAAGACTAGAACAAGATAAAAAAAAATGTTATACTGACAGAGTGGAATATTATTTTTCCTACCTTAGCGCTACTGACAAGGGAAAAGGGCGAGCTGAACAGAGTAGAGCTTCACATCTGAACTCCTTATTTCTGATTGTAATCAGTTCTAATGGGGTCCTCTGTGAGCCCTCGTCTAGTGTATTATGTGATGGAGGAGACTCTGGCCTCCACTATCCCTCTTTTATTCATAATTCAATGAGGATGATATAAAAAGCTGCTTGAGCTTGCAGAGAGCACATTAACCCTCACCATTATCTCACCCTGACCTTAGCTGATGCTGATTGGCTCTAATGCTGATGCTGAGATGAGTGTGGAGCAAGTGAAGGGCTCTGAGATAAATTTCCCAGAGGGCCGGCCAGGGTCTTCGACCCATCTGCGATGTGAAGGCTTCAGAGGAATTCAAATTTCTCATTTGAGGCATTTAGCTGATGTGCTTATCCAAAGAGTGTTACAATAAGGGCGCAGGTCAGGGTCCAGTGTCCCGCTCAAGGACATTTTGGCTGGCTGCTGGAGGGATCTAATCTGTGTCCTTTTAGTGATGGGCCTGTATAACCACTACTCTCAAACATGAATAACAATGAGCCTGACCGGGCCTGTTAGGGATGGAACGGTTCAAGTAAAAAACCCAAACTGTTCGGTCCGCCAGTCACAGTTCGGGGCATGTATGTGTTGTTCGGTTCATTTTAGCCTCACAAATTTCAGTCAAAAAGGCTTGTTCAGAATTCTTTTTCAGATAAAGTTATTTGGGGGGGGGGGCAAAAGCCATAGTGAAACTGCAGTTGGCTGGATGAGTTTGTCTCTGTCGGCTGTATGGGAGCATTAACATTGCCGGACTATGACGAGTGACGGCCGTGAATGAATGCTCAGCCAGCTGGTGCCTTTACTAGAGTGTTTGTGTTATGAACGCTCACAAAATGTTTACCTTTATCAAATCGCCTGAAAACGACACCTGGCTGCTACAGTATAACCATACAGACCTCTACAAACATCAGACTGCTCGCTTTTAACTCAACATTTCTCCGTTCTTGGCTGATATGGACGACGTAGCACTGTGTAAATTAGCCAGCGGCTATGTTAGCAGCTTAATCCAGACAAAACACCACAGTGAATTACAGCCTGCATGCACGAATCCCAAAATATAAAAATCAAATACCTACCCATCGAATGAATATTCGGATCCAGCCCTATTTCATTGTATTTGAGTCTGGTGCTGGTTGAGCTTATGCTTTACTTTAAGTATCAGCCTTGGTCTACATATAATGTGGCCATGTTTAAATAAAATGAACAAAGCTGCATTTTATTTGCACTAATTAGAAAACCTATTCTTTCAATAATATTTGACAAGGAAGAAGTGTTGTTCCTTATGTTTTTAGCCAGAATTTTGTTAAGGGAAACCTGTCACTTTTTTTGACGGCAGGGGCGGTGGCGGGGACGGGGGCGGCGGCGGCAGCAGCGGTGGCAGCAGCAGCAGATGATTTCCCGTACTTTCCCCTATACTGGAGACTGAGCCATGACCCAAAGGAAGGTTGCAAGAATACTACAACAAATAGGGCTGGGACGATATGCTTTTGTCCCGATTCGATTCTTTCACAATAATTGGGTGTCGATTTGATTTGTATAGCTTCTTTCATTTATTGCGATTCTAGAAGTATTGCAATTCGATAGTATTGCGATTTTCGTTTCCTCCTTTAACAACAACAAACAACAACAAATTATAGAATGTGGTCTAGACCTACTCTATCTGTAAAGTGTCCTGAGATAACTCTTGTTATGATTTGATACTATAAATAAAATTGAATTAAATTGAACAAAAACAAAAGCTGAATAATACACTTCTAGACAATATATCATGAGACTTTTCTAAAAACGAATTGTTTTCTAAGAAGAATGCATATCAGATGTCACTCAGCCAGTCTGACATTTATTTCATTTGCATTTTCTGCTTCCCCTCTGTTTTGCTGGAAACATATGATGCAGTCCCTGTCAGCGGTACCATATAGACAGAACATATATAGGTGAATCCTTGGTAAAAAAATAAATAAAATAAATAAAATAAATAAAATAAATAAAATAAATAAAATAAATAAATGTATATAACAACCCCAAATGAGAAAAAAACGAAAGTAGTGATTACTAAATGTACTTTGACTTGTATTTCATTGCAGACAATACAACAGCACATAATTTAATGTGTTCCTCGTGATTATTATTTTTTTTTTCAAAAAAACAAAATTCCTATTTTGGTTCTTGCAACATATTTCAAAAAAAGTTGGAACAGTAAAGCATTTACCACTTTGTAATGTTGCCATTCCTTTTCACAACACTTAAAAGACGTTTAGGGACTGAAGACACCAAGTGATGAAGTATTTCAGGTGTAATTTTGTCTCATTCTTGCTGCAAACAAGTCTTAAGGTGGGCAACAGTACAGGGTCTTCGTTGTCGCATTTTGCGCTTCAAAATGCGCCACACATTCTCTATTGGAGACAGGTCGGGACTACAGGCAGGCCAGTCAAGTACCCGTATCCTCTTCCTCCGCAGCCAGGACTTTGTAATGTGTGCAGAATGTGGTTTTGCATTATCTTGTTGAAATATGCATGGACGTCCCTGGAAAAGATGTCTTCTTGCAGCATATTGTGCTCCAAAATCTCTATGTACTTTTCAGCATTAATGGTGCCATCACAGAAGTGCAAGTTACCTTTGCCAAGGGCACTGACACAACCCCATACCATGACAGACCCTGGCTTTTGGACTTGTTGCTGGTAACAGTCTGGACGATCCTTTTCGTCTTTGGTCCGGAGCACACGGCGTCCATTTCTCCCGACAAAAACCTGAAATACTGATTCATCTGACCACAGTACACGTTTCCACTGTGTGATGGTCCATCCCAGATGCCTCCGAGCCCAGAGAAGTCGACGGCGCTTCTGGACACTGTTAACATAGGGCTTCCTTTTGGCACAGTACAGTTTTAACTGGCATTTGTGGCTGTAACTACGTATTGTGGTACTTGACAAAGGTTTGCCAAAGTAGTCCTGAGCCCATGTGGTGATATCGCTTATAGATGAATGACGATTCTTGATGCAGTGCCGCCTGAGGGATCGGAGATCACGGTTGTTCAGCTTAGGCTTGCACCCTTGTCCTTTACGCACTGAAATTCCTCCTCATTCCTTGAATTTTTTAATTATGTTATGCACTGTTGTAGGTGAAATAAGCAAATATCTTCCTATCTTTCTTTGAGGAACATTGTTTTTAAACATTTCAATAATTTTCTCACGTATTTGTTGGCAAACTGGCGATCCTCGGCCCATCTTTGCTCCTAAAGGACTAGACCTTTCTTGGATGCTGCTTTTGTACCAAATCATAATTACAATCACCTGTTGACATCACCTGTTTCAAATCACATCATTATTTAACCAATTTACCTGATTACTAGCCGTTAATTGCTCCTGTCCCAACCTTTTTTGGAAAGTGTTGCAGGTCTGAATGACAGGAAAGGATGTATATTTACAAATTAAATTAGGTTAACCAGACAAAACATGAAATATTTTGTGTCCACATTGTCTGCAATGAAATACAAGTCAAAGTACATTTAGAAATCACTACTTTCTTTTTTTATTTGTGTTTTTCATACTGTCCCAACTTTTTCTGATTTGGGGTTGTATATATATTAGGGCTGGGCGATAAAACGATAACGATATGTATCACGATAGACATGTAATCAATATCAATAAAAATTGCGCTCGATAAAAGTTCGATAATTTTTTTTTTTTTTTTTTTTTTTTTCTTCGTCGGAAGAAACCAGAGGTTTCAAAGCAAGTTTGGTTGCATGAACAAAGGCACTCGCTCTCTGGTAGCCTAGCAACGTAGGGAGTGACACGCTAACAGCCAATCATGTAACAGTATTGTGTTTGGTTGCGCCATATCGTTGTCTCGTGTTGGAGCAGAGCACCACGGAGAGGTACTCTCAGTGCTTTATGACGGTAAAAGCTAAACGGTACAAATAAATAACGGAGGCAGTGGCATATCATATAGGCAAAGACATGCTTCCGCTGAGCACTGTTGAGAAGCCAGGTTACCACCCCCCCACCATGTACGGTTTAGGCTGTACCGTGACTGTTAGACGGAGAAAAATAATAACTGTTACTGTACTGTATCACGTTAGTTTTTTATGTTACAGATGTAAAGTCTACCTCAGTTTTATTTCAATTTCTCCTATGTTTACAAAACACTGCACATATTTTCAAACACTTCATTCACCAGAAGTGTTCATTGTGATTTTAGACTTATGTTTCCATTTGAATTATTTGAGTGTTTTCCATGGTTGTGTTGACATTTCTGCTTTTATAACTGAGAGGATTATAATCGGAGGAAGTTTAAGCTTAAAATAAAAACGTTTAAATTGAATACATTTTTTTCTCCTGGTCCTTATTTTAAATAGGTCATAAAAAATATCAATAATTATCGATATCGACTGATATGAAACACTTATATCATGATACAGTTTTCAGCCATATCGCCCAGCCCTAATATATATATATATATATATATATATATATATATATATATATATACTGTATATATTTATATCAATTCTAGGGGAAAACATTGATTTTAAAAATCATCGCAAAAAACATCATGATAGATACGATTTGGGATTTTTTTTCCCACCCTTAAAAATAGGTTATTAAATGTTCTGGAGAGCATAACATCAGCAGTTAACAGATCCCTGCAATTTCAAATAAGCTGAATAAAACACTGCAGGCAAAGAGGGCAGACAACTGAGGGTAAAAATGCTTAGATAAGCTTTGAATATGGGATAAACAAAGTCCATTTTCTGAAATAAAGGTTGACATAGGCTATATTTAAACATCCTGGCTGACAGAATGACACCACGTCCCTAACTGGATCCTTGAACTTTAGGTAATAACTTTTTTTCTTCTGAAGAAAAGTTTTGATTTCTGAAGGAACAGACTACTGACTGCTAGATATTAAGCTAAGTACTTTATTTGGGTTTTTTGCTGCTTCTTCTACTTCTCTACTTTCTACTGCTGTTGTGTTTTTTGTTGGATTGGTTGTGTTGTTAGGCATAATTTAGTGGTTGTTCTTAAAGTGAAACTAGTTAGTGTGAAGTGTGAATTTGGGGAGTGGAGGTTAACGACTCTCAGGTGCTTTTGACTGATTAGCCAGGGTGTGGCCTCCCCACCTGTTGCCAACACCAATCTCCTCCTTGTATTTAATATTGGCATTTGCGTGAAGCGGCAGCCTCATCGGACAAAGACTCGGAGGACAAAGACAAAGGAGTCTACGCAGGAGTCTTCATGGGAGGCTAAGTGGGAAGTTAAGTGGGCTTGATATCTCATATCTCACTTACACTGATCGGTGTCTTTATCCAGAAATGTGCTGCTTCTCCATCCCTGTCCGTGTTTCCTCTCGGAGATACTACAAACCACGCATTAGCTCGCAACATTTCCACAACCTCTACTCTCTTACCTATCCAACCCGTTCCACACACACTCAACACCTTGTTGCAGGAGGCCTGTGGAACTGCCAGTCTGCCACTCGCAAGACTGAGTTCATCTCTGGCCTTGCCAGCCTCAAATCACTTGACTTCCTTGCTCTCACTGAGACCTGGATTACACCAACAAACACGTCCACCCCTGCTGCTCTCTCTTCTGCCTACTCTTTCAGCCACACACCAAGACCCACTGGTAGAGGGGGGGTACAGGCCTGCTCATTAACCCCAAGTGGAGATTCTCTCTCTACCCACTGCCACAGTTCACTTCACTCTCTTTTGAACTTCATGCTGTCACCATAACGCATCCGGTACAACTAGTCACCATTGTTATCTACCGCCCACCAGGTCCTCTGGGGGAGTTTTTGGAGGAGCTGGATGTCCTTCTTTCAAACATCCCTGAAACTGGCCCTCCGCTGGTACTTCTGGGCGACTTCAACATCCAGACCGAGAAGTCAGCTGCCTTTCTTCACCTTCTCTCTTCTTTTGCCCTCTCACTCTGTCCTTCACCACCCACTCACAAAGCTGGCAACCACCTAGATCTCATATTCACCAGAAACTGCTCTACATCCAACCTCACTGTTACTCCACTCCATACCTCAGACCACTTCTTCATCTCTTTCTCTCTGCCACTCTCCCAAGCTCACAACCTGATCTCAAGAAACACTATACCTGTCCGCCGTACGGGCAGCGGAAAGGAAATGGCGGAAATCTAAACACCCTGATGATCTTCTTACCTATCAGTCTCTTCTTTCCTCCTTCGCTGCCTCTATTTCTGCAGCAAAAAGCTCTTTTTATCAAACCAAAATTGAATCCTCTTTCTCTAACCCCAAAAAACTTTTTTCCATCTTCTCTAACCTGCTAGATTCCCCCAGTCCACCTCCTCCCTCCACCCTCCTACCAACCCACTTTGTCAACTACTTTGTAAAAAAGATAGATGACATACGCTCTTCATTCTCCACCACACCTTCTGAAATCACCTTACCATCCATCACATCCAGTTCTCTCTCCTCTTTCACCCCTCTATCTCCAAATCAAATTCTTACTTTGATTACTTCTGCCCGCCCAACCACCTGCCCCCTGGATCCTATCCCTTCTCACCTTCTCCAGTCCATTGCTCCTGACCTCCTTCCTTTCCTCACTCATCTCATTAACATCTCCTTGTCAACTGGCTGTTTCCCCGATGCCCTCAAGGAGGCAAGAGTGACCCCACTACTCAAAAAACCAACACTTGATTCCTCTGATGTAAATAACTATAGACCCGTCTCCCTTCTTCCATTTCTATCTAAGACTCTTGAGCGTGCCATTTATAACCAACTCTCTACCTATCTCCACCAGAACAACCTTCTTGATCCCCACCAGTCTGGCTTCAAGGCTGGTCATTCAACAGAAACTGCCCTCCTTGCTAACATCTAAAACATGATTCACTCAGTGTTTTTTTGTGATATGTGAAATACTTTGAATGAGTAGGCTAGACTACGTATTTCTGCTAACAGTTGAGTCTGTTAATGTGGACAAAGGACACAATCCTGTTCTCACTGCTATGCAGCTCAAACCACCTCCAAATGCGTTTTTTGCGAGCCAATCTCAATGCGTCCTGAGAGTGTTTTCACCTGTACTAAGAGCTGTCCACTTGTGATCTGATTACTCAGGACGGATGTATGGGCTGAAATATGTGCCACCAGAAACTGAATTTGAATCACATAATTTGAAATTGTATTGTTTAATTTGAATCAATGCATTGAAAAACTGAATCTGAATTGTATAATTTGAAATTTAATTTATTTGTTTGGAACTGAAATTTGATCCTCACTGAAAATTCAACTCTCTATGTATCTTCACATTCAGTTCTCAAAATTCAGATTCAGTTCTCAAAATTCAATTTCAAGTTACTGAGACTGACGTCCGGGTAGTTGGAGGATGAAGGAAGAGCAATCGAGCGTAGATCAATATAGTTCAGTGGCGCAGGATGATGCCAGACTGTTGTGCTGCTTATGGATGTTTGAACGAAAGAAATGAAAAAACCAAACAGCAAGGGATAACATTTCACAGGTGAGAATGTGTTTTATGATATATATGCCACCTTTGACCTGCAATCTGAGCTCCGGCGGCGTCGGGAGACGGAGAGTTCCGTGGCCGACGGCAGCGCGTCTCTTCCCCCGGGCAGGAACACAGCTTCACCTCGCTGCACCCAACCCCGCTGATCCAGATGCGACCGGCCAAAGACAGAGTGGGGATCGGGAGTATCTCCCATGTAGTCCAGGATGACCTGTACGTAGATTTCGGCAGGAAGTTCCACTGCGTTTGCCAGCGGCCGGAGAGAAACTAGCGGGGCAGCAGAGTCCGTCTGTGGCTGTAGGATCTGGAGCTCACTGTCCGCTTCCTGAGAACCAAAACCGACACCAGCTGCTGGAGGCTCAGGCCGTTCTGCTGGGTCCGCTGCGGGAAGGGAATCCCGGGAGAACCAGAACCAGGACGGAGCGGGGGAGACTGTCACAGCCTGCTGAAGTTTAAATCACAGGTTTCCTAAAGGGAGTCTGGCGGGACTCGGACTGTGCACAACGAAACATGACTTTAAGTCGTATTAAATAAATAAATAAATACATGCATATATGGATATGTAATAAATGAATAAATAGCGGAGGAGTGAGCCTGAACATTTCAGTCTGTTTAAACTTCACTTTGAAGCAGAAACTCTTAGTTCAGAAGTTTCCGTTTGGACTCAGATCTGTGAACTGATTATAATAAATATTATTTGTATTAACACATTGATTAGTCTCTTTGTTTTGTTTGTTACTGCACATGATGATAAAGCTACACTTTTAAATCACAAACAAAACTAACTTTAATATTTATATAAACGCTCTAAGGAATGAGACAAATGATCCGATATTAGAGTTAGATGATGGGGACTTTATTAACACATTCGTTCCAATGAACAGCAGTAGCCAAGGCAACGTCTAGTCAGAGATACACTGAACTCTATCTATTGATCTGCGCTCGATTGCTCTTCCTTCATCCTCCAACTACCAAGATGTCTGTCTCAGTAACTTGAAATTGAATTTTGAGAACTGAATCTGAATTTTGAGAACTGAATGTGAAGATACATAGAGAGTTGAATTTTCAGTGAGGATCAAATTTCAGTTAAAAACAAATAAATTCAATTTCAAATTATACAATTCAGATTCAGTTTTTCAATACAATGATTCAAATTAAGCAATACAATTTCAAATTATGTGATTCAAATAAAAACATTTAATGCAATTATTCAAGTTTAGCAATTCAAATTCAAATATAAATGATTCAAATTCAGTTTCTGGTGGCACATATTTCAGCCCATGCAGATGTTTATTCCAGGTTTAAAGGGGGCCTTAATCACAGCAATGCTTTGAGATAATAATAATTTACAGTTTCCCCCAGGTTGAGAATTTACTTGTGGTGGTGGGTGGTGCAGGATTTACATATTAGCTAAACTGGACTAAAAATGATACAGATGAAAATATTGCGACACTATGCGGCATCTGACACAATTTCAGGGTAGTTATTAAGGCTGCACGATATGAGGAAAATATACAATATTCCCTAACGTTGTTGAATATCGCGATAATGATATAACTTGTGATAAATAAACAGATATTACAATGTAGCCTACTCAGTTCTGCATTTCTGCTGCTTTCAATATTTTGCTAAAATACAACAAATTGCTCATTAAATTTTAAACAAAAAAGTGTAGCCAAGTGTAGCCATTTAATTGACAAAGCACAAGCTTTGTCAATTAAATCATTTTTTTTTTGCCAAATGTTAACGGTTCAGCAGATAAAATACCTGTAATACTGTACTATGATCCAACAGAAAGTTACATGTTATCATTAATCTCAACACTGTTCCCTCCTAACTCCTGTTTAATCATGTAAGACTAGGGCTATCTAAAGTTAATTCTTGTTCATTTTGTTGGTCAGATCATTGTTTGCATTTTGAAGTGTATTAATCCGTGATTTGGGGATCCTAAACATGCTGTTCTGTACTATATATGTCCTGTGACACTCATTTATTCAGATCTCATCTGAGCAGATTTCTGTCATTCAAACACCTCTGAGTTGTAGTTTAAAACTTTTACAGACAATTTAATAGCGGTGACCCCGAATAGTCGAAGATTCGATGCATCGATATGCGGAGCCTGATTCGACCACCAATCTCACAGTCGAATCTTCGCGGGTGTTATTATGAAACGAGGATCATACCATTTTGGCAATATGGGGGTGCTCAATGTCTAATTTAATTTCACACAGAACTACTGGTTTTGTACAGTTATATTAAGTTATATACAGACTTTAATTATGATAATGCTGTAAAAAAAAAAAACGTGAAAAGAAAGAAGCGTTCAATTAATATTTTTTACGTGTGTGTGTGTGTAAATCCAACCACCCTGTGACAGATTTAAGTTTCACTTTCCCTGATCTGTGACAGACGAGGAGCATCTTGGCAGCAGGGATTAACGTTAGGCTACTTAACAATGTCTGGAAAAAGAAAATCTAAAGTGTGGATGCACTTTGAAATGGTAAAAGATGATCCAAAAAAAGTAAAATGCAAGTTGTGCCAACAGCTCATGTCCTACCACTCGTCAACAACAAACATGGCTTTCCACTTAAAACGGGTACGTTTATTACCAATAAAGACGGTTCACTCTTTCATATATAATGGCGCTTTTAATTTACGAATAGCAATATCATATGTTGGGACTTAAAATATGTTCGTCTTTTTTCTAGATCCACCCACAGTATCAGACTGATGACGGCAGTTCATCGGCTGGCTCCTCGTTCGGGCTTCCTCACACCACCACCAGTGTCTAGACTCCATCAGGGGGAGGTCTTCGGCTCCGACCCCTTCTAATATATTATTGTATTAATATATTTGTGATGGAGTCTAATCTCCAAACACCATTCATGTCAAGTTATACTTGTGAATAAATTTTGCGTTTTTGCAACAAAGTCTCTCCTGATTGAAACTGGCCCAAGACCCATCATGGGGAACTGTACAGGGAGTCCATTGTGCGGGGCATACACTGTAATTGTGCATTAACAGCGCATTAAAGAAAGATCCCGTGTGTCGCACTGTTGCTGCTGCAAGGCGCATTGTTTCACACTTCAAAAAAAGCGCAAAGGCCACCACAGCACTTGCAGAAAAACAAAGAGAACTGAATGTTGCAGAGCATAAAATTGTGCAAGATGTTGCCACTTGATGGAATTCTTGGAGAGATGGATTTTATGCTCGATCGCCTGTTAGAACAAAGGGGTGCAGTTTCAGCTGTGCTGACGGATTCAAGTGTCAGCAAACGGTCCGACCGTGATCTAGAGCTCACAACATCCCAGTGGAGAATGGCAGAGGACATAGTCAATGTTCTCAAGCCAATGATCAAACTGACAGAGCTTTTGTCACAAGATATGAACACATCTCTGTCTGCCACTGTTCCGATGCTTATGAACATTAAGAAACGACACTTGGTGGTAAATGAAGACAACAGCGCTGTTACTAAGACCCTCAAGATTACCCTGACCGAGGAGAGTGACAGACGATGGGAGCTTAAAGGCCGTCTTTTGGAGAGCAGTGTTTATATCAAGGCTGCAATTCTTGACCCACGTTTTAAGAAGCTTTCTTTTTTCACTGATGATGAGCAAAGGAATGAGGCGTATACTAGGGCTGGGCGATATGGCTGAAAACTGTATCACGATATAAGTGTTTCATATCAGTCAATATCGATAATTATTGATATTTTCTATGACCTATTTAAAATAAGGACCAGGAGAAAAAATGTATTCAATTTAAACGTTTTTATTTTAAGCTTAACCTTCCTCCGATTATAATCCCCTCAGTTATAAAAGCAGAAATGTCAACACAACCATGGAAAACACTCAAATAATTCAAATGGAAACATAAGTCTAAAATCACAATGAACACTTCTGGTGAATGAAGTGTTTTAAAATATGTGCAGTGTTTTGTAAACATAGGAGAAATTGAAATAAAACTGAGGTAGACTTTACATCTGTAACATAAAAAACAAACCTGATACAGCACAGTAACAGTTATTATTTTTCTCCGTCTAACAGTCACGGTACAGCCTAAACCATACATGGTGGGGGGGTGGTAACCTGGCTTCTCAACAGTGCTCAGCGGAAGCATGTCTTTGCCTATATGATATGCCACTGCCTCCGTTATTTATTTGTACCGTTTAGCTTTTACAGTCATAAGGCACTGAGAGTACCTCTCCGTGGTGCTCTGCTGCTTGTGCGGGGTTCCAGCTGCAGATGTTGTTGGACGTTGCTGGCGAATACGGCTGTGCTCCAAACGGTGAGCGCGGCTAAGGTGGTAAAACAGGTTTGCGGTGCGGACGATGGTCTTGCATAATTTGCAGACGACATTGGTCTGACTACGGTCAGACTTATAAAATCCAAAAAACTGCCATATTGGCGAGCTGACGTTTCCCGTTTCATCAAGAACTTCCGCGCTCGCTGCAGCACGCATTTTCCACTTATCACTCCATCATTTATATACTGTCTATGCTTATCACTCCACGCCGCTTCTGTTATTGAAGAATCCAACACGAGACAACGATATGGCGCAACCAAACACAATACTGTTACATGATTGGCTGTTAGCGTGTCACTCCCTACGTTGCTAGGCTACCAGAGATTGAGTGCCTTTGTTCATGCAACCAAACTTGCTTTGAAACCTCTGGTTTCTTCCGACAAAGAAAAAAAAGTATCAAACTTTTATCGAACGCATTTTTTATTGATATTGATTACGTGTCTATCGCGAGACATATCGTTATCGTTTTATCGCCCAGCCCTAACGTATACTGTGGTGGAAAATCTGGCTGAGAGTTTAGCTGCCAGGCCTGTACAGGAGGTAGGTGATGACAGTGAATTGGTGGAGGAGCGTGATACTGCAGGCCCTTCAAGACAAGAAAAAGAGAAAGACCAAATGATGTCGATGCTGTTTTCCAGTGATGAAGAGGAGCAACAGCCAGGGGACAGTGAGATGAGGGCTTATTTAAAGGACACTACAAAAAGCAGTACAGGACCACTGGAATGGTGGCAAAAGAACGAGAAGAGATACCCAAAGCTGTCCAGGGTCGCAAAGAGATTCCACAGCATCCCATCTACCTCCACACCATCAGAAAGAATTTTCTCCAAGGCTGGATTTATTATCAGTAAAACCAGGAGCGCACTGCTGCCGGCCAACGTTAACAAGTTGGTTTTCATCGCACACAATTTGAAAAGACTAAAACGCACACAAGCAGAGTGAAAGATTGGATTTCTTTCGATCGGGTAGGGTACAAGTGTTTTCAAACATTTCAGCCGTTTGTTGTGAACATGTTTAGCTAAAAACTGCCAGTTTAGCGTTTATTGTTTCGGCAGTTAAAAGAGAAAGTTCACAATTCTAGCTAAACTTTCGTTGTTTTAATAATTTATTTATTTTTATTTTATTTACTGATCACTCAGAGTTACCTAATTTAACTGTGGCTTGTGTTTTTTTTATGTTCCCCTGCCCTTTGGCATTTTGCACACATTTATTACGCTGCCTGTGACTTGAGTCTGACTTTATTTCGTTTTTATTTTATTTTTTTATTAATTAGAAATGTATATTCTGTTCTAATTTAATTCTGTAAATTAATGCTTTTTATTGTTTTTCGTTGTGTCGATGTTGCGCTGCACTGAAAGCATGCTGGCACAGGCAATTTTTCTGATTTAATTTAATTTCGCAAAATGTGAAATACAAATCCTGTCTGCAGTCAGTGTGTTCTTTTCCTCTCTAGGCAGGTATTTTTTTAGGTTTATTTATCAAAATGTTATTTTGTATATTTCTGTGATGTTCTGTATTTCGATCGCGGCTTTAAAATGTTATGAGTAACGTTTTATGAATGTTTATCCACCACATTACCTTTTATTTAAACCGAAATAAGAAAGCCATTGTCAGTTCGTCTGTCAGTTGGCAGGCAGTTTTGGTCGCTTTATTAAAAGTTGTTGCTGTGTGCAGTGTGTAAAAGAAAATAAAAAAATTGTTTTACCCTCCTGCTGACTAGTGTCATGCCCCTCCCAACCCATTCACACACACACATAGATGATTCGACAATCAGTCGACTATAGAAAGATTCGACAATTCTGATTTGAATGTGTAAATCCTTAGTCGGGGACACCCCTACAATTTAATAGAATTAAGGGTTTTATTCGGGTTTGAGTCCACAAATACAGTTAATTAAGGGTGCTCCGATCAGGATTTTTGGGGCCGATCACCGATCACCGATTGCTGGAAGACGTATCGGCCGATACCGATCACTTTTATGAACTGAAAATTACGCCATTACATAACAGTCACACATGTTTAGAGAATGTATCAGTAACTGTTTGGCTTTCTGTCCTAGCTCAAAATCTAAAAAATGTCCTTTCAATCACTGCAGACATTTCTTCAGCACACACAGACACACACAGTCAGTCACACACACACACACCGACACACACACACCAACACACACACACCGACACAAACACACGGGGAAGCAGCTGTTTGAGCGGCGCCGGAGCTGCTAGCTACACGACTCCGCTCTGCCTTAGCGTTAGCTAACTTTGAAAACTCCTCATCATCCTTTCCGTGACTAACCTTCAAATGTCTGATGAGGTTGGTGGTGTTGAAATGTCTTTGGAGCTTTCCGCCTCGGTACAGACGTTGCTAATCGCTAATGTATTGTCTTTTTCCCAGATAGCAATGAAGGCCCGTTCACATAGGACGCGGCATGCGCTGCGCTCGCCGCTAGGTTGTCCTATTCCCAAAATAACTTTTGTTGTGCTTGCCGCGGGGCTCAGCGGGCTCAGCGCAGAGGAGGCAGAGTTTCGAAATTTACGTCATACATGCGACAATATTTAAATTCACGTCACGTCTGCGTCCGGTGTTGACATCAGATGTGCGTTACATACGACATTGTGTATACACCTGTGATTTGGTGGCGAAGAGGTTTCTTTCTGTCAACCAAAAGAAAGCCTTGGAAGTTGCCCTGATTGAGAGGAGGAGAAGACGGAGGAAGGCAGCCACAGCAACAAGGGTGTGGGTGAAGGAGCTCCGCACTTTGACCGGTTCCAGGGCTACTTTTGGCTCAACAGGGAGCAATTTGACAGTCTGCTGACGAGAGTCGGTTCTACGATTTCCCGGATACGAACAACATTCCGATACCCCAGTTCTACTATCTGTCTCTCCCTGACGTGTGGCTCCAGAAAAGACAGTATGGAAAAGTTCTTCCAAGTACTTTGTTGGTCTGCCCCTGCACCACTTTTTTGTCTCTCTGTTGCCTCCTCTCCTTTATGTACCTGTCCCTTAGGTTCTTCCACCTTTTCTTACACTCCTCTAAATAGAAACAAATAAATAAATGGCTTCTTTTAAAACAAACATGTTGACATAATGTATAGTAACTGATGTGTATGTGGGAGCATATCTGTAAATGAATGAAGGGTAGGGGAGAGCCGGGACAGTTGAAACACTTTGTAATGAAACGTAATTTACAAAGCGATCGTATCACACTGAAAGCTAATATTTAGTCACTAGCAACCTCCACCTGTCATCTGTCAAATACAGATGCATCTTCAGCTTTGAACAAAACCGTTCAGGAATTATTACAGCAACAGTGGGGCGTGCATAATGTTTCATAGATTGTTGCTGGGCTTTACGTCTTTGTGAATGTCTGTTAACAACTCATTGCGGTCATCATGAAGCGCGTATGAAGCGGTTATTGAAATATCATGCATTGTGGATGATTCTGCCATTTTGTTTATAGCTAGAACAGTAAGTGTTCCCATCTATATAATGTTTATTATGTATGTCTATTGTGGAAAATGTCGTTTTTTACGTGGGTTGGGGCACTGCACTCCAAATAACCCCCCTTAACTACACACAGCCCGTCAGTCTCCATAGGATAACATGGGGAAACTCGACCCCCTACCTGGTGGACTCAAATATATTTTCATTTTTATAAAACTGCTTTTCCATGTCTCACGTCCATAAAATATTGTATGAACACAGATATTTGTGCATTAACTTAAAATACATTGGGTTACAGCCAGGTCGGGGACAGTTGAAACAGCTGTTTCAACCGTCCCAACATAGACATAATATAGACATATAGATATAGACATATGTAGACATAGACATATGCCATTATAACCTGTTTTGCTTTCCATGTAAACAAGCATGCAATATGAAAGTCTGGGATTGTGGAGGACACTAAATGGTCTACTGAATAAGCATGTAGTCAAACCTTTAAATGAAAAACACTCATTAATAATCGAAAAAATGTAACCGCTAATGAAGTTTACTTTCCACCATCAAAACTGGTTTATCGCCTGTAACTCCGTGATAAAAGGAAATAACAGGAAGATATTTGGCTGATAGAAGGAGGTTAACATGCTCTATGTGTTGACCTGAGGAAGTCTGTCTATCATCACTGCACTCGGAGAAAACTGGAATGTTTCATCTGTCCCGCGTTTCAACTGTCCCGGCTCTCCCATCATGTTAATGTTGGTTTTGGGATGTTAGTAAATGTATTTGTTGACATCAGCCTGCCCAGGGACTACACTGGAAACCTGGTAAAATGCATCTCTTCTGTCTAAGGTTAATGTATATTGTACATTGTCCCTGTTTAAAAATAAATAAATGAGGAAAATGAAGATGAAGACGTGTGGATTATTTTAATTTCTAAATAAGATGGTGCATTTTAACACTACGTGTCATTGCATTTTACATACATAAGAGGTCTGCAGTCATTGCAGTCGGGTATAATAAATCTAAGATATGAGCCTAAATTCATACATTCATCATCATCCATTCATACTCTGGAAAACACTTTGTTTAATACATATGTAGTACAATTAATTCCTCCAAAACTGGAGTTTACGTACGCTTGTTAATGCGTAATTATTCTGTGTAAAGTCATATTACCTACTTCAATGAAAACGAACATGACGTGTCAATCAGTCCAAACATATTTTACATAATGTAAACATACAAATACAAATATATCTTACAAGTACCTGTATGGAACCATATATAATCAACTTGGTATTTGGTTTTTGCAGCTCACAACAGTAGGCTACAGTTCTTCTCCATTGCTTTGGCGCATTTCTCAGATCAGTACTGTATATAGGTTACTTAACATATATGGAATAGTGCTCATGGTCATTGTTCATTAGACTATACTTACAGAGTGAACTGTTAAATATGGACAACAACACAAAGCAGTTTCACTATCTTGGTATAAACAATGGCATATATATGGACTTGTCAGCTTGAGTATGTCATTGGTATAAATACTTGCTTTGGACACATAACACAAGATTTGCGTCCGAGGTCTCCGTACGACCTCGGACTTGTGTCGTACAGCTCTGGGAGATGCTGACGGCTAAAATCAACCTCTAGTCCATGTTCCGTTTGTGGATCCACGTGCATTCTGTGTTGTTTTTGGTTTTTGAAAGCATAGGGTGCTTGTGACTTATGTCACAGCGCACCGCGGCTGCTCTTGCGCTTGCCGCGGTCAAAGTTGAACCATGTTGAACTTTGACCGCGGCACGCGCAAGAGCAGCCGCGGTGCGCTGTGACGTGCTTTCATGTGTCTGAAAAAAAGTAAAACAACATGTTTAACCTTGGCCGCGGCACGCGCAAGAACGGCAAGCCGCAAAATGCCGCTTGCGCTGCACTTTGCTCAGCGCAGCGGCAGATCAGCTGTTGTGCGCGCAAGCCATACACAATAATGGTGTAATCACAAACACGTTTGCCGGAGCGCCACCGGTGGCAGCCGCTTTTTAAAAGCAGTAGCCGTCTTCCTAGCGTCTTCGCCTCGAGCTAGACCGCTGAATGTAGGGACGCCGCCATTTTGAAAATGTTCTCAGGAGTAGTGCGCTCTTGATACATCCGTGGTAGTGCGTCATCTGATCGGCCTATCTGATCGGCCTTTATGGAGACCACCGATCAAACTATTTAAAGCCATTATCCAGTCCCTCCAGAAAAACGTGATTATGCGATCGCAGAATTCAACGCATAATCAGCCAAAGTCCGCATATTTATGCGGGGGCCGCATTTTTTTAAATAAGCCGCACTTTCGCTGCATAAATTGCCGATTTCCGCGCAAAATATGCGGGGCTTGCATGATTTCATAATCCCCGCATTTTCGTTGCAAAAAAGTCACATATATCTCAGCAGAAAGTTGAAAAATGTTGCGTTTACTTCACACAAGAGCAGCCATTTTCCCCTGTTGCCATGGGAACGTTATGAAGTGACGTAATTTCACCTACTGAGAACACGGTGTTGGGGGAATCACTTTTTTTTCTCTTTTTCATCAAACCGCAGTTTTTGCAAGTTCCCGCAAATTCCCGCAATTTTTGCAAGTTCCCGCATTTTCATCGCATAAAATGGCATAAAAATCCCGCATATTCCATCGCATTTTTTAAGAAAACGTGCCGCATAATCAAGGATTTTTGCCCTCAACAATCACAAAAAAACTCCGCGTTTTTCTGGAGAGACTGATTATCGGCCGATACCGATCGGTGGCCGATCGATCGGAGCTCCCTTACAGTTAATGGATGCAGGCACGGAGAATTGAAGGCTCGGTTAGCAACCATTAGCTCTGAGTAGCGGTTAGCGACGGTTTAGCTCCGGTTAGCTAGCTAGCTAGCTAGACTGCCGCGGAGAGGGGTAACAACCAGACTCTGATAAATGACGTTCGGGGAGCTTTCACAGCAGCGTGGCCGCGTTGTCTCTACAGTTTTATTAGTACAGTTAATCCCATTGCAAGACCACCAGCAGCATGCTACTACTAACATAACTATAGCCTCTCTGAGTAAGTGCAACATTGACGCTGTCATGCACTCGCCACGCAACTTCACAAGGGGGAGGGGCTGGAGGCAGCTTGTCTGTGTGCGCTGTAAAAATAATACACTGTTGTTTGGAAAGAAAATTTAATTTGGATTGTATCTACCTGGGCGGGTCTCAAGTTACCTGGGCGGTGTGCGAAGTAGAACCTATGTATGGAAAACACTGATTTATACTTTATTAATCCCGCAAGGGAAATTACAATGTTTTCACTCTGTTGTTATTATACACATTACACACAGGCCAGAATTACACACACATGCTCAGTAGGCCTACCTATACATGCACTAATGGAGAGATGTCAGAGTGGGGGGGCTGCAGCTGTCAATGGACAGGCCAAGCAGTTGGGGATTCGGTGCCTTGCTCAAGAGCACCTTGGCAGTGCCCAGGAGGTGAATTGGCACCTCTCCAGCTACCAGTCCACCACCATACTTTGGTCCGTATGGGGACTTGTACCACCTTCCGGTTCCCTACCCAACTCCCTACTGGCTGAGCTACTGCCACCCCCAAATCAAGGGGAGATCAATGCAAACGTCAGCATGCTAGCAATGATAATTATGGTATGTTGATGTTTAGCAGGTATGACATTATAATGTGATCTGATCAAAGAATGGGTAAAAAAGATTACAAATATGACCACACTTTTGCTGGCAGCTTATGGTCCTCAACACTGAGTACTGTGACCAGAAAGTACGGAAAGTTTTGGTGCCCCCCAAACAGGTTTTTAGCCAGCGCCAAAGGAAAATCACAGGCGCCAAAGCGTCTGATTTTCAGCAGCCAGCCTCCCTCTCAGCCACTATTATACACATGCGGCTGGCGCTAATAAGCCAGCAAAGCTGCATTGTTTTAACTGGACCTGAACACTCCGCTGGGAAGCTAGCGCTAATGGATTTCCATTTGCAGACTCAGGCTGTACCGGACTCTCCTGGTGACCATGGTGCCCTGGGGACCGGCGGCGCAGCAAGAAGCCGCTGCTGACAGGCGCGAAGCTCTCAGCCTTCTGCCAGAGCTCTGACTGCTCTCTGTGCGCACGGCGGGCTGCGCTGCCGTCTGATGGCATCAGTATTTAATTGAGACAGTTTCATAACCAGTTAAAAACGTCTCGTATTCACGTTATATAGTAGTCCAGTTCCGTGTTTTAGTACAGTTGGTTTTTACCATGGATGTATTAAGAGAACTGGATACAGCGTTCGGCGGGAAGCCCCGTACGTTCCAATGAGAGTGCTCAAAAGCGCATACAGACAACATGGAGCTCGGATTTTCCGCATTCTTGGCCCATGACGTCACGATGGACACGCGCACTAGCAACAATTTGTTTGCGTTGTCTTAGCAACCGGTAACAACATGCTCGTTCATGAGCGTGTCTCTTACAAGTGGCGAACTCACGAACTCGCCGTTTTTATTGTCTAAAACATTCACCAACGTTAAACATTGTGTTTTCGTTGTTCCCGATCGTTTACATGCTTAGCTAAATAAACAATGGATGTCTTTAGCTAGACAACAAGGAGATTTAATAATTATGTCGTGCTACTAGCTAGCTAGCTAGCTACTAACTAGCGCTAGCAGTTAGCCTGCAGTTTAGTGAACAAAGCTCATCCATGGCTTCATCCTTCATCCACGTTACAAGCTTTACAGCATACAGCCCTCGGGTGTATCATAAGAGAGAACCAAGGCAATGTAATCACTATGTCTGTAGTAACGTTGTGTAGGCATATAGCTAGCTACCCCTGATGTTAGCAACTAGCTAGCTAGCCGATAGCCCCACCAGTTTGGGAAACGCTAATGACGTTACATCCACGCAACAGGCTTTACAGCACACACACATCCCTCGGATGTATCATAACTTAATAAGATAATACCATGGACGTATTAATATAACACATGGTGAATTACAACCATTAGCTAGCGCTATTATTTATTACAGCTCGCTACGTGACCTCGGGAGAACAGTCACGTGAGTGGGCGGCGCAGTCCCGCGGGTCTGCTCACGTCCATTATGCGCGTTCATCATTTCTAATTTAATAATTCTGTATTCGCTACTAGTGAATGTTAAAAATGTTAAAAATATGACATTTTAAACAAGGAACCTTTAAGTGTTCGGACTGGTAAGTTTATATACCCTGAAACAAATTATTCGCTGAAATACAGACGTTTTTTTCACCATGTAAAGTCTATGTGAAAAAGTCTTTCTGGGCCATGGAGTGCAGTACCACCGCTATCCGCTAAGCCCATGGTGGCATATAGATATATTACACCTGATGCAAACCATACCAGAGTACACATGAAAAACACAGTTGCGCCCGCTTTATCGCCATCACCCTGATTCCAAGAACAAGCTGCAGAGGCGGCGGCCCACTGCAGAGAGACTCTTTGTTCCTGTAAAAGCGGCAGGTAAACTACAATATAATCTGCGGTTCACATGCATGCCGAACCGTGGGGGTCCGTTACACTACTGTATATATAGATAAATAGAAAACATAAAACTTTATAATGTTTTATATTTCTAACACTATTGTATTAGTGTACAAATTAGCTACAACAGTAATAGTAGTTAGGCTACCTTATGTTAGTCAATCCTAAATTTTTCAATTTAGGAGCAAAATGTGCTACTTGGATAAAAAAATTACCATCAAGCCCTGTTCATATAAATTAAACAAACTGGACTTTGGACCCGGATGCGAAAGCCCCCTTAATGCATCATATTCCATTATGTTTCTATATTTTGAATTGTCATCAGAATTTTGCGTTTCCCTTAACATCAACAAAGACGTTTTCACCATAAATGTATGCCTAAAAATGTATCAGAATGCTGGAAACTAAGTCTTTGACGATAAACATTTCCTGGGGGAGGACACCCAGACCCCCTACTTAATATGTGTCCCCCCAAAGTCCCATTGTGAGCCAGGAAAACCCAGTAAACACACCGCTTTTTAATTTTTTATTATACAAATAAAATGAAAAAAAGAAAGCTTATAATCCATGTTTTGAATCTGTTTCAATGGTCTCTTGCATCAGGAAAAGCTCAGTCTGGCTCATTTCCCCTCATTTAGGAACACAGTGTGGGCTGCCCTCTTTTTCTCATGCAATCAGTGCAACATAATATCATTTATAACACAATCCCACCCTGTTCTGGATGCACGCCTGGTTCCTCAGACAGAATTCCAGCGCCAAGCTGAGTGCAACCAATCTGCCCTCCTGGAGCACAGCATAGACTGTGTTTTCTTGTGAAAGTGAAAGTCATACATAGCTACGCAACAACTTCCACATTAACTTTTTCTCTCTATTTTTGGCTTAGTGTCATCTAAATTCCATTAATCCTTAAACCTGAAGTAGCATTAAACCAGTGTTGTTGGCAGGAAGGCTGGGATGTGCTGGGACAAGTTAAATGTGAAGCTGGCCAGTCGAGCTACTCTCTCTGCTCTAACTCATCATATAAATATTTAGAATGGGAGCAGAGGTTTGAAGGATGGAAATCTAATATTTTGGCTATATCATGCCCTTAATAAAGCTAAAACGTCCTGTAGGATTCCATAAGGAATTCCCTACTTGATTTTGGAAACACTCCTTTAGGATATAGTACTATTGGACTCCTATTGGACTGTATCCTATAAGATATCTAGCCTATATATGATTACCACAATTGAAATATTATACATTTTTCCTATTGGATTAGGTCTTATAAAATCCAAACCCTAACTTCCTAGAATTCTAGAAAGTTGTCCGCGCGTCTGTATTGATTTTAAGCCACTACAACAAAGTGTTAAGGTTTAGCTTGTAGGCTATTCTAAAGTTAACTATGAGGCAGCAACAGCTTCTTTCCATTATGGGACAGTTATGTGACGTCAGCTTTAATAACATGTTTATATAGCTTTCATCCGCTAGTTAGCAAAAGGATTCTCACCTCGGGTTACTATCAATAACACTGCGGTTAAACTAGCATACAGTGTTTGTTTTAAGATCCAGGTGAGGGGAAAACAGTGGAGTTGAAGAGCCAGGAGAACTTACTTGAAGGTAAGGATGCATAGCGGTCTGTAGGACTTGTGGCTCGTGTTGTCCGCCATCCTCTTGCCCCAGAAGTCGTTGCTGAAGATGTTTCTGAGGCTGGAGCCCGGTCGGACGTCCGGGTTGTTAATGATAGCCCACACATCGTCGTGTACCAACTCCCCGTGGAGAGAGTTGCCGTAGCACAGGACGCACAGAGCGGCCAGCACTGCGCAGCGACCCGCAGCCCACACCGCCTCGAGCCGGACGGTCAACCGCCGCTGCTGGCGGGTTTTCTTCTCCCGTCCCGGCGCTGTCATGTCGGGCCTGGCTTCTCCCGCGGCTTCGCTGCGCTGAGGATTAAGCGGGGAGCACTGGGAGATACTTCCATTCCGCCTTGCAGGTAGCGGCTGTGTGTGCTGTGGAGTGCGGAGACAGTGGTTGTGTTGTGCCGCCTTCAGGTGCAGTCGGTGAACGTCATACTCACGGCTTACTGGAGAGCACCGGTGTCTTATGTTGTAGCCTACTGTTTTTCTTTCTATGTAAATAGAAAATGAGACATTTATTCTTCTTAACTGTATTTTATTTTATTTGGAATAATTATTTAGCATTAGCCTACTTGGTCTATTAAACAGATTAAATGGTTAATTTATATTTATTATTTAACATAGCCTAATCTTTTTTTGGCCTTAAAATACAAAATGATATGTGCGTGAAAGAAAACAGTCGTTTAGAAAGAAAAACATCTTAACTCAATGTCCACTTGGCTTGTCAGCTTTCTCAGATGGAAGAGCCAGTGGCTTTCTTTGGGGAGGAAAGAAAAGATTTAGGACAAAAGTTATGGGGGGGGAAACAGTAGGATACGATTGGATGGAATGGAAAGGGTGATTTTTTTCTTCTCAACCTAATGGAATGTGGCTAGATTACACGTGACAGGCACAACACAGAGGCATGCAAAACAAAAGAACAGCAGAAATGACAGACAATTTACTTGTATTTCTTTTTGTGGGTGTCAGCAGACAGGTGGGAAGTAAATTGTTTCTTAATAGCAGTGACATAGCTTAATGACATAAAAATTATAGAGTAAGAATAAACAGCTGCAAAACCATTCTTCTGAAGAAGGATAATAGGCTACAACTGAATAGCTCCAACTATGTTGTCTGTGTATAGACACTTGACATAAAAAGCCTAATGAAACTCCCACTTATGATTGGCACACATACACTGGTAGGCCTATATAGGAAAAATGTCTAATTATTTTAAGACAAGCCCCTTGGAGTTTATGTGGGAATAATGAAAGAAAGGGGGGGGAGAATGTTTGTAGCAGGCTGTATAATACTATTTTAAATAGTATTATTAAGTATGAATAGTGGACAAAACGCATGGTTGAGCTACCAGTCTTGAATGTACGAGCTTATGTGGAGTTAAAGAACGCATCAGCACCGAGAGCCCGCCTCTGGACGCATGCGCACGAGGACGTTGCCTCGCAGACAGATACATCAGCTGCAGAAAAACCAATGAAGCTCAGCGGAAACTGCACGAGCGCATGATTGCAATGGCACACATCTTTCATCCGCAGTCCGCGCACCACCAGAGTCAATATTTAACTAACGAGTCCGAAAAGAGGATGGGGAGGCGGTGATAGTGACCGCAGAGCAAGGAGACCCATTACAGGATGCTCCTGCAGGAGAGGTGCGAATATTAGAAATCAGAATCAGAAAATCAGTAAAGTGTTTATTGCCACAATAAGTTACACTTATGTGGAATTTGCCTTGGGGAATGGTGCATACATGAACAAACATATTAAACATTAATATGAAATAAACAAATACAGAAACAAATTTATATATAAAAAATGACTGTTGCAGGGAAAAGAGGCTGCATGGGTAAGCCCTAATCCTATAGTATATAAATATGTAATAAGCATGGTCATATATCCAGGGTGCTTTTTGTGAAAAAAAAAGCAGGGGGGGGGTTTGATCGTGCACAACAAAACAAAACATGTAAGAATGAAATCCCCTATCAAAACCATGGATATAGGGCCACAGCCAGCCGTGTGTGTGTGTGTGTGAGAGAGAGAGAGAGAGAGAGAGAGAGAGAGAGAGAGAGAGAGAGAGAGAGAGAGAGAGAGAGAGAGAGAGAGAGAGAGAGAGAGAGAGAGAGAGAGAGAGAGAGAGAGAGAGAGAGAGAGAGAGCCTGAGGGCAGACAGCAGAGATTCAGTCAACAACATGCTGAACATCTGGTGTGTCCCCTTGCGGCCTGACCAACTCATTGCAATTCCTGTTGCATGGTGGCCAGCTGGTCATTGAGCACTCGGCCTCCTGCTCTGAAACAGAGCTTGTTTGGCACTACAGCACACTGCAACAGCTGCTCACACTGAAAACAAATTGTCCTTTCTTACAGCAGACTGACAGATGAAAGTGAGGCCAGTCTGTAATGTTGCATGTTAACACAGCTCCCAATTACCTGCATCTCTGACTGTATTATATTGTAGAGCTTCTTTGCCTCTTTTACACTAACTTACCACTGACCACTGACACCGAACTGACCACCAATGCAACTAAAGACTGCGGTCAAGCTAACTGTATCTCCCATCTCCATGGCCAAACCAGCTCATTTCATTTAAAGATGCTCTAAGTGATATCACGCGTTTTTTAGGCTACAACATTTTTTGTCCCATACAGCAAACATCTCCTCACTATCCGCGAGCTGCCTGTCCCCTGAACACACTGTAAAAAACGCGGTCTCTGTAGACAGCCCAGGCTCCACTAACGGCAACAAAAACAAACTGTACCAACCTGCACCACAAAACAAAGTGTTCCAGCCAATAACCGACAATAAGGATTTGGGGGTGGGGGTTGGGGGGTTAGTGCACGGAAGGGAGGGGACGGGATGAGGAGGAGGAGGAGGGATGGGTGAGCTAGCCTCTTGTTTGACAATACTTCGAACATCAACAAGTAGTGACGTCACCCAACATCGCTTAGAGCACCTTTAAATACTTTTTGCGCGTGCCGTTACTACGTCTGCTCTGCTTCCTAACACTTCCCTCTTTTCTGCCGGCCTTGGATTCTATACACTATTAATATTAATGGACAACACATCCGGTTCGGCTAAGTGCTACAAATGCGGAAGTGCCTTAAATCTGCATTCTATCTGAATTCCAGCAGGGGGCGACACGTGCGGTTGCAAAAGGAGGTCTGTTTCTGTAGAAGTCTATGAGAAAGTGACCCACTTCTCACTTGATTTATTACATTTTATACAATTAAACATGTTCATAATGAGTTTATGGTTTTAAGTCTTCTGCAACACAGAATGATGTTAATTTTTTGAATTTGGTCTCCTTGATTTTAAAATTGGCGATAAAGCAGGGGGTGTTTTAGGGCGTGGCTATGATGTGATTGCCAGTGAAAGTGTGTAAGGTAACGTAGAGTGTAAGGGCTCCTCCCTCACTCCTCCGTCTCTAAACATCGCTAAAGTAGTGGACAGCTCTGGCAGAAACGTAACCATAGCTGTTTTTAAAGTGGAAGTAGACAACTTATCAACAGTGTTGGGCAAGTTACTGAAAATTAGTAATTAGTTACAGTTACTAGTTACTTCTTTTAAAAGTAATTGAAATACTTTACCAATTACTGTATATCGAAAGTAATAAGTTACTACTTAGTTTCCAGCATTCTGATACATTTTTAGGCATACATTTATGGTGAAAACGTCTTTGTTGATGTTAAGGGAAACGCAAACACAATAAACATAATAGACCTTTACATTTAGACCTATTTATTGTAAAACAGTTGACAGAGGATGCATGTCATCGACAACATACCTATAGCAATCAATTTATTCAGCTCTGCCTGGCTTATCGGCTGCACTGCAGTCTGTGTAAAATCTAGCTTTGGTTGTTTGTATGGAGTGTCTCCTTCAGCAGCCGTAGGGCTGGGGCTGGTGTTGCTTCAACAGGTGCTTCATGAGATTTGAATTGCTACTCTTGGATGTGGATAGGTTATTTACACCCGCACATAATTGACAACTTACCACTACATTTTTGTCTTTAATTTCGACGAGCAAAAAGTAATGTCCATCAGGGACGTCACTAGGATTGAAAGACGCCCCCAGGCTATGCAAAACTTTCCCTTGCAAAATTGTACTTACAAACTCTAATGTTAGCTTTTAAATACATCAAAGCTGCATGGGGGGGATTTACTTAGGCCAGACTGTGCTCCTGCTGAGTTCTTCTTTAGGCTAAGACTTAACCGCTGTGTGGTAAAGTAATGCCATACCTAATTACGAGACTAAGTACGAGGTTTTCGGCATGCGCATTACAAACCGAACGATTCGTTGGACTAATCCTATTTCATTTAGAAAAAAAAGAAAATAATAATAATATAAATAATGTTCTCAGTGCCGCTGCACTCAACAAGGCAGCCCAAATGACGAAACAGGCAACATGCTGTCTGCCCTTCCCACTCCTAAAGAAAAACACACTACTCCAGTCCAAGGCCCCAGGATGAGCGCCAAGTCTATATGCCACCATGGGCTTAGCGGATAGCGGTGGTACTGCACTCCATGGCCCAGAAAGACTTTTCACATAGACTTTACATGGTGAAAGAAACGTCTATATTTCAGCGAATAATTTGTTTCAGGGTATATAAACTTACCAGTCCGAACACTTAAAGGTTCCTTGTTTAAAATGTCATATTTTTAACATTTTTAACATTCACTAGTAGCGAATACAGAATTATTAAATTAGAAATGATGAACGCGCATAATGGACGCAAGCAGACCCGCGGAACTGCGCCCGCCCACTCACATGACTGTTCTCCCGAGGATGTAGGTAGCTGTAATAAATAATAGCGCTAGCTGATGGTTGTAATTCACCATGTGTTATGTTAATACGTCCATGGTATTATCTTATTAAGTTATGATACATCCGAGGGATGTATGTATGCTGTAAAGCCTGTTACATGGATGTAACGTCATTAGCGTTTCCCAAACTGGTGGGGCTATCGGGTAGCTAGCTAGCTAGTTGCTAACATCAGGGGTAGCTAGCTATATGCCTACACAACGTTACTACAGACACAGTGATTACATTGCCTTGGTTCTCTCTTATGATACACCCGAGGGCTGTATGCTGTAAAGCTTGTAACGTGGATGAAGGATGAAGCCATGGATGAGCTTTGTTCACTAAACTGCAGGCTAACTGCTAGCGCTAGTTAGTAGCTAGCTAGCTAGTTAGTAGCACGACAATTATTAAATCTCCTTGGTTGTCTAGCTAAATACATCCATAATTTATTTAGCTAAGCATGTAAACGAACAACGAAAACACAATGTTTAACGTTGGTGAATGTTTTAGACAATAAAAACGGCGAGTTTGTGAGTTTGCCACTTGTAAGAGACACACTCATGAACAAGCATGTTGTTACCGGTTGCTAAGACAACGCAAACAAATTGTTGCTAGTGCGCGTGTCCATCGTGACGTCATGGGCCAAGAATGCGGAAAATCCGCGCTCCATGTTGTCTTAATGCGCTTTTGAGCACTCTCATTGGAACGTACGGGGCTTCCCGCCGAACACTGTATCCAGTTATCTTAATACATCCATGCTCCAGTCAGCCATGATACACTGAACTAGCTTGTTGCAATATGGTTGACAATGATTTAAATAATGTCTGAATTGAATAACCTTTATGAATAAAAAATGTATGAATAAAAGTTCTAGTATGTATGTATGTATGTATGTATGTATGTATGTATGTATGTATGTATGCTCATATATAGTCTACACATTTAGGCAACATCTAGCCTACATACTTGTTTAATTTATTACAGCAAATGAATGCAGAAAGTTAAGTTTGTCAGAATATAGCATATAAATATCATGAAATAATTTAGTTTAGGCTATGCCTTGGTGCTTCTCCCTCTCTCTCCTAAAATATCTTCCAGTATCCATCTGTTCAGTGAATTGAAGGATATACTGGTACAAGACAGTGACACTATGATATTTAGGGACTGATAGTGTTTTAATACTATAGAGATAGCAGGTTATATTAATGGTAAAGCATAGAGAGCTTCAGATACCTAGATACCTTACTAAGCGTGCTATTTATTGTATTTCATCTGTTTAGCTACACTAGCTAGACTATTGTTTTCTATAGCCAACAAAAATATTGGCTATAGATAAAGATAAAGATCTTTACCTCAAGTAAATGGAGCTGAACTGCTGAAGTGTAGTAAGTAAAAGTCATTAACAACAACTTACAACGTCACTCTATCACTCACTGTGAAAACGTCACCATTCATGTAACTTCCTGTGGGAATCAGAGGTGGGAAACTCGGGCCAGATTTTCCCAGTTGGTGACGCGTTGCTGACAACGGACATAAAAAAACATGGCCCGTCGGCCATGTGTTGAAGGGTGAGAAACTTTTCCTAAATATAGAAAAGTTACGCATGCATGTAATATATTTTGCCAACATCCATAATGTGCATCCATTCAGGCTGTAGTCATCCATTGGTTTAAACAGAGTAACTTAAATTAGTTATAAAAGTTGTTTGTTATTGCCAGTAACAAGTAGCCTAAACCTATTCAAGTCAAGTAGTATGTTTTGAGCTCTACAAACTGTAGTGAGGAAAGTAATGTGTGATTGAAGAGCTTTGGGGTGTCCTTTGTTATTGTGTGTTGATGTCTGTGTTTTAAGCACTTTGTCTGTCTATGACAAATGCGCTACACAAATAAAACCTACTCATGCTGGCATTTAGTAACAGAAAACTTCAATCTCTTTCAGTGTACATGAATGAGAAAATGCAGTTTTTTTGGGATGAGCATCTCCAACAACCGGTAACACAGCCGCTCTACCAGAGGAAAGGGGAACCTGTGCTGTACAGGGATAAAGAATTATCACAAAGACTGCATCCAATTTTAGTTCAGAGTGTCCGTGTTCCTAACATCACTGTTCGGCCCAGTTCTGTGCAGGATCCCTCTGGCAGGCATGCCAGTACAGCAAACATCACTGTTCGGCCCAGTTCTAGCACAGCCTCCTCAAGCTCAGCAGGTGAGTGAATATTCAATGAAAAAACAAGTTTAACCCTAAATTTGGTCTGTATAGCGTGTTCCGCTATTTTGGATAGCCTATGTTTTATGATGAAATGAAAGATGTAAAATTGTACATAGTTCTCAGAATGTAATTATAGAGCCATGTGTGTGTTCATGAAAGAATTCAACTGCTAGTCACTGACAGTGTTTATATTCTTAGGCCAGTTCATAGGTTTGATATTGTAATGTAGGGAACATCGGATGTGTGCAGCAGGGGGATTATTCAAAATAATACACGTTGTAATACCACATATGACAGAAGTCTGAGTAGCCTAATTGATCAACTTTCTTAAAAATAATCCTACTGATTGATTTGACTATGGCATCTTTAAAGGAATATGCCACCATTTGTTGAAATAGGGCTTATCACGGTCTCCTCTAGGTGGGCCAACGCATTTTTTGTCTCAGTGCATGCACTGTCTCTGCCGCCGTTAGCTTAGCTTAGCATAGTGAATGGAATCCTTTGTTGCCGTTAGCATGTCGCGAGTAAAAATGAGCCAACAACAACAACAAAACAACCTAATTACTTCTTGTGGCCTGCGTATTCACAACAAGTACAAATAGCAACGCAAAATAAGACCAGACGATTTCCTAGGCATATATTGATTTGGGACTATATTGGGTGGAAGTAGCCAGCCGAAGCACTGCTACTTGGCGCAGAGATATCATGCAGCTGTTACGGCCGAGGCTCTGACCCAAAACACAGAGAATCACATGCAGACACAGTGGGCGAAGCACGAGGAAATACAGGAAAGTACTGACGTGAACAAACAAGGTAGCTATCACACTGACTGGGAGACAAGTTACCACATTGGTAGCTGTAAGGATCTGGCGCCGAAGATGAGTTCCGCCCGGGTCTAAATACTGCAGCAGTCCTTAGCTGAATCAACTAGCTACAGCTGCTAGTTGCAACTAGTTACAGGTAGATCGCCCGGCCACGACCCTTCACCTACTTTCCGGACGTGCCAGCAACACACACACAGGACGGAGAGGAGCTGCATGCTTTGGGAATAGAACGACAGGAGGAGGAGGAGGTAGCGATCGCTGAACAGCCTGAGGACATGAGGATTAGAGCCAACACGATCTGGTGGTGGGAGTGTGCGGGAATATGCCAACATATGCTGACTGAAATAGTTGTGTCACAGCTACCGAGGATTTCTCAGCATTGATCAAGGGGGGTGCTGAGGGTGCTGCAGCCCCCCCTGCTGGCAGGAGCTGGAATTTATATTTTTTATTTTTTAAATGATTACTAATTCGCTGTCTGACATTATTTATATTTTTGTATATCAAATAATGAGGCAAATAGCAAAAAAGGGTTATGGATAGGTTCTAAAATATAGCCTACTAAAAATGAACCGTTATAGCTGATAGAGGTGACAGTGAGTAAAGTGACGTGACTCGCTGAGGAGCGAGCAGGCTGAGACTAGATGACTGAACGTTAGTTGTAGAGAAGAGTATGTCGCAGAAAAGGATACAAGAGTTTTTCTTCCGTAATAGTTGATGTTTCCTCGTCCAACGCCGAGGCAAACTGTTGATCAGCTGTAGAGCCAGAGTCTGAAATAACGTCAGCAAGCAGCAGCCGAGAGGGCATGAGGATAAAACATACAATGACGAGTCCATAGCAACCAGTTCACGTGTTGAATTTGTTATTACCCAGTGTGCTTTGTTGAATGGTCTCAATGTTTTATTGTTTCATTTCATGTGAATACTAGTTTACTAGAGGAGTAACTTAGTATTTGAAGTAATGTAGTAGTAATGCAGGAAGTGTGCATTTAGTTTCCATACTTATTATATTTCCACAACAATGTTAGTGAATAAATCTACTGAAATGGCCTCCACACCATAACAGAGGAGTGGGATGTGTAAGATGAGAACGCAGAGGTTAACACAGTTACATTATGGCTGTAAAAGAACAAATGTTAATATAGAAGTCAACATTAACTTTTTGGGGAGGTTTATGTGTTTACATTTATTTTAATTATAGAAAAAGTATTGCTGGTGAAGGGAGGTTGATGTTTAAATTTTCAGAAAATCCCATAACTCCTCCACTATCCCTTTATACTAATGATGAATAGTTCTTAAGCTGTTGAAATCTACCTCAGGCATCAACTATTTTGTTATTCAGCCCCCCCTGCTCAAAAATAGGTTCCTGCGTGCCTGGCGTTGATCCATCCGGCAGTCCTCAACTGTTTTTTTCCGGTGTGATAAAGTCAACTGGGAAAAATGCCTAATGGCCCCAATAAACAGCTGTCCACAGAGTGATTACTGTAAACATGACGCATGGTTATTTTACGGGATAGATCAACCCATATTAGACCTGTACTCACACAGAGTTGCTGCATGATATCTCTGCGCCAATAAGTAGCAGTGCTTCGCTAGCTACTTCCACCCAATATAGTCCCAAATCAATATATGCCTAGGAAATCGTCTAGTTTTATTTTACGTTGCTATTTGTACTTGTTGTGAATACACAGGCCACAAGAAGTAATTAGGTTGTTTTGTTGTTGTTGGCTCACTTTTACTTGTGACATACTAACGGCAACAAAGGATTCCATTCACTAAGCTAAGCTAAGCTAACGCCAGCTCCGCCGGACTGAGACAATCAGGGCTTAAAGTATTCCGGCACCGTGCCTGATCTCCAGCGTGCGGCCGTGAGGAAAACAAATAATAATAATAATATTTGGGAACTTGCACGCGGTTTAATATTTTCGAGTCATTTGATTTCACCTACCAATCATATGAGAGGAACGCAGCTCTAACTAACAAAGGGCTTAAAGTACTCGGGCCTGGTGCCGGATTTCTGGTGTATGACTATTTTAGAACAATAAATAAATTAAAAAGTCCATATGGGATTTGTTTTTGATGCGCTGGGTTTAACCAATCATCGAACTTCCACCTACCAATGAAACGAGTTCTAGCTAATCAGATGCAAAGTAGGGCGGGTCTTTGCCGGAAAGCGAGAGTGCGGTTGACAATTTCAGTACAAGCCATAAAATCGTAACCGTCGATGTTAGACTTAAAACCAGCTACGGCATGACTAAGCTATTGTATATGCTCATATAGACGCCAAAAGTTTGTGGGGCACTAACCTTGTTATGAGATAAATGTCTTTTATTCGCGATGTCTTGGATAAGTACTTCATTACCCACAATCCTGAACAATCCCACAATCCCACAGTGATGCCTCTGATTGGTGGAACTCATGCTGGTGAGGAGGGGGAAGAGGAGCCGCCTGCACGATCTGTCATGCACGTGCGCAAGATGATTTTCCGTCTTCCGAGGATCTACGACACTGCCCGATTCACGACCTGTTCCACACATAGACAGTATATAAAATGGACACAGCGATCCCGCTGTTTTTGACGGAGACAAGTGAAGCCTCTTATCAGCCCTTTTCCGGTGATGGGAAAGTGTTACTGAGCGTTACTGCGCAGCTGAGCTTCCCGCCGTAGATGTGACGTGACCAACGTCTCTGAACGTTGTAAGTCTTCTGGTAGCTGCGCCAAGAGGAATCTCAATCATTCCGAAACTTGCAGAGACGGAGAGTGTAGGTATATGTAAGGAGATAACATAGGCACAGGCTAATTATTGCTAACTTAAATGCTAGTTAACATTAGTAATTAAACTAAACAGCTAATGTAAGTCCAAACTGCCTGCGAGCTTCTCCTGTACTATACGGTAATTCCTGTACTATGCGACAGTAAGTCGCGTGGTTATGACACAATCGTTAGCCTATTTTTATAAAAACGTCTGCTACGGAGCCATAACGTGAGGTACAAGGTAATGGAGCCTTTTATACATTGTCATGTTTCTTTAGAAATAAACGAGGGACAAATGAAGTCTTTAAACGCTTCAGATGTAAAGTTATTGGCTGTCAAAGTGACGCCAAAATTAATGGCAGTGAATGGGATGCTAACGGGGGGTGATGGCTTATTAGCATCAAAATGGCGCCATAGGAGGCTTCACTCTGAGGAGAGAAGCCTGGCCCCTTGGTTCCACACAGCGTTAGTTTAGCTAACAGCTAATTAGGCTAACCGCTAGCTAACAGCTTGATTCAGTCTAAAATAACGTTAACTCAAACGAAATACTGGGAAAGCAGGCTGCAGCTGATGTAACAGCTGTTATATATTTTAACTGTTCTTTTCATGTTTTATTTTGAGGGTCTTTTAAAGTTATTACATGCTGTCTAAGCTAGCGGTTAGCCGAATTAGCTGTTAGCTAAACTAACGCTAGCTTCCTTTATTCAGTGGTGTGCAGAGATGGGAAGTAACGAAGTACAAATACTTCGTTACTGTACTTAAGTAGATTTTTCAAGTATTTTTACTTTACTTTACTATTTATTTTTGTGCCGACTTTTTACTTTTACTCCTTACATTTTTAACACAAATACCGGTACTTTCTACTCCTTACGTTTTACAAAAGTGGCTCGTTACTTACCCACTTACGAAAGCGCGATGATACGTAACAACATTGTTTGTGACAGAACGTTCTCATTTTCATTCATAAATTCACCCCGTCTGTGTTGGGAAGCTCTGACATTTGGACCTTTGGGGTTTCCGTGGCCCTGGGTCTGACGTGAGGTCACTTAACGTTACTAAGCAACAACAAGTTGCATTCTTTGCGCGGTCTTTCCTTTCTCGCAACTAGTTAGTTACCTAGAGTTTGAACAAAGTTTTATAAGTAACGAGATATGAAACGTTACTAAACAGACCTAAATAACACTACGTCAGTGTTTTCTGAAAGCTGCTGCCACGTCGGTTGATACTGCAGCTGCCACCAACGTTAGCCGGCTACTGTTACCTGGTAAGTGAGAGTAGCCTAGCTTATATGATACCGTGTGCGTGCGCGCGTGCGTGTGTGTGTGCGCGCGTGTGTGTACGTGCGTGTGTGTGCGTGCCTGTGTGTGTGTGCGCGCCTGTGTGTGTGCTGTGTGTCTATGTGTGTGTGTGTGTGTGTACAGCAGTAAACAGAATACAAAGTTTATATTTCCTTGTTTCTGGGGTCCGTTTCAGGTAGGAGGTTCAACAAACTCTGAGTCTGAGCCTGATCTCTGAGTTGATTGAGCCTGAGATGGAAACTCTGAGTTTTCGGTTTCACAACGGCTGATTGGAGTTGGTTCAATCAACTCGGAGTAGGTTGACTGAGGGTTACGCGCGTGCACCGAAGACAGCATGAATGGAGCCATGATACTACGATTCACCATGGCAACAACCACAAACAAACGGGTCGGCGGACATACTCATGCGCACAGCGAGTTTGAACATGTATTTCATTAAAAAAGCAACACAGCGGCTGCTGCAAAGAGAGAGAAATTGCGCTGGAGAAAATTGCTGCTAGAGTAAATGCTTATATTCCAATATGATGTATATCATATTTAATCATAAGCTAATACTTCAAATCTATTTCAGGTAGGTGCAATACTGCGGGCGAAAAAGTCATAGGCTACTAATCCCATTCTGAGGCTGCAGCACCATCATTAACAGAATTATAGTTCATAATCTTTTATTTCAAAGGGTTTACATCATTCACCTGCAATCCTGTGGAACTCCTTTTTAATGTCTCTGACTGGTTTGTGTCCAGGGACACTACAAATGTTTAAACTCTTTACTTTCACTGACCCGTAGACACTCACGCTCAAAGTGGACGCTGCTTAAACTTTGTTATAAATTTGACGCATTAAATCTTCAATATGGTCATGCAGCACATCGGTTGAAAGCTTAGACTGTCAGGATTGAATTATTTATTTATTTATTTTTTATTTTTAAAAGGGGACAATACATATTAATGAACATTTTCACAAATGTAAATATGCCAGATTATAGCCTTAGGCTAATTTCCATCTGCAGACCCCCTGGCAGGTTGGTGTTACACACAAATTAATGAATACACACAAAGACACTATATGCAGACTATATACAAAGGAACAAGGACAAGAACAGTAATCACATCATGTTAAAACAAGCAATAACAACACGAGTGGACAACAAGAGACATATAGAAAATAGGAAAGCATCGACTATAGTGAACAAATCACAAACTGTCCTGGTATTGCACTAACTCATATTTCATCAATCTCTATTGCACTGACCCCTATAGCAAAACCAATATAATACTTGCACTTATTGCACAACCCATATTGCACTAATAATTGTGTCCCTTTTTATAATGCACTGACTCTCCTTTAAATCTGATATAATGATTAACTAGACATGGTCACATGTTTGTGTGCCCCTCAACCACACTTTTAAATGACTCCTAAAGATCGAAAGACTTGTGCTTTCCCTCACTGACAGTGGAATGCTATTCCAGAAGCTCACTCCCTGATATGACAGGACGTTCTGTGAAAAGGCGCTCCGCCTAAAAGCCAATTCACAATCACCTCTCGTAGTGGCTCTAGTCACTCGAGATCCAGCAGCACTGCTAGACTTTTGTGTTATAAAGTCGCTTAATGGTGGAGGCGCCAGACCATGTATAACCTTATAGATTAGGCAGGCTGATTTAAATAATTTAAAATTATCAAAATTGAAAAACTTATATTTATCTAAAATTTGACAATGGTGATATGATGAAGGTTTCTTGTCTAATATTTTCAATGCTCTTTTGTAGCATACTTCAATTGGCTCAATAGCTGCATGACTCGTATAGGACCAACTTGTGATACAATACTCGATATGAGCTAGTATCATAGAATGCAGAAATGCAATCGCTGCTGTATCTGTTAATGATGTACGAATATGTTTAAAGTTCCGTATATTAACATTGACCGTTTTCACTACTTTTTTAACGTGTTTTTTAAAGGTTAGTTTCGAGTCCAATAACACTCCCAAATATTTAAATTCCTCAACATTAACTAATTCATGTCCACCCAAGCGAACTGTTACAGCAGCCACGGTCGTTTTAGGTTTACTAAAAAACATTGATACGGTCTTTTTAACATTAAGGCACAGGCATGAATCATTCAGCCATGTTTGTAAATGATTTAAGGCTAATGAAAGCTGATGGGCTGCATCACCAGCACTTTTTGCTCGTGTAAAAATTACCGTATCATCTGCATACATAATCGTGTCCACATTTTTGCACACATTGGGCAAGTTGTTCACATAAAGTGAGAATAGCAATGGACCCAAAATTGATCCCTGAGGGACACCTTGCGTATAGTGAAGATATTAATAAGCCCAAACACAAAGCATGAGATGATTTATAGCAGTTATACAACGTTTCAGAGCGATCTCTTCTGACGGCGCTTTATTAAAATTATTATTATCACCAAGGTTGTAGAGACAACTGTAATGCAAGAATGTGCTGGGATGTAGAGCATGTCCACGATGGGTGACGTTAGTGATATGAGGATGGATAAGGTTATGTAGCTTACATAACTGATAGACTGGGAAGAAAAACCATACCGCTCAAATAGGAAGTTATCTGGAAATTAAAATGCGTCAATATATTTTTCCGACATATGTTTAACTCCCTGCCATACAGCGTCTTCATCAACGGGATCGTCGATAAAAGGAAATGTCATGTTTTGAGAAAAAACAATGTTTTAAAGTCTGCCTAACAGTTAATAAACCAACAATTTTTTATTTTATTCAGGCCAATATAACAAACTGCGCTGAAATGCGCCTGATCCAGACTGAATGAATGAATGAATGAATGAATGAATGAATGAATGAATGAATGAATGAGGAAATGAAGAGCTCTGTGTCAGAGGGAGGAGCGTTAATTCTCTTCATACATCCATGGGGAGGAGTCTTCAAGAAACTCGAGGTTTCTTGAAGAAAACCTGCTCCCGACCAGGTTAGGTTCATAGGCTCAGTTACCATAGTAACTGACTCTGAGGTTAAGTTACCGCTCTTTCTGAAACGGAAAACCCAGAGTTTCCCTCATCTCAGGCTTAACAAACTCAGAGTTTCCACTAATCCTCCGACCTGAAACGGACCTCAGATGACGAGAGAGACAGTGAGAACTCCCGGCCTTCATAAGGTCATGACTATGCAACATTAGAGTAAATTCTTAAATCTTAAATATGCATTGCTTTACACAATTAAATGACTATATGGTAATGTTAGTTAGCAATGGTCAGATAATTAACTAAAATAGAAAGAGTGGAGCTTTTTATGCATTTGTTAGCCATGGTGCTTGTCAAGTGTATTTACGACATCATGGCTTCCCACACTTGAAAAGGGAAGGAATTGACCAGACTCAGGATTTCACTCGTTCTTCAATTTATTTTGACCAGTAACAAGGAAGGTGAAAAACCTTTAAACACAGAAAAAATTAACAAATTAAATAAAGTTCAATATTTCCCATCAAATACAATAAAGCACAATAAAGTACATCAGGCAAAGATATTTTACCCACAGATTAACCATTATTTCATTATTTATCAGCCCAGGTACACAGTGTAAATCAGCATTGCATAACCAGAAAGCCAGCTCTATTTTTAATAGTCATTCTTTATTTACCCTAGATCATTATGTACACAATTTATACATGACATGCTTCATTCATAATTTCAAATCTACATAAAATCAAGCATTCAACGATTTTACTGTAGATTAGCACAAGATTATTACTTGTACAGAAATGTTTTAGCCTCAATCCATTAATAGTGCAATTAACAATGCGTCTCTCTCAACATGCCTATAAAGACTACTACGTAGCCAGCGATCGCATAGAGTCCAGTAAAGAGATGTGAGCTTACCGGTAGTCCTTTTAATCTTTTCCTTTTCCCATGAATTTTATTCCGTGATTTCTTCTTTTATTCCGCTGTTCTTAGTGCAAAGCTGAGCAACTCCCGCTGCTTCTATTGTCTGAAGCTTTCTGGCGTGTTCTGCTAATTACTAAAATTTCTTTCACCTGCTGAGGCGCGCTGCAGAGCTGCGTGCTCGCTGTCACGCGCATGTAGAAGCAAGCCGGCCGCTATCACATGCACTCTCATGCAGACACACCTCCCAGTAGATCGCCGCAACACCTCCCACTCGATCTTTGCGCAATGCCAGCGAAAGGATCGTACTTCTTAGGCGAACTAGTCCCCATCGAATTGATCCTCTGCTGGAATGAGGACGATGAGGCGCCGCACGTCCCGATGCAGTATGGTACCCTGGAAATCCTTCTCCTTCGACCCGGACTCTTTAGCAAGAGGTTTTGGAATCTTCGCCTGAATACACCCGCTTGGAGAGACTTTCACGTGGACATCCCGGACGATGCCTTTTGAATCCGCATTCACACTGATGACTCTTGCTAACTTGAACTGCCCCCTAAGTGCATTCTGATCGCAGAGCCAAACTATGTCTCCCTTGGCAACATTTCTTTCGGCAGTATGCCATTTGCTGCGAATGAATAGATTTGGACCCGCAAGCTGGCTCCAGGACTTCCAAAAGTAGTTAACTTGAGCTTGCATCTCTTGCAGCCTTTTGAAGGGGTAAGTGGCGTAGTCGAATGCTTTAAAATCCCCACTCTGTGTGGCACGACCAAGCAACAGAGTGTTCGGAGAGATGTATTGGATGCGGTCTTCACAGCTTTGGACTCTGGCGTCGATAGGCCTTTCGTTGGCAAGGTTGGCAGCTAATTTGAGCACCGTCAGAAATTCGCCGAAGGTGAGGCTTCCTCCTCTACCAAGACTTTGGAGAGCTCTTTTGATGATCTTGACAGCAGCTTCGGCAGCGCCATTTCGGTGAGGTGAGTTGGCTGGAAGGATTTTCCAAGTCCAGTAAGTCCCATTTTTAGCTGCATATTCTTCAAGCGACTCTTTACTTTGTTGTCTCAGGTAAGTGTACATCTCTTCCAGGACAAGTTTTGCTCCTATAAAATTTGTTCCTGGATCGGACCAGATCTTCTGAGGGTGGCCTCGGACAGAAGTGAACCTCTGGTAAGCAAGTAGAAAGCTCTCTGTTGTTAGTGCACTTGCCAGTTCAACATGGATGGCTCGGCTTGACATGCAGCAAAAGAGCACACCCCATACTTTCATACTCACTCTCCTCCTGACATCATCCTTTACTTGGTACGGGCCAAACAAGTCGACAGACGTGAATTGAAACGGTGCAGCCGGGCTCGACCTCTCTTCAGGTAAGTCTCCCATTATTTGCTGACAGGTTTTTGCTTTTGCCTTTTTGCACATGACACACCCATCAACAACCTTTCGGGCAATAATTCTTCCCCTGATGACCCATGCTTTCTTTCGCATCCGCAGTAAAGTCCCTGCCACTCCATCATGTGCCTCACTATGTGCTTCTCGGGCTAGGAGGGTGGAGATCCAGGTCTGGAAAGGTAGCAGGGGAACTGCTCTCTGGTCCTCTTTGAAGGTCTGGATCCTACCACCACACATCAAGAGTCCACTTGTTTGATCCTTGTAAACAACCAGTCTGTCTGTTGTTGTAGTCGGAAAGTATACGCCCTCTTGCGCTACCAGGCATAGGTTCCGGAACACTTCTTCTCTTTCACTAACCGTGATGACACCAGATGACTGAACTGCCTCCCACTTTTCTTCCTCTCCAATCTTAGCACACAGGAACTTCTTGGCTGCTCTCCAAGTCCATGCTATTGCCCCGACCAGCCTTCTTAGGCTGCTGAAGCGCCTTTCGTCCAATAGCTTTTGGACTGCTGCCATTATCGGTGGCCTTCTGGATTTGGACTCTGCCTCCTGGACTTTGATTGGATCTTGCACTTTTTGTTGACTTTGGGTAAGTACCGCAACAAATGTTTTCTTCTGCATTTTTGTGATATAGTCTCCTGCTTGCGCAGAAATGTCCTTGGCTGATTTCTTCGGCCACTCACTCTCAGGAAGCTGAAGGAACTGTGGACCCAACTGCCACTCGGATTCCTCAGTTAGCTTATCAGGACTGGCCCCTCTGGTGATGATATCTGCAATGTTCGACGACCCCGGAATCCACAGCCAATCTCGGATGTCAGTACTGCTCTGGATCTCGCCGACTCGGTTCGCGAAGAAGGTTTGATAGCCATAACTTTCACGCTGTATTGCGCCCAAGATGGTCTGACTGTCGACGAGATGGTACCACCTTTCGACATCAATTCGGCAGTGCTTCTGAAAGTATTTTTTCAGCCGGGCTGCAAAGACTGCTCCGCACAACTCCGCCTTCACAGGGTCACCCTTGTGATCTAGAGGGGTCAGCTTGGCCTTAGATTCCACTAGCCTCACAACGACACCATGACTGCAGCTCCAACGAAGGTACAGTACAGCGCCATATGCGTGCTCGCTACCGTCAGAGAAGGTGATGCCATATGGTCGTCCACCTGGATCTGGCGGCGTAAGGGCCCTGGTGAATCTGAGTAGCCTCAGGTCAGCATATTCTTCGAGGAGCTTTACTGCATCTTCTCGGAGTTCTTTGGACAAGGCGGCATCCCAGGTGTCTTCTATGCAGTGCATCACTTTTGCTTCCTGAAAAGCTCTCCGAATCAGAATGGCTCCCTTCTGTTTTGCTGGAGCAACAAGGCCGAGGGGATCATAAAGGCCAGAGACTTGGCTTAACAGTTGTCTTCTGGTGAGTGGGTCTGGTGTTTGGTTTCTTATTTCTTCCCTCGGTAAGTCCTGGCCAAGGCGCATTTTTCTCCTTTTCTTGGAGAAGTTCACTGCAACCATGACGTGTAACTTGTCATCTTCAACGGTATAACCGAGGCCGAGGGCTTTGTTATCTTCTGGGGCTAGCTGGTTCGGCAGGATTACGGTATTTGACTCCATCTTCTCACCTCTCTGTCCTTTCCTCCCACTTTGATCAGAGTAGACCCATGGCTTCATGATAAATCCTCCTGCTTTTAGGATCTGCTCGATATTGGACGTGAGGAGTTTCAGGTGGTCGGGGTCGTTGTGAGAGGTTAGGATGTCATCAACATATGCGTCTTCCTCCAGTACCCGTTTCTCTTCTTTAAAGTGGCTGAATGGAGGCAAGTTGGCGGTCTCTCGCATGGCGACTTGGGCTATGCAACCAGCAGGTTTGTCTCCGATGTTGACCCTTGTTATGGCGAAATCTTCTATCTCTGCATCTTCAGTGTCGCGCCACAGGAACCTGTGCAGGTGGACCTCTTTTTCTTCCAGCCAGACAGAGTTGTACATCTTGCGGATGTCACCAAGGGCAGCAAAGACACCAGTTCGGAACCTCAGTAAAACAGCTCTGATTGGATTCAGAACGTCAGGACCTTTGATCAATATGTCATTCAAGCTTAGGCCTCTGTACTTCTGGCTGCTATTCCACACTAGCCTCACTGGAGTGGAGACTGAATGTGGATTTAATGCAATCAGGTGACTTATGTACCACACTGGCCCAGTCCAGCTTTGCAGAACTTCTTTGGACAACTTCACTGCAGCTTTGCGATTAACCATTTCATGGACTTGTGAAGCATAGGCCATTTTCCACTCTGGTTCTTTTGCCAGCTGCTTCTCCGTTCTGCGGAATGTGGCTTCAACCGCTCTCCTGTTGTTGGGGAGAGATGCTAGATCCTCTGTCCATGGATACTTGGCGTGCCAGTGTGGTTCAAGGCTATGGTGATCTCCGCTCACATATGTCAAGCCATCTTTCACCATCTCCATCTCTCTTTCTTCTGCCAGTGTCATTTCTTTCCCCCCAGGTTGACAATTCCCGCAACGACATCCTCCACATTTCGGCTCGCAAGCAGCTCCGATGCTTTCCCATTTCCACCACTTCAGAAAGTCTCTGCTTCTAGTGGCTGTATTGGACTGGGTGCTGGGATGGTCGGGAGACTTGCAAGATATTAGATTTTTACAAGTGAGTTCACTGTATTTGACTGCTGCAGTTCTCATGGATCTTGCGAAGTGCGTCTTTGACGTATGGGCCATTAATGTGACTTCTTCAAAGAGGTCCGGATGCGTGCCTCCGATGGTCTTGCCAAGTGGGCCGTCCCAGAGCACCAGGTCACTGACAGAACGAACTTTCTGGGGTACCAGCTGCCCTTCTTTGTGGCTGATAAGGAGTTGTATTTCCCTCAGTCTTGCAAGGTCTTTGAGGGAAATATCCGGGAATATCTTCTGTAACTTGGTGGCTGGAACATGCCTGTGAACTTCTGCAATTTTATCAAGTCCATAGCAGATCAATTGATGTGACTTGAGGGTCCCTCGGGGAGTGTTAACACGTATCCTGAGGAGGTAACGCTTAGTTGCGACAGACACTTTCATCCCTCCAACGCCGTAAACCACCAATGTCACATCTTCACTTCTCAGGTTCAACTTGCTCGCAGCTCTGTGCGTTATGTAGTTCGTGTCGGATGCCAAGTCAATGAGAGTCCCTATCCTTTGTCCATCGTTAGCAGTAACGTCAAGGAGCATTAAGATCACTGGGTACTCCTTTAAGCAGTTGTCCTCCAGGAGGCCTCTTTCAGCTACAGTGGAGCTGTATGCCCTTGATGCTACGTTGCAGAAGGCGTCTTGACATTGCTGCGCCAACTCCGGTGTAAGTTTGGAGAGAAACTTTTCTTGGATTTCAGTATATCTTTTGCCCTCAGTTCCCACTGGACTGGACTTGGGTGCTCTTTGAGACTGGGATCTGGCAACTGGACAGAGAAGAAAGTGGTGGTGTTGGTCTTTACACTCTGGATTCCTGCACAGATAAGTAGTTGTCCTGCAGTAATCCCCATTGTGGACTTCGAGGCACCTCCTGCAGGCACCGATTTGTTGCACTGCGTCCCTCCTCTCTGCTGGCTTTAGGTTAGCCCTAAACTTTCTGCAGAAATATAGTTTCTTCCTGTGCTTTGGGTCACCGCAAATGATGCAGCCTTCTGTTTCACTGCTGGTCTTGGTTGTCTTTGTTCTGGCGTACTTAAGAGACTTGGTCTTCTCCCTAACAGGTTCGACAACGTCTTTCAGCTGATCTAGCTGTTCATATATGGATTCTTGTGATTTCAGGTACGTGATAAGCTTATCATAACGGTTCCGACGATTAACAGCGTTTCTCTCATCGGCAGCATAGGTAAGCCAGTCTTTCTTTAGAGTTTCTGGAAGCTTGCCCTCGATGGATTTGGTCACTATCGGGTTATTTATGGCGTCTACGTTATCCAGCTCACTCAAATCATAGAGGGCCTTTTCAATTGTTTGGATGAGCTCTATAACTTTTCTCGGCTGGCCGCTCCTGACTGGTGGAGTCGCTTGTAGTTCCTCAATGATCTCGAGAGCGATGGTGGCTTGGTTCCCAAACCGGTTCTCCAGGATTCGGAATATCTCGTCTGACGAGTTGTATGTCGACAAGCATAGATCTCTGGCCACCCTCTCATCAAGACTATCGAGCAGTTGAAATTTCTTCACCTCTTTGGAGCCGGTTGGTTCACCCTGTCTCTGCAGAGCCTCCCATTCTTTCCTCCATCTGTAGCCTCGCTGGTTACCGGCAAACTTTGGTAGAGCTGTGGCTTTCAGCTTTATCGCTGCCACTGGAGCTAAACGGCGATCTGATGGCTCCTCAGTGTCTGGTCTTATCCTTGCTGCTTTCATGAAGCTGGCCTTCCGCGATACCAGCTGGGGAAGGAGCACCTCAAGTGCTCTTAGGCGGCCATCAGCATCTCCTTGCTCAGCTGGCGGAGCCCAGCGGTTCCAGTTTTGGTGCGCTTCCTTTGCCTTAAACACCAACTTCTCTAAGTGGGTCAGCATGAACTCATAAGCCTCCAGAGTTATGTCTAGCCGGGTGGAGGAGACATTCTTGCACTCACCCTCTGCAACTTGTAGAGCCAGGGACAGCTCTTTTTCTCCGTATACGACCCAGAGTGTCTCTCGAATTAGGAGTTTAACTTCTTCAGTCTTTTTCTTACAATCTTCCTCCGTCCTTTCTAAGTCAGCTCTCAGAAAGTCAACCAGCTCATCTGCAGCAGCTGCTTTGGACTCTGCTATGTAAGCGAACTCTACCTCCTCATTTGCCTCCATGACTCGGGACTCTCCAGTGTAAGCTTCTTGAAGTTCTCTTTTAACTCCTCTACAGACATCTCTGTATGGGTCCTCGTAATGCTATTGGCAAGACGGGAGAAAAGTCTCTTTGCTGTGGTCCTCTCCACTTTCAAATCATCCAGTGACTTTGCCATTTTGCTTCCTTTGACAGATAGCAGCTTTTATCCTTCTGGCCCCCAGGTGGAGTTTCCTCCCTCTCAGTGTGGCCACAAGCGGAATCTTCGCTGGTCACTGGTCACTACGGTTTTTCACTGTCAAGTGTATTTACGACATCATGGCTTCCCACACTTAAAAAGGGAAGGAATTGACCAGACTCAGGATTTCACTCGTTCTTCAATTTATTTTGACCAGTAACAAGGAAGGTGAAAAACCTTTAAACACAGAAAAAATTAACAAATTAAATAAAGTTCAATATTTCCCATCAAATACAATAAAGCACAATAAAGTACATCAGGCAAAGATATTTTACCCACAGATTAACCATTATTTCATTATTTATCAGCCCAGGTACACAGTGTAAATCAGCATTGCATAACCAGAAAGCCAGCTCTATTTTTAATAGTCATTCTTTATTTACCCTAGATCATTATGTACACAATTTATACATGACATGCTTCATTCATAATTTCAAATCTACATAAAATCAAGCATTCAACGATTTTACTGTAGATTAGCACAAGATTATTACTTGTACAGAAATGTTTTAGCCTCAATCCATTAATAGTGCAATTAACAATGCGTCTCTCTCAACATGCCTATAAAGACTACTACGTAGCCAGCGATCGCATAGAGTCCAGTAAAGAGATGTGAGCTTACCGGTAGTCCTTTTAATCTTTTCCTTTTCCCATGAATTTTATTCCGTGATTTCTTCTTTTATTCCGCTGTTCTTAGTGCAAAGCTGAGCAACTCCCGCTGCTTCTATTGTCTGAAGCTTTCTGGCGTGTTCTGCTAATTACTAAAATTTCTTTCACCTGCTGAGGCGCGCTGCAGAGCTGCGTGCTCGCTGTCACGCGCATGTAGAAGCAAGCCGGCCGCTATCACATGCACTCTCATGCAGACACACCTCCCAGTAGATCGCCGCAACAGTGCTGAAGATTGTAAACAGTTTATTAAATACTTTTGAGTAAATGTAGGCCCTTATCAGCAGATTTTACTGCTAATCGATACAAAAGTTGTATGATGATGCTAATTATTAGTCATGGTTTTGGTTGTGGCAGTGGGGGGGTGTCGGTTAAACGGCTTACTTGTGTGATGTGATGTCCTGTTGCGTTCAGGTTCGGTTGCGTTTCTCAAAAAGTGTTGTTTTTCCAGGTCTTTAAATAAACGGCATCAATACTTAAACGTCTGTTGCCCGTGTACAGTTCGTATTCAGAAACGTCACAGTACCGACTGTATGGGGTGTCGCTCTGGGACAGGCGAGTATGAGGAAAAAATAGACTACACCACTGGTTAGTTGTACTCTAAAAGTATGCAGAACTTACATGTAGATTCCTTTAAATGTTGATTAAAAATGGAACTGGATCTGTGAATTATTACAGGATCACAATTGAATTCATATCTTGCTACTCAGTCAGAATCTTATTAACCTGGAGTCCCAGTCTCTGTCACAATAATCATATATGGGATGTTTTAGGCCTTTTGGCAGACATCCATTTAAAATGTAGACAATGGCATATATACATAAAGAGCCTTTTCTCCATGGCTACTGAAGTTTCTCAGCTTGTACTCTAGTAACATTTGTGGTCCAGGTAGCTTTGCATAAAAAATGGTTGTCATTCGCAAGGCTACTTTTACTTTTATACTTTAAGTACATTTCCAAGCCTGTACTTTGTTACTTTTACTTGAGTAAATAAGTTAAATCAGTACTTCTACTTTTACCAGAGTATTTTTTAACACAAGTATCTGTACTTCTACTTAAGTATGAGAAGTGAGTACTTTTCCCATCTCTGGTGGTGTGCGGAGGTTTGTGGGATTGTAGTTCCTTTGCTCGATATTGAAAATATGTGTCTTGTACCTTTGACTTTTTGGGGATTTCTGTTTGTTTTTTCACTCAAAATGACATCTTGTATGCTTATGAGTCACGTCGTAGCTGGTTAGCCTAAGGCATGGTCTTGTCACTGCACGATCTGAGTCTCAACACGATCTGAGTCGCGTCGAGTTGCGCATGCTCAGATTTAAACAATTTACGGCATAACGACAATAACGGAAGATGGGAACAGCAATAATAGAAGATATGGAAGATGGAAATGGCAGTAATTTATTATTTAGCGTAACGCATCACATGTTCACGGCATGATCCCTCACGTCGGTAAATAAAAAATGAAAAAAAAGTCAGTAAAAATGGAGCTACATGATTGGTTCACTGCAGGCTACAAGTTGGCAATCAAACACAACAACGGCTGTTACTGGAATGGTGTTATGAGCTAACGTTAGCAATCAAACAATCAAAGATAGCATTTGATAACTAAAACGTTTTTGAAATGATTTCCACCTTCTATATCTTCTATTATTGCTGTTCCCATCTTCCGTTATTGTCGTTATGCCGTAAATTGTTTAAATCTGAGCATGCGCAACTCGACGCGACTCAGATCGTGTTGAGACTCAGATCGTGCAGTGACAGTCTGAAACTCTTACTACCGGTATACGGATTCTTCCAGACGTCAATGGGAAAAATGAATGGGAAATTTACTTCCGGAACCCAAGGTCTTTCGGAGTGTGGGCGGGACTGTTGAGCTCTATGGGCCGGAGACCGTCTCCGTGGTAATACATCCATGGTAACGCGGCTAAAGAAAAAGGAGGCAAAGTTTATCAAACTTGGAGCATGTAGATAAAGCTTTAGTTGAGAAAGGAGTTGAAAACAAATGGCGCTGGGCATGAATACAGGACAAGAGGAAACGGGTGGAGACGGGACGCCGTTTAGCACTTGGTGCCTCAGATTGAGGAGCCGGGTGCTTCTGCAGCGTGTTGAAGGAAGAGACGGGACGGCAGCAGCAGTAAGAAAGGGCTTGCTAGTCATTAGATGCTAGTCACAAAGCTTCGGCACACTCATACGAGTACGTTACTGGCAACGACGGCTACCGCTGCGACTGCGCCTTCACTGACCAACCGTGTTTATGATACGTGTGTGCACGTTCATAGTGGAACAGGATTTGTCATTAACGATGACCGCTGTGTAAAAGCTCTCTAAAGCCCAAACTGCCTTGACAGAGCTGTCTGTTTGGAATCAGCATGGCAGTTATTAAACATAACGGCCTGGTCCCAGAGTTTACAGTTATTAAACATAACGGCCTCGTCCCAGAGTTTACAGTTATTAAACATAACGGCCTCGTCCCAGAGTTTACAGTTATTAAACATAACGGCCTCGTCCCAGAGTTTACAGTTATTAAACATAACGGCCTCGTCCCAGAGTTTACAGTTATTAAACATAACGGCCTGGTCCCAGAGTTTACAGTTATTAAACATAACGGCCTCGTCCCAGAGTTTACAGTTATTAAACATAACGGCCTGGTCCCAGAGTTTACAGTTATTAAACATAACGGCCTGGTCCCAGAGTTTACAGTTATTAAACATAACGGCCTCGTCCCAGAGTTTACAGTTATTAAACATAACGGCCTCGTCCCAGAGTTTACAGTTATTAAACATAACGGCCTCGTCCCAGAGTTTACAGTTATTAAACATAACGGCCTCGTCCCAGAGTTTACAGTTATTATATATATATATATATATATATATATATATATATATATATATATATATAACTTTATTCACAGACCCAAGGTCCAAAAACAAAAATCAAAAACAGCACACACAACATAACATATTAGAGGAGGGGTACCAACAAACCCACAAACATAAATACATACATGCAGACACCACTGACCACATATTACATAAAGGGAACATACAAAACAAACATACATTCATACATACATATAAACATACAAATACCTATACAAAATAATTAAAACAAGTACAGCTGCGTATTCCAGTGTTTCCAGAGATGGGAGGTGTATCTGGTGTCACTAAGTAAAGGATTAGTTAGGGCAGTTAAAATGTTGTTCTTTGACTCTGTTAGTCGACACATGAATCTGTACATAAAATTCCTCAGCACAGTATGGAAGGTGGGAACATTACTCGTCACAAACAAATGGCTAGCACTAGTCCATCTTGGACACTTCAACAAGATTCGAAGTGCATCATTGTATGCCACCTTTATCTTATTTATCTTTGCTTTACTGTAGCTGCACCATAGGTGAGCTGTATACAGTGGAGTACAGTATGCTCTAAAGAGAGATGTTTTAACTTCTTCAGTACACATATGAAATTTGCGTGCCAGCATATTTGCTTGTCCATATAATTTACCGCACTGGCGTTGTATATCATCATCGTCACAAAAGTCATCCCTGATAATGTGGCCCAAGTATTTTACTTTAGTAACTACGTTTAGCTCTTGCCCTGTCAAGTAAAAAGAGGGAAAGCACAGCTTCCTGTCCTCATTAGTGCTGGAAATCATTACAACACTCTTTTTTGCATTACATTTGATGTCATACTCTAGTCCATAGTTTGAACAAACTCTAAGCAATTGCTGTAGGCCAGCACTATATGGAGACATAACAATTAAATCATCTGCATACATCAGATGATTAATACGCGTATCCCGCACCATACAGCCAGTCTTACACACATCTAATGTCCTAGAAAGATCATCCATATACAAATTAAAAAGAACAGGTGACAATATTCCACCTTGTCTAACCCCATTGGTAACTGGGAAAGGAGCCGATGTTGTCTTCCCCCATTTAGCTTGCATAGTTTGATGGGAGTACCAATAATGCAAGATGCGTATTAGGTATGGGGGGACCCCTCGCTCTTGTAATTTTATAAACAGTTTACCGTGATTAACACGGTCAAAAGCTTTAGAAGCATCAAGGAAACATAAAAACATTGTTGAACCATGGCTTTTATACTTGGTAACAAGTTCTTTCAGTGCATATATACACACATCTGTGCCATGTTTCTTTTTAAAACCAAATTGATTATCAGTGGTTGTTATATATTCTTGAAGTCTATCAAATAGAATTTGTTCAAACACTTTAGAGTATACTCGCTAGGGCGATTGGCCTGTAGTTGTCTATGCTTGATACCTTACAGGTTTTGTCCTTAATAACTGGCATTAATAGCACAGGTAACATTGAGTCAGGTAATATGCCATGCGCTAATAATCCAGAGAAACATATAGCAAGTAACACTGAGATTCTATGGCTTGCATACTTCAGGTGTTCAGCTGTTATTTGGTCAAGACCACACGCTTTGTTCACTGCCAATTTCTCAATAGCATGACACACTTCATCAAGTCTAATGACCACACCATCATTATTAATGATATCACCAACATGATATTCAGCACTCTCAACACAGTTAAAAATCTCTCTAAAATGTTTCCCCCACAACTCAGCAATGTTTTCATCCCCAGAGATCCCATCAATACTAGATGGCAAAGGCATCTTGCTGTTATTGATAACCTTCACTTCCTTCCAGAAGTCATACAAATCATTCTGCTGAAACTTTCTGGCCATAGAATTTGCCCTCATTGTCTGCTCATTACTTTTGATAAAGCGTACAGCATATTTAAACCTGGCATTTGCCTTTTTCTTATGTTCAAACTCTGGGCCATACCTAGCTTTTCCAGATGAAACCCAGCTCCATAAAGCTTCCTTAGCCTCCACATGAAGTTCAGACACATATTCGTTCCATCCTGGTCTAATCCTATGATTTCTTTTCTCTCGGACGAATAATTTACTGACATTAATTAAACAGTTCACAATTTTGTCATACATAAAAACTATATCACTATGATGTTTATGACTCTTACAATTTAAGTTGCCACACGAAATAGCTTCAAGCGGTATATCAATATCACTAAGACTTTTATCACTCAGTACGTTGTACTTCCATAGATCATGTTCTGTGAGCTTTGCCCAGTCCACTCTTCTGTTTTGCTCATTATTATCATCATAATCATAGCTACTCAGCTCAGGTAGACTGTCAAGATTTATTATCATGGAGACAGGTATGTGATCTGCTGTGGCTAGACCATACAGAATCTCAACTTCCAAGCAATCATGAGCATCAGCTGTACATATACAGTGGTCTAGCCAAGATGTTGAATGCCATGCTTCACTGATATATGTATAACTTTCTACTGGTAACAGCATTTTACTTGAGAGAAATAATTTACCGTCAAGGCAGAATTGATTAAGGTGTTTGGCAAATAGAGAGTTAACATCTGACATATCAGCATTCATATCACCCATCACAAAAATGCAAGTACTTTCACTCTCTTTAATGAATGAGCTGATAAAGGCTAGCCTATTAAGATATTCATTTTCATTTTGGTAGCATTCATATGGCATGTAAACATTTAAAATAATAAGAACATTTTTATCATGTACAACTTTAATTGCTATAGCCCAGTCCACCTCTAATCGAATCACAACGATCAGTGGGTCAAGTTTCCTATGCCACAGGATGGCCACCCCTCCAGGTATTCTGCCACACACTATTCCCATACTTAGATCTGTTGTTGACTCACCTGCGCCATAGAAGTTATTATCTAGATCTTGTTTGGGTAGCAGAGTCTCTTGTACAGCCTACATAAAATATCAGCACTCTCTGCTTGTCAATAACCAAACGTCGCGCTTTGTCCCCGGCCCCCTGTCCAAGGCGTAAACCACGCGCGTTATATGACACAACTCTCATGATCAGATCATAGTCCAGTATTCACTGCAACAGTTGCTCCAGCCTCAGACACGTTATCATTCATATTCGCAGTGACATTTCTTTGATCCAATGTTTTGCGCGCTTCATAGAAACGCCGCACAAAGGTGCCCTCTGGCCACAGCTGTGGCTCATACATTTCGCTCACCTCATTGCATTCTGCAATTACTTTGAATGAGTTATACCGTCTTTGTGCAGTATCTATCTTTTGGCATGTTACATCACGATGTAGTTTATCTTTCAAGTAACCAGCCAATGTTTCCGAATTTACATCTGGGGAGAATTTTGTTGCAAAAACACTTACCAACTTAGTCTTTACAACCCGTATATTTCCTCCAGCACTGGTTCCAACAATGCCACTTTTCTTCTCCTTCCTATAGGAGCGTTTGGTTTAGCCTTGGGCTGAGCGGTATCTCCAGTTAATTGAAGTCGGCGGCCCCGCTTCACTACCTTGCTCCATGCCGGGGTAGCTGTCTCTCCGCTCCTATCACTCGAGATTTCCTCCTTTGCGCTCGCACCCAGAACCGTGCATCCACTTACATGCCTGGCACTGTCCATGCCCCGGCTCGGGGCCTCCTCGGTGACCCGAGGAGCAGGCTTACTTCGCCCAGGCTTCTCCATTGCGCACAGGCGTTGGTCTAGACCGGCTGTAACTGAATGGAGATCCTCGCAGATATCTGTTTGTGCAGACATAGCCTGTTTCATGGTTGATATATCCACGCTTAGACGTTCAATTTTCCCTAGCAGGCAAGAAACATCAATGCTGTTGAATGTCACAGGTGGAAGATCATCCAAATGATGAGACACAAACCGAGGAATGTTTTCACCAGCCTCGTTAAGCACTTTCAGACAGCTCTTAACGTTGTTAGCGTCTTTTTGTTGTCCTTTGTGCGAAATACAACGTTGAGTGGTATTAGGGCAGAGCTCAAACAAAACTTTCTTGGAGCTCTCAATCCACTCCCAAAGTGGTTGACAGTCAACATAACAATATCATCCTGACTTAAAGTTCTCATTTTAACCACAAGAAAGTTCAACAGTTCATCTTCCACCACAATTTGACCGTCTACTGTGGTGTAAATCTCCGGTTTTCTTCGAGATTTACTCGGAGCAGCCGCGTCTCTACCTGCTGTCTCCGCCATGTTCTCATTCAGTCAGATCCGTTATGATTACTAAACATAACGGCCTCGTCCCAGAGTTTACAGTTATTAAACATAACGGCCTCGTCCCAGAGTTTACAGTTATTAAACATAACGGCCTGGTCCCAGAGTTTACAGTTATTAAACATAACGGCCTCGTCCCAGAGTTTACAGTTATTAAACATAACGGCCTGGTCCCAGAGTTTACAGTTATTAAACATAACGGCCTCGTCCCAGAGTTTACAGTTATTAAACATAACGGCCTCGTCCCAGAGTTTACAGTTATTAAACATAACGGCCTCGTCCCAGAGTTTACAGTTATTAAACATAACGGCCTGGTCCCAGAGTTTACAGTTATTAAACATAACGGCCTGGTCCCAGAGTTTACAGTTATTAAACATAACGGCCTCGTCCCAGAGTTTACAGTTATTAAACATAACGGCCTGGTCCCAGAGTTTACAGTTATTAAACATAACGGCCTCGTCCCAGAGTTTACAGTTATTAAACATAACGGCCTCGACCCAGAGTTTACAGTTATTAAACATAACGGCCTGGTCCCAGAGTTTACAGTTATTAAACATAACGTCCCAGAGTTTACAGTTATTAAACATAACGGCCTCGTCCCAGAGTTTACAGTTATTAAACATAACGGCCTGGTCCCAGAGTTTACAGTTATTAAACATAACGGCCTCGTCCCAGAGTTTACAGTTATTAAACATAACGGCCTGGTCCCAGAGTTTACAGTTATTAAACATAACGGCCTCGTCCCAGAGTTTACAGTTATTAAACATAACGGCCTCGTCCCAGAGTTTACAGTTATTAAACATAACGGCCTCGACCCAGAGTTTACAGTTATTAAACATAACGGCCTGGTCCCAGAGTTTACAGTTATTAAACATAACGTCCCAGAGTTTACAGTTATTAAACATAACGGCCTCGTCCCAGAGTTTACAGTTATTAAACATAACGGCCTGGTCCCAGAGTTTACAGTTATTAAACATAACGGCCTCGTCCCAGAGTTTACAGTTATTAAACATAACGGCCTGGTCCCAGAGTTTACAGTTATTAAACATAACGGCCTCGTCCCAGCCCCACTAACACAAAACGTTTAGGGAACGTTAGATAACGTTAGTTTTTGGTTATCTAAAGGTTAGTTCGAACCAAACCAAAAACTAACGTTGAGGTAACGTTCCCTCAGGGTTATAACGTTCCCTCAACGTTATATTAGGGAAACCAACAACTGAAACGTTATCCTGTGGTTGCGCTGTAACCTCCACACAACGTTCCTGTTTAGTTGTTTTTGGTTGTTTTTGGTTGTTCTGAGTGCGGTTTTGAAAATGTTTATTCAAACCAGCTCCAAATGATTGGTCTTATAAAATGTAGCTAAGTAAGATAAACAGCATAGCAAGAAAATAGATGTATGTTTAGGCTGATATCAATTTTGCTAAAAAAACAATAGTTTTGTGGGTTTTTTTATGCACTGTTATCTCGTGATAACGACTTATTAATTCATTATCTCGATATAACAAAGTTTGTTTTCGCGAGATTTTGTTTTTGGCTTCTCAAGATTTAGTTTTTTGCCTAAGACACCCTTCACTGTAAGACCCAACAGTAAAAGCTTGTTAAAGAAAATGAGTTCTGTTTTGTCAAAAATTCAAAAAAGTTAATTCTCCACTATTTTTCTGAGTCATTAGTACAAATTTGTAATCTCAAGTTTACAGTGCTCAACCACTTTAATTATTTTTCGTCATTGTACTCAAATAGTTTAACAGTAATAGCTGAGACGTCACGTACGTGCGTACGTGCTTCGACGTGCCACTTCATCGAGCCACGCACCCTGTCACTGCGCGATCTGAGTCTCAATGCGATCTGAGTCGCGTCGAGTTGCGCATGCTCAGATTTAAACAATTTATAGCATAACGACAATAACGGAAGATGGGAACAGCAATAATCGGAGATATGGAAGATGGAAATGGCAGTAATGTATTATTTAGCGTAACGCATCGCATGTTCACGGCATGATCCCTCACGTCAGTTAATAAAAAATTAAAAATGTCAGTAAAAATGGAGCTACATGACCAAGTTGGTTCACTGCTGGCTACAAGTTGGCAATCAAACACAACAACGGCTGTTACTTGAATGGTGTTATGAGCTAACGTTAGCAATCAAACAATCATAGATAGCATTTGATAACTAAAACGTTTTTGAAATGATTTCCACCTTCTATATCTTCTATTATTGCTGTTCCCATCTTCCGTTATTGTCGTTATGCCGTAAATTGTTTAAATCTGAGCATGCGCAACTCGACGCGACTCAGATCGTGTTGAGACTCAGATCGCGCAGTGACACACCCTGCACGCACCGATCCTCTGGAAAATTCCGCCATTGTTGCATCCCGTGTCAGTGGAGAAATTTAGAAGAGTAGCTAATTTGCAGCTTGTGGAGAACTTCGGTGGTGTATATGTGTAAGGGAAAGAAGATATTGTGGAAAACTAACCATGGGACTGCCAGTGAAATTTTTTCAGGGAACACCGCTGTGGCATGCAGCAATTTTCTGAACCTGACAAGCTAACTTTTTCCATTGTGCTGACCGCACTGACTGCCGTTATATTGGTGTTCTCTTTGGGCGCGCTAACTTGGTAAGTTATGTGTTGATTTAACACCATATTATTTCGATATTTTATTATTTTCTTCATCAAAAACATTTTGCTGTCATTGGTTATTGTATGCATTAAAGCTAATATGAGTTGAGTTTACTGTAGCTAAGCTTTCTTTATCGTTATTAACCTAATTTAAATTTAACATTTTAAAAAGTGGGAACCAGTGTATTTAGATTTATTTTTCATCTTAAAGTGAAACGTTTTAGTGTAGAAGTTTTCTGGATATTTTTATAACCGTTAATGTTCCAACAACCAGGCATGTCAAGTCTGTGACCGCTTTTTTTTTTTTTTTTTTTTTTCCATCGAGGATGGCTGGGCAGGTTTTACAATACGTAGCTAACGTCAACTAACGTTAACGGTTTTCAGGTTTTAAACACATTTATTTCACGCAATACGTTGACGTGTGTTCTACATTTTGTAAGGCCAGTTAAATATAAAATGTAGGCTTAGAATACATTTGTAAAATAACGTTGTCACAGTCTGTGAGGACCAGTATCCTCTGTCAGTGCGTGGTGACTTCCAGGTTAAACATTTAAAAATAACGTGAAGTTAAAATAAGGTAACTTTCTGAGATTAACGTTATCTCCCTTCTTAACGTGATAGTGCCGTTTGTTCATATCTTTGTTTAGCTTATTGATTTACAGTTTGAAGACATTTTGGTTTGTCTTTATGAGCTAGCTAGCTAGCTAGCAACGTTAAGGACATTATTCTGCCACAGAGGTTAAAATAAACATTCCACATAGTTGTAATGTTACCTAACTAATTTGTATTAAATGCTCCCAAGATATTTTACATACAGTTACTTAGTGCTTTTGTGAAAGTTTTGCAACCTAGGTAACGTTTCAATCTTCTCTCTATTAAGGCTGAAGCTGAGGCAACTGGGTGACATACGGAGTCTTCTATCTGGTATGTTCATGTGAATGAATGCACAACACTGAAATGACTCCAACCTATCCATAACTGTTTTCACTATGTATGCAGACTTGTGGATTTGATAGGGGGTAAAATAGTTTTACAATGGCTTGGATGTGCAAACTTTGTGCTGCTGCTGCCTTTGATAAAAGAGCACAGTTGCTTGAACACTATCGTTTGCATCACAGCAATTGTTCCTCAGTCAGTCCTTTGCCTTGTCTGTATGAAGACTGTATCTGCACATTTCAGTCAGTAAATGCTTTGAAAATTCACCTTACACGGTTACATAGTCCGACAGTTGTGACTAGTGAAAGTCAGGTGGGATGTGTGTCATTTATCTGTCCTGTGTGTGGATTCAAGCAACCATTTAATGATAAAAGTCTTCTTAGTCATTTAAGGACACATTTAAAACAACACGAGATGGTGCATTGCCCATTCAAAAATTGTCACTACTGTACTAATGTGTACTCTTCCTTCAATGCCCATAAAAGTAGGAATCATCCAGACTGTGATGTCTCAGATTTTAAGGATGAGATTATCTTGACAGAAACTGACAGAAATGGCCAACCAATGCCTAGTCAAGCTGACTCTGATCAGGGTCCTCTTTCTCCTGAGCTGGATGCCCTTGAGTGCAATCCTCTTGAGTCTACAGATGACACTGGTGAATTGCGCAATCAATTGAGAAACAATTTGGCTTCTTTGTTCTTGAAAATGAACAGTGTTCTTCATGTATCAGAGATGGCTATACAGGACATAGTTGAAAATTTGTCACAAATATTCTCATTGTCCAAACCTCTTGTGAAAGACTCTGTCATCAGTATTTTTCGAGAGCATGATCAGTCGATCAGTGATGCCCTTCTTCATGAATTAGTTGAAGCTATCATGAAAAGTAATGTTTTTGTCAGTGCTACTTTGGAAGGTGCAGAACTTTCCACTGCCAAGAGGAGGAAAACATATGTAAGGAGTAACTACCCTCTGGTAATGCCAGTGCAATATACTGTAGATTCCAGTGGACACACAGCAGTGTATGTTCCAATACTACAGATGCTTCAAACTATGTTTAAAAATACTGATGTCCTTGACAAGATTCAAGAAACTAAACCATCACCACCTGGAATGTTCATGTCTCATGAAGATGGAACATATTTCAAAGAAAATCAGTTTTTGTCAGAAGCAGGAGAGATGAAATTGTCCCTGATTTTGTATGTCGATGACATTGAAATAGCTAATCCTTTAGGCACATCTAGAAAGATCCACAAGCTTTGTGCAGTATACTGGTTGCTGGCCAATGTTCCCAGTCAGTATAGGTCCAGCCTGCATGTCATACAGCTAGCTCTGCTGTGCAAAGTACCTGATCTACAGAGCTGTGGTTTTCAAAGTGCTCTTTCACCTTTGTTGAAAGACTTGCGCACTCTTGAGGAGGATGGCATTTTCATTGAAAGTTTTGGTCAGTGTATCAGGGGCACTGTGTTGTGTGTCGCAGCTGATAATTTGGCTGCCCAAGGGCTTGCAGGCTTTGTGCAGGGTTTCCGAGGACAATATGTCTGCAGATTCTGTTGCTGTACTCAAGACCAGATACAGTCTGGTGAAGTTTCAGAAGGAGAATTTAGCATGAGAACGAGGGCCTGCCATGATCTTCATGTGCAGAATGTTGTGCAAGGAGAAAATGCATCTCACTTTGGTGTTACGGGTGAGTGTGCTCTCAGCAAGACATTGCAGCATTTCCATCCCATTACTGGTTTCCCACCTGATATACTTCATGACCTGTTTGAGGGTATTGTGCCAGTTGAGTTGGCCTTGTGCATCCGTGAGATGATTCGTCTGAAGTATTTCACGCTTGAATATCTAAACACAAAAATTCGCACATTTCCTTATGAGCACTTCGATAGGCTTGATAAACCACAACCTATCCCAAAGACTTTTGCAGCCAAAGTAAGTATTGGCGGGAATGGGCATGAAAATTCCACTTTGCTACGTTTGTTACCACTTATGGTAGGAAGTAAAGTACCTGAAGGGGATGAATTATGGGACATATTGATGGACCTTAAAGAAATCGTGCAGCTGGTGTTGTCTCCATCTTTCACTGAAGAATCCATCCAGTACATGCAAACTAAAATAAGTGATCACAGACAGGGTCTCCAAGCGGTGTTTCCAGACTTTAAGCTTCGACCAAAGCATCATTATGTTGAGCACTACCCTGAACTGACGCGGCGTTTCGGACCTCTTGTTCACTTATGGACCATGAGGTTTGAGGGAAAACACCGCTTTTTCAAAAGGGTGGTACATGACACACACAATTTCAAGAATGTCTTAAAAACTCTGGCTACCAAGCATCAGCACATGATGGCATATCACTTTAGTGCGCCATCATTTTTCAGACCCCACACACAAGCCTCAAGTGTCACCTCTGTCCAAGTTGCCACACTGCCTCAAGTGGCAAAAGATTTCATAGAGACAAAGACGGATAGCCAAAACATATACAGTACATCAAAGGTCTCCATAAATGGCACAGAGTATGCAAAGGGCATGTTTGTTTCTGCAGGCCACACTGGAGGACTTCCAAAATTCAGCAAGATTGAGCACATACTGCTTGTGAACAACTCTGTTTCCTTTCTATGCAGGAACTACGAGTGCTGGTACAGTGAGCATTTAAGGTCATTTGAGCTGACATCCTCAGACAATTTCTCTGTGCATCAGCTGTCAGAACTAAATGACACAGTAAGTCTCACAGCATACCATATTGACGGGCATTTGCTATTGACACAAAAAAGTAGGGATGGGGCCGATCCGATCCAGTATCGGTATCGGGGCCGATACCAGCGAAATTCAGGTATCGGATTTTCCCGAACCAACCTGCGGAGATTTCCGATACCAAGAGCCATGTCTGCACTTTAACGTTGTCTGCTGAAATGGCTCCAAAAGTGATTCCTGCCGGTGCCGGCTGGTCTGCTGGTTGGCTGGTTGGCTGCAAACTGTGGAATAGACTTCCTGAACGGAGTCGCGGCTCAATGAGACATAGAGTTATGAGACACGCCCCCGCTCAGGAAGTCCATTCCGCAGTTTGCAGCCAGCTAGCAGGATAGTAGGATGAGCAGCATTGTGGCTAGCTCGATGCTATCCTGTGTGTCCGCTGTTTGGAAATACTTCACAGTGGAAACACCGCAGAGCAAGACAGCAACATGCAAAAACAAAACAGGACTTTCACAACCGTCTGTCTGCCGGTGTTGTCGCCGGCTTTTGGCGTTTCAATTCCCCGTTGTTGCGTCCACCAGAGACCTCGGATCGTACGTGTCCCGGCGGCCGCTGTTTCAGAGCAGCCGCTGCGCAGCCGTGAAAACAGAGGTGTGTGTGTGTACGGTATGTATGTGTGTGTGTGTGTGCGTGTGTGTGTGTGTGTGTGTGTGTGTGTGTGTAACTAAGTGTGTGTGTAAGATGTTTACAGTTATTGCACTTTTCTTATATTTCAGATATTTGACATTTTAAAACGTTGAATTGTTGATGCTACAAGAGCCAGTGTGCTTGATTTGCGCTGTTCACACACTGTTTTATTGATAGTGTGTGTGTGTGTGTGTGTGTGTGTGTGTGTGTGTGTGTGTGTGAGAGAGAGATTTTTACACTTGCACTTTTCTTATATTTCAAGACTCAAGTATTTGACATTTTGGGTATGTAATAAATATTGACATGACAATCAATTTGAAACCCTTACAGTTGCATATCTGTTTTCAGAATGAGATTTTTCCTGTTTTTCTGACTTCCTTTTCTGACCTTATACTTACCTCAAGTTGCCTTTTGGGACATACATGCATACGTACGTCCATATCATACTTGCCCGTTGAGAGGAGTTTATTTCAGCATCATATAAAATCAACAATAATGATAATAATAATATTAAAGCAAACACAGCTCTGGTATCGGAATAGTATCGGTATCGGCCGATATCCAAATTCAGGTATCGGGATCGGATCGGAAGTGAAAAAATGTGGATCGGTGCATCCCTACAAAAAAGATTTATTTCTATCAGAGATTTACAGGATTAAAATGTTTTTGGAAGTGGGGAACTGTACAGTCTCATTGAGCATTGTGGAGAAAATGAACTCTGGTGTAATCGTAATCAATTTGCCATTAGTGACACCGTTGTTAATGAACTGTATAAATTTGAGTTTATGATACTAATCCAAAGCAATGATATTTTTCATTTACAATTTGCTGGAAATTGCCCGAGTTTGTCTGGAACAAATCCTGATTGTGTGTTGCCAAACTAATGGTTATTTATTCATCCTTTCTCGCATAGGAAATGGCAACTCAAAACTTCCTACTTCATGTCCATACCTCCACGGACATTGTTAGGAAGATGACTTTATCTTCCCGTCCAGAATCTGTTGATGAGCTAAAAACAATGATAAATGAAAAATTTAAGCTAGACTTTGACTTTAGCTTATCATACCAAGATCCAGACTTTGATGGGCAGTTGTGTTCCCTTGTAGAGATTGAGGAGCTTCCACATAAGGCTGTACTAAAAGTTATAAGGTCTGAGAGTGATGTCAGTTCAGTAGCATCAGATGACACAATAATATTGCCTCATGCCCTTACACCAGACAGGACTGAGAGATGGCCTGATGTATTTCCAGTGCCCGCTTTTTCCTACGAGGTAGAGCTCATTCTTGGTGAGGGAAGTGTTACATATGAGAGAACAGGGAAAACCCTTAAGCTATCTAGGGGACAAAAGCACGGCATCCTTGAGACCCTTGCAGCCAAAATGCATAGCTTCAAAGCATATCCCAATGATAGGGACATTTCAATGGTAGCTGAAGCGCTTGTCACTAAGCATCCTTGTCTAAAAGAGCCAGGATCTCGGACAGGATGGTACGGTTGGAAAAATAGTCTAAAGTTTAAGATGGGGAACTACCGCTCTAAGTTGAGCCGGGCAGGATTTAACGAGGTAGCTGTAAATTCTGGGAAGAAGAGTAGAAACAACCCAGAGAAACAAGCTCCTCACACTAACATCAAACGACCAAAGAGGGCAGAAGTAAATTTTCTCCCTAATTTCCCAAGAGGCGAAGATGGTGCAAGCCTTGAGCAATTGAGACTCCAAATTGTGGATGAAGTTAAGATGAGTGACAAAAACCTTCCCCTCATTGCCAAGTTAATGCAGACCACCTTCGCTCTGCGGTGCAAAGAGGTCATCAATGATGACCTACCTGTTGGAGAAATCCTGGAACGCTGGCCTGCCCTTAAAATGGAGTCACAGGTAAAATGATTTTCCCATGTAGACCTATTCTAGCAGAGTATTGATGAGTATTCATTTTAATTCTTTTTTGTGACTGTCAGTAAATTCAACAATTTGACTCAGATTTACATCAACTATAGCATATGATATGGTTTAAGGATCTGCATGTTTTTCACCAAATCTGACACAGAACAAGATCAATGTTTTGCCATTATTGGCATATTTTGTAGGGTTGGGCATCGAGAACCGATTCCTACTTGGAATAGTTTCAAAAATTACGATTCCATTGGAATCGTTTTTTTTTTTTTGGAATCGTTTGGAGGATTTGGTTTCTAATCTGATCATGGGTTCCAAATTTAACATGCGCAAGTTTTGGTTTCCGTAGCGACCAGGTGCTTGTTGTGTTGCAGCCGTGGAGCACAGTAAGCGGTGCTCTAGTGTGGCTTTATTTTACATTGAAAAAGCCCCGTCAAACTGCAACCCCACCTTTTGAATCAAAATAAAACTTTCCTCTTATTTGTGGAATAAGCATGTAACCCGTTTCAACTCCACCACTCAAAGAATCGGAATCGAGAATCGATAAGAACCGGAATCGAAAGGAAGAATTGGAATCAGAATCGTTAATATCCCAACGATGCCCAACCCTAATATTTTGTTGCTATATATTTATGTATACAGTCAGACTTGAATAGATTTTTGTTTTTTCCATTTCGGCAGGTCTGTGCTGAGTTTCACAGAATTGCAAACATGAACCAGAAGAACCACTTCTTTGCGGAGTTGGACCGTCATGCCCATCGTCTTCAGAGCTTGTTCAGGAAGAAAGCTGCTCGCACAGGAAAAGTCGCCGACGTTCTGGGTCAGCTCTTTAGAGCTTATGACCTCCAGGTTAGTTAGTTATGCTTCTTGGTTCTGCATAGTGATACTAAAGTAGATTTTGGTGTAAGCTTTTTAGAAACCCTCAACTCCTTAGACTTGAGAAAGGTCTTTATTGTAAAAGTATTATGTGGCTATGCTGTTTAACATCCAAAGTGAAGAAATATGTTCTCACACTCCAGGAACAAGTTGATGTCCATGTTAGACGCGCTGCTGTTCTCTGTGCTCTCCCTGCCTATCTAAATGAGGATGACTCTGGATTTCTGAAGCTGTGGGATGTAAGTAATATTAATTGTTTAGAAATTAGTCTATGACAGTTAATCATAGAATAAAATTGTTCATTTACATTGTTTCAGTTGTATAAAACTTAGAATAAATTGTGTAAAGAAATTGTGTAAAATTGTCCTGGGGTCATCATAAATGGATCTTGATTGTGTGAGGAATAAGTCCTCAAAGATTGTATCTTCTCCCCCTCCCAGACATCGTTCAGGTTCTAGTTGCAGGTTTTGATTAGAACGATAATAATTGTAGTTATTGTAGGGTATAAAAAAAGGTCAGTCAGAAAAAAACAAAACATGCATCCACATATTCCAGAACTGTTGTATTTTCACGGTTTGAAGTTTTGAATAGGTCCACTTTGAAATTAAGCTTTTCAGGTTTCTAAGTAAAAAAAAATGTGTAGCTCTGAATCATCATCAAGCGCTAGTCTTGTTACTGTAAGGAGGCTACAATTAAACCTTTGTGAGTTATAAGTCAATACTTATCAATGCACTCACCTGTGTAGACCGCCTTCAACATGTAGAAAGCGATATTTCAATTTGCTCTGTCTGCTCAGTACACTCTTGTCGACCGCACTCTTGTTTTACGCAAACACAGCTCTACTCTGCAAATAGCTAATTTTTACAAAACAAGCTAAAAGAAAAGCTGTCTGTTTGTAGTCTGTTTATCTTAGTTTGCAGGGAATCTTGAAATTTGGACAAATTCTTATAAACTTAAGCTGTCTGAAGAAACCATCCTCTCCACTGGAGCGGTAAATATGGATGCATTATAAGACCAAATTAAATACATGTGGCTACTTAATATGCACGTGAATGACGCAATCGTTATGTTCGTGTTCTTCATTCTTGATAATGATGCTGGTTGTGTTATTATTTTGCCACAGCATTGTTTCATTGAAAATGAGGCATACAGGACCTGCTTATCAGTCCATTCATCATTAAAGCTGGGCTTTTCCACAACTTTTCCTTCAGGCTCTTTGACAGTGATATTTTTGTCAGCCCATTTTCCACCAATCAAAACTGCATACTAAAACCATGTTTCCATAATAATAATAATAATAATAATAATAATAATAATAATAATAATAATAATAATAATAATAATAATAATAATAATATACAATAATAATAATTACAAGGTCCGGATTATTACAGATTCCCTGGATATTACATTTTGATGTGCTGTCATAAAAAAAAACATTAATGTTAACATGGCACACTAATAAATAAGAAATTTTGAAAAGGGCACTTCATATCAAAAAGGTTGCCGACCCCTGGTTTAGACAGTCTGGGGTGACAGTTCTCTCTTCTTGTGTTTAGGAGGCGCAGTCTGATGAACCTAACATTGATGACCTACCGGTTGGGCTTCTCTTGATCAGTGCCAATTCAACAGATGCCACGTTCTTCTGCCCAGACAGGACTGCAGTTGTGCTTGAGGGTAACATGGTTATCAATTTCCCCACATTGGCTGACGCATTTGTGATGCTTTTTGCACTGATTTATGCTCTGCATTTAAGTTACCCAAAAGATTTGGCCAACACATTTGACTTTATCCAGAAAGTGTTGATGGGCCTGGATGATGGGAAGTTGAGGCCCAGGGTGTTGAGCCTTAAAAATGACCTGTTGGCAGTGGAGTAACATAATGTGTTACAAAAACAAAGATGACAAGGTTGCCTCTTTGCTGTACTTTTTGTATTCATATGCACCACTGTCATTTGAGCATACCATAGAACAATGAAAGTGAGTTTACCTTTTTTTTTTTTACATCTTATATAGATGTGTTTTGGAGAGTAATTGTTCAACCAAATGTTTGATGCAGGTTTGGTACTTTATGGATGTGTAAAACAGTATATGGACATTTTTTTCCCTGTGGTTATATTGCAATACCCATATATTTTGATAATTCTAGCTATATTAGGGCTTTATGAACCATATGGGTACCAAGCCTTTGTTCACTTATAGGAGTTAAGATTTTCCTCAGGCTACACTAACAGAACGTTAGGGCTGGGTATTATTCAAAATGTTTCGATTTGGGTACCCATGCCAATACAGTCTTCAATACCAGTTTCTGAACAATACTTTTTTCGATATCAATTTTATAAAATACATTATAGCAAAAATAAATTGCACATTACGGTACACATTTTTTGATTTATTTTTCAGCTACCACGTGAGCCGTCTCAGTGTAATGTAAAGTTTTCCTGCGTATCTCTATGACGTGCAGCGTTAGGCAGCCAATCGCAGACATTATTAGATCTTGGTAGAGGCATGCTGCATGCTTATTGGCTCACTGACGCTGATGAGATTTACTCCTTGGGAAGAATGGCGAGGCGTCTTTTGATACTCAGTAAGGAGGCAATAAAAGTATTGAATTCGGTACCCAGCCCTAGGTTTTGTAGATGTGTTTTTTTATTTATATATATATATATATATATATATATATATATATATATATATATATATATATATATATATATACACACACACACACACTGTGTACTGATGTCACTGTTTGACAAGTGTTTACGGATGTTTTAATGCATGGAAATGATGGTGGTATGATGTATATCCTTAAATGTGAGCATATACCATAACAGGATTTTATATTGTCCACTTCAGTGATAGAAGCCCTTTGGCCATTTTCCAAGGCCCTTGCACTGTTTAATAATGTTTTAAATTACTGTTTTAAATATTTTACATGTGCCAGCAAATCTTTTATGGTCGCTTAATAAATAGTGACTTGCATTTAAAGTGTCTGTTAACATCTCTTTCTTAATGTTTACACAATATGTGTATTTGGGGATTTTGAGTTAAAGCTACTTAAAACATTTTATGTAATCAGTTTCAACAAATAATTAAAGTACTCCGTCTTGCTATTTTAAGTTTAAATTAAGCAAAGTGTTTAGCTCTATTGAACTTAAACAGTTAAGTACACATGAAGTAAATATTTTCGTAAATAAAATGTGACATTTTATGTTAATGGTAATAACAATATTTAAGTTTGATAAACTTCATATTATTTGTACTATTAAAACAAAGTACCTAGTAAATGTACTTGAACAGGAAAGTTTGTTTTACTTACGAATTGATGTTAATGTCACTTAAATGAACATAGTAAGAGCTACTTATTGGAGAACGTTTGTTTAACTTACATATCTGAGTAAGCAAAACTTCAAAATTTCGATGTAATCAGTTTCACCAAATTTTTTGAGTTATGTTAACTTATCGGGTTTTACAGTGTTCCATTTAACCCGGGGAATGTGCTCCATGGGCGGATAGAGGGCTGCCGTTTCTCCCTCCTCTTCTCCAGGTTACATTGAAGGATGTTTTAGTGGGATTTTTCCCGAGTATTTGACCGTAGAAGAGGAGGAAGAAACGGCAGACCTCTATCCGCTCATGGAGCCTTTTCCTCGGCTTAAATGGAAGGGTGTCGTAGTGGGATTTTTTTTCAAGTATTTGACCGGAGAAGTAGAGGGAGAAACGGCAGATTTCTATCCGCTTATGGAGCCACATTCTCCGGGTTAAATGGAAGGGTGTCTTAGGCAAAAAAAATAAATCTTGAGAAAACAAAAACATTTTTTTTCGAGAAAACAAAAACAAAATCTCGAGAAAACAAACTTTGTTATATCGAGATAACGAATGAATAAGTCGTTATCACGAGATAAAAAAATATTCCATGGCTTCCGTAGTTTTTAACTGTATTAGATGAAACTACTTAAAACAAGAGTCTATCAATACAACGATTTTCACAACTATGAAAATTCACCTCTTCATTTCACTTCTAACAAGTGGCTCGGTTCAGTGTACAAAGCCAACCGTTACACCCCCGCGCCAGTAGGGGGAAGGCAGTCTGCTTTCAGGTGACCGAAGGTCTGTCCTAACTTCCGTACGTACACCGGCGAACAGTGCACGCCAGCGGCACGCCGTTCTCTAGCTCCGTTCGTTTTGGTCCCAAATTCTAACTAAAATACTGCCATTGGCTAAAACATATGCTGACTACACCTCACCGGCGGTGTTATAACGCAAGGTAGGACAAAGATGCCAAGAAAGACATTGTCGACCGTCAACAGTTACTAAAGACTGTCCTCCGCTCAAGACTGCTAGGCTAGCAATGCTAGTCCGAATGCTAACGTGGGAAACAGCTAGCTAGCCTATGGATACATCAAAGTTATCGACAGAGACTGATCCTTCCCTCGGTGATGTTTTAGACGACATAAGGAACATGGACAACAAGGTGAGAGATTTTGGTGAACAACTTTAAGAAAGCTCTGACATGGGTGCCAGCATTATACAGCGAGTCGAGCTGAACTCAGTCGGACTCACTGAACGCACGTTGTTCAAATTGGAGGCTGTAGCTAATTCACCATGTGTTCTATTAATACATCCATGGTATTATTATCTTATGATACATCCGATGGATGAATGTAGCTACAGCTACATACATTCATCCCTCGGATGTATCATAAGTATGCTGTAAAGCCTTTTACATGGACGTAACGTCATTAGCGCTTCCCCATACTGCCGGGGGCTCAAGCTAAATAATGGAGCTAGGTAGCTAGCTAACGTTAACGTAGCTAATATCTTATGTGTCCCTAAGAGCCGATGTGGGTTTAGAGTTTAACACTTATCTTACGATACATCCGAGGGCTGTATGCTGTAAAGCCTGTAACGTGGATAAGAGATAAAGCCATGGATGTTTTAAGAGAAGCTCTGTTCACGAAACTGCAGGTTAACTAGCACGACATAATGATTACACCTCAGTGACTACATTATTTACACAATTCAAATATTATTTTGCAATCAGTACAAACTGTATGGTCTTTTATTTCAGATGAATCCGTTCCACAAGGAAGAAAGCATTCCAGGACGGAGCGTGTGTCTGGAAGCCCTGTCCGTAAGTTTACATTTATGCATGCATTTAAGAAACAGTAATATTTCCTGCCATGGAACTACTGACTTTCAATCTGGTGCATATCACGTTACTGTTCTGATGATTTGTTTAGTTTTTAGCGATTGTCTAATGTATCAGCATAGGTTAATCTTTGGCAATTGCATGTACAAGAAACCTACCATAAATGACCTGACCAATATTCATATCTACTTTATTTTTTAGATGAGTCAACACCACACAGGGAACCTGCTGGTAGCCCAGAGTTGGGGGGGCTATTGTAACACAAGCTCGGCCTGCCACTTCATCTTGGGACCCAGTTGAAGGTACAGTTGCTTTGAATTTTCCATTTCCAATTAATACAATTTCATGACAAGGACCTTGTCACATCTACGTCATCAAGCTCAGTTTGCAGCTGCGCAGTAACGCTCAGCCATCACCGGGAAAGTGACTTCACTGGTCTCCGTCCAGAGTATATACTGTCTATAATGTGAACGCTGACAGTCGGAAAAACAACGTAACCACGGGGGCGGTCCCTGTTATTCTGAGGTGGCCTGAACGCACTGTGTGTGCGGTAGCAAGTCCAGACCAAAGATTTGCGACGAGACAAGATAAATCCTGCAGCTACTTGCAACACAATGGTCTGCAGCATCCTGAAAGCTGCCAGTTCAAACCAATGAGAAGAGACAAGACGGTGTATCATCTTCATAGCCAGTGACTCTTTGAACTTCTGTCTAACTTTCGACTTTCCGGCTTTTTTGTAGCTGGATAAATTATTTGTTGTTTCTGATTATGAATTTGGATAATGTTAATGATAGTGATGTACTTGCTACAGTTGCATTTCGAGTGATAAATCGGCGAAAACATTTTATTTCTCTGATTTACTGCTTTCTTTTAATGCTGCCTGGCGCTCTCTCTCTTCAGTCACTCTCTACCTCACTCGTCCACGTACCGATACGCAAAATGAATGGGACCCTATGGAGCTAGACGTCTAAATTTGTCTCTTTCGCCTGCTTGTCGTTGAGAAATCTCAGATTTGATTGTAGTTTTTGCAAGTTCAACATGGACTATAGGTCAAAAGTTGAATGAACGAGTACTTATGCTTTTTCAATTTGTTACAGGTTGAGTCGTTGTTGCCCATACCACACTAGCATTCTGCTAATGAATGCTGATTGGTCAGCGAAGGACTGATTACGATCGGAGATCCCGCTTGACGGCATCCGAAGCGGAGCCAGAATGTCAGAGTGAATATTTCGGCGTGGTCGTTAAAACATTAGCAAACCTCTTTCTAGCATGTGTATTGACAGGGAGAGTCTAACCTGTCAGCTGTGTTGTTGATGCCTCCAGAGTAAAAAGGAAGAGACTCAGAGCTCGCCGTAAAGCAGTATCTCTGGCCGTATATGTGTATGACGTCATTTACATTTTAAAAGGCTTTTTAGAACAAAAAAGCGACTTTAAAAAATCTAACACCAAGCAGTATGTATTTTCTTTGCCTCCCCTTTCGAATGCAACATTCAAATTACTAGACAAAAAATGATATCCTGAGAAAAGTGGGTTTTTAGGGGTATAGCTCCATAGAGTCCCATTCATTCTGCACTGGCCTGTGAGCGCCATCTAGTGGAACTCAGAACCCAGAAGTAACGAGGGAGTGGAACCTCTTCCGTTATTAGAAATTCTTTGGTACAGTTGAGACATGTGTACAGTTGAGACACCTTAAATAACTTGCGTGCGCAGCAAGCACAAGTTGTGATTTTTGCTGTGCACATGCGTATTAGTGTCCTCTTCAATTGAGGGAAATTTGAACAACGGACGCATCTCCGATCTGAAGATATCAGCAAAAGTGTTTTTTCTAAGGTAAGACGTTCACTTCACCATGCACTCTCCACAATGAATAGCTTATTATCCTGATGTGACTGTTAAACGTAACTGATATCATCACAAATGTTATTCTGTGCCCTAAAAACTGGCATATTTCATGGTATTGTGTCATGCAAGTCATTGCAAAATCTAGAGAAATGTGCGAGGTGGCCAGCAGGTCACACGCTGTTTAGTTCAGTGTTATGATAACAGGTTAAACGTCATAATTAGCCAGCATAGGACGCAAATGAAAATAAAATTAGATATTTGTGATATTTCAACCGTGTATTATTAATGAATATATTTTCTAACATGATAACATTTGTAACATTTTAATCAGTGCTAATTTAAACAAAATCTGTTGCCCAATTGTTATTTTCTTTATTTGTCTTTATTATATTTGCAATGAACGGTTAGTTACCTTTACATCATTAAAAATGGGTGTCTCAACTGTACCATGGTACTGTACCACATATGGGTACAGTTGAGACAAATTGAGACAAAAAGCACCTTATTTTTATAAGCTAATTGTGGAAAATATAAACTACTTATGGGTATTATTGATTGATAATATCTTAGTCTACAAGCTAATGAAATGTCATGAGGCATGCCATGTGGAAATTCACTTCTTTTCAGTGTCTATTTTAGTGTGAAAAATCAAAACGCAAAAAGTGTCTCAACTGTACTCACTCTAATCTCCATATTCATTTATGGGAGGAGGCAAGGCGGGGTCGGTCGCTCGTTCATGTGCGCTCAATTTCACGTTGATTGTGAAAGGTGCGCAGGACCTGGCATGTCCGGTTTTATACATGTGAATATTTTTCTGCATAGGTACTTTTCAAGTTTTGGCCGTACGCCATCTTCTGGTATGAAAGCTGCGCAATCTTTTATACATGAGGCCCCTGGGCCCGGTTTTTCAAAAGTAATCCACTAGGATTTTGGAGAACGGATTGGATCAAATCTTGAAAATGGGTTTTTCAAAAGAAAAAACGGATTACATAATCGGATTAGATCACGTAATCCAATCTTGGCTTTGATCCGGATCAAACCTTTAGTTTGGGTTTTTCAGAACGTTTTTGTAGGATTTGGATCACTTTGATCCAAAAAATCTGGATTAAACTGATCCCATCAGAAGGGTGGATTCAGCGTGGATTTCATGCCCAAAATGTAATGAAAACTTTAAAAATGTATCAAATAATACTATATTTGGATCATGCAGTATCATACAAGATATCCTATTTATTCATAAGGTTTTAATTTTATTTGTTCATCCGTCAGGCTACAGTGATTAGGTAGGCTTTAACGTATTCAGCCTTTCAGTATAGGCCTACAGTAAAGTAGAAAGAGTTTGTCCTCATAAAATAATCCCCCAAACAGCTATCAAAATTGACCAAAAACAATAAATTTTATTCTGTCACTAATTGTTATATATATATATATATATATATATATATATATATATATATATATATATATATATATAGCCTACCTCAATCGAAAATATTTTTGTTTTTAGAATATTTATTAGTGATGCATGCCATTACAGAATAACCAAAAACATTCAAAGAATGGCAATCACTGATTTTTGAAATCCAAAACAAATCCAAATCAGTGTTTGTGTTGTAGGTCTCAGATGAGCGGACTGCTGGAAGAGGATGGGGTGGGGTTTTTCTTGTTTTTATTTTTTTTTGAATGTGTGTGTTTTCATTTCAAATAAAAATAAACTTATATTGACCCCACACTGGCTATTCTACTTGTTGCTCTTTACATATCTATAGTTCTACATTGTGATTTCCTATCCTGTTTGAGCTGGTTATCCAGATTTGGTGATCCTGAAAAGTTCCTATCCGGATCAGATTGATCCAATCCGATGTTGCTTTGAAAAACTGGCTCAAAAGTAAACTGGATTACGTGATCAGGGATTGCAAAAAAAAGGATTACTAAATCCGGATCAATTTTATCCGGATTAAACCTTTTGAAAAACCGGGGCCTGGTGAGCATCTATCGCTATATGTTTATATACGGTCTATGATCACTACGCAGTAACAGCCGTAGGGCCAACAACGCTAAATTAGTTATCTTACATTGTAACATGTTAAACGTTAAAAGATGAATGAGGACATTGACGTCAACATAAATATTCCCAAAGGCTGATTCAAGACCCTGACGCGCTGATCACCCTGTCTGGGTTGTATTTGCTATAACAACCGCCTCGCTCTACATTATCCCTTACTTGTTCGATTGGTGTATCCTGCAGCTAAAGTAGGCCTAGCTGTCTTCTTGTCTGCACGCAGGGTTTTTTTTTTCACAAAAGAGAGTAACACGAGTAACAAACTCTTTTAAATTTCAGTAATTGTAATTGCATTACTTGATTAAAAAAATATTTAGTTACATGCTCGTTACCGCTAAAAGTAGTGGAGTTACAGTAACGCGTTACTTTGTAGCGCGTCACTCCCAGCACTGCTTATCAACTAGCTAGCTAATGCTGTCTGTTATTGTTGTTATAGTAACTTTTACCACTGCTCATTTTAGAAAGGCCACCACAAGAAAACGTGTAGATTATCAAAAAGACATTGGATCATAGATGTTTGTTTCTGACTGCCGGTGTTAGCTAGCGTAGATAACGTTAGCGTACTAGCAAGCCATCCTTTTCCCAGAATTGTGTCCGATCGCAGATAAATTGCTAAATGAAATGCAATCCAACAGCACATTATACCATGTAAACAAAGACACATTTTCTTGCGGTGTCCTTTTATAAAAATGAACAGTGGTGAAAGTTATGACATCATGTTATGAACAAGGAGTTGATGAGCTGCGCAGTGTAGAAATATTTTGTGTTAAGAATAAGAATGTCCTATAGCCTGGGATGGCCTCGCTTTCTCCTCCTTTCTGGTCGGTATAAGATAAGACATGTTCACATTTACTGGAGCAAAGGTGCTCCTGATAAACATTTGGAACAGAATGCACCTAATGAAATATCTTAAAATAACAGACAATATGAGAGAAGAAGAGAAAGAGAGCGATTCCAAGGCTAGCGCGCAACTTCGCTATCTTCTTGGAGACAGAAAGTCTGAGTGATATCCAACCAATTGGCGGCCCAGACGCAAGGACGGAAGGAGGAACCTGAAGATGAATAAAAGAATATGGAAAAGGAAGGTCCGGGGTCAGACCCGGAGAGACTTTGTTGGTGGCTAGGGTGAGAGAGTCTCGAAGGAGCTACTGATCCATATACATATGATTGTCTACTTGCAATATCATTTTACTAAAGACATATTATAGTTTAACTGAACAAATCCTGAGTATTCATTTCCTGGTCTGCCATTCAACGAACACAACAGGGTAAAGCTTGAGAAGTGACCGAAGGGGTCAAAAGACTCTGGCCTTTCGAGCCAGGGCAGAATCGGTCGCACCCTTTTCTACAGTAGCAAGCTAGCTAGCGCATTGGCTAGTTGAAATACACAAACTTAACATCTGAATCACCGCAGTGGATGCTGTACATGGGTCAAATGTGCCTAAGACTTGCAGTTTGTATGTATATCTTTGTTTTTTCTCTTTTGAGAGGTGATCTAAACACTTGTGAGATGCAAAAGATGAAAATTTGCTCTATGGAATTCCCAGTGTGTTATGCCCTGCGACTAAAAAATAAGAATTGCTGAAGGCATCTCTGAATGAATCTGACCCAACCACCCCCCACGACACATGGGCCTACATAAGAGGTTACATATTGAAATTAATGATATATGTACATTCATCCTTTTGCCAGTGTTAGCTCAGTGACACTCACCCATCCATCTTAGACACGACTTGGCACACTGATTTTCTTGTAGCGGTACAATTCTATGTAATTGACTGCTACTACTTCAGATTCCTAGTTGTCCTTCAGACATCACACTCTACTTCAAGTTGACTCAGAGTTATATATTTGAAAATTTCTCCACAGGTTTTTCATAATGGGTTAAAGTAGAGCAGAAAAATTGTTAATTTTCATTACAGGAGGATGATGAAGACACGTCAGCTACCACAGTGAGGGAGCACACAGAGAGACTTATTGTGGTTTACATCTTAAAAATAACATCTAATAACATCCAACAGTTGCTGATAGTGTTGTACCATAGTAAAATGTGCACTTTCTTTTTCTCTAACAGAGCAATGCTGGAAATTAAGAATACATTAAACATAAGAAGAGCACATTAAACATTTCATCCAGCTCCACAGCACAAGTACATCAGTAAGATGTTGTTCAGCATTGGTCCATGACTTACAGTGAAACTAATGTTATGTGGCTAAGCTAACCTGGGCTTGTGGAAGAACCAAACCCAGTTTCTAAAGGCTAACCTAGCTTGTAACATTAATTATATTGTCTCCTCTCCCTGCGTTTGTGCATTTAACGTGAGAGTGAGACCTAAACTGGCCTGGATGAGTGTATACTATCCCACTTAAGAGGGGTTGTGCTGTGTTACACAGACTCACCCAGCCCCTGTTTCAATTTGCGTTCCGGAGCCAGGCCTGCTAGCTTCGGTGTCCACGTTGTAGGGACCGACCTCTACTCCGGGTCCGCTTTCCAGCCTTGTCGGTCGGCGTTGGAACTCTCTCCATGTTGAAGTTTAGGTTTTAAAAGGTGTTTTTACAAAAAGTGGTGTGTTAAACAAATAGTCTCTTTCAGCGTGTGGTTTGCAGCTCTTGTGTGTCTTCCCGCTTGAAGCCTCCAGCTTCTCATTTTTTTCTTCCTAAATTAATTCCCAATGAATCTCTCCCACCTGCTGCTTAGGCCAGATTAAATCACACAAACACTCCCATATTTCATATCAGTTTTGACCCTTATCAAAAGGCTAACCATACCTACTCCCATAAAAGATCTAGACTGATCTCATAACACTAAGAAGACCATCCTGTGCGTGCGTGTGTGCGTGTGTGCGTGCGTGCGTGCGTGTGTGCGTGCGTGTATATGTGGAGTCCCCCTGTGGATTAAAGTAATTCTTCTTTTTCTTCAAACACATGTACCAACTGTACAGGCGTTAGTTGCAAGCTAGCTAGAACTACAACTAAGCCTTGTGATAAGCACAGTCTTGGGTAAAGTTAAAATATTTGCAACTTTCCCAGAAGCGTATTTACCTCAATTTGTGCTCAGTTGTTTCAATACAATCATGATGCTGGTAAAATGGCCTTGTGTTCAATCAAAACACATTTCTGGAAAAGGTCAACAAGTTATTTTAAGTGTTTAAACAAATGACAGAGGCTGTCATTTTTCTCATGAGGACAGGTCCAAAGCTGGACAGGGGCAAAGTGTTATCTTAAAATGGATGTTACAAGTAATGGAAATATGTAGTTAGGTAGCTGGTCTTAGGTTAGGTAAGGTTAGGCTAGGCTAGGGTTATGCCTACCCTATCAGGGTAGGTAGGGTTCGGTAGGCTAGTAGTAGGTGTACAAGGAAGGAGAGAGGAAGACATTTATTTTTCTGGGGGGAGTCAGACAGAAAGAACAGGAGACAGAGACCGGGTGGAGGAAGAGATGAAAGTGCAGACCAAAAGCCTTCAACACTCTCTTCTCCCCTCCTTTCATCTCCTTACACTTTCCCCATCTGACCTGTTGCACTCCTCCCAGCTTTCCTCATCAGCATCATCATTAGAGAAACCATGCTCTGCTTCTGTTTGGCACTGCATCCTCCCAGGGTTGGTCAGCCTTGCATTTCCCTTCAGCTGGCAGAGAGATACACCTGTAGCCAGGTAGCCCCGCAAGGCTGCCTGTCCTTATCAAGCTCTCGTCTGTACTCACAGCCTCTGTAATCACCACATCAGCTATTCAATGTTTTGTATGAATCATCAAAGGATAATAAAACACCTGCTCCCTCCATCTCAGACTGATCTCATGAAGTGGCGTATGTATGACACCGAAATTTGTATGGCATTATTGCCGTGTTATCAAGACGCATACTTGTTTTTTAGCGTGTTGATCAATGCCGTTTGGCCTCCACTGACTTACATTACCTTGCGATTGCGTGTGAATTGACGCCGTGTGGAAGGCCAAATATCCACATACAGAGGTTGGTTGGGGTGGAGGATGGGTAAAGTACTATGGAGGAAATATTTAGTCATAATTCAAATTGAAATCCAAAGAGAAAATGAAGCGAGATCAAATTAAAAATATTATTATTTTACTACGCTACTAGGAAAAATCATGCCATAATTAAATTTTAAAAAGAAAAAAGAAACAAAGCAATATGTAAAATGATTTATCTTTTGAATTTTCCATTTGGATTTAATATTTGGCTTTTCAATTTCAATTTAACATTGGCTTTACGTTTGGATTTAATATTTGGCTTTTCAATTTCCATTTAACATTGGCTTTTCATTTGGACTTGACACATGTCAATGTAAATGAGGAGGCGTGGCCCAACGGCTGGTGGGAGGGTCTGAAACTAAAGGGGTGCAGAGGCACCTTCTGAACAGCAGGGGGAGCTGACTGCTGGGGAGCACGGAGCATCTGTCTGCAGCTTCACCACCAGGCTGATAGAAACTGATGATGTAGGCTAAACACAAACGACATTTCATGCAACAACAGTGAAGTTTTCATGTAGTTACTATAATTGGCCCGTGTTAGTGAGGACTAGATTAGTACTGTATTTAAAGCTGATTCTGGTTTCCAACTTCGGCCCAGGTGTGTCTGTTTAAAACACAGACGGAAACAACTTCTCTCTTTTGATGTTGTTCAGCTGCCGGGGGAAAACCAAACTGTTTTAGAGACACTGTAGGATATTGTTTACGGTGCCTAATCTAAACTTGTTCTAAACACACGTCAGTAAAGACCTCGCGAAAAAGACACTTCAGTCTTCAGTTAATCAAAGTTTATAGTTTTAGCTGTTCATCTGTTAGAAACCTTTTTCTTAAGTTAACATACAGTAATCAGATAAATCCTAATAAAAGAATGTGCTTTAGAAGTATTTTTGCCATTACATTTCACCCTTTTGATTACAAAATAATCACATAAACAAAAATTACTTTAAAGATTAAAGCACTTGGCCATATAGCTATATATATATACATATATCACAAGTGGTCTTTGAGGAATACAAAAATAAAAATCCTCTGTGTAAATCAGGAATAATAAAAATACAAAAATAGTCTGTAATCAGAGCTAAAGCTTAAACCCTCTGTGTGTCTGAACCTATCCATGTGTACAGGGAGTGCAAGTGTACCCCTCCTGGTAATTGAAACCAACCTGTCATGACTCCACACAACTCCTAGCATTGAGCAACACAAATATAATCAATATAAGAAAAATAAAACAAATAATTAGCATTATAAAGCATCACTGGCTGTGTCGCTGAAGTTATCCTTGTTCCTAAGCAGCTGGAATAACTCAGTAGTCTTCAGTGGTCTACAATGCCTGGTATTGTATCATACTTGTCATGAACAGAGATGAAAACATTTTCCTGATTAGTGGAATGAATGGACGGTGACAAATAGATCAGGCTACATCTTCCAGCCTATAAGGGAGTCAAAATCTGATAATGTGAGGAAGAAGTGAACACACATAACACGAGTGATTGTAACCTGAGTCACGCTTGAATTTCCTAAATAAACCAAGCCAGATATTAGTAAATAAAAAATGCATCGTCAATATAAGCTAAAGAAATCCATTGATTTGTCCTAATTTCAAGCGTTTCGGCCAAAGGTTGTCTATGTGGAATGTCAGATATGGGCGATGGAATTATTTCTATATAAAATATGTATATAAATATATGTATAATATGTATATAAAGTATGTCTTTCACTGTGTAAACATAGCATATGTAGATTTCAGCTCGCCCAACATGTAACCCCCCTTCCCTACACAAGAAATAGTCGCAAGGGTTAAGCATGAAAGTAGAGGTCATTACGTCAATCAATGGTTTATCATATCTTTCTAATATCCCAAATGCAACCACCACAAATGCAGCAATAAAGATTAAAAACACCACAAACTCTGAACCCCCGAATTGTCGTGGAGGGTACCATTTCCGTCGTTTCCGGTCTGACTGCTCCATTTGTTGTTTTTCTCAGCCACCAGTTGTTTTGTGGAAAGAAAATACACTCTCCTCTGAAGCTTCAGAGAAGTCAAACTCCGTCAGTACCTAAACTGTGTGTTTTTTATTGCTGAACAGAGGTGCAGAGTGAATGGTTCCTATAGTGTTCAGTATCACTGTTATTTCCTGCAAAAAGTTTAATCATCCTCTTCCTGTTCAGCTGCTTCACGTGTGTGTGTTTGTCTGAACACACTGCTCGGAGTCACAGAGGAATGTCAACTGTTACTCCGTGTAAAACAAAAAAAATAAAATAAATTGTGCTGTGGGTGTCAGAGCTGCAGCAGAATGAGTGTTTTTCCAGAAATGTGCTGTTAGTGGTACAATACCAGTATGTAGGTCAGTTTTTCACTCTTTGATGCAAGGTGAAGCTATCACCCTTTTCCCACGCAGTCTTCTTGTCGGTTGCTGAGAGTAGCACAGAATCGCCGTCTGTCAGGCTCGCTCTCAGTTGTCTTTCGTTGGCGACACAACGGAAATTGTTGACGCTTGTTGCAGGTTATCGCAAACCTAGCTGCTCCACTGGTCAGGAACCTGCTTGCAGTGTGTGGCGTGAATCCATGTGGCTCTCTCTGCTATCTTTACTGCCGTGGGTGTCCATTCTCCTCCTGCTGTCCTTCACTAGCACCAAGTCTCCTGGTTTGAGTTGATGCAGCGCCCATTCCACTTTCCTTGGCAAGTCTGCTAAAAAACCCTGGAAACTTATGGTAGAGAGAGCGCAGAAGAAAATTGAAAACATTTCACCTGTCCTTTTCGCACTGAGCGGTGGAGGGAAGATGTCCTATCCCTAAAGATGTTTTTGTTCCCAAAGGGAAATCTCAATCGGACTGAGATTACAGCAAGATCTTGATCTTTTCGCATTAAACGGTAAAGCCGTTGTCCAAAGGAGCTCTGTGTTTTTACAGTATTAACCATTCAAGTGATAAGCACAGTGGCACCTGGGCCCGGTTTTTCAAAAGGTTTAATCCGGATAAAATTGATCCGGATTTAGTAATCCTTTTTTTGCAATCCCTGATCACGTAATCCAGTTTACTTTTGAGCCAGTTTTTCAAAGCAACATCGGATTGGATCAATCTGATCCGGATGGGAACTTTTCAGGATCACCAAATCTGGATAGCCAGCTCAAACAGGATAGGAAATCACAATGTAGAACTATAGATATGTAAAGAGCAACAAGTAGAATAGCCAGTGTGGGGTCAATATAAGTTTATTTTTATTTGAAATGAAAACACACACATTCAAAAAAAAATTAAAACAAGAAAAACCCCACCCCATCCTCTTCCAGCAGTCCGTCCGCTCATCTGAGACCTACAACACAAACACTGATTTGGATTTGTTTTGGATTTCAAAAATCAGTGATTGCCATTCTTTGCATGTTTTTGGTTATTCTGTAATCATGGCATGCATCACTAATAAATATTCTAAAAACAAAAATATTTTCGATTGAGGTAGGCTATATATATATATATATATATATATATATATATATAACAATTAGTGACAGAATAAAATTTATTGTTTTTGGTCAATTTTGATAGCTGTTTGGGGGATTATTTTATGAGGACAAACTCTTTCTACTTTACTGTAGGCCTATACTGAAAGGCTGAATATGTTAAATCACTGTAGCCTGACGGATGAACAAATAAAATTAAAACCTTATGAATAAATAGGATATCTTGTATGATACTGCATGATCCAAATATAGTATTATTTGATACATTTTTAAAGTTTTCATTACATTTTGGGCATGAAATCCACGCTGAATCCACCCTTCTGATGGGATCAGTTTAATCCAGATTTTTTGGATCAAAGTGATCCAAATCCTACAAAAACGTTCTGAAAAACCCAAACTAAAGGTTTGATCCGGATCAAAGCCAAGATTGGATTACGTGATCTAATCCGATTATGTAATCCGTTTTTTCTTTTGAAAAACCCATTTTCAAGATTTGATCCAATCCGTTCTCCAAAATCCTAGTGGATTACTTTTGAAAAACCGGGCCCTGATCTCCATGCCAACATCCATACTCATTTAGTGAACCTTAAAAATGTACAAAGTCTTTCTTTCCTCCTTAATTTACTCTATAAAAATCCATATAAAATGTGCTAAAAGGAAACATTTGTTCTGAAAGTTGCTCCCTTTAGGCCCAAATTACTCTAAGGGTTGTTTAGTGCAAGTCAATCAGAATTAGAAAAATACAAAGATTGTATTTAAAATAACTAAGGACTGGGAAAATTAAAAATGAACACAACAATGTTTTGGTACCGCATGACTATCATAGACATATCCATTATTTAGTATTTGATCTTAATTATGACTCCTCAGAGCTGTCAGTGATGATGGTACTAAAAGGTTTCCCCATCACACTATCCTATTTTAATAATATTTTGAAGCCAACACTACAAACTTAATTATGAGCATTTTATTAGGCCTTTAATGTTGAAAAGCTACCATGCAAGTAGTGATGTCATTTAAAGCTACAGCTGGCAACTTTGATAAAAAACATCTCAATATTTGTTTACACCAATCAGATCATTTGTGGAATCAAATCCACCTCCCTCTGTCTCTTCCTGGTGTTCCTAATGGCATTAGGGAAAACTTTCCCATATTTCAGCTAATTTTGCATTACTAAAATATGTTCCTGAAAGAAGTTTAGGTGAGAAATAGGCAATGAACTAACAGAATATTGATCATTGTTTATTCAATTTGGCAATCAGTTTTACTGCAGTTCATGAGCAGTCATTTGACACTATGCAGAGATTCCTCGGCTCTGATTTGTAGTTGTTCTTGGAAACTTAGGAAAACAGAGGAACATTATCTTTTCACAGACTGTCTGTGTAATGTGCTACTGTTTTTAGTCTAAACAAAGTACCAACTGAACTTTAACTGTTACTAAAATTTACTTAAAAATCCAAATGATGTGAACACTTTATACTTTTAACCTATTATTTATGAAGCTACTATCATCCCTCCTGTTTGAGGCATGTAAAACACATGACTCAAACACTCAGTATATATAAATAATGTTTTAGTGGTTTCTCTATTAACACTGTCCTGTGTTACACAGAAATACCTGCATAAAAGCAACAAAAGTTAAAACACCAATCACCAAAACAAAACGTTTTCAACATCATGTTAATAGTTTAAACAATGTTATCATATAGTAACTCAAATGCAACCAAAATCTATAGTGCAGTTCTGCTGAAATCTCACTAGAGTACAATATTAAATGCTGATAGAATCTAATCTCTATAAACCTGAATCAGTTTCAATATTGTCTTAACCAATAAGCTCAGATAAACCCAACAAAACTATGTAGTTTATCTTATTTATCATGTTTGCAACACAAGGTAATACTAATTAATATCATAGTCACAATTTAAACTAAGCACTGGGTACTGCAGTCCGTTTATCCAATTATCATATCACATTGTACAATCTATGACAAGAACGTGTATCAAAATCAACATTGCTGAACCTAAATTCGAAATCCAAATGTCTCCTTCCCCCACATGCACAACTCCTCCCCCATCTTATCTTTGGGTGTGTGTGTGTGTGTGTGTGTGTGTGTGAAAGCCCCCACCTTAGCTGCTCCCTGTAAGGAAAAGAAAACAACACTCCTCCTTTTGCATTGTAACACACATCTATTCAACGCCTCTAAGAAAATGTTGTTCCGAACAATTCTGTCAGCCAAATAAATGGTTTTAGCAGCTAATTGATTTGTAGGTCTATTGGATAGACAGCTCAACAATGATAATACAGTAATAAACATGTCTCATGTACAAAAAATCCCAATTTAGTCTTACCCCAAACTATATGTCAGATCACAGTGATATCTAACTGTTTTTGACAAAAACTCCAATGTTCTCTCTTATCTAAAAAAATCTTTGTGTGCACATAGTTTATCAAAATATGGTTAAAAATGACTCCAACAGCCAATAAGGAGTTAAGAAGCGAGAACCTGTACGGTTACATCGATCGCTTCCTGTTTTATCGGATACTGATGTTTTTGAGGCCGGTAGTCAGAGCGCCGAGTGATAACGACAGGCTGACTATTTTTAATCAAACCAACGTCATATTTGTGTGTCGCCCAAAGATGATGCGGCGCCTGGGATAATAATGGCGAGATGTCTGTTGGCGAAACATCTGTTTTGTCATGAAAATAGGTGTGTGTTGTAACCGCTGGTTCACTCAATATGTAAACACTGCGTGTACAAGACGCACGTTGTGATAAGAGCTTCCTATAACACCCTGTCGAGGGAGAGAAGAAAACCTCTTTATCAGGAGTCTCTGTCCAGTCTGTCAGTCTGTCACAATTCCGGACCCAAGGTCCCAAAACTGCCCACGGATCTGTGGGAGATTTTGACAAAGAAATATGTGGCTGGGAGTGAGACAATCTGAAAAACACACTGTGTTTATCAGTCAAGTTGATCAATACTGCACAGTTAACTCCCTGCCAGTATATGCAAGAACACTCCAGCTCGTCGAATAATTCTTCAAAAAAAATGTTTCAGCCTATTCTGTGTCCGGCTCTGATGAGACAAAAGAAGCACAATGAACACTCTGTGATTCCATCAGCTCAGCTGTGGGTGATACAACTTTTCCTGTTTTCAGCTGGGACAAAAATTTAAAACTAAAGGAGCACCTCTGTAGGCAACAACTTCCTCTTCCTCAGCCAGGAGGTTAACAATCTGGCAAAGAGAAACACTTGAAATTTAAACAAAAGTGTGCATTTTCCAATGTGTCAAGAATAATCAGTCAAAGAATGATTTTTATCAAGACGCACAACTGGAAACATGGAAACAACCCTAATACCAAAATAGACCCATTAAGTGTCTGCCTATAAGTTTACAACTCATACTTTGTAGGAAGCAAAACTGAGCCTTTTTCTATTTGTTTTATGGATCCTAAAGATCAGTAATACACATAAAAAGCATAAGAGTGGTTCATTCCTTTTTTCTAGCATTTCCAGAGAGGAAAGAAAAACAACCACTAGTCTGTCAGAAAACTTTCTGATTTGTCGTTCAGTTTTACCTAAAAATAGAATTAGTAAACTCAATTTACCCAATAAGGAAATGACCAGTGAGCTGTTGTATGTCAATCCTTTTAAAACTCTAATAATTACATTTATAACCCCATGGTGTCAAATACCAAAAATGAAGTGGGCCTACTATAATTATACACAATTAGGCATTTATTATAGGATCTAAAAATATCAGTATGTTGGTTAAACCTGTCTATAACAATCTTTTTACCCTATCGATTTGTCCCTAATAGCAAACAAAAAAACTGTGTATCAGTGCGAAGCATTTCTTCATTGCCTGAAGCTGTGTGTGTGTCTTTGAGTGTGTCTGTGTTACCGTCCTCAATCAGCTGTGAGACTCAGTCAGTCCGCATGTTGTTCTCCCTCTGAGATGTTTGTGCTTTCTTCTTCGGGCAGTTACATACCCAATGTCCAAAGTCCTTGCAGTACCAACAGTGGTCTGGGTTGTAGGGCTCATTATTTCGTCCACGGTACCCTCCTCGGCCTCCTGGCCTGGCGCGACCACGCTCTTTGTGGCCGCGGCCTTTTTTGGGTCCGCGCTCCATATGTTGCCCACCAGCCTGTTGTTAACATGCAGACATACGCTTCAAACATGGTTTTGTCAAGTCTCTTACTTTGTTTGTTCTTTCTTTGGTCCTGTTGTTCCTTTCCACCTGATGTAGTGTGGACTGCTGTGGCGGTTCTGTCCGGTAGTCGGGTCTGAGGTTTTGGACGGCGGTGCACAGAAATATGTGTCCTCTTCGTCCTCTCTCTTTCCCAGCTCGTCCTTCCTGGTTGTATAGGACTGGAAAACTCAGAATATGGACTTGGGTTAGGTTGTGGAGCTGATGAGGAGGTTATAGGTGTATGTGTGTTATAGCATTCTTTCCCTGTATCTACTTTCCGTTTCTTTCATCCATACATTGAAACATTCACAATTCTTCTCAATTTGGTTTAAACCCTATTGTTTCAATTGATTTTCTTTCTTTCAGCTTTCTCTCTGCTGCTTCCATATCTTGTTTAAGCCTTCTTAATTTTACATCACTAAATGAACCATTTTCTGGGGAACCATAAACCTTTTACCAATCAGGCAGACATTTCAAAACAACCCCGTCCACATTTCTGTTCCATTTTCTCCACTATTGGGCCTGAAGGCTCTAGTGACTTTGAACCTTTGTTCCCCATTTTGGGAAAAACAAAAGTTGAAGTAGCTACTTACGTACGATCGGAACCGTCGTCCCAAAAGCTCCGTTTTATTAGTAAAACAGAGGGAAAAAACCTAGACCTGTGCGTTCCTGTGCCAAGAGGCAACGCGTCTTCTCGTTTTAAGTCGACAAACTGAGTAAAATCCTGGACAGTATCTTCCCTCTCCCTAAAACTATTAGGAGAAAAAAGAAATGTACCAAACAGTGACCTCCCTAGCCCCAAATATAAATCTAAATATGAATATTTAGGGAATAGAGCTGTTTTCTTTAGTTTAACAGTGACCTCCCTAGTCCCAAGAACACTTAGGATCAGAGCTGTTTAAACTTGTTTAACAGTGACTCCTTAGCCCTAAGAACCCCTAAGATCAGAGCTGTTTAAACCTGTTTAACAGTGACTCCTTAGTCCCAAGAACACTTAGGATCAGAGCTGTTTAAACTTGTTTAACAGTGACTCCTTAGTCCTAAGAACCCCTAGGATCAGAGCTGTTTAAACTTGTTTAGCAGTGACCTCCCTAGTGCCAAGAATACTTAGAACCAGAGCTGCTAAGTTTTGATTAACAGTGACCTCCCTAGTTCCACTAATACTTAGAACCAGAGTTGCTTAATCTTGTCACTCCGTTCGTGGGAAAACTTGGAAAATATGTCTGTCTTTTGCCTGAAATGCCTCCTGAATTAGTCCTTATTTTTGATTATTGAGTGGTTAAAATCACCCCTTTAATAAACTAAATAAAACATAAAAACCCAGTTTCAATTACTCAAATCCAACCCAGCCTTTGTTTTCCCTGGTCCTCAATCAATAATGTTGTTTCTTTACAATTATGATTCTTCTCAATTTGTTTTTAGGGTTCGTTTCAAAATATTGAATTTCCAATTAAATCCGTTAAAATTTGATCTTACCCGTGTTGGTTGAAATTGTTTTCCGTTCGTTTGGAATGGAGTGGAACAGTCGAGAGTCTCTCCCTTCCCTGACCTCTTTCTCTCAAGAAAACCCTTTTTATGGTCGAGGTTAGAGGCAGGAGATTAATCTCCTGGTTCGCGAGACTTCAGGGCCCGGAGAGATCTCTTCTTGTGTCCATCCATCCCGGGTTTCGGCACCAAATTTGTCGTGGAAATAATTCCTATTAACACAGTTTAAGTAAATAAAAGGTTTAAAGCTTGTAGTGAAACAAATGAAGACCATTGAGCAGAAATCAAAGTCTGGTTATTGAGTGTTTATTCTCATTGATCAATGGAGAAACGCTGTAACACAGCCACCTCGGTGGCTATGCAAGAGCGCTCTGAGTTCTTTAACTCACAGAAAACCAACATATAGAGAATCAAAACAAATGGTGACGGCTTTCCTTCCCCCGCCCCCCCTCATGGATCTTACAAAGACCCAGTTACACAAACAAAAAGCAAAGAGTCATGTCATGCCTTTTGGCCCAGTCAAACCCAAGTCATAACACCTTTCCTTGTATCAGCTGCCGGGGAATAGAAAACTGTTTTAGAGACACTGTAGGATATTGTTTACGGTGTCTAATCTAAACTTGTTCTAAACACACGTCAGTAAAGACCTTGCGAAAAAGACACTTCAGTCTTCAGTTAATCAAAGTTTATAGTTTTAGCTGTTCATCTGTTAGAAACCTTTTTCTTAAGTTAACATACAGTAATCAGATAAATCCTAATAAAAGAATGTGCTTTAGAAGTATTTTTGCCATTACAGATGTTTAGGTAATGATTAGAGGAGTTGTTGGAATTGTTATGTGAAAGATCTAGTGGTTTTGCTGTACATATGGTATACATACATATACATATTAATACATGATGTGTTATGGTGATGTGTGTTAGTAAATGAGTGGAGGGAAGAGGGAAGGAACGCCCCTGCCCAATACTTTCTCTATTTTACACACACGCACACTCACACACTCTCACGCACACACTCTCTCTCTCTCTCTCTCTCTCTCTCTCTCTCTCTCTCTCTCACACACACACGCACACTCACACAAACACACTCTCACATGCACACCCACGCACACACACACTCTCACACACACACACACACGCACACACACACACACACACTCTCTCACACACACACTCACACACACACACTCTCACATGCACACACACACACACACAAACACACTCTCACACACACACTCTCACATGCACACACACGCACACACACACTCTCACATCCACACTCTCACAGGTCACACACTCTCTCTCACACACACTCTCACACACACACACACACACACACACACACACACACACGCACTCACACACACGCACTCACACACACACACACACACACACACACACACACACACACACACACACACACACACACACACACACACAAACACATGTACTCAGACACAAACACAACAACACACAGGAGTTTGTGTAAAATTGCATATACTTAGGTGTTGTCATATGAACTATAATAAAAAAAAGAATACACTGCAAAATGTTACTCTAAATGGGCAATGTATCTCGGGAGATACAGAGTGTAACTTAGAAAATAAAGATCATATTTTGGAACAAAAACTTGAACTGTGTCATTTTAGTCTAGATACATAAAAAAATAGCAATGAATAATTTTTCCATCAAATGTATTTATGCTTGCCCCTTTAAGGGTTAAAATGCTACGCATCACCAAGGTTGTAAAGAAAACTGTAATGTGACACAAATAATGTGCTGGGATGTAGAGCATGTCTAGTATGGGTGACGTTAGTGATATGAGGACGGATAAGGTTAAGGTAACTGATAGACTGGGAAGAGGTAACTGATAGACTGGGAAGAAAAACGATACAGCTCCCTGTGGGGTAATACAGCGTCTTCATCAACGGGATCGTCGACAAAAGGAAATGCCATGTTTTGAGAAAAAAACAATGTTTTAAAGTCTGCCTAACAGTTAATCAACGAACAATGTTTTTTTATTCATGCTGATATAAGAAACTGCGCTAAAATGCGCCTGATACAGACTGAATGAATGAATGAGGAAATGAAGAGCTCTGTGTCAGAGGGAGGAGCGTTAATTCTCTTCATACATCCATGGGGAGGAGTCTGAGAGAAACTCGGGGTTTCTTGAAGAAAACCTGCTCCCGACCAGGTTAGGTTCATAGGCTCAGTTAACATAGTAACTGACTCTGAGGTTAAGTTACCATAGTAACTGACTCTGAGGTTAAGTTACCATAGTAACTGACTCTGAGGTTAAGTTACCATAGTAACTGACACTGAGGTTAAGTTACCTCTCTTTCTGAAATGGAAAACCCAGAGTTCCCCTCATCTCAGGCTTAACAAACTCAGAGTTTTCACTAAACCTGCTTTCTGAAACGGACCCCAGATCTCGGACACACACACACAATCTCAACCAGGTAGTCATCGTCCGAACTGCGACCTCTCCTTTTTCTTTCTCTCACTTTTTTCTCTGAATGGTGCGCGCAGTGTGAGGTGCGTGTCCGCGCTATTCTCCGACATGTAGCCTACTCACAACAATCACTCCTGATTAACAGCCTTTTGTACAGCCCGTGTAATATTGATGACAATATGCTCAAATGTAAAACGAGCCATATTTCAGGAAATCAACTTGTCCATGATTCTATTGAGTTACTTCCAGCTGACAGCGGTGTCTGTGAGCATCACTGGCCGGCCACCAGCTGGCTGTCCTGTCAGACTGAAGCTTCTGACAACTTCGGAGAAAATGTGCAATTGGCCATCAGTTTTTGTTAAACGGCCCATATTCAAACTCTACACAGTTAATTTCTCGCATAAAAAAGTCTCAGAAGTGAATTTAGTGGTGAAAAGGCTGTCAATCAGGAGTGATTGTTGTGAGTACGTTAGGGCTTTCCGACCGGATTTTTGCAGTTCCTAATGTTCCTAGAACACTTTTTTTCGTTGTGTTCCGACAGGACAAATTTGGGGATTTTTAAGTTCCTCTGGCCGCAGTACCGTAGTTCTGTCAGCTCCTACTTCAGGGCAGGGTCTTTTCCCTTTTCCACATAGGGACCTAGATCAACGAGGGTCGGGTTTGCAGTAGAGACAGAGCAACAACGGGACATTTTTAACAATTGTCACCATCTTATTCATCATTAAATTCATTTCTGACGTTTTAGGTGAGAAATGAACTGTTTAGATTTTGAATATAGGCAGTCTTCCGAAAATCATTGCCGAATTGACAATTTGCTTTGGAGTTGAGAAGCTCCATAAAGTGACGGGACAGCCAGCTGGTGGCGGCCGGGATCGCTTGCTCACCGGCCTGCCAGTCATGCTGGAACACTCCGCTGTAAACTGGAGGTCTCTCAGACCGGTCTCGTAAATAAAAGGCTTTTAATTTGCCATTGACTAATCGTTTGTTTAAATATCACAACACATGTCCATCATAAGATTAACGGGGACTTGTGGTTAACTGCCTTCTTGGCGTTAAACTCCACAAGCGCCTGCGGGCTTGACAACCTCGCTGGTCCGCTGTCACACACACACACACACACACACACACACACACACACACACACACACACACACACACACACACACACACACACACACACACACACACACACACGGCCACAGCGCAGCAGGCAGAGAGAGAGGGAGAGATACCTGTTTCTCTTCAGGAGACTTGTTTAAATTATGACATATACATTAGATTTAGTATAGTTCATAATTGTTTTGGTGTTTCTTTTGTGATTTTAATGCTATAAAGACCGTTGCGGTGCTTGCATCACTCCCTTAACCCTCCTACCAGTCCCTATGGCCACTTGACCAGTGCGAATGCAAATGGAAAAAACGGTTTTGAGGGAGAGTAGTTAGTAGAACTGCTTAGAAGCGGACTTTTCCTATAACTACGTTCCTGTACTATTTGGTCGGAAAGCTGCTAATATGTAACTTTTCCCGCTTCGGTCCCCCTACAGGTTGTCTCATTGGAACTATAGCTGGCGTCGGGTAGTGGAACTGCAACCAGTTCAGAAACCGAAAGTATCAAGAGAGTGGAACTTCTTCCCTTATTAGAAATTCTTTGCTGATATCTGTTAAGCATATTTGCTATGAGTAGCAAAGCCATGTTAAATAGCCTATGCAGTGACATCATATTTGTACGTGTGTGCCTGCGTACACTTGAATGCTATTGTGAGCATGCGCAGAATAAACGGTCAGTGTGAGTTCCCAGACCAAAGAGACGATGGCGGTCTGTCTCCCATGAATATTAGCCACTAGAAGGAGCTAGCTAACCACTTTGGTGACTGTAACAACGATAGACTGCTGCAGAAATGTCTAACGCTACAGGTTATGGGCCCAGTCATGCAGGCCAAAGGTGGTTCAGACTTTTATTCAACGGTGATGATATTTGGCTCTGAATGCTACGTATATAAGCAGGATAAGAAGAAGCTGGATTCTAGGTGCGAAAAGGGGATTTTTGTAGGCTATGATAAATATAGTCCAGCATATAACATGTATTATCCTGAGACAGGAAAAGTCCTAAAAAATAGTGTGGTGAAATTCAATTCAATTAAATTGAATTCATCACCAAAGGTAGCGCAGATAGCCAGACTCAGACAGATAGTGACATGAGGGATGACATTGAGAGTTATGAAAATACACCGCCCAAGGTAGTAGTCAACCAGGGTCAGAGACAGCCTAATGAGAGTAAAGAGTCCAGTGTAGAGGAGACTGCTGAGGCAGGTCCGACCCAGACAGATAGTACTCAGAGAGAACAGGGAGGAAGGAGGTATCCTAAGAGACAGAAAAAGGCTCCAGAAAAAGGCTCCAGAATACTTAAAGGAGTACCAGTGTAAAGCTGTGTGTAATAAAATGTAGATTATTTCCACAGAGTGGCTTATGGTGTACCTAAAATATTTAGAGAGGCTATGGACTCTAAGAAGTCAAAAATGTGGACTGACGCGATGAAAGAGGAGACGAACTCTTTGACAGAGAATGAGACTTTCACTCTTACCCCACTGCCAAGAGGCAAACAAGCAGTGCCAGGCCGCTGGGTATATGCAGTGAAAGAGAGCCCAGATGGATCTGAGACTTGTAAAGCCAGATATGTCGCAAAAGGATATGGTCAACATACATACACTGGGAGCAGAGCAGACAGCCAGCAGCATTGCACACAAAATGCCGAAGCGTAAGTGCAGCTTCACAGTTGAACTGCAAAAAAAGTTTCCCACATACCGTCCCGGTCGGCGGAGTGCACCGTGTGCAAAGCTGGCACATACACCAAAATATGGATGGGCAGACAAGGAGGATGAAGAAGACAACTAAAGATTAAAAGTATTATAGAGTATTATAGTACTATATATCCTTTTTGTTTGTTAAGTTAGTATCTTTGTGAGACTGTTTTATTATTTATCTTATTACATTGAAAAGGCATTAAGAGATATTTATTTGAAGCTGGATTTTCTGACACAGAAGTCATATTTAGAACATGATTTCATATTTATTTATTTGAAAAGAGAGCTATTATTTTGTTACAGTTTATAACAGATTTTATTTTATTACAGAAGTTATTTTTGTACCATTAAGGCATACTAAAGTATGTTCATTAACCTCTGAGAAGCCTGTCTGAATTTATGTATTGAGGCCGGGCCGGGTGTCTTCTTTTTTGGAAATCAAAATATGGTCACCCTAAGCCAACATGACCTCTGGCCGGGCATTTATGCAGGTGGCTGTACAGGAGGATCTTACCCTACACCAAATGGATGTGAAGACTGCTTACCTTGCTTACTTGCTCCGATGGACTGTGAGGTATATATGGAACAACTGGAAGGTTTTGAGATCAAGTCAAAAACAGGAGAACATTTAGTGTGTAAACTCAATAAGTCATTGTATGGTTTAAAACAGTCTGGGCGTAACTGGAACATGTTACTGCTGGATCACCTTACAAAGAATGATTTTGTTCAAAATGATGTTGGAAACCTGTGTTATTTGTACGCTTCTGAGTGAGACTGGATTGCTACAGCAGAGAATCTGAGAACGAGAAAATGATTCTGTTAGTATGGGTAGATGACTTAATCATAGCGGCGAGTAACAACACTTTACTCAGTGATGTAAAAGAAATGTTGAAGAGAAGGTTTAAGATGAAAGATATGGGTCCACTTAAACACTTACTGGGTATCGACTTCAGACAGACTGAGGGAGAGATCAAAATGACTCAAAAGAGACACATTTTTTGGAATGTCTGAATGCAAAGCGAGATCCACCCCAGGTGAGCTAAAGTTGAGCTTTGACAGTGAGGGTGAAGTTATTGACTCAACAGGATATAGAGAGATAGTAGGTAGCTTGATATACATTATGACCTGTACTAGACTTGACCTGAGCTGGGTTGTTAGTAAACTATCACAACACCTAGCAGAACAAAAGGAACAGCATTGGGCTACAGCAAAACACCTACTGAGGTACTTAAAGGGTACAATAGATCAAGAACTACACTACCAGAAATGTGGGGAAAGCCTACAGCTTGAGGGATATAGTGATGCTGATTGGGCAGCCGATAAAAATGATAGGAGGAGCACAACTGGATACTGTTTCAGCTTAACTGAAAATGGCCCAGTTATATCGTGGAAGAGTAGGAAACAGCCAACGGTGGCACTATCCACCTGTGAAGCTGAGTACATGGCGCTAGCAGCCACTACTCAAGAGATGATGTACCTTGTACAGCTACTTAAAGGAATAGATAGTAGTAACCAGCATGTACCAGTCAAGATATATGAGGACAACCAAGGGGCGATAGCTTTATCTAAGAACCCAGTATGCAGACAAAGAAGCAAACACGTAGATATAAAGTATCATTTTGTACGGTCTGCACACACAGAAGGGAAAATATCCATAGAATACTGCCCTACTGCAAACATGGTAGCTGATGTCCTTACCAAGCCAGTGACAAAGGCCAAGTTTGAGAGGTTCAAGGGATATTTGCTTGGAGAGTAATGTGAACTGGCAAATGTAAATGTTTTTGAAGTTTTTTAGAACACTGCCAGTATGACAGGTTTTATTTTGGAGAAATTTATTTTTGTTTTTTGTTTACCACTATAGAGAGCTATAAACATGTCTTTGAGTGGCAGTGTTAAGCATATTTGCTATAAGTAGCAAAGCCATGTTAAATAGCCTATGCAGTGACATCATATTTGTACGTGTGTGCCTGCGTACACTTGAATGCTATTGTGAGCATGCGCAGAATAAACGGTCAGTGTGAGTTCCCAGACCAAAGAGACGATGGCGGAATATCTCCCGTGAATATTAGCCACTAGAATGAGCTAGCTAACCACTTTGGTGACTGTAACAACAATAGACTGCTGCAGAAATGTCTAACGCTACAATATCCTAACTTTTTTTGTTTTAACCTTTATTTATCCAGGTACTAATGTATTGTCCTAAATGTGTCCGACTCCGGAGCAGTACTCGGTGTGTGAGTATTGAAATCTACTCAAAGCTGTTACCTCCTGCACCGATCAGTCTCTCCAATAAACACTCAGATGTTATTGCTTTTGCTTAACTCATTGCCCGTAGACATATTTTGTTACACTGGAAAAGCCACAAACCTCCTCCTGCCACATCCTGGCTGTCTGACTAGATGTCTTTTCAGGTATTAGAAAAGTTGTATATAACCTGAGAGGCTCATCTGCTCAATTCTACATAAGATGGCAGCCTGTCGTTTCTTATGTTAACACTCTTACCTCTCTGGACCCCATTTGATTTTTTTTCGCAACCAGGCGTCCTAACCTAATTCTGCCAGATGTCACTCTTCGCTGATATCCGTCCCCTTCCTCTTCCTCTGTGTTGGCGTTCTAACCTCCGGCTGATTTGTGAGGACTCTGGTTAACTGCTCCTCAGATCTCTGCAGGGTAAATCCAGACAGCTAGCTAGACTATCTGTCCAATCGGAGTTTTCTGTTGCACGACTAAAACTACTTTTGAACGTACACACGTTCCACCAAAACAAGTTCCTTCCTGAGACTATTTAGCAGAAGCACCGTTGCTCCGTCTGGAGCTTAGCACCACCCAAGACGATTGTGATTGGTTTAAAGAAATGCCAATAAACCAGAGCACGTTTTTCTCCCATCCCAGAATGCTGTGTGGACTAGCCAGACCCTCCTCCGCAGCGCTGTGGAGGAAGGTCTGGCGATGCAAAACTAACCCAACCCCTACAGTGGTGAATTTTCACTGCTCTTTACTTTCCCCTCTGCAACTCTCTTCTTGATAACTGCTCCTGTGTTTCTCCCTCCAGTTCTCTTCTCCTGGCGTGGAAATGCTTGTTACTGCTGCAGCAGCATCCTCGGTTGGCCTAGATACGTCAGCCAAAAAAACATCTTCCACCAGCCACACTGTCATTTGCATGCAAGACAAATAATTTTTAAGAGCGTGAGAGAGAGAGAGAGATGAACAGTTTGTAGTGTTCTCTGTTATTAATTAACATATGAATTCTTGAGTTAAAGGGTAACTACCATTTTTTTCAACCTGGACCCTATTTTCCTATGTTTTTGTGTCTAATGGCATTTTTCCATCACATGGTACCTGCTCGACTCACCTCGACTCTACTCGCCTTTTTTGGTTTTCCACTATGAAAAAAAGTCCCTGGTAACAGCTAACAGGTACTTTATTTAGTACCACCTCCGTCGAGTTTCCAAGCGAGCTGAGCCGATACCAACAGGTGACGTGAAAGCGACAGACGGGGGTGTCCTGAACAAACCGGCCATTTTTAAATAGTTTAGCCTGCAGTGTTTTTTATTTATTTTTTGCTGCCTCCAGCTTCATTTGAAACAAAATGTGTCTTCTGGCTGTGGCAACAACAACACACCTTCGACATTCTGTGTGTGTGTTGCGTTAGGACCATAGACAGTTAAAGAAATGGACTAACAGATCCCGTTGCTCTGGACGGAGACGAGTGAAGTCTATTAGAAGCACTTTTCCGGTGATGGCTGAGCGTTACTGCGCAGCCTCAAACTGAGCTTGATGACGTAGATGTGACGTGAGTAACGTGTCTGAACGTTGTAAGTCTTCTGGTAGCTGTGCCAAGAGAAATCTCAATCATTCCCAATCTATCAGAGACGGAGAGCGTAGGTATATGTAAGGAGATAACATAGGCACAGGCTAATTATTGATAACTAAAATGCTAGTTAATATTAGCAATTAAACAGCTAATGTAAGTCCAAACTGCCTGCGAGCTTCTCCTGTACGGTAATTCCTCTACTATGTGACAGTAGGTCGCGTGATTATGACACAATCATTAGCCTATTTTTATAAAAACGTCTGCTACGGAGCCATAACGTGAGATACAAGGTAATGGAGCCTTACATTGTCGTGTTTCTTCAGAAATAAACAATGGACAAATAAAGTCTTCAAACGCTTCAGACGTAAAGTTATTGGCTGTCAAAGTGACGCCAAAATGAATGGCAGTCAATGGGATGCTAACGGTGGGTGATGGCTTCGTAGCATTAAAATGGCGCCATAGCGGCTTTGCTCTGAGGAGGCAGTCTTACCCAAGCCCCCAGGAAGAGCGCCATGTCTAAAAGCCACCATGGGCTTAGCGGATAGCGGTGGTACTGCACCCCATGGCCCAGAAAGACTTTTCACATAGACTTTGCATGGCGAAAGAAACGTCTGTATTTCACGGATAATTTGTTTTGGGGTATATAAACTTACCAGCCCGAACACTTAAAGGGTCCTTGTTTAAAACGTCACATTTTTAACATTCACTAGTAGCGAATCCAGAATTATTAAATTAGGCATGATGAACGTGCATAATGGACGCGAGGAGACCGCGAGCAGCAGGACTGCGCTCACGACTGTACTCCCGAGGTCATGTAGCTAACTGTAATAATGGATATAGCTAATGGTTGTAATTCACCATGTGTTATATTAATACGTCCATGGTATTATTTTATGAAGTTATTATACATCCGAGGGATGTATGTATGCTGTAAAGCCTGTTACGTGGATGTAACGTCATTAGTGTTTCCCAAACTTGCGGGGCTATTGGCTAGCCAGCTAGCTGCTAACATCAGGGCTAGCTAGCTACAACCCCAAATCAGAAAAAGTTGGGACAGTATGGAAAACACAAATAAAAAAAGAAAGTAGTGATTTCTAAATGTACTTTGACTTGTATTTCATTGCAGACAATACAACAGCACATAATTCAATGTGTTCATCATGATTTTTATTGGTTTTTTTTTCAAAAAAACAAAATTACTATTTTGGTTCTTGCAACACATTTAAAAAAAAGTTAAAGCATTTACCACTTTGTAATGTTGCCATTCCTTTTCACAACACTTAAAAGACGTTTAGGGACTGAAGACACCAAGTGATGAAGTGTTTCAGGTGTAATTTTGTCCCATTCTTGCTGCAAACAAGTCTCAAGGTGGGCAACAGTACGGGGTCTTCGTTGTCTCATTTTGCGCTTCAAAATGCGCCACACATTCTCTATTGGAGACAGGTCGGGACTGCAGGCAGGCCAGTCAAGTACCCGTATCCTCTTCCTCCGCAGCCAGGACTTTGTAATGTGTGCAGAATGTGGTTTTGCATTGTCTTGTTGAAATATGCATGGACGTCCCTGGAAAAGATGTCTTCTTGAAGGCAGCATATTGTGCTCCAAAATCTCTATGTACTTTTCAGCATTAATGGTGCCAGTTACCTTTGCCAAGGGCACTGACACAACCCCATACCATGACAGACCCTGGCTTTTGGACTTGTTGCTGGTAACAGTCTGGACGATCCTTTTCGTCTTTGGTCCGGAGCACACGGCGTCCATTTCTCCCGACAAATACCTGAAATACTGATTCATCTGACCACAGTACACGTTTCCACTGTGTGATGGTCCATCCCAGATGCCTCCGAGCCCAGAGAAGTCGACGGCGCTTCTGGACACTGTTAACATAGGGTTTCCTTTTGGCACAGTACAGTTTTAACTGGCATTTGTGGCTGTAACTACGTATTGTGGTACTTGACAAAGGTTTGCCAAAGTAGTCATGAGCCCATGTGGTGATATCGCTTATAGATGAATGACGATTCTTGATGCAGTGCCGCCTGAGGGATCGGAGATCACGGTTGTTCAGCTTAGGCTTGCGCCCTTGTCCTTTACGCACTGAAATTCCTCCTCATTCCTTGAATCTTTTAATTGTTATGCACCGTTGAAGGTGAAATAAGCAAATGTCTTCCTATCTTTCTTTGAGGAACATTGTTTTTAAATATTTCAATAATTTTCTCACGTATTTGTTGGCAAACTGGCGATCCTCGGCCCATCTTTGCTCCTAAAGGACTAGACCTTTCTTGGATGCTGCTTTTGTACCAAATCATAATTACAATCACCTGTTGACATCATCTGTTTCAAATCACATAATTATTTAACCAATTTACCTGATTACTGGCCCTAAATTGCTCCTGTCCCAACCTTTTTTGGAATGTGTTGCAGGTTTGAAAGACAGGAAAGGATGTATATTTACAAATTAAATTAAGTTGACCTGACAAAACATGAAATATTTTGTGTTCACATTGTCTGCAATGAAATACAAGTCAAAGTACATTTAGAAATCATTACTTCCTTTTTTTATTTGTGTTTTTCATACTGTCCCAACTTTTTCTGATTTGGGGTTGTATATACCTACACAACATTACTACAGAGTGATTACATTGCCTTGGTTCTCTCTTATGATACACCCGAGGGCTGTATGCTGTAAAGCTTGTAACGTGGATGAAGGATGGGGGATGGATGAGCTTTGTTCACGAAACTGCAGGCTAACTGCTATCGCTAGTTAGTAGCTAGCTAGCTAGTAGCACGACATAATTATTTAATCTCCTTGTTGTCTAGCTAAATACATCTATCGTTTATTTAGCCAAGCATGTAAACGATCGGGAACAACAAAAACACAATGTTTAACGTCAGTGAATGTTTTAGACAATAAAAACGGCGAGTTCATGAGTTCGCCACTTGTAAGAGACACGAGAAAGAAGTTCATGAACAAGCATGTTGCTACCGGTCGCTAAGACAATGCAAACAAATTGTTGCTAGTGCGCGTGTCCATCGTGACGTCATGGGCCAAGAATGCGGAAGATCCGAGCTCCATGTTGTCTTAATGCGCTTTTGAGCAACTCTCATTGGAATGTACGGGGCTTCCCGCCGAACACTGTATCCAGTTCTCTTAATACATCCATGGACTTACCCCTTGGGCTTACCCCCTTGGCTTTTGAGCACTCTCATTGAAATGTACGGGGCTTCCCGCCGAACACTGTATCCACGTCTAGAAAAATCCGTATACAAAGAGTTTTAGACCATGCCTTATGCTAACCAGCTATGGCGTGAGTCATAAGCATACAACGTGTCATTTCGAGTGAAAAAACGAACAGAAAATCCCCAAAAAGTCAAAGGTACAAGACTGTGTACATATTTTCAATATCGAGCAAAGGAACTACAATCCCACAAACCACCGCGCACCACTGAATAAAGGAAGCTAGCGTTAGTTTAGCTAACAGCTAATTCGGCTAACTGCTAGCTCAGAGAACATATAATAACTTTAAAAGACCCTCAAAATAAAACCTGAAAAGAACCATTAAAATATATAACAGCTGTTACGTCAGCTGTAGCCTGTTTTCCCCAGTATTTAGTTTGAGTTAATGTTATTTTAGACTGAATCAAGCTGTTAGCTAGCGGTTAGCCCAATTAGCTGTTAGCTAACCTAACGTTAGCTTGCCGGCCGAAGTGTGGAACAGGTCGTGAATCATGCAGTGTTGTAGATCCTCGGAAAATCATCTTGCGCATGTGCATGACGGATCGTGCAAGCAGCTCCCCCTCCTCCCCAGCATGAGTTCCACCAATCAGAGGCAACACTGTGGGATTGTGGGATTGTGGGTAATGAAGTACTTATCCAAGATATCGCGAATAAAAGACATTTATCTCAAAACAAGGTTAGTGCCCCATGAATTTGGCATCTATATGAGCATATACAATCGCTTAGTCATGTTGTAGCTGGTTTTAAGTCTAACATCGACAGTTATGATTTTATGGCTTTTACTCAAATTGTCAATGGAGAAATTGCTTTGGATTTTTACTTCCGGAACCCGCTGTGGGCGGGACTGTTGAGCTCATCCATGCCTTGGTTAGGTCACGGCAGTTTCCTACGGCGTCGCTATGACAACCAGCCACGCTCGCCACACGCATGAGGCAGTGTCACTGCACGATGTAAGTCGAGACACGATTTGAGTTGCTTGAATTGCGAATGCGTCACTTTGCGACAATTGCGACTGCCTACTAATTTGTCTGAAATCTTTCTTTCTCCACTTTATGTACCCATAGACAACATGTACAAGATGAATTTAATGATTTATTGATTTGTACTTTATTTTCAACAGAGCTTTGAGCTACCGAGGGTGATTGAGGATCACATTTTCACGGCATGATCCCTGACGTCAGTTGTAGATTAGAGGCTGAAGTAGCCTAGCTACAAGAACCTGCTAACGAGAGACTTCTGTAATGTCAATACAATAAAAATGGAGCTACATAACAAAGTTCATTCACTGCTGGCTACAAGCAATCAAACACAACAAAGGCTTTCACTGGAATGGCGTTTTGAGCTAACATTAGTAGCTAATATTAGCAATCAATCATAGATAGCTAAAACGTTTTTGAAATGATTTCCATCTTCTATATCTTCTATTATTGCTCTTCTGTTATTGTCATTATGCCGTAAACCGTGCTTGCAGACTGATCCGGATCCCTTCCTCATTATGCCGTAAACCATTTAAACCTGAGCATGCGCAACTCAAATCGTGTCTCGACTCACATCGTGCAGTGACAGCAGTACTAAATCTGCAATGGAAAATGGAGGACGGGGCAATGCGGCCAAGTCAAGTCAAGCCGAGTCAAGGTGGTACTAGCAGTGGAAAAGTGACATCCGCGAAATTGCGTTCTCTAAAGCCACAATACTCCATTGTAAATAAACAGTAATTTTAGCATTGTAAAACACACTTCATTCAAAGTCGACAGAAACAAAATAAAACTATGAAAAGCCGTTTTGGGTCTTTCCACTTTTACAACCATCACAACTCTAGTTTTGGTTGAAATAAACACAGAGTTTACAGATTTACATGTGAAAATATGTTGGCTCTATACACGCTGAAAGTATTGTTTATTTAAATGGAGTCTGGTGGGTTTAGCGCTAGTGACTTCAGAGCTGTTTCTGGTTAAACAGAAAGGTCTCAAAGAGGTTTTAAAGGTCTATCTCTGTAGAAATCCTTTCATAATGTTGTCAGACACTTAGAATATTAATCTGAGTCTCTCAGTGGCAAAAAGAGACATAAAGGCTTCTGGGATCGGTTGACAAGTCAAACTTGCTGAGAACCGAGACACCCGTTTGATTACATAGACTCATGCATTAGGCACGGTTACGGTCTCGTTCAGTAGCCTGGTGCGCGGTCTGCTCATGACAGGTTGCAACATTCACTTCTGTAACATTTAACACCATAACTACCAAGATAACATGACGTGTATTATCGATGTGTGAATTGCCATGAACACAATCATCTAAGATGCATGAGAAATAAAGGTTTCTGGGATCGGTTGACAACTCAAACTTGCCGAGAACAATAGACTCGAGCGGTTGCACGGTTACATTCGGTCTTGTTCAGAAGCCTGGTGCGCAGTCTCCTCGTGACAGCCTGCAACATTCACTTCTCTAAAATGACATCCAGTGACCATAAAGATAGCAAGTCCAACATCTGCAAGACTGCAACATTCACTTCTCTAACATTTAACTTAACATAAGCGGTTGTTGACGGTTACATTCGGTCTCGGTCAGTAGCCTGGTGCACGGTCTCCAATCTACAACTCTCTTAACAACTCTTTCGGTCTGTGATCCTCAAAAGGTCATCCATGCTTTTATATCTTTGATACATGCTTGAAGTTTAGCTAATTGACTGATTTCATCTGGTTTGAATGGTGCTGCTCGAGGCAGTAGCGGCGCCAGGATTTCGATTGTAGGTGGGCCTCCAGAAAACTGGATGGGCCAGTTAAAATAAGCCCAAAAAACGGGTTCTCCTTTATCTCCTTTCAGCGCTTTGGACAGAGGACAGCGACTCAGTAGCCGACCTGTGTGGCTCTTGTGTCGCTGTCCTCCGCTAGTGCTGAAGCGGCCAGAGACATACACCTTGGCAGTAAGCCTAACTTCATTTATCTCTTTTGAACGTTCAATACACAAAAAGACTGAAACGGAATTATATCTTTGGAGGGTCTGTTTCTCTCTCCATTTATTCACCCAGCACGGCGGGAAGGGAACTGTCCAAAATGATTGAACTGTTTCTTATGAATTCAGAATGACAGAAGAACTGTGTCGACATGAAATAACAGCAGCATTGAATCTGACACAGCTGCTAAACACAAACAGCAGGAAAACGATCAAAAATTATTTCTCCTGTATTATTTCTTCAGAATAATTAAGTGAATAGCATATCTAACCATATAGGATTAAACAAACAACTAAACAACATCATAACAATCCGAGATAGCTGATAAATAATAACACATGCACACAATTCAATTCAAACTTGCTTGTGGGACTTGGGGCTTGTTAGAGCAGGAGACGGCGGGGTTTCATGCTGAACACAGCAAGAATGTCTTGATATTCCAGTGAATCAGTCAATTCCCTTTCAAATGAAAGCAGGGACAAAGAGTTCAGTCTATCTGTCAACATTGTTGCCCTGGTGCCTGTTTTTATCCGATTGACAGCTGAAAAGAGTCTCTCCACAGTACATGTCGTCATGGGCAATGTGAGGAGGGCCCGCAGGACACTGTTCATGTTAGGGAAAATATCACGGGGGCATGCGTCGAGCACTTCTACGAGTGTTTCTTTTTTCTCGTTTGTGGTCTTGTTGGCCTTTGCCTTTCTTGTAAGCTGCTGCACAAACACAGTGTGCTCTGCGTCTTCCACGGGAATGGAAAAGTGCGCGCAGGCGGGCCGGATGAGAGCCTTGTCACCAAAGGTGTCTGACCGTGGCAAGCAGGCAGCAGCGGCTCTCATAAAGCCGTATGTGTCAGGCTTGAAACGAATGTTCAGCTCCATCATCTGCTTGTCCAGTATGTCATTCCATAATTGCTGTAAGTCCGAGTTTTGCTGTACAGGTGATGATTTGCCCAGAGTAGAATCAACGTGCATGTTGTCTAACCTGGCCGGCAACTTCCTCTTGCATGATCCACTGATATCCCAGCGCACAATCTCATGTTTATTCATCAGCTCATCTGTCAGTGCCATTACTTTATCAAATGCATCAGTTTCATTCCTGAATTGTGTGTAGCTGTCCTTGAGCCCTTCAATCAGATCAATACAATCTGTAACTGATAGTGTGGAAGATTGCAAGCCCTTAGTGGCGTAGTCGCTGACTTCAAATAACTGGTTGAATGTGACAAGCAGAAACAAAAACTTTTTCGTTTGCATTTGGTGCAGTAGGGAGTCAGCTTCAAGTTTTGTTTGGCCAGAACTTTCGGAGAATGTGGCGAGGGTCTCCAAAATAGGTCCCAGGAGCGTCAACACCTTGCTGACTGCATTTGACCATGAGCTCCACCTCACATCACAGGATCTCTCCAGCTCCATTGTTTTTTGTCCTGGTCGCATCTGCTTCTGAATTTCCAGAAATTTGGCATGTCTGTGCGCCCCAGTCATAAAATTATGCAAGCTGTTTATAATGTCGAAAAACGTTGAAATGCCAGGAGACACTTTAGCTGCTGTGCACAGGACAAGGTTAAGTCTATGTGAGTTACAATGCACGTATAAAGCATGGGGAAACGTCCTCTTCAGTATCACATGTACCCCTCCTCTGTTCCCCGACATGACTGATGCGCCGTCAAACCCAAATCTGACACACAGCCCCGGGTCCAGCTGCAATGGCTCCACGACTTCCAAAATCTTAGCTGATATTGCCTCTGCAGTCATGTTTTCCGTTTCCACAAATCCCACAGCCCGTTCTTTCAATGTGCCGTTGTGCAGGTATGTGATGGCAAATTACATTTAACACTGTTAAGTTAGTGTGTTTAGATTATGGTTTAAACTTTATGGTTTCTGAATGTATAAAGCACTGGCTGAGAGAGAAACTCTGAGGCCTTTCTCGAAGGCCTCAGGTCATCTGTTTATCCAAACAACCCTTGATAAGGGGACGGAGGCGCCATAAACTTTCGCATAGACACAGTTTATTTTCTTCAACAGATGAGACTTCAAAGATGTTATGTCTTCCCCTGTCAACTAGGCCAAAGGGCTTGACATGACTCTTTGCTTTTTGTTTTGTGTAAGATGGGTTTCTGAAGGAAACCAGGGAGGGGGGTTTGAGAATGACCATGTGTTTTAATCTGTATTGTGACTGTCTGCTGAAAGGTGAATTAGAGCGCTCTTGCATAGCCACCGAGGTGGCTGTGTTACAGCGTTTCTCCATTGATCAATGAGAATAAACACTCAATAACCAGACTTTGATTTCTGCTCAATGGTCTTCATTTGTTTCACTACAAGCTTTAAACCTTTTATTTACTTACAACCGAGATTGTTGAACCGAGATAATTTGGTGCCGAAACCCGGGATGGATGGACACAAGAGGAGATCTCTCCGGGCCCTGAAGTCTCGCGAACCAGGAGATTAATCTCCTGCCTCTAACCTCGACCATAAAAAGGGTTTTCTTGAGAGAAAGAGGTCAGGGAAGGGAGAGACTCTCGACTGTTCCACTCCATTCCAAACGAACGGAAAACAATTTCAACCAACACGGGTAAGATCAAATTTTAACAGATTTAATTGGAAATTCAATATTTTTGAAAACGAACCCTGAAAACAAATTGAGAAGAATCATAATTGTAAAGAAACATAATTATTGATTGAGGACCAGGGAAAACAAAGACTGTTGGATTTGAGTAATTGAAACTGGGTTTTTATGTTTTATTTAGTTTATTAAAGGGGTGATTTTAACCACTCAAAAATAAGGACTATTTCAGGAGGCATTTCAGGCAAAAGACGGACATATTTTCCAAGTTTTCCCACGAACGGAGTGACTAGATTAAGCAGCCCTGGTTCTAAGTTTTAGTGGGACCAGGGACCGTCTCTGTTAATCAAGATTAAGCAGCCCTGGTTCTAAGTTTATATTTGGGACCAGGGACCGTCTCTGTTAATCAAAACTAAGCAGCTCTAGTTCTAAGTAACAACCAAAGGAACAACCAAGTTTCTTGGGACTGCTAAACACGTTTAATCAGCCCTGATCCTAAGTGTTCTTGGGAGTAAGGGACCGTCTCTGTTAAACGAAAGAGAACAGCCCTAGTCCTGAATATTTATATTTAGATTTATATTTGGGATTGGGGACCGACTCTGTTCAGGACATTTCTTTTTTCTCCTAATAGTTTCAGGGAGAGAGAAGATACTGTCCAGGATTTTACTCAGTTTGTCGACTTAAAATGAGAAGACGCGTTGCCTCTTGGCACAGGGACGCACAGGTCTAGGTTTTTTCCCTCTGTTTTACTAATAAAACGGAGCTTTTGGGACGACGGTTCCAATCGTCTGTAAGTAGCTACTTCAACTTTTGTTTCTCTCAAAATGGGGAACAAAGGTTCAAAGTCACTAGAGCCTTCAGGCCCGATAGTGGGGGAATGGAACAGAAATACAGACGAGTTTGTTTTGAAATGTCTGCCTGATTGGTAAAAGGTTTATGGTTCCCCAGAAAATGGTTCATTTAGTGATGTAAAATTAAGAATGCTGAAACAAGATATGGAAGGTGCAGAAAGAAAGCTGAAAGAAAGAAAAACAATTGAAACAATAGGGTTTAAACCAAATTAAGATGGATTGTGAATGTTTCAATGTATGGATGAAAGAAACGTAAAGTAGATACAGGGAAAGAATGCTATAACACACATACACCTATAACCTCCTCATCAGCTCCACAACCTAACCCAAGTCCATATTCTGAGTTTTCCAGTCCTATACAACCAGGAAGGACGAGCTGGGAAAGAGAGAGGACGAAGAGGACACATATTTCTGTGCACCGCCGTCCAAAACCTCAGACCCGACTACCGGACAGAACCGCCACAGCAGTCCACACTACATCAGGTGGAAAGGAACAACAGGACCAAAGAAAGAACAAAGTAAGAGACTTGACGAAACCATGTTTGAAGCGTGTGTCTGCATGTTAACAACAGGCTGGTGGGCAAAATATGGAGCGCGGACCCGAAAGAGGCCGCGGCCACAAAGAGCGTGGTCGCGCCAGGCCAGGAGGCCAGGAGGCCGAGGAGGGTACCGTGGAGGAAATAATGAGCCCTACAACCCAGACCACTGTTGGTACTGCAAGGACTTTGGACATTGGGTATGTACTGCCCGAAGAAAAAAGCAAAAACATCTCAGAGGGAGAACAACACGCTGACTGACTGAGTCTCACAGCTGATTGAGGACGGTAACACAGACACACTCAAAGACACACACACAGCTTCAGGCAATGAAGAAATGCTTCGCACTGATACACAGTTTTTTTTGTTTGCTATTAGGGACAAATCGATAGGGTAAAAAGATTGTTATAGACAGGTTTAACCAACATACTGATATTTTTAGATCCTATAAGAAATGCCTAATTGTGTATAATTATAGTAGGCCCACTTCATTTTTGGTATTTGACACCATGGGGTTATAAATGTAATTATTAGAGTTTTAAAAGGATTGACTTACAACAGCTCACTGGTCATTTCCTTATTGGGTAAATTGAGTTTACTAATTCTATTTTTAGGTAAAACTGAACGACAAATCAGAAAGTTTTCTGACAGACTAGTGGTTGTTTTTCTTTCCTCTCTGGAAATGCTAGAAAAAAGGAATGAACCACTCTTATGCTTTTTATGTGTATTACTGATCTTTAGGATCCATAAAACAAATAGAAAAAGGCTCAGTTTTGCTTCCTACAAAGTATGAGTTGTAAACTTATAGGCAGACACTTAATGTGTCTATTTTGGTATTAGGGTTGTTTCCATGTTTCCAGTTGTGCATCTTGATAGAAATCATTCTTTGACTGATTATTCTAAATGCACACTTTTGTTTACATTTCAAGTGTCTCTCTCTGCCAGCCTGTTAACCTCCTGGCTGAGAGGAAGTACGTTGTTGCCTACAGAGGTACACATGAAGCCATAACAATCACACTGTGCTTCCTTTGTTTTCATTTTTGTCACAGCTGAAGCAGAAGAGTTTTTTTTTGGGAAAAAAAATCAGGACATTTTTAATGAATGAGCGTGAGTGTTCTTGTCTACTGGAAGAATGGTTCCCATACCGGGAGTCTCACTCTCACTTAACTGTCTCATATTTTTTCATTTTTGTCTCTTACAGATCAGGAGACTAAATCAGGACGTTTTTATGACTGACTGACTGGACGGATTGTTATAAAGAAAACTTTCGCCACAGCGCGTGCTTGGGCCTGCAGTGTTCACCGTTTGGGGGAAATCTGTGCCTAACACACACTTTTCCACGGTAAAAATAACGCTTTTTCCAATTGATGCTTCACCAATTTTTTGCCTCAGGGTACCGCGTTGCTTCTGAGGGAAAACTGTGATCATCAAAAACGGCGCTCCGACTACCGGCCTCAAAAACATCAGTATCCGATAAAACAGGAAGCGATCGATGTAACTGTACAGGTTCTCGCTTCTTAACTCCTTATTGGCTGTTGAAGTCATTTTTAACCATATTTTGATAAACGGTGTGCACACAAAGATTTTTTTAGATAGAGAGAACCTTGGAGTTTTTGCTAAAATAGTTAGATATCACTGTGATCTGACATATAGTTTGGGGTAAGACTAAATTGGGACTTTTTGGTACATGAAACATGTTTATTACTGTATTATCATTGTTGAACTGTCTTTCCAATATACCTACAAGTCAATTAGCTGCTAAAGCCATTTATTTGGCTGACAGGATTGCTCGGAACAACATTTTCTTACAGGCATTGAATACATGTGTGTTACAATGCAACAGGAGGAGTGTTTGTTTTCTTTTCCTTACAGGGAGCAGCTAAGGTGGGGGCTTTCACACACGCACACACATACCCAAAGATAAGATGAGGGAGGAGTTGTGCATGTGGAGGAAGGAGGCATTTGGATTACGTTCTTGTCATAGATCGTTATGTGATAAAGTTGTTTAAACTATTCAGTACCCAGTGCTTAGTTTAATTTGTGACTATGCTATTAATTAGTATTACCTTGTGTTGCAAACATGATAAATAAGATAAACTACATAGTTTTGTTGGGTTTATCTGAGCTTATTGGTTAAGACAATATTGAAACTGATTCAGGTTTATAGAGATTAGATGCTATCAGCATTTAATATTGTACTCTAGTGAGATTTCAGCAGAACTGCACTATAGATTTTGGTTGCATTTTAGTTACTATATGATAAAATTGTTTAAACTATTAACATGATGTTGAAAACGTTTTGTTTTGGGGATTGGTGTTTTAACTTTTGTTGCTTTTATACAGGTATTTCTGTGTAAGACAGGACAGTGTTAATATAGAAACCACTAAAACATTATTTATATATACTGAGTGTTTGAGTCATGTGTTTTACATGATAGTAGCTTCATAAATACGATGTTAAAAGTATAAAGTGTTTACATCATTTGAATTTTGAAGTAAATTTTAGTAACAGTTAAAGTTCAGTAGGTAATTTGTTTAGACTAAAAACAGTAGCACATTACACAGACGGTCTGTGAAAAGATAATGTTCCTCTGTTTTCCTAAGTTTCCAAGAACAATTACAACTGCTCATGAACTGCAGTAAAACTGAATGCCAAATTGAATAAAAAATTATCAGTATTCTGTTAGTTAATTGCCTATTTCTCACCTAAAAATTCTTTCAGGAACATATTTTAGTAATGCAAAATTAGCTGAAACATGGGAAAGGTCTAACTGCGCACGAGCAGATCATATGGACACTGGAGGCTGATGAGGCCTTTGTTAATCTTAAAAAGGCCTTTCAGAGTCCTCCTACCTTAGGTTTGCCTAACCCTAAACTTGCATTCACACAGACAGTTGATGAACGTTTAGGTTGCATGACTTCAGTCCTCCTACAGCCGCATGGTGATAGGCTAAGACCAGTAGCTTTCTTCTCAGCTAAGCTTGACGCAGTAGCAGCAGGGCTACCTATTTGTTTGAGAGCTGTGGCAGCAGCGGAAAAAGCTCTATCTGCATCTAGGGACATTGTGGGTTATGCTCCACTCACTCTGTTGGTACCACATGCTGTATCTCTGATTCTACTTGAGCAAAAGTCTTCACATTTGTCTGCTGCACGTTATCTGAGATATCACACATGTTTATTGGGCATGCCGAATGTAACAGTTAAACGTTGTACTGTACTTAATCCAGCTTCTCTCATGCCCACACCAGATGAGGGAGAACCACATGACTGTCTGGCCGAATTGCAGCACACATGCACGCCGCGTCCAGACCTTTCTGACATTCCATTGGAAAACTCAGACAAAATTTTGTATGTGGATGGGTCAGCCTCCCGCTGCCCAGACACCGGACAGGGTCAGGTAGGGTTTGCTGTAGTATGTGATTCCGATACACTAATTGCTAAACCTCTCCCACGACACTTCTCTGCACAGCAGGCGGAGCTCATCGGCCTCACTGAAGCATGTAAATTGGCTGACGGTTCTGCTGTCACCATCTACACGGATTCCAGGTATGCTTTTGGGGTGGTGCACGATTTTGGTGCACTATGGAGACACCGACAATTCCTAAAGTCCGATGGTAAGCCAATTTTGCAATTTTGCATCATCAATTGATCAATCAACCTTTAACACGGACATCTGGATAGGGCCAGATTCTAAACCATGTCTTCCACGACACTTTTTTCCACACTTTGCGAAGTTGACACATGGTGGAGATCATGTATCAAAGGGGGGAATGTTATCAGCAATCACACAAACATGGTTTACAAAGGGGTTCACTACAGTTGCAGAAAAGTTTTGTAAAGCTTGTATTATATGCGCGCAACATAATATAGGTAAAGCGGTGACAGTAACACAACAGGCAGCACACCAACCCCCAACTAGGCCATTTGAGCATTTGATGATGGATTTTGTGGAACTTACACCATCAGAGGGTAAGAAACACTGTCTAGTTATTGTTGACATGTGGTCCAAATGGGTGGAGGTGTTTCCCGCCACAAAACAGACAGCTTCAGTGGTGGCGAAAGCGCTCATGACAGAAATCATTCCCAGATGGGGAATACCGAGTCGCCTGTCTAGTGACAATGGAGCTCATTTTGTTAACACCGCGATAACACAAATAAGTTTGTATATTGGCATAGATATCAGACATCACTGTTCTTATCATCCGCAGAGTGCAGGGGCGGTGGAAAGGGAAAATGGGACGCTGAAAACAAAGCTAGCTAAATGCTGTGCAGACACAGGGCTCCCATGGACAAAGGCTCTGCCAGTGGTCCTAATGTACATGCAGATGAGAAAAAGGTCGCGCTCCAATCTAAGTCCATATGAGATCCTTTATGGACGACCACCTTATGTAGGGATAGAACCGTCAAAGGCACCTCTTCCTTCCACCACCCTATGCGAAAGTGACATGTTAAGGTATTGCGTGCAACTATCTTCTGCTCTTTCTGTCATAAGAATACAGGTTTCAGCAGGTCTGCCTCAAGCAGCAGGGGGTCCGCTGCATAAGCTCAAACCAGGAGACTTCGTGGTGGTGAAGGATTACCGGAGGAGACATTGGCACAGCAGACGTTGGAACGGACCGTTTCAGATCCTCTTGGTGACGCAAACGGCAGTGAAGATAGCAGAGAGAGCCACATGGATTCACGCCACACACTGCAAGCAGGTTCCTGACCCAGAAGGGAGCAGCGTTCCTGATCCGGAAAGGAGCAGCTAGGTTTGCGATAACCTACAGCTGGGTTTGCGATAACTCACATCAAGCGACAACACTTTCCGTTGTGTCGCCTACGGGGGAGAACTGAGAGCAAGCCTGACAGACGGCGATTCTGTGCTACTCTCAGCAACCGACGAGAAGACTGCGTGGGAAAAGGGTGATAACTTCACCTTGCATCAAAGAGTGAAAGATTGACCTACAAACTGGTATGGCCACTGATTAAACTCTTTGCAGGAAACAACAGTGACGCTGAATACTGAAGGAACAATTCACTCTGCGCTTCTGTTCAGCAATGAAAAACACACGCAGTTTAGGTACTGACAGACTGTTTGACTTCTCTGAGGCTTCAGAGGAAAGTGTATTTTCTTTCCACTTTTGTTTCCACAACACAATTGGTGGTTGAGAAAAACGACAAATGGAGCAGTCAGACCGGAAACGACGGAAATGGTACCCTCCACGACAATTCGGGGGTTCAGAGTTTGTGGTGTTTTTATGTTTTGTTACTGCATTTGTGGTGGTTGCATTTGTGATACTAGAAAGATATGATAAACAATTGATTGACGTAATGACCTCTGCTAACAAAACCTTCCCAAATACCACTGCCACACCCACACACATTGAAGTCACTCATGCAGCACAGGGGGGGGGGGGGGGGAAACGCTGCGAGATGCGCTCGGCAGATGACACTTCCAGAGAACTATGGCGCTCGCACTATAATAAGTACGGTAGATCAAATGTCGCTGTAATGGCTAATATTGACGATGCATTTTCTACTAATACCTGGCTAGGTTTAGTTAGGAAATTCACGCGTGACTCAGGTTACAATCACTCATGTTATGTTTGTTCACTTTTTCCTCACTCACAAAAACAAGCGACTCCAGTAAAACCCCAGCCTTTGACTTTAAGGGAAGCTATCTGTGCGCTAACAGCACTTAAAGATGTTAGAGAGGAGGGGGGCCAATTTTACTCTGCCGACCCTCAGGCAGCACCTTGTGCTGAGTTTACAAATCGTACTGTGCGCGCTCCTAATGGTACTATGCTTACCGCAAAAGAGGGTAAACTTTCAAACAGCTTAGGCCAATTTCATCCTAGTCTAATGAAAAATCTGAAACATGCACTTTGCATTGAGAGCTCAGCGAAAAGGTTCTCGTTATTTGGGATCAAATGCGGGCTGCCAACTGACTCTAAACTGTACATGTGCGACCGGTGAATATAACATTAGTCCATGTCTACACTCCACAGCAGGTCATCTGAATGCTTCTGCTCTAGACACATCCCTAACTCACATGATGCGCTGGCCTGATGATTCTGGTGCAGGGTCACTGGTGAGTTATGTTTGGATCTGTGGAGATAAGTGGTATCAGATTTTGACTCCCTTATGGGCTGGAAGATGTAGCATGATCTATTTGTCACCGTCCATTACTGTTATGACTTCTCTTGTACACACAACACACCATTATCCTCAGTACATGCCGATGTCACACGGAGGGGTTAGACGGAAGCGAGAGGTAACGGGGCCAGGGAGTAAATTTGTTGCGGGGATCTTTCCATGGTGGGGTGCGGTCAATAATGCTCACAATATCGACCACATTCAGGAGAGCCTCGAAAATCTGACTGCGACTCTAATTTCAGGGTTCAACGAATTTCCTCCAGTCCTGCGAGCAATGCGTAGCATGCTGCTTCAGCATCAGATCGGGCTCGATTTGATATTAGCTGCCCAAGGGGGCCTGTGCCACATCATAGGTACACACTGCTGCACCTACATTCCAGACATTGAAGGTAACATCACTGACACTTTTCATCAACTCAACTCACTCCTGACAGATCTCAAATCCCGCGACGTCTCGGCTGACACGTCCGGTTGGGATTGGGAACAATGGCTACTTGGCGGGGGTTGGAAAGCGTGGGTGGTGAGATTCATAGCTCCAGTGATCACATTCTTAGTAGGCTTTTTGATTATTGCTTGCTGTATCATTCCACTAATCAGGAAAATGTTTTCATCTCTGTTCATGACAAGTATGATCCAATACCAGGCCTTGCAGACTGCTGAAGACTCTACTGAGTTATTCCAAGTGCTTAAGTACAAAGATAGCTCCAGTGACACAGACAGTGGTGCCGTATAATCCTCATTATTTGTTTCATTCTGTTTTATTTTTCTTATGATGATTATATTTGTGTTGCTCAATGCTAGGAGTTGTGGAGTCATGACAGGTTGGTTTCAATTACCAGGAGGGGCACACTTGCACTCCCTGTACACATGGATAGGTTCAGACACACAGAGGGTTTAAGCTTTAGCTGATTACAGACTATTCTGTATTTTTTATTATTCCTGATTAATACAGAGGACTTATTTTGTATTCCTCAAACACCATTTGTGATATATACATATATATATATATATGTCCAAGTGCTTGAATCATTAAAAGTAATTTTGTTATGTGATTAGCTTGTAATCAAAAGTGTGGAATGTGATGGCAAATTACATTTAACACTGTTAAGTTAGTGTGTTTAGATTATGGTTTAAACTTTATGGTTTCTGAATGTATAAAGCACTGGCTGAGAGAGAAACTCTGAGGCCTTTCTCAAAGGTCTCCGGTCTTCTGTTTATCCAAACAACCCTTGATAAGGGGACGGAGGCGCCATAAACTTTCGCATAGACACAGTTTATTTTCTTCAACAGATGAGACTTCGAAGATGTTATGTCTTCCCCTGTCAACTAGGCCAAAGGGCTTGACATGACTCTTTGCTTTTTGTTTTGTGTAAGATGGGCTTCTGAAGGAAACCAGGGAGGGGGGTTTGAGAATGACCATGTGTTTTAATCTGTATTGTGACTGTCTGCTAAAAGGTGAATTAGAGCGCTCTTGCATAGCCACCGAGGTGGATGTGTTACAGCGTTTCTCCATTGATCAATGAGAATAAACACTCAATAACCAGACTTTGATTTCTGCTCAATGGTCTTCATTTGTTTCACTACAAGCTTTAAACCTTTTATTTACTTACACCGTGTTGAACCGAGATAACTTCCATAACAGGTATCTGACGCATACTGCCACTAGCTCTCTTTTGGACAAGTCTTTGCACTCATCTGCTAAAATCGCATAATATGTTTCTGGCTCATCGTGCAAATCTGCCTTTATTTTTTTGACAATGAGTGATGCTGAGATTTCCAGTATCTCATTCTGTATAGTGTGGTGCAGTAGTTTACCATTGTTGGGTAATTCATCCAGTCGCCTTTTTATTTCTGGGTCATATTTGGAAACCAGGTCAAGTAGTTCCAAAAAGTTACCCTTGTTTAACGCATCTGGGTTTTCCCAATGCCCGCGCAATGGGATTTCTTGTTTTGCACAGAACAGGACGAGATCTATTACCATCATGATGTGCTGTCTATGTCTTTCAATGAATGACTTGTCGCTGGCATCGTTGTTCAACTGGTTAATAATATTTCCCCGTCCTGGCTGGTGACTTTGCTTGAAACCATCCATTTTCCCCAGCGCTGCAACATGTGCCCTGCTGGCTTCATGTTTGCCACAACCCTCAGAAAAATGTTTCCAGTCTTTGAAGCCCATTTTAATGAATCTATCCTCATAAGCTGCTTCAGGGAAATTACGACAATACTTACAAAATACAGCATCTCTTGATATGCTGTATTCCAGCCACGGGAATTTTGAGTACCACCTGTCAGAAAAACTCCTATCTTTCCCCGATGTGTGTGTGGCTGGAAATGTACGGAGTTTGGGCTGGCTTGCGGGCTCATCTATTGATGACAGGTCTAGCGGAGGTTGTGACAGGTCTTCTTGGGGAACGGCGTTTGTGCTAGGCTGCTGAACCCTGTCTCCTCCTATAACACATAAAACGCTATCATAATTACCTCTGCTTACTGCCAATATTATTTTTCCCTCCAGAAAATGTGCATACAGACAGCCAGACGCTAACGTTAACATTAGCCTAACTGTTAGCCTACTTGCCTTGCTGGTGTGAGGGGGTGGCTATGAGAGGACTTGATGGAGAGAGGGCGGCCGAGCAGGATGGTAGCTGGTCACTAACCGCATTACTTATGGCAGGAGTTTCCTCCTCCTGCTCCTCGGAGCGTTTCTTACTGAAATTAAATGAAAATAAGCTGCTTTGCTTTGCGTTTCATAGCTCCCGTGTGCAAAGAAAAACTTGGCTAGGCTACAGAAAAAAAGAGAGAAGAAAAAAAAAGAAGAAAAAGTAGCGGCTAGTTTTTCTTCTTTTTTTTCTTCTCTTTTTCATTCATTGAGCTTGCTTGAAAAGCTTGCGCGCCAACGTCATTCATTTCATTGGATCACTAGCTGGTGACGATGCAGCCTGTGGGCGGGCTTAAGAGTCCACACGTGGGGTAGAAGGTTCTCTTAGCCGCTGAAAGCTTTCCTCGGCCTGGGTGAAAATGGGCGGGCCCAAACCTAAAATGGGTGGGCCCAGGCCCACCCGGGCCCAATGGTAGCGCCGCGGCTGGCTCGAGGTAGCCCATTTCCTGATTGATTCTACCACCACTCCAGTGGAGGCGCTAATGAGGTAAAAAACAGGAGTGAGTCGGTTCGTTGACGTATGGCACTCGATTCTCCCGGCTCAGTGACACGAATCAGGTTAATTAACCGGCTCTTCTGTTGGTTCGTCAACACTATTGAAAATACATCAGTGTGATAAGAACTACTTAAAATGACAGAAACAGTCTTGGGGGAGAATGTATTTGGGATTTTCTGTTTGAGAGTAATATAGTACAGGAATTAGGTAAGATTCTCTTACTGAAAGTTACCAAAGATCTAATGTAGGCCTCGTCCTACTAAGCTTGCCTTCCAAAACATTGTCCTTGAGTAAATCTGATTATGTGACAAACCCCTACTCCTGGCTAGGAGATGTATTTTAAAGGTTAAAAACTATGTATGGACTAATACAAAGTAACCCCTCTCAATCATCACTTATGACTCAAGAGAAGTGTGTGGTGGTGTCTGTATCTGCAGAAACCCTGCCCTCCGCCTGGACTTCTTCTTTTCTTATTTTCTGTGTGCAGGACGTTTCTGGGAGACAGCAAAGAGCCTTTGGGCTCCACATGGGCGTGTAACCCCCAGCTAATAACAGCAGGCAGGATTTGTAGCCCGTTCTTTTCCCAATACCGGTGCTTTGTCACGCCTCTCTGAGTCTGACACGGACACACAGCGCACCCTGTAGTGTTTGACGACCTGGAATGAAAACAGGTTGTTATAGCTTTGTGTTTTTATGTGCTTCCGTGTTTTCCCTGCTCCTTGTCTCTCTCCTCTGCTCTATGCTGTTGGTCGGTGTATGTTTATATGCACTATTACTCCAAATATGACAATATTCCGAATTTGATACAGGTCATGTAAACAGCATATTCCGTTTGGATATTCAGGAAAAGGCCTTTTCCCAAATTTAGCATTTTCCGAAGAAGACGTGGGGTATGCTGGTATTATTCAGGTTTTACAAGTATTCTTTGGACATGTATACAGCAGTTTACGGCCTCTAGCCTGAGACAAAAAAAATGGCAATGCAACACCTTACAACAGGGTTGTGTGGAGGTGAGCCGAGGTGCGCGTGTTAATTTGTGTTTTAGAACAGAACTGCCGTGAAACAAGCAGAAAATAAGGTTTTATATTTCTGGTTCACAGCTTTGTTCTTGTGACCGCAGCTCCCTCTCTTCGTTCACTCTCTAGCTTGCTCGACCACTGCTTCTCTCGCTCCATATGGCTCGTTGAGCCAGGGAGGAAGGGCCAACTTTGAATGCTGTGCGTTTATAATAGTATACTTTTAAAGCAGTGGATAAATGACAAGCCTCTCTCAGTCACACAGTGGTACCACAAACCATGCACAGTTCAAGCCCTGTACCAGAGTTAGCTATACAGCTAATTTACATTTGTGGTCCTTGCTTGGGCTCATTATATCTGTAACAAGTGTAACTGTCGGGTGGAATATATGAAAGCTAACTTCATTAGCGAACATTAACCAGTGACCGCAGCGGGGGCTGCTCTGTCCGTCCACTTGCAGACGGAGATGGACAATCTGTTTAGCCGATGTCTGCTGAGAGTCACGTAAAACACATGGACCGTAGGCTCTTTGCTGCCGTTATATGGTACCTTAGCAACGACTACAATTCATTGACAGATTATTTTTGGTTAAAAAAACACTTCAGCGGAGTGGGGAGGGGCAGTTGGAGCATGCGCAGATGCTTAACCCGACCATACTCCGGTTGAGGTGTATACATGCAGGAATACCCAAGGGGGCAAGCTTCTCTCCTCAGAGTGAAGCCGCTATGGCGCCATTTTTATGCTACCAAGCCATCACCTCCCCCGATAGCATTCCATTGACTGCCATTCACTTTGATAGCGATTAACTTTACATCTGAAGCGTTTAAAGACTTTATTTGTCCATTGTTTATTTCTAAAGAAACACGACAATGTATAAAAGGCTCCATTACCTTGTACCTCACGTTACGGCCCCATAGCAGACGTTTTTATAAAAATAGGCTAACGATTGTGTCATAACTACGAGACTTACTGTCTCATAGTAGATGAATTACCGTACAGTACAGGAGAAGCTTGCAGGCAGTTTGTACTTACATTAGCTGTTTAGTTTAATTACTAATGTTAACTAGCATTTTAGTTAGCAATAATTAGCCTGTGCCTATGTTATCTCCTTACATATACCTACGCTCTCCGTCTCTGATAGATTGGGAATGATTGAGATTTACGGAAAAGTTCTTTTAATAGACTTCACTGGTCTCTGTCAAAAACAACGGCGTCACTTAGTCCATTTCTTTAACTGTCTATGGGAATGCCCCGGTCAGTGTTTACATGGCGTTTGAGAAATCAGGGTAATGCCTTAACCCGAATATAATCGGCAGGATTTGTGTATTTGGCCAAAAATGTAAACTGACAGTCATGGGCTATGCAAGGTTATTTTAGCATACATGGTGTTTTTTATTTGTATCTCTGTGAGTGTAAAGGGCACGGTGTTGTTTAATTCCAAATGTAATGGTAAAATCGACATCATAAAAAGAAAAACAAGACTCAAGAGTCTACAACCACACTAGGTGCTCTGTGAGACTGTAGGCACAGTGCTCCTTGGAGCTAAATGCTAACATTCTCACAATGAAATGCTAATGTTCGGCAGGTACAGCTGGTAACATTTGCCAGTATGCATTAACACAGAGAAAAGACGTTTAGTTACAGGTAGAAAGGAAGGAGTAAAGGAGGATGGATAACAACTCAGAAAAATGTTACATGAACTTTTATGATTTTTTTTTAAAAATTAGTTTTGAAAACCCTTACAAAAACAAAACCCAGGGACCTTCTCGTCCATCCGCAGTCTGTATACAAGGCACCCAGACAGAAACTGGGCTCTTCCTGCTCCCCATCGGCCCTCGCTTCATAAGATGATAAAAAGTGTTCAAACTACAGAGAGACTAGGACAAATGCTTACAGTACGTACAAATGCACATTCTGTGGTTTTATTTCTTACAGTTCCTCAATAACACACACACACCCACCAAAGGACTGCACTGTACAAGAACTTAAACTACTTTTGCTGGTCAAGGACATTTATATTTATAATGTGGAGCTTTATCTGGAGTCCACACACACACACACACACACACACACACACACACACACACACACACACACACACACACACACACACACACACACACACACACACACACACACACACACACACACACACACACACACACACACACACACACACACACACACACACACACACACACACACACACACACACACACCGGTCCTGTCCTGGTGATAGGAATATTCCAGTAGGGGCTCTTTACAGTGCACCAGGTCCAAACTGATGTAATGGCGACCCAGCCCCTGCTCCTCCATCCAGTTCTGATGGCACCCAGGGACCTGGTTTGGGTTGGATCCAATAAATCTGATATGGGCTTATCTGGACTGATTTCATTCAGATTAGACTGAAATCCACTTCAGGTCAGGTCAGACCAGCTCCTTTCTTCTTGGCCCCCCCCCTCCTCTGATTCTGCAGTCTGTCTTGTCTCCTCTGCACTCTGAAAACCCAAGATTCAGTTTCACTCATACAAGATGTGTTTAAAAAGCTTCTCAAGTCATTCTAGACATCTGCTACACAACCACAGAAGAGAAGAAGGTTTGGAACATTTTAAATGTGGAAAAAGCCTGATCTCTTGTTATTTAATGGGTATTAATCATACCTACTAAGTGAGCATACCAGTTGGTGTCAGACAAGTAATGTATATACATGTGTAATTTTTAGCTGTAAATTCTAATGGACTGCCAACATAACTACATATTAAAATGATATTGTGATCCTAAAGTAAAGGTACTTAATACAGTAAAAGTACATTACAATTATAATTTGTGCACACTGTCTCCAAATCTTTAATTTACTGTGCTTAATATTCAATTAATGGAATATGTCAATTTTTTTGGGAAAGTAGTCCTATTTGTTTTCCAAGAGTGATCTTAGAAAACTATTCCTTTAATATTATATGTTTGTAATTCTTTACGTGATATTTTGAATTGTTTTTTGCTAATATGTTTTCCTGATCCAAACCCTCTTTATTTGTGTGAATTGAAGTATTCTGGTCAGTTTACGTTTGAGGAAATGCTTTTATGTGCTTTAATCCTGAAGAGTTTTGAACCACAGATCTTTATGGGCTCATTATGGGACATAAGATAAATATTTCTCGGGATAACTGAAGTTTTTTCGTTTGTCCCTTCTGGGTCTTTGTTGTCTGAATGATGTGTGAATGAATAATGTCCTCATGCTGCATTCCAAAAAGTTGGAAATCTCGACCTCATACTATGAAAACTGTGACAACCCTTCAGGCCAATGTTGCAATTAAAAAAACACCCCTAACTGAATTTATAGAGCATTTTCCCCAACCCCCTTCCACTGTTAATGTCTCTGGATCTCTCTTTCTCTTTCCAAACTTAAAACCATAGACTGTAAAAATACTGGACGAAGCATCCGGGTCTGTAAAGTAAAGCCATTGCAGAAGTACCTTAAAGCTGCATTCTATCTAATTTCCAGCAGGGGGCGACTCCACTGGCTTCAAAAAGAAGACCGTTTCTATTCTCTGTCCAAAATGAATTTCTCCTTTGGGAGACTAATAAAGAGACTTTGACTTTGACTTTGAAGTCTATGAGAAAATGAGCCTACTCCTCCCTTGATTTATTACCTCAGTAAACATTTTCATAATACGTTTATGGTTTCAATTAGGGCTGCAGCTATGGATTATTTTAGTAATTGAGTATTTTACCGATTATTCCATCGATTAATCGGATAAGAAATACTTTAGTTTTATTGAAGAGCAATAATATACAATATTTGGTTTAATTTTTGGAAAAAGCAACATTTTTATTGCCTACATTGCTTACAATATCTTTCACAAAACTAAACATATTAAGTGCATTTAAGTGCCATATTACATTGTTTTTAAAGGAAACATTTTCTGAAATGCAATACCAACCTCAAACTAAGGCATACATTAAACATACATATTACCTTAAGTTGTGCAAATTAACTTTCAGAACTACAAGTTTCAACCTGAGACTGATCTGTATATAGGCCTATATGTAAATATTAGTTATACTCATCTTATTTTCTTTTATATATTTGATTACGTCACACAGCTCTGTTACACTTATGCTAGTAGATCATTGATCAGCTGTTTCTCCGTGAAGAGAGAAAGTGAGAGAAAATGGTGCGCAACAATCAGCTGTTTTTCCGAAGGGATAGTCAACAAGTCGTCTCTTTAGATCAAATTGTGGTCACCACTACGTATTTTCTTGTCTTTGTTTTTTGTGGTAGTTGTGTCTGGTGTAGTTTCATCGTCCATACGACTCTGTGATTTACTTTTGTCGGGTCTGCTTCGTGGAATGGATGATTAAGTTAGACTCAAGGTTTTCTGTTGAGATGCTGAAGCATTGACGTCGTGCTATTATTGTGGTAAGCTAGTTTGATTTTGCAGTAGACACACTGTACTGAGTTTTCGTTTTAATTACGTTTGAACTGATTCCAAACTTTGGACACTTTCTGTCGTTTTCTCCAGCCTGTCTCTTCTCTTAGCCCCTTACGCTCTTTCTTCATTTTCTAATCAGTCTTCATGGCATGTGTCGCTAGCAGCGTCAGCCCGATGTGCGACAGTAATAATCCTCCGTGCGGAAACAACGTGAACGATACAACGTTGGGAACGTTAATTAAACGATGCTTCGAGGCAAATCATTTTGCATCGAGCATGATGTTCATTTGTGGAAATTATGGTCCTATTTATTTTAAATATAGACGATAAAGCAGAGGATGCTCTAGGGGCGTGGCTACACGTTGACCTGCCAATCAGGACAGAGACTTAGCAATGCTAACCATGCTAACCCTGTGGACATTAAAATAGACCTGAACTTGTTTTTGGGTGTTGTCCGTGTTTTCATCTTAAACTTTGACCCTCTCACTGTGTTTTTATTTCATCAAAGTTAACTGGAACTAGGGCTGGGCGATAAAACGATAACGATATGTATCGCGATAGACATGTAATCAATATCAATAAAAAATGCGCTTGATAAAAGTTCGCTAATTTTTTTTTTTTTTCTTCGCTGGAAGAAACCAGAGGTTTCAAAGCAAGTTTGGTTGCATGAACAAAGGCACTCGCTCTCTGGTAGCCTAGCAACGTAGGGAGTGACACGCTAACAGCCAATCATGTAACAGTATTGTGTTTGGTTGCGCCATATCGTTGTCTCGTGTTGGCTTCTTCAATAACAGAAGCGGCGTGGAGTGATAAGCATAGACAGTATATAAATGATGGAGTGATAAGTGGAAAATGCGTGAAGCAGCGAGCGCGGAAGTTCTTGATGAAACGGGAAACGTCAGCTCGCCAATATGGCAGTTTTTTGGATTTTATAAGTCTGACCGTAGTCAGACCAATGTCGTCTGCAAATTATGCAAGACCACCGTCCCCACCGCAGACCTGTTTTACCACCTTAGCCGCGCTCACCCTTTGGAGCACAGCCGTATTCGCCAGCAACGTCCAACAACATCTGCAGCTGGAACCCCGCACAAGCAGCAGAGCACCACGGAGAGGTACTCTCAGTACCTTATGACTGTAAAAGCTAAACGGTACAAATAAATAACGGAGGCAGTGGCATATCATATAGGCAAAGACATGCTTCCGCTGAGCACTGTTGAGAAGCCAGGTTACCACCCCCCCACCATGTACGGTTTAGGCTGTACCGTGACTGTTAGACGGAGAAAAATAATAACTGTTACTGTGCTGTATCAGGTTAGTTTTTTATGTTACAGATGTAAAGTCTACCTCAGTTTTATTTTAATTTCTCCTATGTTTACAAAACACTGCACATATTTTAAAACACTTCATTCACCAGAAGTGTTCATTGTGATTTTAGACTTATGTTTCCATTTGAATTATTTGAGTGTTTTCCATGGTTGTTGACATTTCTGCTTTTATAACTGAGAGGATTATAATCGGAGGAAGGTTAAGCTTAAAATAAAAACGTTTAAATTGAATACATTTTTTTCTCCTGGTCCTTATTTTAAATAGGTCATAAAAAATATCAATAATTATCGATATCGACTGATATGAAACACTTATATCGTGATACAGTTTTCAGCCATATCGCCCAGCCCTAACTGGAACATATGAGTTGCCTTAAAATGTCATGTTCAGTGTTATGCTAACCAAGCTAGCAAGCTACCGCTAGTGTTAGCTGGTTACTTGAGGAAAAGTCTGCTGATTTTCTGTTCTGCTATATTCTGATCTGATTACAGCAAAGGTGTCGGTTGTATTTCTAGCAGGCGCGTGTTTTCGTGAGACGTGCGTGTCACGCAGGCAGTTTGCACGCTCTAACCTGTTAACATGGGAGCCGAAATAAAAACGGACATGCCACGCAGCTGACACGCTCACATGACGTATCCAGTCTGTGGCCAGCCTAACAATATATCTATAGTTTTATCATCCTGATTGTCTATACTGTAATTTTATAATGTTCGTCTATGAGTAAACCCCCTAAGAAAATGTGTGATATTGGGTTTAAATAAAACTGACCTGACTTCTCTCCCTATCTGTATTCTACAGTGTGTGTGTGTGTGTGTGTGTGTATGTGTGTGTGTTGCCACTCACCACTGGCCCTTGGCAGCAGTGCTCCTCCTCTGCTGTGAGATGCTGTAGATCTCCTGCAGCTGTTTCTTCTGCTCGTCGCTGAGCGGAGCTGTCAAACACTGGTACCAGGCTGCATCAGTGTTCTGGACCCCTAACACACAGACACACACACCCACCCACACCCACACACAGTAAGGTTATAATGTGAGTGTTTTCATGCAGCTACAGTCGACATGAAAAGATTATTAGATTAAATCATCAAAAACATTAACAATTCTGAAAATCAATCAATTGTTTAAATGATTTATCAAGCATAAATGCTAGTTCCGGCTTCTTAAATGTGAGGATTTGCTGCTTTTCTCCATTTTACATAAAGATACACAGCCCCATACCAGGTAGAGAAAGGTAGTGATGCCCAAATTAAGCTCCATGAAGCATTTTCTTAATATTCTCAGCCCACTAGATGGCACTCTGTTCAACTAAGGGTTGAAAGCACACTGAAGTGCATTCCTTGAGCTTTTTTCTTTAAATCAAGAGCCATCTAGTGGGATCAACAAATACAACTAATGGTTCATGAAGCTTCATTTGGATATCACTAGAGAAAAGGATTCTTAAATTAGGATTTATACTGTGTTGACATACTAAAAGATCCCCTCCACTCACTTGTAAAGCAAGCAGATCGTACGTCACATATTTTGAAAGCCAATCATTGTCTAATATGCAAAAGCTTGAAAAGAAACCCGAAACCTCCAGCGCAGAACAGTACAGAGAGTGAAAACACACCATCATCGTACTGTAGCTGTCAGCCACTGACAGTTACAAGCTAACAAGCTAACAAACAACATAAAGGAGGGGAACTTTCAGAGCCCTCAGAGAGGACCTGCAATATTCATCCATCCATCCATCGCCATCCACTTATCCAGGGTTGGGGCACAGGGGCAGCAACTCCAGCAGGGGACCCCAAGCTTCCTTTTCCCGAGTCACATTAACCAGCTCTGCCAGGGGGATCCCGAGGTGATCCCAGGCCAGGGTGGAGATATAATCTACCCACCTAGTCCTGGTTGGGTTTCTTCCTCGAGGCCTCGTCCCAGCTGGACCTGCCTGAAAAATCTCCTTTGCGCAGGGGGCATCCTTACTAGATACCCAAACCACATCAACTGGCTCCCTTTGACGCAAAGAAGCAGCGGCTCTACTCACGGATGACTGAGCTTCTTTCTTACCCTATCTCTAAAGGCCCCAACACACCATGCCGACCGTCGGCTGTCGGTCTTAGTTTGTGCGGTGTGTTCTGCACCGTCGCTAACGGTAGGGTTCCACACAGTGAAATTTCACTTCGCTCTCATTGAGATTGAACGGAGACAAAATTCGCCCTGATTGGGCGAGATGAGAGCGAATCGCTGAGGGGAGCGAAACAAAGTTGATGAAAGTTTAACTTTATTCAAATGAGGACCACTCGAGAACCAATCAGGTCCGTGTGTTTGTGTTTGGAGGCCGGAGTTACAAAAAAAGTCTGACCAAGATGGTGGAGGTTATCAGCGCTGTATCATGAAAATTTTAATGTGATTAAAATGTTTCAACACGAACATTGGTAACACGAATTGTGATTTATATGACACACAAACTTAGTCAGGGCACATACACCACTGAATAGACCACTGTAGATGTTAGTTTAAACACTCAAACTTTTCAGCTAGCCGACAGGCTAATCGCTAGCATGTTCGGACATTGGATTTCATTGTAGCCTAGCCAGGCAGCTAGCCAGGCAGCTAGCCAGGCAGCTAGCCAGGCAGCTAGCCAGGCAGCTAGCCAGGCAGCTAGCCAGGCAGCTAGCTAGGCTACTTGTGCATTTGTTTGATTACATGTTTTGTTGGCGAACATTGACGCTTGTAGCAACACGGATTGTTGTTTATATGTCACACAAACTTAAACAAATACAGCACCAAATATATATATAAATATATAAATACCCCTGTAGATGTTAGTTTAAACCAGGGGTCTCAAACTCAATTTACCTGGGGGGCGCTGGAGGCAGAGTCTGGGTGAGGCTGGGCCATCAGGTTTTCCACAAGAAAAGCTTTGTTAAAAAAATTCCAATCTTCTCAGATCTCTTTATTTTTCTTTTTAAACACAAAATAAGATGAAAAAATAAACAAATTAAGAATTAATAAGAAAATAAATAAATCAATCAGTAATACATAAATAAAACAATAATAATGAAAATAATAATAATAATAATAATTAGATTTCTCTAGTCAGCGACTATATGTGGTTTCTTCAGTCTTCTATATCTGCTGTATTCAGATTCAAATGTCTGTATTAACAGTTCTTTAACCTTTAACCTTCTTCTGAACATGAATTGTCCTGAACATGAATGGAACATTGAAGAACATAAACTGTTCTTCTGAACATGGCTTCTCTTGCCTACTCCTTGCTGATAGAGCCCTGGCAGCGCTTCCTCTCGCATAGCTGAGCCAAATTTGGCTTGAGGGAGGAAGCAGTTGAGATCATCAGTATGGCTTGAAGATGATCATCAGTAAGTCTGGACCTGTACTTGGACTTATTGAAGTTCAAGGTGGAGAAGAGCTTTTCGCACAAGTATGTGCTCCCAAAAAGGCACATGGTCCGCTTGAACATTCGGGAAAGCTCAGGGAAGCTGGGGATCAATTCTCTCAAAAATTGCCCAAGCTTGTCTGCTTTTCCACTCACCTCCCTGAACTTCGCTTTGAGTTCAGAGTTGCACTGCAGGTCAATGAGCTCCATTTGAAGCACAGGAGGAGCATCTTTCACATCAAAGGAGAAGGGGTCCGCAAACATTTGAAATGTGGCTCTGTGCGTCTTGAAGTCTGCAAATCTGTGATCAAATTCCTCCTGTAGCATCAAAATGACATCAACATACTTCTCACCACTGAATGGTGTGCCTGCATCCACGAGTGCCTTGCATGCTGGGAAATGGCAAAGGTTTGTCTGAGAGAGCTGGGCTTTCCATAACACTTTTTTTGTTTTGTTGTCATAGACAGCACTAAAACAAGTTGCCCCCGGCCTTGTAACTTCTTGTTCAGTACATTAAGCTCATGTGTGATATCAACAAGAAAAGCTAAGTCCATGAGCCATTTGGGATCACTTATCACAGGAACAGCCACTCCATGCTTCTCCATGAAGGCTTTCACTTCTGCTCTCAACTCAAAAGATCTCTTCAATACGTTTCCCCTGCTGAGCCAACGTACCTCGGTGAAGTAGAGCACATCCCCATATTCTGACTCCATTTCCTGTAAAAAAGCACGCAACCTTTGGTGCTTTAAGCCCTTGGATCTGATTTGATTGATGCATTTCATAACGACAGACATCACATTGTCAAACTTCAGGCATTTGCTGCAAAGGGCCTGCTGATGGATAATGCAATGCAGAGCAATAGCCTCCTCCACACCCTCCTCTTCCAGTTTATTTTTGAACAAGTGCCAACAGTCCATTTGTCCTCCCTGTCAATGATGGCGCTCCATCGGTTGTTATTCCAACAAACCTCTTCCATGACAAACCGGCATTCTCAATGGCATCATACAGCTGGTGAAATATCTCCTGAGCGGTGGTCTGGCCATGCATTGGAATTACTGTGAGCAACTCATCCATCACTTCAAAATTGGCATCAACACCACGGACATACATTGCGAGCTGGGCAGTGTCGGTGATGTCTGTGGTCTCATCAAGAGCGACTGAGTATACACTGAAACATTTGGCTTTCTCACACAGTTGGTCATAAATGTCACTTGACAGCTCCAAAATGCACTCTGCCACGGTGTTGGCAGAAAGGCTGATGTTGCTAAACTGACCTTTCCTTTCCGGACAGACTATACTTGCAGCCTGTAAAATGCACTTTGACAAATTCACTGTCTGTGAATGGCTTTCCTTCTTTAGCAATCATCTCACTAACCACGTAGCTAGCTTCGACTGCGGCATTATTCTCTTTGGTTGCTTTCTTGAAGAAATCGTGTTGCCTCAGTAGACATGTTTTAAGATTGGCAACCCGGTTGGCTCTCTAATCTCCCCGGTATTTTGCATACTCCTCAGCATGTCTAGTTGTGTAATGACGTTTCCAATTGTATTCCTTGTGCACCACAACTTTCTCTGTGCAAATAAGACACGTCGGGGTGCCCCTGTGCTCAACAAAGAAATATTGCATTTCCCACTTTTCCTGAAATTGTCTGTGCTCATCACCAACCTTTCTCTTCACTGCAGGCTTTGAAAAAGACATGTTAGGGGCTGTGTAATATAAATAATTCCACTTGGTGTCACTGTCGCATTGAAGTTTCAATCAAGCGTTTAGCCAACGCATGGAGAACAACATTTCCGCTTCTTTTTCTTCTTTTCTTTTTCTTGCGGTCGGCGGATAAAAGCCCGCTAGCAGTCTCCTTTGTTTTTACACTCGATGTTCATGTCTTTCATGATGACATGAACACCATGGCATTTGTAGATGGTAGAAAGTACCGGGATAGCGAACGCAAAAAAAGGTGACTGCTCACGGACTGTTATCCGCCATGCTGTTGTTACAGGAAAAAGAAGCGGAAATGACACTGTGCTGTTGTTGATGTCATTTGTTTTGACTACTTTTACATCATATAGAAATATATGTAATGTTCATTGTGTGAGGCAATGCAAATACAATGCAAATAGCGCGATGCAAATAAAAAACATCCATCCATCCATCCATCCATCCATCATCTTCTGCTTATCCGTTGTCGGGTCGCGGGGGGAGCAGCTCCAGCAGGATAAAATAAATGCAGTAAATAAGAAAGAAAAAGAAATAAAAAATAATGACCCACAAATAACGGTGCAACCCTATAATTGGTCCAGGTTTCCGGGGACTGTTATTGCTGATGGACAGGTGTCGCTATGTGACTGCAGACTACATTAGGCTGCATTGAGTTCCTTACTTTTATTTATATATATATATATATATATATATATATATATATATATATATATATATACACGTATATATACGTATAATGTCCCGCTGGGCAGCAACTTAAAAAAACTTTTTTTCCGAAGTGTTGTGAACGCAGCGTGCTGGTACGAATGTCCGTGTGTGCCCAATAGAAACGAGGCAGCCAGCCAGGCACGGAAGAAAACACTCCATGGCAACGCTGCTGTAACTTTCACTCATTGAGAAATGTTTCTCTGCTTGCATCAAGCCCGGCCGATGTCCCGCCCCGAGAGCCATATACCCCACCGTGATTGGTAGGTTCGTTCAGCTCTGCACACAACACTGTAAAGTGCCATACATATCAAACTCGCAGGCCGCACTAACATTAAACTTTCATATTAAGGCGGGGGCCACAAACTATCGTCCCACGAGCCGCAATTGGCCCGCGGGCCGCGAGTTTGAGACCCCTGGTTTAAACACTCAAAATTATACAGCTAGCCGACAAGTCAACCGCCAGTCGGTGTTCTGTTGCAGTCTTGCGTGTTGTTTTCGCGACCACGCCCCCGAGGCAAAATATCGCTGGCCAAAAATCGTGAGGTGTTTCGCTGTGCGGAACCCTACCGTTAGCGTCGGGCCTCTTTTCAACATGTTTAATCAGTGTCGGCGGCCGACAGTAGACTGAACAGCCAGTTCATCTAAGTGACAATTTTGTTTGGCTAATTTTCTGTAACCAGTGTATGATGAAGGCATGTTGGGTGGGTGAAATTAGCAAGCTAGTGTTAGCTAACAAGTCAGTAGCCGGCCGTTCGGTCGTTCCGCTATGCTCCCACTGTTGGGAAACTTCTTTACCGAGAGAACTGATGACAGCCAACTAATTCTCTCCTTTCTGGAGTCTGAAATTCAAGTAGCAGCACGTATCTCAGCCTTTCTTACTGGCATTTCTTCTTGGATGTCTACATACCACCTAAAACTCAACCTCAACAAGACTGAGCTCCTTTTCCTTCCAGGGAAGGGCTCTCCTGCCCAGGACCTGACTATAAGAACTCACAACTCTGTGGTAGTCCCCACCCTGACTGCTAGAAACCTGGGTGTGACACTCGATGACCAACTCTCCTTCACTGCCAACATTACTGCCACTACCAGATTCTGTAGATTCATGCTGCATAACATCAGAAGGATACGTCCCCTTCCAACTCAGAAGGCGGCTCAGGTTCTGGTTCAGGCTCTAGTCATCTCACGTCTCAGACTGATCTCCTGAAATGGCGTATGTATGACGCCAATTCGTATGGCATGATTTGCGTGTTATTAAGATGCACACTCGCTTTTTTGCGTGTTTTTCCACGCTGTTTGGCGTCCATTGACCTACATTATGTTGCTATTGCGTAGCCATGGTGACTAGTATGTAAGGACAAAAGTCCACATAAGGAGGTTGGTTGTGGTGGTGGATGGGTAAAACACAGTACTTTCACCTGGGAGAGTGGCGATTGTGTCCCGCGTGTGGTGTTTGTCTGTTGTGTTTTTTTTTTTTTTTTTTAAAGAAAGCCTTCCCCAATGTTCTTTTCCTAAACCCAACCATTTATTGTTTTCCTAAGCGTGTGACATTTGTCAGCCGTCGTGTTTTTGTCGTTTTACTAACGCCTTCCCCAATATTCTTTTCCTAACCCCAACCTTTTTGTTTTTTCAAGTGTGTGACGTTCTCGCGATAGTCTCGTGATAGCACAGCCCGTTCTCGCAATAACACGCCATGTGACAGCACGTGGCAAGTGGCGTGTATGTTTACGCAAAGTCATGATGCCACATTGCACGTCTAGACTACTGCAACTCCCTCCTGATTGGCTTGCCTGCATGTGCCATCCGACCCCTGCAGCTCATTCAGAACGCAGCAGCTCGGCTTGTCTTCAACCTCCCCAAGTTCTCTCCCACTACACCGCTCCTCCTCTCTCTTCACTGGTTACCAGTTGCTGCCCGCATCAAGACACTAGTACTTACATACAGGGCCACTACTGGATCAGCCCCAGCTTACATCCAGGACATGGTCAAACCATATACCCCAACCCGCCCACTATGCATCAGCCAACCTGCTTGCTGCCCCCTCACGGTAAAGGACAGCTAATCACTCAACAAAATCCCGACTGTTTGCTGTCCTGGCTCCCAAATGGTGGAATGAGCTCCCTATTGACATCAGGACGGCTGAAAGCCTACGCATCTTCTGCCGAAGGCTAAAAACACATCTCTTCCCACTACACCTCGGATAAACAGCTTATTTAAAGCTAATGTACTTGCACTTACTACTTGTTGTCTGGAGTTTGCACCTTCAGGGTTGAAAGCACTTAATTGGAAGTCGCTTTGGATAAAAGCGTCAGCTAAATGACATGTAATGTAATGACAGCCCGGGAGAGGCACAGTCTGGTTGGCCATCTCCCCAGATCTCCCACACCAAAGGCATGTGTCATATCCACTGCGCCATCACCACCCGACTTTCTTTGTGTTGGCGTTCTAACCTCCGGCTGATTTGTGAGGACTCTGGTTAACTGCTCCTCAGATCTCTGCAGGGTAAATCCAGACAGCTAGCTAGACTATCTGTCCAATCGGAGTTTTCTGTCGCACAACTATTTTATAGCGACTCCGTGCGGAGCTTTAGTGCTGCCCAAGACGATTGTGATTGGTTTAAAGAAATGCCAATAAACCAGAGCACGTTTTTCTCCCATCCCAGCATGCTATGTGGACTAGCCAGACCAGCCAGACTATTTCAGTCATGACCCAGCCTTCATGACCATAGATGAGGGTAGGAATGAGAGATATTCAAATAAAATAAAAATGTATAAAAACATTTGATTCAGAGCTGGAACTGTCATAAGTAACTTATGCAGTCCTATAAGGGAGGACACAGTAAGCTAGGCTGGTTTCTTTTTTTTTTCGATGAGGGAAGAGGGGTCATGGGGCACAGATGCGTACGCAAATAAAATGGTGTCCACAGAAAGTATAATTCAATTCAATTTTATTTATAGTATCAAATCATAACAGGAGTTATCTCAAGACACTTTACAGATAGAGTAGGTCTAGACCACACTCCCTTTTAGGAAGAAACCTCAGACAGACCCAGGCTCTTGGTAGGTGGTGTCTGACGTTCCGGTATAAGTCACACTGAATACATAAAAATCTATGTATCATGTCTGCATGTTCAAATTTATCTGGGTTATGACTCAGAGGAGTGCTATTTTTCTGTCAGTTTCTGCAGCTGCTGCAGACCGTGTTGGTAAGCGGGCCAAATCGGCGGTCCAATGACGATAACTAAATTGCCGTTGATTATGAAATAACTGGCATGCGCCTGGCCCTTTCACCTTCACCAGTTGTGAATAACCTACTCAATCCAGTCAGTGGTCATAAAGATTCAGAGATTCTGTGGCCTTTTGGACATGGAGGAGAAATGAGAGTACACTAGAATTGTAGGTGAAGATGAGGACAGAAAATCTTTTGTGCAAGTGGGGTATGTATACGTCTAGGATATGAGAGAAAGATGGACGAAATGGAAGCACACTGATGATATTGATTTATTGATGTGGGATTTATGTGGATGCCAAGCTTTACAGTTGTGAACAGCTCTGGCAAAAATAAACCAGCATGTAATAGAACATAGAGAAGAAAAGAACAAAAAAAATAATCATTTAAGCTGACACTTGGTTGGATATTGGAACGATGACTTACGGAGCAGGGCGGAGGTGAAGAAGTGATACTCGTCCTCTCCGTTGTCGTAGTCCAAAGGCGTGCTGTATTCCTCTAGGGGGGTTCCCTCAAAGCCGTCGTCATCCCAGTAGTCATCTTCGTCTTCATCATCATCCTCGCTGGCCTGGCCCGTCGCCATGCTGGACTGCTGCTGCATGTCGTTATGGTTCTCGTTCACCTCATCCTCATCGCTGGGAATCTCCTCTGCCCATACACAGAGTAATACAGCCGTTATTATAATAATTGTATTGGGTTACTGGCATACTACTTAGACATCACATTGCACAAACTGTTTATTGACTCTATATAAGATAAGATAAAACTTTGTGTGTTCACACACGTCTGCATCGTCTGCTCCAACAGTCAACAGGTAACATTAAAAAACACACAAACATAAATACAAGCATCTGTATGTTCACCCAACAACGCCTGACACACCTTTAGTCGCACACACACGCACGCACAAGATCGCTGCAGTCATTAGCGGCAAAACAAGCTACAATGTGAGTTAATAGGACAATTGTCCAGCTTGTATTTACCTTCAGAAAAGTTCTCTTTTTGCCGCTGACATACTCAGATTAATATTCTAAGTTTCTGACAACATTATGAAAGGATCTCTACAGAGATAGACCTTTAAAACCTCTTTGAGACCTTTCTGTTTAACCAGAAACAGCTCTGAGGTCACTAGTGCTAAACCAACCAAACTCCATTTAAAAAAACAATACTTTTAGCGTGTATAGAGCCAACATATTCTCACATGTAAATCCGTAAACTATGTGTTTATTTCAACCACAACTAGAGTTGTGATGGTTGTAAAAGTGGAAAGAAGACCCAAAACAGCTTTTCATAGTTTTATTTTGTTTGTGTCGACTTTGAATGAAGTGTGTTTCATGACGCTAAAATTACACATATTTACATGGAGTCTGGTGGGTTTGGCAAACTCAATTTCAGGGATGTTTTTATGTTTAAAAACAAGATCTTACTCTTTAACAGATAGATCGACCTCCTTAGAAATCCTTTCATAATGTTGTCAGACACTTAGAATATTAATCTGAGCTTGTCAACGGCAAAACAAGTATTTTCTGAAGGTAAATGCAAGCTGGATAATTGTCCTATTAACTTACATTGTAGCTTGTTTCACCTCTGCTGACTGCAGCGATCTCTCTTAATACTGGACCAATGTCAAAGATTGTTGTTCCCATCAGTCATTTAGACAAAGACATGGGAAAATAGGGTCCAGGTTTAAAACAACAGTAGTTACCCTTTAAGTAAAAGTGCTAAAATCACACTGTAAAAAATACTCTGTTACAAGTAAAAATACTGAATTGAAAATGGTACTTAAAAGTCTGTAAGTAACATCAGGAAAATGTACTTAAAAGGAGAACTCCGGCCAATTTTTACGTCAATCTTGCTAAATATAACCATGCGAGACCTGTCTATAGCAAAAACAGTTAGCGCAATAGCAGCTACATAGACGGAGCTGCTGCAGCTAATGCCCACCGCTCCCACTTAGCTAAACGGCAGTTATGGGGGCATAAATGAATGTATCTTAACAGACACAAAATGCAATTAAAATGTCTGTGTAACATGAACAGGGCCCTTACATGACAACAAGATGCATTTTCAACATTCACCTACCCTGTTAGCTGCTAGCTAGCTAACTGTCGTCTGGGACGAGAGAGTGTTCAGTCAGGCTTCAGTAATATTCATCATGCACCAGTCCCGTGTGTATTTGTAGCATATATATGGATATATATATGATATATATCCATTTTGTGTGCGATCCATCTGGCGTTGGAGAGTAGTATTCTCTGCCGACAACAATTACGAGAGCGCCCGCTGGTCTGGAGGATGTCCTCCGGAGGACCGGTGATGCCTTCGCGGCACAACACCCACACGAACACCACCAGTTGCCCGAAATGCGTGATCTTGGAGCAGCTGCTTCATCTGCCTGTTGCCCCTCTGTCTGTCTGGTTCTTTCCAACTCTTGTGAGGTCAGTTCTTCGTCTGTATACTTGGGTTCGAATAAATAAGGACGACCATCAAACTCAAAAGCCTCTTCCATATGTTCAATATCTTCGATATTCTCCATAGTTACGTTACTCCAAGCTTCTTCCCTTGTGAACACCTCCGCTCTTCACGCTATACTGTACCCTCCTCCGACCTACACTGTTATTTATCTTGCTACAACTGAATTCACACGGGACTTCAGCACGAGACTGCCATAGCCGTCTGTTAGTGTTAGGCACAGGCATAATTCTGCCCGTTTCCATGTAGTTACATAGTCAATAATATGCTCTATGCTCAACGCCAGATGGATCGCACACAAAATGGATATATATCATATATATCCATATATATGCTACAAATACACACGGAACTGCTGCATGATGATTATTACTAAAGCCTGACTGAACACTCTCGTCCCAGACGACAGCTAGCTAGCTAGCAGCTAACAGGGTAGGTGAATGTTGAAAATGCATCTTGTTGTAATGTAAGGGCCCTGTTCATGTTACACACACATTTTAATTGCATTTTGTGTCTGCTAAGATACACAAAGGCACTATTTCATTTATGCCCCCATGACTGCCGTTTAGCTAAGTGGGAGCGGTGGGCATTAGCTGCAGCAGCTCCGTCTAGCACCGTCCGGTAGCTGCTGTTGCGCTAACTGTTGTTGCTATAGACAGGTCTCACATAGTTATATTTAGCAAGATTGACGTAAAAATTGGCCGGAGTTCTTCTTTAAAGCATTAACAGAAAATCTCGCGGGAGCGGGCGGCTAAAAAATACACTGCGGGATCGGGATGTAGCCTGGAAACCCCCCCCCCCCCATGCCAGCAGACACCATAGATATACATATATACTGACTGAGTATATATTGTATATCTATTAGTAGACACCAACAGTGTGTCTGAGCCTCCCAGGACGGGGGAGCTCCAAGATAAATAATGCTGCAGTTTTGAGGACAGATCCTGCAACCTGAGGAAAATAAGCGACCACAGATCACCTTACTCATTAACCCTTTCACTGCTGAAACAGATTGTTTAAAAGCCCTTTTAGTGACAAATGATGCCCCAGTTGGAGATGATTGAACTTACTAAGGATGACTATATAGAGAGAGGGAACCACAGAGAAAACAGTGTACTTTATTAGTACTCTTAAGGTGAATTTAAAACAAATACCTACAACACTAAAACTTGGTTAGTTGATTTGATTTGCTCCGTAACATTGTCCTTTCATATCCTGCCTCATGACTGAGAGCAGATTTGAAACACAAATGTTGAAGACGTTCAACATTCGCTGGACAAAATGTAAGATTTCCTTTTAAGAATACACCATTCTGAACCATTTAATGCAGTGAAATCAATGCATTTTAGATACCAGGCTGCAGGAGAAACTCTTACCGTGGATTTCCACCGACTGCGTAACTGCTGCGGAACGGCTCCGGAACGTCGGCGGAGTCAATCGGTTTCCGTTCTAGTCAATGTGTGTATTTCGACCTGTTGCGTAACGTCTGCGTTCCGACTCCGGCACAGCTCCGGCGGTCCGCAGCCCTTCGGATCAGATACGCAGAGCTTCTATTTTTGCCGGACGCCGGAGAGCTCCGCAGCAATTCAGCACATGGCAGATAGTGCGGGACAGGAAGTCGAGCACAGAAACAAAATAAAAAATCCTATTAATTTTCAAAATAAAATACACTGTGATCACGGCGGGTCATATATCCCTTCACTACACCTTGAAAACACAGCACGGAGTTGTTTCCTCTCGATTCCTCGGGAATAGAAACAAACTGTTGGTGGTTTTGTGGTTCTATTCTACGTGAATTCGCGAGATCTAGTGGGTCCTCGTGACTACAGCTGTCAGTCCTGGCCGCAGCCGTTCCGCAACAACTCCGGATCCGGTGGGTATTGAAGGACGGCGGACCACGGAGCCGTTCCGCAGCGGAGCCGTTCCGCAGACGTAACGCAACTGGTGGAAATCCACGGTTAGCCGCCACTGTAGCGATAAGTTAATTCCACAACCAGTAGACAAGGTTTGGGAATCTAATTCCTTTTACGCTTGACTGAAGAAAAGTAAGAGCCTGTGGGGAATAGAACATAAATGTGGTGCTGTTAATGTGAGCTCAGCTCAAAGCTGAATGAAGATTTGAGTAGTGGGAGACCAGTGGCAAAAATGGAGAATCTCATTTCATTATCATCGGTAAGCCTATTTCTTTTCTTCTCTCACATTTCTTTCTGTCCGTATTCATTCAGCCAACTTTTCTTCCGTTCTTTTTTTACTTTCTTTTTTCCTTTTTTTGTTCTGCGCGTGCCTGATCTTTTCTCACCGTTCTGGTCTTCTTCCTGTGCCCCTGCATGGGCCAGCAGGTCCGGTTTGTTGACCATGCGGGAGGCGTAGAGGTGTTTGAGGCCCAGGAACAGGAGCAGGATGGAGGGGACAATCTGGGCGCCGACTCCCTCCAGCACTGCCGGCCGACTGGGCAGCTCCATCAGCACACTCAGGCCAATGATGCACATCTTACGGTCATGGAGCCTAGGGGAATGAATGAATGAAGGAGGGCAACTGAAGCTATGGAGTCTTATAGTGCTCATATTATGCTTTTTGGCTTTTTCCCTTTCCTTTATTGTGTTATATCCTTTTTGTGCATGTTATAGTTTTACAAAGTGAAAAAGCCCAAAGTCCACCCCCATGACACCAATGGATTCACCGCGTCTGTGGTAGATTTCATTTGTAAAACCAGTATCCAACTGCAAACTGAATGCAGCTTCCAGTTTATTGTTTCGATTTTCATCATTTAAGCATCAAAGAAGTCTATACTGGTCGTTCTCTTCTAAGGCTACATTTACATTGCTACGTTTTGGTTTAAAAACAAATATATTTCCCTTCTGACCCGTTTTGGTTTGGAATCTGCGGGGTTGTGTTGCGGTCTCAACAGCCGCAAACAGAGATCTTTGGCAACACCGACACTGACAACAATGTTTCGCCGCCTGTTTGGGTCTTATCAGTCACGATGTCTTGTTCTCTCAGACTAAAGCTACTAACGTTACCATGGCAACTACCAGCAACGGGCGGAGTATACATACTGCCTCCTGTTTATGCCCAGTATACCAGAATGTTGATGAAATGTGTGGTTTGGGCGTGTTTAAAGTTTAAACGCAGATCAGTTCTTCTACTGGAGCTAAAAACACATGGGTGCATGGAGATCACTTTTGGCTCAAAACTCTGCTTGAAAACCAAAACGTGGCAATGTAAAAGTAGCCTAATACTTGTGATTTCTACCCTAATGAGTTCAAAACAAGAGGCCTCCCCCTTACCCCAGGAAGAACTCTGTGTCATTCATCCACTGGTTGATGAAGTGGGCGGTGATGGGCTGAGGGTTGAGCTGGAAGTGCATGTTTTCCAGAGTGTGAATGAGCAGGGCTGGGTTGTAGTAAAGAGCAGCGATGGCCACCTGCAGGCACATGGTCCTCAGCTCACTGGACTTCACCCCCCGCATCAAACGCTCCAAAACTGCTTCCACAAAAAGAGGGATGCACTGCACGTAGGGAAAAAACAAATATTTTGCTGTGGGTACTCCTACAGTTCAATGTTTGGTTTAGGGATGGGCATTATTAATCGACGATCGATAATTGATCATTAAGAATTCCGTCGATCACGTTAATTTGTCATACAACCCCAAATCAGAAAAAGTTGGGACAGTATGAAAAACACAAATAAAAAAAGAACGTAGTGATTTCTAAATGTACTTTGACTTGTATTTCATTGCAGACAATGTGAACACAAAATATTTCATGTTTTGTCTGGTCAACTTAATTTCATTTGTAAATATACATCCTTTCCTGTCATTCAGACCTGCAACACATTCCAAAAAAGGTTGGGAAAGGAGCAATTTAGGGCTAGTAATCAGGTAAATTGGTTAAATAATGATGTGATTTGAAACAGGTGATGTCAACAGGTGATTGTAATTATGATTTGGTACAAAAGCAGCATCCAAGAAAGGTCTAGTCCTTTAGGAGCAAAGATGGGCCGAGGATCGCCAGTTTGCCAACAAATACGTGAGAAAATTATTGAAATGTTTAAAAACAATGTTCCTCAAAGAAAGATAGGAAGACAGAGGTCTGGGGGTCCACCCCCACGACATTTTGAGGGTAAAAGACTTCAATTCCTGCATTCTGATACCTTTTTAGCCACCAATTTATGGTAAAAGGAAATGACAAAATTCTGGTGGCAGGTAACAATTCAAAATACAAATATATAATGGAATATTATTATATTCAGTAGTCCAGTAAGGGGGCTTTCACGTCTAGGACATTGGCCGGATACAACAACACACAGCATGAACAGGGCTTTATGGTAACTTTTTTCCCCCAAGGAGCACGTTTTGCTCCCACTGTGAAAAATGGAGGTTTGACTTCCAGAGGCTACCGCTTTTACTGCTAAATTCAACAATAATACAATCATATTATGGATACAAAACGTTATGAAGTGTAATGTTTTCTATGTTATATTGATCAGAAATTATCAGTGATATTGAATATAGCCTACAGTGTAATGGACCACCAGGTCATGCATACATGTGCACCGCGGATTAATTGCAGAGTTTAACCTTCATAGTGTAAAACTAAACACTACGTGAATGGGGCGCAGCAGAAAGACAGAGCAGAACGATGCTGCTTGTTCAGGTTGTCATGTGTTCTCCTGTAGGCCTACACTTCACACCAGGTGTTAAAACCAACTGGACCAAAACACTGAACTGGACTAGCCTACTATTTAACGCGACGAGACGTTTTTAACCGGTAATGAACTGTGTCAATGTAATACTGATGCCGTCAGACGGCCGCGCGGACAGACAGCAGTCGGAGCTCCAGCGAAGCTGCGCCATCAGCCTGTCAGCTTCATAGACCTATGGTCAGCTTCATAGACCTGTGGTCAGCTTCATAGACCTGTGGTCAGCTTGAGCTTTGTCTGAAGCAGCCAGCCAGGTTCCGTCACACACCGACACATTCCGCACATCCTCCGCTCAGTTTAACCGCTATCCCCCCGTTACCGGTCAGAGAGGCGTGTTTACTTTGTGTCTCGGTCCTCCAGTCAGTTTTTAATTAGCCTACATTAGTAACAGTTAATTTTGTTACGGTATGAACTTAATCCTAGGAAAGGGAAACGTATATAAGACCTTTCTTTGTAAAGAAATCCAAGACTTTTTAACGAAATCCAAGACTTTGTATACCAAATTCAAGGCTTTATTAATAATAATGTAAATAAATAATATTTCTCCAAAGTTGACAGGTAGGCTACGTAAATTAATTCATTTCACAATGTCACATCAAACTGTCTACATCGTTACCTTTGCAAGCACCGTCCTCCCTTGGGGGAACCAACCAAACTAACTTCGTAGTTCACTGAATCTCTGGTACCAACCCCCCCCTAAACATTTTCTCATCGAATCTACACGATTCACGTAGGTCACCTATTTTGTTTTCAAAACGGCGAATTTCGCCGAAAGGTGAGTGATTTTCATGTGTGCTGATCCCTCAGGCGGCACTGCATCAAGAATCGTCATTCGTCTATAAGCGATATCACCACATGGACTCAGGACTACTTTGGCAAACCTTTGTCAAGTACCACAATACATAGTTACAGCCACAAATGCCAGTTAAAACTGTACTGTGCCAAAAGGAAGCCCTATGTTAACAGTGTCCAGAAGCGCCGTCGACTTCTCTGGGCTCGGAGGCATCTGGGATGGACCATCACACAGTGGAAACGTGTACTGTGGTCAGATGAATCAGTATTTCAGGTATTCTTTGGGAGAAATGGACGCCGTGTGCTCCGGACCAAAGAAGAAAAGGATCATCCAGACTGTTACCAGCAACAAGTCCAAAAGCCAGGGTCTGTCATGGTATAGGGTTGTGTCAGTGCCGTTGGCAAAGGTAACTTGCACTTCTGTGATGGCACCATTAATGCTGAAAAGTACATAGAGATTTTGGAGCACAATATGCTGCCCTCAAGAAGACATCAACGTCCAGGGACGTTCATGCATATTTCAACAAGATAATGCAAAACCACATTCTGCACACATTAAAAAGTCCTGGCTGCGGAGGAAGAGGATACGGGTACTTGACTGGCCTGCCTGCAGTCCCGACCTGTCTCCAATAGAGAATGTGTGGCGCATTTTGAACGAAGACCCCGTACTGTTGTCCACCTTAAGACTTGTTTGCAGCAAGAATGGGACAAAATTACACCTGAAACACTTCATCACTTGGTGGTGTCCCTAAACGTCTTTTAAGTGTTGTGAAAAGGAATGGCAACATTACAAAGTGGTAAATGCTTTACTGTTCCAATTTTTTTTGAAATGTGTTGCAAGAACCAAAATAGGAATTTTGTTTTTTTTTGAAAAAGAAACAATAAAAATCATGAGGAACGCATTAAATGATGTGCTGTTGTATTGTCTGCAATGAAATACAAGTCAATGTACATTTAGAAATCACTACTTTCTTTTTTATTTGTGTTTTCTATACTGTCCCAATTTTTTCTGATTTGGGGTTGTAGATTAAACTAATGCAGGTTGCATTGCGTAGTGTGAGTCTTGAAGCAATGAAATGAATTGTCACTGTGTGGCAGCAATTAAACATTTTACCACCCAGGGGCGCCATAGGCTGCTCAGTTACCTGCGAGTTTCCGTTTTGATTTCAAAAGTAATCATGAAGAGGTCACGGCGAAATGTGGCGTGGGACTATTTTGATTTAAAAACGACTTAGTTCACTGCTAACACTGCGATGCCGTGTATAAGTACAACACGGCCACGACTCAAATGATGTACCACTTCCTGCTTCCTGCTTCTTACAGTGCAGACGCTTTGCTGCTTGCTCCTGCCTCTGCTTGCATATTTCTGCTGATAATCTTGCTTTTCCTCTGAGAGAAACTATGAGCAGCGGCTCTTGGATACTTATAAATCACTGGACTATACACTTTTTGTAGACATAGTAGGCTATTGCCATATTTAATCATTTTTCTTCGTGAGCGTGGCCTACCAATAGCTCAAGCCTGTACTGCAGTGACTGTAAACGTGGTACTTAGCTAAAGCTAATTAGCAGCAAGATGCCTCCCTTCTCCGTGGATGACTACTACAAACTCCTTCAGAAGATTGCTGTTCTGGAAACCAAAATTCATTGGTTAGAAGTAAACGTGGAGGTGAACACATCATGTGGGAATGACAACACTTTACCATGGACCCAAAACAATGGACAAAAGCATGCTAACACACGGCTAATTAGCACCAACAAGACTACAAAGAAACAGGAGGACTGTGAAGCGGGTAATAAATCAACAAGTGGTAGTCCTGCCGGGAACTCTTTCGGTGCAAAGCCTAAGAGTAAATCTTCCTGGGAAATGGGAGGACGACTAACAGGCAGGGCACAGCGCCCTGAGATTTGTGATATGAACGGCTGGCCTGCATTACCATCCAGGCAGAGCGCCTCTTCAACCCCTGTACTCAGTAGGACACAGTCGTGGACAGCTGCAAAAGGGAGAATTAGCAACAAAATGCCTCCCCAACAACTGAATCTGCCAGTTGATAACAGATTTGCTACACTGCAGCAGGACCCTGGACCTTCATCTGACCTGGATTGTGTCTCATCGTCACACAGCAGGGTAAGGACTGAGAGCAATTCAAAAAGTAAAAAGCTACAGGGAAAGCTAACGACTGGGCCTCAAACTCTGATTGTAGGTGACTCTGCTGTAAAAGATGTAAAAAGCAGAAAAAAAACAAAAATACTCTGTTTTCCCAAAGAAATGGTGTCTGGCTTGGCCAACAGAATCCCGGATATCGTGGCAGCACACCCAACTGTGAATAACATTATACTGCATATAGGGTCACATGATGTTGTTAAGCAACAGTCTGAAGTGCTGAAAAAGGACTTCATGGATCTACTGAAAACAGTCAGCTCCCTAAATGCGAGGGTGTTTATCAGTGGACCTCTACCGCCAGTCAGAAGAGGAGTTGAGAGATTCAGCAGACTGTTGGCACTGAGCACATGGCTTTCAACTGCGTGTACCGCTCATTTTCTGCAGTTCATTGACAATTTTGACGTGTTCTGGGAGCGCAGACATCTTTTTAAGGCAGATGGACTTTTCCTTAACAAACCAGGAGTAAAGCTGTTCACCTCTAACCAACTTTACTTTCTGCGCCACACATCAGCTCCCTTGGCCAAGGAAGACATAACAAAGCAGGGCAGTAATCCACCACAGCCCCCGCCTGAGCAAAGATTTGACCATGGAAGACCACAGAGCAGAGATGAGAAATGTCAATCCCCCTCTTCACCCGTCCAACTCCCCTCAAACCCCTTCACCAACCCTGACGCCTTTGAGGATCCATACACCCCGCCCATGCCATCGCTCTCTCCACTCACCTTTTCCCCTCCTTCCCCCTGCCCCATGTTGGAGTTCACTGACCAGATGAAGCAACTTGTAGTTGATGGAACCAAATTTATCCCCCTTCCTTCTCCCATCATTCGCCCCCGGCCAAAAGTAGATGCTGGAATCAAACTTACCCCCCTTCCTTCTCCCGTCATTGGCCCCCAGCCAAAAGTTAAACGGAAGGCACCACTGCCCACCCAAGGACGGCAGCTAACTCCTCCTCCCCAGACTGATAAGTATACTTGTGTACAAAATGCAGCAAGCTTTGTTTGATATGTGCCGGTTCCAGGCTGCACGCCTAGTGGCACTCATGACTCTTTTCAGGACAAGCCCGGGCCATGTGTATTAAATCCTTCTTCAATTTATGTTGTGATAGGTAATAGAAAAAGAACGATAAATCCGCTAAGTAAGAACAAGCACTTATCAGCAAACCTCGCAAATTTAGCATTCATTCCTCGTCAGCAAACGCCTATACCAAAAATTGAGACAGATAAATATTTTAACACACTAACACTAGCCTTACTAAACATCAGGTCTTTGGCAGGAAAATAATTTTTAATCAATGATTTTATTATTAAGCACAAACTTGATTTTATGTTTTTAACTGAAACCTGGTTGGACCATAATAACAGTGGTGCTGTTCTCATTGAGTCAGCTCCCCCTAACTTCATTTTTCTAAGTGAGCATAGAGTGAATAAGAAAGGAGGTGGAGTGGAGTAGCCATTTTGTATAATGACTCATTCCATTGTACTCAAATATCTTATGGAAATTTTGCTTCTTTTGAATATGTGGCTCTTCAGCTAAGGTCCTCCCCTCGAGCTATATTTCTAAATATCTACAGACCACCGAAATACTGTGCAGCTTTCTTCAATGACTTTACTGTACTGCTGTCTATAATCTGTATTAACTTTGACTGTGTAATTATTGCTGGTGATTTTAACATTCATGTGGACAACCTGCAGGATAGAGGGACCAAAGAACTGTGTTGTGTTTTTTAGAACTATGGACTGACTCAGCATGTGACGGAACCCACGCACAACAAGGGGCACACTCTGGACTTGATTATCTCTAAGGGTTTGAACATTTCCAAGGTTGTGGTGACTGACGTTGCTCTCTCTGATCATTCATGTGTTTTCTTTAACGGCACTATCTCGGTGCCCAAAAGTGTCCAAACTAAGGTAATCAGAAAACTGTATATCACTGAAAACACCAGTGAAACATTCATTCAGCTTTTCTCCTCCACACCCGCCCTCACTGGGGTCTCAGTCAATGAGCTTGTAGATAATTTCAATTTTAAAATTACAAATGTTATTGATGCCATTGCTCCCACTAAGGTCAAAGCTGTCTCTAGTAAGAAAAGATCTCCATGGAGAAATGTCATACGGGTAAGAACAGAAAAAACAGTACACTATAACACCTATAAAGACAGACTTCACATTTATAATTTGGAACTGAGGAATGCTAGGCGGTCCTTCTTCTCTGACATTATCGCCAGCAACAATAATAATTCATGTGCTCTGTTTGCTACTGTTGATAGGTTAACAAACCCTCCAGTACCAGTAGCATCTGAACTTTTATCTACCAAGGCCTGCAATGATTTGCCTCCTTTTTCGAAGACAAAATTCAGAAAATTAGACTAACTGTCAGTGCCTCCATATCAAGTAAGGGATATGTGTTACCACACTGTCCAGGCAAAACAAATTCCCATATCACACAATTTCATATGATCAACCATAAAAACCTGGAGGACATTATACAACATCTGAAAACCTCCTCCTGTTGCCTTGATATTCTACCAACAGGCCTTTTCAAAAATGTTTCAAATTGTATGTCTTCTGATCTTTTACAGATTGTAAACACGTCTCTACTCTCAGGTATCTTCCCAAAGGCCCTGAAAACTGCAGTCATCAAGCCACTTTTAAAAAAGAACAATCTAGAAACGGCACTACTGAGAAACTATAGGCCGATATCTAACCTTCCATTCTTAAGTAAAATCATTGAAAAAGCGGTTTTTCAACAACTCAACCTTTTCTTGTCACTAAACAATGGTTTTGATGCCTTCCAGTCGGGTTTTCGACCACACCACAGCACTGAGACAGCTCTTGTTAAAGTATTTAATGACATCCACTTAAACACAGATAGTGGCAAAACTACAGTCTTAGTATTACTTGATCTCAGTGCTGCATTTGACACGGTCGACCATGACATATTACTACACCGATTAGAAAACTGGGTTGGCCTTTCTGGCTCAGTCCTAAACCGGTTTAAATCATATTTAAAGAATAGGGACTACTTTGTATCTATAGGTAATTCTACATCTGAGCATACAAATATGACGTGCGGAGTTCCCCAAGGCTCCGTTCTGGGGCCTCTTCTGTTTAACATCTACATGCTTCCACTGGCTCAGATTATGGAAAACAACAAAATAAGTTACGACAGTTATGCGGACGACACACAAATTTACATAACCTTATCGCCAGGAGACTATAGTCCAATACAAACACTGACTAAGTGCATTGAACAACGAGTGGATGTGCCAGAACTTTCTTAAATTAAATGAAGAAAAAACTGAGGTGGTTGTTTTTGGAGCAAAAGAGGAACGATTGAAAGTCAGCGCTCAGCTTCAAACGACAATGTTAAAAACAACAAAGCCAGAAATCTTGGTGTAATTATGGACTCAGACCTGAATTTCAACAGCCACATTAAGACAATTACAAAGTCATCCTATTACCACCTTAAGAATATATCAAGGGTAAAGGGACTTATGTCTCAGCAGGACTTGGAAAAACTTGTCCATGCTTTTTATCTTCAGTAGACTGGTCTACTGTAACAGTGTCTTTACAGGTCTCCCTAAAAAATCAATCAGACAGCTGCAGCTGATTCAGAACACTGCTGCTCGAGTCCTCACTAAGACCAAGAAAGTGGATCACATCACTCCAGTGCTTAAGTCTTTACACTGGCTTCCTGTGCCTCAGAGAGTTGATTTCAAAATACTTTTGCTAGTTTATAAATCATTGAACGGTTTAGGTCCAAAATACATTTCTGACCTGCTAGTAAACTACGAACCACCCAGACCTCTCAGGTGGTCTGGGACAGGTCTGCTTTCTGTCCCCAGGGTCAGAACTAAACAGGGAGAAGCAGCATTTAGTTTCTATGCTCCACATATTTGGAACCAACTTCCAGAAAATTGCAGTTCTGCTGCAACTCTCGGTTCTTTTAAATCAAGGCTGAATACCTTTCTTTTTGATGTTGCCTTTCGTTAAATAACTATCAATTTCTTATACTTTCGTTGCTTATTTTATCTGCTTTTATATTTTTAACTGTTTTTAACTGCTCTTTAATGTTTAATTTCTTATACTGCACTGTAACTTTTATTCTTGTATTTTAATTGTCTTCATGTAAAGCACTTTGAATTGCCCTGTTGCTGAAAAGTGCTATACAAATAAAGCTGCCTTGCCTTGCCTTCCTGTTGCCTTGATATTTTACCAACAGGCTTTCTCAAAAATGTTTTGGATTGTTTGATCTCGGATCTTTTGAGAATTGTAAACAGTTCTCTTGAGGCAGGTATCTTCCCACAAGTCTTAAAAACTTTAGTAATCAAGCCACTCTTAAAAAAGAATAACCTTGATACGTCACTAATGGACAACTACATGCTGATATCAAACCTCCCATTTTTAAGTAAAATTATTGAAAAAGCAGTTTCCCAGCAACTACACCATTTCTTTGTCCCTAAACAATATTTTTGATGCCTTACAGTCGGGTTTCCGACCACACACACACACTGAGACAGCTCTTTTGAAAATCTTTAATGACATCCACTTGAACACAGATAGTGGCAAAACTACAGTCCTAGTATTACTAGACCTCAGTGCTGCTTTTGACCATGACATTTTACTAAACCGGCTGGGAAACTGGGTAGGCCTTTCTGGAAAAGTACTAAAGTGGTTTGAATCATATTTAAAGAATAGAAATTACTTTGTTTCAATAGGTAACTACAGTTCTGAGCATACAAGTCTGACCTGGAGTTCCCCAAGGCTCCATCCTGGGTCCCCTATTGTTTAATATCTACATGCTGCCTCTAGCTAAAATTATGGAAAACAACAACGTATCCTATCACTGTTATCTGGACGACACACAAATTTATATAACCTTGTCGCCAGGGGACTACAGTCCAATACAACAACTGGCAGTGCATGGAACAAACCAACGACTGGATGTGCCAGAATTTTCTAAAATTAAATTAAGAAAAAACAGAGGTAATCATTTTTGGACCAAAAAAGGAACATTTTAAGGTCAGCGCTCATCTACAACCAACGTTAAAAACCATGCTTTTATTTTCAGTAGACTTGACTACCGTAACAGTGTTTTTACAGGTCTCCCCACAAAATCAATCGGACAATTGCAGCTGATTCAGAACGCTGCTGCTCGAGTCCTTACCAACACCAAGAAAATAGATTACATTACTCCAGTTCTGAAGTCCCTACACTGGCTTCCAGTGCACCAAAGAATAGATTTCAAAATACTCCTACTAGTTTATAAATCTTTAAACGGTTTACTTACCTTTCAAATCTGCTAAAAAACTATGAACCGCAGAGATCTTTAAGATCATCAGGGACAGGTCTGCTTGACATCCCCAGAACTGATAACCAAGAACCTTCCGATAAACTGTAGGGCAGCACCAACTCTAAGCTCTTTTAAATCCAGGCTGAAAACCTTTCTTTTTAACTCTGCCTTCGGTTGATACTTTGCACTCCACTATGATTTTATTCTTGTTTTAAACGTACTTTTGAATGTTTTAACCAGTCCCTCCAGAAAAACACGGACTTTTTTTGTGATTGTTGCGGGCAAAAATCCTTGATTATGCGGCACGTTTTCTTAAAAAATGCGATGGAATATGCCATTTTATGCGATGAAAATGCGGGAACTTGCAAAAATTGCGGGAACTTGCGGGAACTTGCAAAAACTGCGGTTTGATGAAAAAGAGAAAAGAAGTGATTCCCCCAACACAGTGTTCTCAGTAGGTGAAATTACGTCACTTCATAACGTTCCCATGGCAACAGGGGAAAATGGCTGCTCTTGTGTGAAGTAAACGCAACATTTTTCAACTTTCTGCTGAGATATATGTGACTTTTTTGCAACGAAAATGCGGGGATTATGAAATCATGCAAGCCCCGCATATTTTGCGCGGTAATCGTTAATTTATGCGGCGAAAGTGCGGCGTATTTGAAAAAATGCGGCCCCCGCATTAATATGCAGACTTTGGCTGATTATGCATTGAATTCTGCGATCGCATAATCGCGTTTTTCTGGAGGGACTGTTTAACTTGAACTTTAGCGTTTGGATTTTTGTATTAACTGCTTTTAATTTGTTATTTATTTGTATTTTATTTCCACCTGTGTTTTCATGCTTTATGTGGAGCACTTTGAGTTTTGTTGCTGCTGAGCTGTGCTGTCGGGCGGAATTGCCTTGCCTTGCCTATACTGAACTGCAAATTCTTTTTTTTTATTCTTGTAATTTATCTCTTTCAAATTTTGTATTCATTCGAATTTTACATTTTCTTGTGCTTTTTATATGAGTATTTGCTTTTTCTGCTCTTTGCTTTTGCTCTTGCTTTTAATGTAAAGCACTTTGAGTTGCCTTGTGCGGAAAACGTGCTATAGAAATAAAATTGCCTTGCCTAGCCTTGCCGGCCGGGATGCACAGGTACCTTCGCGCTAACTTGGCCAGCCTGGACCAGGGAACCTTATTCCGTTCTTCGTAGTGAGTTTCTACCAGTCTGGTGATGGTACCACAAAGGATTTGAAATGAAATGAACAGGATGTGCTTTAACTGCAGACTTTCAGCTTTAATTTGAGGGTATTTACATCCAAATCAGGTGAACGGTGTAGGAATTACAACAGTTTGTATATGTGCCTCCTACTTTTTAAGGGACCAAAAGTAATGGGACAGATTAACAATCATAAATCAAACTTTCACTTTTCAATAATTGGTTGCAAATCCTTTGCAGTCAATTATTATCTGAAGTCTGGAACACATAGACATCACCAGACGCTGGGTTTCATCCCTGGTGATGCTCTGCCAGGCCTCTACTGCAACTGTCTTCAGTTCCTGCTTGTTCTTGGGGCATTTTCCCTTCAGTTTTGTCTTCAGCATGTAAAATGCACGCTCAATCGGATTCAGGTCGGGTGATTGACTTGGCCATTGCATAACATTCCACTTCTTTCCCTTAAAAAACTCTTTGGTTGCTTTCACAGTATGCTTCGGGTCATTGTACATCTGCACTGTGAAGCGCCGTCCAATGAGTTCTGAAGCATTTGGCTGAATATGAGCAGATAATATTGCCCGAAACACTTCAGAATTTATCCTGCTGCTTTTGTCAGCAGTCACATCATCAATAAATACAAGAGAACCAGTTCCATTGGCAGCCATACATGCCCACGCCATGACACTACCACCACCATGCTTCACTGATGAGGTGGTATGCTTTGGATCATGAGCAGTTCCTTTCCTTCTCCATACTCTTCTCTTCCCATCACTCTGGTACAAGTTGATCTTGGTCTCATCTGTCCATAGGATGTTGTTCCAGAACTGTGAAGGCTTTTTTAGATGTTGTTTGGCAAACTCTAATCTGGCCTTCCTGTTTTTGAGGCTCACCAATGGTTTACATCTTGTGGTGAACCCTCTGTATTCACTATGGTGAAGTCTTCTCTTGATTGTTGACTTTGACACACATACACCTACCTCCTGGAGAGTGTTCTTGATCTGGCCAACTGTTGTGAAGGGTGTTTTCTTCACCAGGGAAAGAATTCTTCGGTCATCCACCACAGTTGTTTTTGTTGTCTTCTGGGTCTTTTGGTGTTGCTTAGCTCACTGGTGCGTTCTTTCTTTTTAAGAATGTTCCAAACAGTTGATTTAGCCACACCTAATGTTTTTGCTATCTCTCTGATGGGTTTGTTTTTTCAGCCAAATGATGGCTTGCTTCACTGATAGTGACAGCTCTTTGGATCTCATATTGACAGTTGACCGCAACAGATTCCAAATTCAAATAGCACACTTGAAATTAACTTTGGACCTTTTATCTGCTCCTTGTAACTGGGATAATGAGGGAATAACACACACCGGGCCATGGAACAGCTGAGCAGCCAATTGTCCCATTACTTTTGGTCCCTTAAAAAGTGGGAGGCACATATACAAACTGTTGTAATTCCTACACCGTTCACCTGATTTGGATGTAAATACCCTCAAATTAAAGCTGAAAGTCTCCAGTTAAAGCACATCTTGTTTGTTTAATTTCAAATCCATTGTGGTGGTGTATAGAGCCAAAAAGATTAGAATTGTGTCGATGTCCCAATATTTATGGACCTGACTGTATAATTACCTATAGATACAAAGTAGTCAAACCAGTTTAGGACTGAGCCAGAAAGGCCAACCCAGTTTTCCAATCGGTCTAGTAATATGTCATGGTCGACCGTGTCAAATGCAGCACTGAGATCAAGTAATACTGTAGTTTTGCCACTATCTGTGTTTAAGTGGATGTCATTAAATACTTTAACAAGAGCTGTCTCAGTGCTGTGGTGTGGTCGAAAACCCGACTGGAAGGCATCAAAACCATTGTTTAGTGACAAGAAAAGGTTGAGTTGTTGAAAAACCGCTTTTTCAATGATTTTACTTAAGAATGGAAGGTTAGATATCGGCCTATAGTTGCTCAGTAGTGCCGTGTCTAGATTGTTCTTTTTTAAAAGTGGCTTGATGACTGCAGTTTTCAGGGCCTTTGGGAAGATACCTGAGAATAGAGACATGTTTACAATCTGTAAAAGATCAGAAGACATACAATTTGAAACATTTTTGAAAAGGCCTGTTGGTAGAATATCAAGGCAACAGGAGGAGGTTTTCAGATGTTGTATAATGTCCTCCAGGTTTTTATGGTTGATCATATGGTCACTGGACACTGTGACAACACATATCCCGTACTTGATATGGAGGCACTGAGAGTTAGTCTAATTTTCTGAATTTTGTCTTTGAAAAAGGAGGCAAAATCATTGCAGGCCTTGGTAGATAAAAGTTCAGATGCTACTGGTACTGGAGGGTTTGTTAACCTATCAACAGCAGCAAACAAAGCACGTGAATTATTATTGTTTCTGGTGATAATGCCAGAGAAGGACTGCCTAGCATTCCTCAGTTCCAAATTATAAATGCGAAGTCTGTCTTTATAGGTGTTATAGTGTACCTGGAGATTAGTTTTTCGCCACCTGCGTTCAGCTTTTCGACACTGTTTTTTCTGTTCTTACCCGTATTACATTTCTCCATGGAGATCTTTTCTTACTAGAGACAGCTTTGACCTTAGTGGGAGCAATGGCATCAATAACATTTGTAATTTTAAAATTGAAAATTATCTACAAGCTCATTGACTGAGACCCCAGAGAGGGCGGGTGTGGAGGAGAAAAGCTGAATGAATGTTTCACTGGTGTTTTCAGTGATATACCGTTTTCTGATTACCTGAGTTTGGACACTTTTGGGCACCGAGATAGTGCCGTTAAAGAAAACACATGAATGATCAGAGAAAGCAACGTCAGTCACCACAACCTTGGAAATGTTCAAACCCTTGGAGATAATCAAGTCCAGAGTGTGCCCCTTATTGTGCGTGGGTTCCGTCACATGCTGAGTCAGTCCATAGTTCTCAAAAACACAACACAGTTCTTTGGTCCCTCTATCCTGCGGGTTGTCCACATGAATGTTAAAATCACCAGCAATAATTACACAGTCAAAGTTAATACAGATTATAGACAGCAGTTCAGTAAAGTCATCGAAGAAAGCTGCACAGTATTTCGGTGGTCTGTAGATATTTAGAAACATAGCTCGAGGGGAGGACCTTAGCTGAAGAGTCACATATTCAAAAGAAGCAAAATTTCCATTTCCAAAATGACTACTGGTCTAACCAGGTTTCAGTTAAAAACATAAAATCAATATTGTGCTTAATAATAAAATCATTGATTAAAAATGATTTTCCTGCCAAAGACCTGACGTTTAGTAAGGCTAGTGTTAGTGTGTTAAAATATTTATCTGTCTCATTTTTTGGTATAGGCGTTGGCTGACGAGGAATGAATGCTAAATTTGCTAGGTTTGCTGTTAAGTCCGTCTTCTTACTTAGCGGATTCATCATTCTTTTTCTATTACCTATCACAACATAAATTGAGGAAGGATTTAATACACAGGGCCCGGGCTTGTCCTGAAAAGAGTCATGAGTGCCACTAGGCGTGCAGCCTGGACCCGCCACATATCAGACAAAGCTTGCTGCATTTTGGGGAGATGGGAGAAGGAAGGGGGGTAAGTTTAATTCCAGCATCTACTTTGGCCGGGGGCGAATGACGGGAGAAGGAAGGGGGATACATTTGGTTCCATCAACTACCAGTTGCTTCATCTGGTCAGTGAACTCCAACATGGGGCAGGGAGAAAGAGGGGAAAGGGAAAGTGGAGAGAGTGATGGCATGAGCGGGGTGTACGGATCCTCAAAGGCGTCAGGGTTGGTGAGGTGGTTTGAGGTGTGTTGGACAGGTGAAGAGGGGGATTGAGGGGGAGTGTAAGAGGTTTTAAGGTTTTGTATGATGTTTTGTATGAAGGTTTTGTATGATGTCCTGCAGTGTATTTTGGCTAATCATTTGGAATTGTGTCATATGGGAAGTTATTATGCTTGTACAATGTGACAGCACATATCCTGTAACTGATATGGCTGTCTAATTTTCTGTATTTTATCACTGAAGAAGATGGCGAAGTCACTGCAGGCTTTGTTGGACAAAAATTCAGATGCATTCCTCAGTAATAAAACCATTGATTAAAAATGATTGTTTGATAGTCCAAACCTGGCAGGGACTGGCGGGTCAGGGCGAACAGCTGACAGGGAGGCCCTGCGCAAAGGCCGCAGGTTCCGTAGATTCACTCCGCGCCAGCAGAGACGAGGAGAACAGGGTCCGCAGGGCTGGAAGACAACGTCCAGGCCCGCTAGCGGCACCAACCAGGCAGCGACAGGGTCCAGCGAATGCCGAGAGACACGAAGGCGAGGCCCCACTCCACGTCCACCCCGACCAGGATGCACCAATATGGCTCTCAGCCTCACAGGCCAGCCTCCACGCTTACCCGGCGGTGGTGCCATTTTCGCCACGGAAGTGGCGCTGGAGCGCGGCAGAGGCACCTCGGAGTGTCCGATAGGAATGGATGCAGCGTTTCTTGTCCATAGCAATCGAAGCTGATAGGATTCTCGGCGGAGACTCTTAAATCCAGCAGCGTTTGCCGATCGTACGCCAGAAGAGCGCCGGCAGGTATTTTCGGCGGCTGGACTGACAGTCACCAGGTAGCTAGCGGTCCCGTCTGACCCCAGATCATGTCAACATGCTTATTTTTCTCAACAAAAACCAGTAGACTGGTGCAGAAGTTGTATGTGAGTTACTGGTTATTTTATATTAGGCTTTGTCCGTGCCTTGGATAGTTTTGAGTTACATTTTGACAAAACCTGTCAGATCTAAGTATTATTATGTTGTTTTAACATGATTCTTTTTATTTATTATTTTGGAACAAATGAGGGTCTCTGTTTAAGAACGCCGACTCGCAGCAGCAGGTTCCGTTGCTTCAGAGCACCGCAGCGCATATATCTTCAAGTTTAGCCTAACCTCCAGTTTAACTGCCACAAGTTGTTGTATTTTCATTGCATTTTAAATTTATAAAAAGTTAAGTAAATAATGAATTTTAATATAAAAATATTAATGATTAATCGATAGTCGATCGTTAATTCTCCCAACGATCAACTAAGAAAATGTAATTGAATGCCCATCCCTAGTTTGGTTTGGTTTTCCTTTTACCTTCACAACTCCACACATACATTCAGCATTGCACCCACCACTGAGTTACAGACTACAGATTCATGTATTATGATGTTTGTGTCTTACTTTCCAATTAAATATTGTTTAAATGACTTCAACTCTTGTGTGGTTTCCCGCTTTTTCGAGTTCAGTGAGCCTGGGCTGTGACACATCACAAACAAATCACTGTAAATTTAGCCGAGTATAAAGGATTTGTCATACGTTTACAATCTTTTGTTTCCCTACTAGGTTTAGAACACATATACATTTTGAGAATAAAGGCAGAATATTATGTATTAAAATAAGTTGTACTTTGAGAGCTGGTTGTGCTGTAAAATGATTCTAATTTCAAATGATACTAAATAAGGAAAACATTTTGTGCTCCAATGGCCTACCTCATACATACTAGGAGTGAATTAACACTGACATACAGTAATTAACATATTCATTTCTCATAATTGAAAACAAGTGATTGTCCCTTCATGAGTAAGAGTTTTCTTAGTTTTCTTTGTTCCATTAACCTTAGGAAAGGAATACTTACATACACCACTGTCACACTAATCGAGTAGTGTATTTTTAAAATGGTCAACTTTTAAAAAGGCATAACATTTTATTCAGTTTACAAAACCTTGGTCAGCGAAAAACACACAACTAGTGCTTAGAATGTGTCACCAAATACTCTGCAGCTTGCAGGATAAGTGAACCTGCTGCTTAATGTATTTTAATGCAGCTGAGATATATCGTGGATGTATCGTATGTGCATGGCAATGTATTGGGATCTGGCTATTCTTATGTTCCCATCATCACCAATTGAATAAAAACCAGACATTAAATACCAAAATTAGGGCTGGGCAAGTTAACGCAGTGTTATCACGTTAACGCATTAATTAATTAATGGCAACAATTATTTTATCGCGCATTAACGTAGTTTTTATTATTTCTTTTATTATTGTAAAAGTATGTTGTTCACAAGCTTTTATTTTGAAAAAGTTTGTTGCTGACTGCTGCCGCACTTACAGGAACCGGAAAAGATCAGAGTGATAGAGAAAGCATGGATGTATCAAGAGAACAGACGAACAAACATGGAGAAGGGTGCGGAACTTTTACATGACCACTTATTTTAAAGTTCTTCTAGAAGGCGCAGTCAACAGAACCAAAGTTATTTGTAACCACTGCAAAGTTGAATTTTCTTATCACCGGAGTACTTCCAGTCTGAAATACCACCTAAATGCAATACACATAGTTGATACCAGCAAATCAATCAAGGAAACAAACAGTGGCGCGAGGCTTCGGCAGACTTCGTTAGATGCAGCGTGTGGGAGAAGTATAGCTAAACAAAGGAAAGAGGAGCTACCAAATGTCATAGTGAAGTGGATAGTTACAGACTGCAGGCCGATTAGTGATGTGGAGAATCACAACAAATGACGGCAGGTATGAGATTCCCTCAAGATGCACCATCACAAGAAGAATACACGAGTTGTATGAAAAGTAGAGGACTGCGAAAGAGACAACTTTACAACGTGCAACCCGCTGCATTCACATGCTCTGACCGCAATGACAAAAGAGGAGAGACATTATGCTGAAACGTGCGCGGGACACTTTATTGAAGTTTCACAGCAGTGGAATGTGTCCTATTAATGATAACATGAATGCCCTGGCAGTGGCAATAAGCTTTCATTTTGTATTTGCTTTGATTACATTGTTTAAGTTGGGATTTATGCTAAATATTTTATTTAACTGCTACTGCTACTTTTGAATTCATTATTGGATTTTGCGTATAATCTCGATTAATCAGGGAAATCATGCAATTAATCGTGATTAAAAAAATGTAATCGTTGCCCAGCCCTAATGAAAATACGATACATTTCTCTGTATGCTACAATCTAACAGTGAAAACTTAGTATAAACTGTGTCACGTATAGCCTACAAAGCATAGATACGATGCCTGCTCACACACCTGGCCATTTATACCGGATGCGTGTATATCCGCGCCGGTCACAAAGCGATCCTTCTCTCTCTCTATCCCCGATAGAAAGAGACAGGATGAGTGGGGAAAACTGTGGTAATTGTAGCCTACATGTTGAGGTGTGTGTCACTCTCTCTGTCTGTCCGTCAGTCTCTCTCTCCAGCCAAAATCCCAAACCATGAACCTAGTAATTAATTCATTTAATTTTGAAATGTGTTAGTATCTGGCTGCACTGTGGTCTTCCTGTATGTGATTACCTGCCTGGCTTGACACATACGCTTGCGTCTCGCGAAAGAAATAGGAGACGCAGAAACGATCGCAGGGCGAGTATGAATGGACAAGATTGGATAATATGGGCGCCGCGACAGCTATACGTGACGCTAACGCACCCGGTGTTTTCACTGTTAGGCCCCTTTACCCTTGGAATTTACGCCTATGGTTGAATGTCTGATAGATTCACCAGAGTACCACTGATTCCATGAAAATGAAGGTCTGTAGTGTGTGGGGCTCTTTCTGACCTGGTCGATGCCTCTGCCTCTGCACTGCAGGATGATGACCTCCAACAGTTTGGCAGCGTGACACTCTGCGTCCTCGCCTGCATCGATGGTCAGCACCTACAACAGGTCAAAGGTCATAATAATTGACCAGTCAACACTCAGCAGCAGCACTGGAAAAAAAACAGGATCCTTGTTCACACTGATCTGAGAACAGCAGGTGAAGACATTTATAGCCTGACCTTTTTGCACATGCTGTAGATGACCTCTAAGTGTTTAGGGTTGGACAGGAGCATGTCTGTATCCACGGTAACATAGTTGTGCAAAAGAGGCATCATATCTGTAACACAAACACAGACCTTCATTAACATTACCGCCATTTGTGTGGGTTGGTGTATTAAAGGGTAACTTCAGTATTTTTCAAACTGGACACTATTTTCATATGTTATAAGTGACTAATGTGAAAAGATCTTTTGAAATTGGTCCAGTATAGGATCCCTACAGTGATAGACCTTTTTGTTATAGAGTAAGATCCTTTTTGTGTAACATTAAACGGCCCCGAAAACACCATCACCAACCCCACCAGACTCCAGCATATTTTCACATTTACATGTGAAAAATATTTTCAACCAAACCAAACCAAAGTTTTCAACCAAACCAAAGTGGTGATTGTTGGAACAGTGGAAAGATAAAGCAAGACGGCTTTTGATAGTTTTATCTTGAGTCCGTCGACCTTGAATGAAGTGTGTTTTACAATGATAAAATTACTGTTTATTTACATGGAGTCTGGTGGATTTGGCGAAAGCAATTTGGGGGACGTTTCAACAAAAACGATCTTACTCTTTAAAAAAAAAAGTCTCTCTCTTAAGGGATCCTTTCCGTAATGTTGTCATATAACTAAATTAATAATCTGAGCATACTTTGCTTTGAGCAGGCAATGACCACTTGTGGTGACTTGGTTGCCTGCTTGAATTTGTGTTATGTCTACCTGTGCCTCAGGAATTTGATTGCTTTGCTTGGGGCACCCAGTGACCACTTGGAGTAACTTGTGATCACATTATAATGCCTTTATTGTGAGGAGTTCTGAATGCTTGTAGGTTGCATCTTTAAAAAAAAAAAACTGGTGCAGGTGCCTTGTTTTAATCGACTTTTGCGGCTGAGATGACAATCCCAACAATCGCTGGGATAGTTTTATCAGCTGTGGGTAGGGTGACCAGACGTCCCGAAAAATTTGGGACAGTCCCGAAATCCAAGCAGTTGTCCCGAATCAAGAATCCTGTTTATTTTGTGTGTTTCATAGGCTAATGACACTTGCATTCATGATTTTAATGATATTTTATTTTCGGGTTTACATGACAGACAGTTGACAGAGGTTTCAGAAGATACTGTTCAGCAGAACAGAGGGAATTGTTGATATCCTGCACCCCCGATGATGCCACTAAAATCATGATGGCTGACCTGCTTTTGGACATCATAACAGCCTTGTCAAAAGTCTGGTTGAAGACTCTTAGGAGCGAACATCTTTTGTGTTTTGTTTCTGAGGAGCGTGTTCTGTCCAGTCTGGACGGCATCTTTTATCGGATTTTCGCAGGAGCTCTGAACGCTGAGGACCAAGTCAAGTGTGTCAGCTCACAGCGCTTGACAGGCTTAGTTGGTAAAGAGGTTGCACAAAGTGTCAACTTGGCTCTCTCCACTAAGCCCACTAGAGCCTGTAATTATTCAGCGCGTCACTCGCCCTCGCAAACTTAATGCTATGCTGTGTCATGCCTTCAAAATGTTAAAAGCTTTCCCAGCAAAGGTTAAAATTGTGTGCCTTACTCAAACACCTAAGCGGACAACAAGTCATACCAGACGTAAAGAGACAACCGGTCAGACCCCCTCCCAGGAAGAACTGACAGAAGATATGGAGCCGAAAGAAACTGAAGATCAAAGAAAACATGAGACAGAAGATATAGAGCCAGAAGAAACTGATGACTGCACTCACTTACCAGTCACAAGTGTGGAAGCAGAAATCCCAGGGAACATTTCATCACAGGACGGTGTTATTGAGATGTCAACATTAACAGCTGTCAAAGAAATAATCATGGAGGAGGTGACTACGACCATTAATCCTCTTTTGGATGAAGTGCCGGACTCTAAGTATGAGCTACTGCAACGTGAATGCGCTCGGGATATTGAAAATGTTGCAGAAGACATTTCTCGGTCAATTACTCAAATTAAGAGTTTGGATGGGACAACATGTCAAAAGAAGATCAAAGAGTTTATAAAAGCAATAGAGAGCAAGACCAAGACCTTTGTTGCATTGCGCTTGGCCAAAACTTGGTTTCATTGTATATTGGAGGATCTGAGGACCAAATTCAACAAGGACTTATATTGAAAGCAAGACCTCAATGCAGGAAGCCATAAAGAGCTTTGACGTTCTGCTTCAGACAATGGACAGTAAAAACCCACAATATTAACGAAAGCAAAAGTGAGATGGACCATTGGAAACCCAGAGGCCACCATTAGCTGTCTGTTTGAAAGAACGTGGGCCGAAGTGGAGGGTGTAGATTTTGGCACCAGCTGGAAAACCTTTCAAGGCCATTCTCCAGGACTTGTGTAAGAAGTGGGGCCGTGTAGAAGAGGTGCTGGTCTAGACGAACCAGCACTGATAAACTGTATTGCCTCCTTGGTCAAAGATCGCCTGATCGCCACCAAAAACGTTTAGCACCATCTCCAGGTTCTTCTCATCTGTGGACAAAGCCATCTCCAACATCTGCGGTTGTAGAACCAGGTTTGGTTGTATTTAAGTGAAACGTGGTGTCTGCTACGTTGGGGTTTTCTCCGGGCGCTCCGAGTGTTTCTCCCACATTCAGTAAATATAAAAAAACATTAGCAGTAAAGGGCTCCAGTCCTGCCTCACATCCAGATTACCGTCTCCTCCACCGGCCCCTGTCCTTAAAAGCCACAGAGACCAATGGAGCAGGAGGCCACCTAGATGGGGGGCAGGACCCGAGCTCTCAGGGCCACCTCAGTGGTCAACAGCGTGAGCTCACAGCTAGAAGGAGAGGATTCGGTGATTGGGCCTGAGCCTTTCTGAGTTTGTGTTTTGTCTACTGTGGTGGTATGTTTGGGTTTACCCCGGGTGCTCCGGTTTTCTCCCACATTCAGTCCATACAACATCAAATAACTGATTCAATAAAATATAAAAATAAAATAAAATTGGCTTATCTCTTTCATCATTTGCAGTTAGAGCTGTACATATTCAACTCAGAACAAAATTCTGCTGATTCAGTTAAATTAATGAATTTCAAATACCATCCAATCAAACACACCAGTTTCAACTAATAAAAACTACATTTCCAGATTTCTCAATGTCAGTGTGCACCATTCCACGAAGTCTGTTTTTAACTGTAAGCACCTTTAAATAAAAGTAGTCCAACAATAAATATATTCCAATAATGCCTCACTAACAAATTCGTGGAAATTAGGATGTCCTGATGTCTTGTCTAGAAATGTTCTTGCACTAAAATTTGAGGAAGAATCACTAATTGAATTGAACGATTCATTTGTTACTGATGCTTTCGGCATCATAAACCTGATTTTTGTGAATATGAAACACATGAACAGTAGCCTCATCATTGGTTGCTGGAATAAACACATTTTAAAGTTAGAAAAAAAAGTGCAACCCATTTTGATTGTCATGAATGATACAAAAGTGGTTTATTATAAAGAAAATATCTTTGTCAGTTTGGTCCCATTAATATCTTTAATTCCAACTACAGTAACGACTGTGTAAAAAATATAACTGATTTTGTGGCTTGAAATCACTGATGGCCAGATGCTTCAAATTATTATCAAACTTTATAAAACAGGTAGCTCAAATCAGGCAATCTGATTAGTTCAAAGCCGTGGTATAATAACCACATACAACAGCTATGTTCAAATTCCTTTGCCCAATAAGTATCACTCTGAGTCTGAGCAAAAAAATGTTAGACTAACAAGTGAGTTACAAGCTGGTTTGTGTTATTGTGTGCCTTTCTTTAGTTTTAAGCAAAGTAACCAGTGTGGGACCCAGTGTGCAGCAGCCCAAGGGCGGAGTACGGTGGCCCGTAAGGCACACCAGACCAGCAAGCCAGAGCTACGTTCAGCGTGCACACGCGACATGGCAAGCCGAGGCAACGATTGTGTCTGTATTGATTTGTAGAAGTACAAAGAGTGCACGCAGCAGGACAATTTATTTAAAAACATTTGGTCTCAGCGCTCAGGTTCCCGTAACGGAGGGCGCATGGATGATACAATACCAGTCATCTCTCACACATCTTAGTAGTGACTTATACATACTGTACATTAAAATCAGTTTGTCAAATTTCCCCCCATTAATTATGCAATATTGCATTCATGTAGGGGCCCCATATTTTCCAAAATACCTCCTGTCTGTTCAAGTTAAAAATGAATTGTTCATAGCTGGCCATTTTGGTCATTTCTCCACACCATTCATTGAAAGAGATGATATGTTTTGTTTTCCAATGTCTTCTACAACCTGTGGTAAGGGCCAGTCTGCACCATAGAGTCTGTTGAACTGACAGGCCCACCCCTACTGGTATTATGTCTAATATACAAAGTGCCGGGTTCTGTATCAAGTCTGCTCGTAGTACTTTGTTATTAAATGTTATGCAGCTTCTCAGCTGAAGAGCTTTCCAAAACTCTTTCTTAGGAATGTTATACTTAGTCATTATCTGTTCAAATGTCACGAACACATCATCTTTTGAACACACAATTCCACCCACGTCTTCCAATAGTTTTTTTTGCCCACTTTCAATAGTTTGTTATGTCAATTTATTATTGTTGAAGGTTTTTTTTGTGAAGGAGGGCCTTAATCCTGTCACCTGATGTGATACTCTCCAGGTTTCTCTCGCAAATGCCACAGTGGATTCCTAAATGGGATTTCTCCACTTGTTTGCGATATAAAAGCCTGAATGGGGAAATGATCTGTAAGTTCCCTTTCCATCAAGACCCATCCAGGAGCTTGGTTTTCTACCATATAATATATATTTTGGACAGCTGGTTAAGGGAGAAAGCATAGTGGTACCAATCCACTCGTGGCAAGCCGAGACCCCCCTCTTCTTTAGCAGTACATCGTTTTATTCTATTCTTATTTTGCCTGCCCACAAAAAAGAATTTACTGCCTTATTTAATTTTGTTAGTAACAAGGAGGAGAAGCTCACAGGTAGTAGATAAGTAATATACAACACCAAATCAGAAAAAGTTGGGACAGTATGAAAAACACAAATAAAAAAAGAAAGTAGTGATTTCTAAATGTACTTTGACTTGTATTTCATTGCAGACAATGTGAACACAAAATATTTCATGTTTTGTCTGGTCAACTTAATTTCATTTGTAAATATACATCCTTTCCTGTCATTCAGACCTGCAACACATTCCAAAAAAGGTTGGGACAGGAGCAATTTAGGGCTAGTAATCAGGTAAATTGGTTAAATAATGATGTGATTTGAAACAGGTGATGTCAACAGGTGATTGTAATTATGATTTGGTACAAAAGCAGCATCCAAGAAAGGTCTAGTCCTTTAGGAGCAAAGATGGGCCGAGGATCGCCAGTTTGCCAACAAATACGTGAGAAAATTATTGAAATGTTTAAAAACAATGTTCCTCAAAGAAAGATAGGAAGACATTTGCTTATTTCACCTTCAACAGTGCATAACATAATTAAAAGATTCAAGGAATGAGGAGGAATTTCAGTGCGTAAAGGACAAGGGCGCAAGCCTAAGCTGAACAACCGTGATCTCCGATCCTTCAGGCGGCACTGCATCAAGAATCGTCATTCATCTATAAGCGATATCACCACATGGGCTCAGGACTACTTTGGCAAACCTTTGTCAAGTACCACAATACGTAGTTACAGCCACAAATGCCAGTTAAAACTGTACTGTGCCAAAAGGAAGCCCTATGTTAACAGTGTCCAGAAGCGCCGTCGACTTCTCTGGGCTCGGAGGCATCTGGGATGGACCATCACACAGTGGAAATGTGTACTGTGGTCAGATGAATCAGTATTTCAGGTATTTTTTGGGAGAAATGGACGCCGTGTGCTCCGGACCAAAGAAGAAAAGGATCATCCAGACTTAGGGCTGGGCGATAAAACGATAACGATATGTATCGCGATAGACATGTAATCAATATCAATAAAAAATGCGCTCGATAAAAGTTCGATAATTTTTTTTTTTTTTTCTTCGCTGGAAGAAACCAGAGGTTTCAAAGCAAGTTTGGTTGCATGAACAAAGGCACTCGCTCTCTGGTAGCCTAGCAACATAGGGAGTGACACGCTAACAGCCAATCATGTAACAGTATTGTGTTTGGTTGCGCCATATCGTTGTCTCGTGTTGGATTCTTCAATAACAGAAGCGGCGTGGAGTGATAAGCATAGACAGTATATAAATGATGGAGTGATAAGTGGAAAATGCGTGAAGCAGCGAGCGCGGAAGTTCTTGATGAAACGGGAAACGTCAGCTCGCCAATATGGCAGTTTTTTGGATTTTATAAGTCTGACCGTAGTCAGACCAATGTCGTCTGCAAATTATGCAAGACCATCGTCCGCACCACAAACCTGTTTTACCACCTTAGCCGCGCTCACCCTTTGGAGCACAGCCGTATTCGCCAGCAACGTCCAACAACATCTGCAGCTGGAACCCCGCACAAGCAGGAGCACCACGGAGAGGTACTCTCAGTGCCTTATGACTGTAAAAGCTAAACGGTACAAATAAATAACGGAGGCAGTGGCATATCATATAGGCAAAGACATGCTTCCGCTGAGCACCCCCCCACCATGTACGGTTTAGGCTGTACCGTGACTGTTAGACGGAGAAAAATAATAACTGTTACTGTGCTGTATCAGGTTTGTTTTTTATGTTACAGATGTAAAGTCTACCTCAGTTTTATTTCAATTTCTCCTACGTTTACAAAACACTGCACATATTTTAAAACACTTCATTCACCAGAAGTGTTCATTGTGATTTTAGACTTATGTTTCCATTTGAATTATTTGAGTGTTTTCCATGGTTGTTGACATTTCTGCTTTTATAACTGAGGGGATTATAATCGGAGGAAGGTTAAGCTTAAAATAAAAACGTTTAAATTGAATACATTTTTTTCTCCTGGTCCTTATTTTAAATAGGTCATAAAAAATATCAATAATTATCGATATCGACTGATATGAAACACTTATATCGTGATACAGTTTTCAGCCATATCGCCCAGCCCTATCCAGACTGTAACCAGCAACAAGTCCAAAAGCCAAGGTCTGTCATAGTATGGGGTTGTGTCAGTGCCCTTGGCAAAGGTAACTTGCACTTCTGTGATGGCACCATTAATGCTGAAAAGTACATAGAGATTTTGGAGCACAATATGCTGCTCTCAAGAAGACATCTTTTCCAGGGACGTCCATGCATATTTTAACAAGATGATGCGAAACCACATTCTGCACACATTACAAAGTCCTGGCTGCGGAGGAAGAGGATATGGGTACTTGACTGGCCTGCCTGCAGTCCCGACCTGTCTCCATTAGAGAATGTGTGGCGCATTTTGAAGCGCAAAATGCGACAACGAAGGCCCCGTACTGTTGCCCACCTTAAGACTTGTTTGCAGCAAGAATGGGACAAAATTACACCTGAAACACTTCATCACTTGGTGGCTTCAGTCCCTAAACGTGTTTTAAGTGTTGTGAAAAGGAATGGCAACATTACAAAGTGGTAAATGCTTTACTGTTCCAACATTTTTTGAAATGTGTTGCAAGAACCAAAATAGGAATTTTGTTTTTTTGAGAAAAGAAAAACAATAAAAATCATGAGGAACACATTAAATGATGTGCTGTTGTATTGTCTGCAATGAAATACAAGTCAAAGTACATTTAGAAATCACTACTTTCTTTTTTTATTTGTGTTTTCCATACTGTCCCAACTTTTTCTGATTAGGGGTTTTAATTGATTTGTGGGACTGTGATCATTTTTAGGATGTTTATCTTACCCAGCTGGGATAAACCCAGATAAAGGCATTGCCTCTGATTTCCCCCAATTTATCTGGTACCCAGATATACAGGAAAAGGATTACATCAGTGATAAAATACGGGGTACTGTTGTTTCCGGGTTTATGGTCAGTAACAATATGTCATCTGCATACGATAGTGTGGTGTTTTGTAAAAAGGTATTTTAAGTACGAGCCGAGAGACATGTGTCCTGCTATTTTCCATAGACAGTATATAGAAACGGACCAACAGATCCTGTTGCTCTGGACGGAGACGAGTGAAGTCTATTAGAAGCACTTTTCCGGTGATGGTTGAGCGTTACTGCGCAGCTGCAAACTGACCTTGCCGACGTAGATGTGATGTGAAAAACTTGTCTGAACGTTGTAAGTCTTCTGGTAGCTGTGCCAAGAGAAATCTCATTCCGAATCTTGCAGAGACAAAGAGAGTAGGTATATGTAAGGAGATAACATAGGCACAGGCTAATTATTGCTAACTAAAATGCTAGTTAACATTAGTACAGTGTTTCCCCTATGTTGATTGGCAAGTGGCGCACCGCCACAGTTAAATTTCTGCCGCCACGCCACGGTATCAATGTTGATTGTCGGAGAATAGCGCGGACACGCGCTTCACAGGTAGAGCACAAACCCAGCCCCCCGTCTCTATTCACATCTAAAACACGCGCAGCACCTGACTGGGAACGCTACAGAGGATTACCAACGGCCGCTGGGGGGGCAGATGAACTCACGCTAGTCTCGTTACTGTAAGTATGTTACGATACAACCTTCCTGAGTAAAAAGTCAATAATAATCAATGCACTCACATGTATAGACCGGCATAAACATGTAGAAAGCGATATTTTAATCTGCTCTGTCTGCTCTCGTCCACCGCGCTGTTTTAGGCAAACTCTGCTCTATTCTGCAAATAGCGAATTTTTACCAACAAGCTAAAACAAATAAAGCTGTCGGTTGTAGTTTTAGCTTAGCTTGGCGGGAATCTAGAAATTTGGACACATTCTTATAAACTTAACTGCTGGCTGAGCAAACCGTCCTCTCTCCTGGAGCGGTAAATCTATGGATGTATTATAAGACCAAAACAGATACATGTGGCTACTGAATATGCACGTGAATGACGCGATCGATACCTTCGCATTCTTCATTCTTGATGATGATGCTAGTTGTATTATTTTGCAACAGCATCATTTCATTGCAGATGAGGCATACAGTATGATGGTAGCCTGCGTATCAGTCCATTCATCATTAAAACTGTTAGTAATTACACTAAACAGCTAATGTAAGTCCAAACTGCCTGCAAGCTTCTCCTGTACTGTACGGTAATTACTCTACTATGAGACAGTAAGTCACGTGGTTATGACACAATCATTATCCTATTTTTACTAAAACATCTGCTATGGGGCCATAACGTGAGATACATGGTAATGGAGCCTTTTATACATTGTCATGTTTCTTTAGAAATAAACAATGGACAAATAAAGTCTTTAAACGTTTCAGATGTAAAGTTATTGGCTGTCAAAGTGACGCCAAAATGAATGGCAGTCAATGGAATGTTAACAGGGGGTGATGGTTTGGGTAGCATAAAATGGCGCCATAGCGGCTTCACTCTGACGAGGCAGGCTTACCCCCTTGCTATTTTCCAACTTTATTATTCTTCCTCTTCTATGTACATAACATTCACTTGTATCACCTCCTGCGCACTCTATCGCCCCCAGTGTTCACCAACAGCACACGTTTCCCCTTCTCTTAAGGAGAATACATACATACATACATACATACATACATACATACACACACACACACACACATACATACATACACACACATACATACATACATAGCAGAACAGTATGAATTCTTTTGAATTTGTACAGTTCCTAACATATTCATCTCTCACAGTCTGTTAACCACTGAGGTGGGTTTCTGACTCTGGTGGTGCGTCTATGGCCTGGTTCTTGTCCAACATGCACGTTCTCGGTCACAGTGAGTCCATCCAGTGTAGTCTCATTGTTCTCACTGATGCAAGCTAGAGCTTCCTTTGGGAAACGCGCCAGCTTTGAGGCATTCCATTTCCGACCATCACTGAGAAGGTAAGTACTTGGTCCGGCCTTCTTTACGACTGTCAGAGGTTCTGTGTATTTGGATGATCCCTTGTAGACATGTTCCGGTCTCCGGACTCGCACAGCATCATTCTCTTGGAAGGTGGGCACTTTTGCTCCTCGCTTTCTGTCTGTATACTCCTTACTGGTTTGTTGATTTTGTCTCACCGTTTCTTTGACTTGCTTGTGTGATGTAACTTTGTGTGAGACAGGAAGGATGTTCAGTTTTGTGCGCATCTTCCTCTTTCTCAGCAACTCAAATGGAGTAGCTCCTGTTGTAGCGTGCGGTGTAGAACTTGGTCACTGCTTGTTTCCAAGGCTTGTGTGTTCTTCCTGCAGTCTGGATACTCTTTTAATACCCTATTAAATCTCTCAATCTCTCCATTGGCTCTTGGGTAGTAGATGCTGGAGTGCAGATGCTTTATCTCTCTCTCTCTCAGAAACTTTGCAAAGTCATGGGAAGTAAACTGACATCCATTGTCAGAGACCAGGCAGGTCGGATTTCCTTCATGACTGAACACTGTAGCTAAAAAGCGAGTAATCACCTCTGTTGTGACTGTAGAGGCGAATGCAACTTCTGGCCATTTACTGTAGTAGTCTGTAAGAGTAATGTAACGACAGCCCCATGTAGCACATTCAATGGCCACCTTTTCCCATGGTCCATCTGGCAGTTTAACAGGTGTAAATGGTGCAGGTGCAGTCTTCACTGTTTTGTCATTGTATTGGCATGACACACATGAAGTTACCTTACTCTGTACATCGTTGTCCATTCTGTTTAGTGCGTACCACTCCCTGGTGCCCCTCATATGCCTAGTCTACCACTTTGGATCGCAGTGATGTAGGCACAATCAAGCGGTTAGTACCTCTCATGACAAGTGTTTTGTCTACAGCCAGTTCGTCTCGTACATTGAAGTATGAAACTAGCTCATTTGGTACATTCTTTCTGCATTTTGGCCAGCCTTTCTGTATTAGCTGTCGCAATTGAGTCAGTTCAGGGCAAGTGTCACATGCGGCAGTGAACTCAGACAAGGACATGGCATGTAAAGAGTCCATGAAAACAGTAGCTACTTTGTCTGGTTCCACTTCAGATTAATCTGTGTTAGGCAGGGGAGCCTCTGGCTTGAGTTGAATGTTGTGCACAGATCCCTTTGCACAGTCAATCTCCTGTACCTGGATCTCGGGTGTATTCTGTGGTATTGTGCTTGGTGCAGTAGGTGTCCTCGGTGCAGTAGGATTATCAGAGCTGTCAGCTTTAACAACTTTTGAGCCCTCAATACGAATGTGCAATGGTGCAACTAGATCTAGTCCTAAAAGAGCAGTGCCTGACTTTACCACTACAAATGAGCCCTGTGGTAGAATGCCCATCATGAGTAACTGTGGCATGCATACACCCTTTAACAGGTATTTTCTCTCTTGTGTATGTAAACAGGTTCACTGCAGGCTCAGAAAGTTCACATGTAGGAAAGTGGTAAGTGCTCTCTGGAATGATAGAAATTGATGAACTGGTGTCTACTATTAGTTCAATATCATGACAGTGTCCATTTGCATTCACTTGCACAGTACAGAGAATTTTATCTTGCACAGTACCTGTCATTAAAACCACAGTCAGTTTATCACTATTTCACGCACATCCTTTTGTCCAGATCGTCACATTTTGGAAAAATGTCCCACTTTTAAACGTCTTGCACGTCACTTTAGCAGCACGGCATGACGGTTTATTTGCAAGGTGTGTGATGGTAGCGAGAGTGGCGGCTATTTGTAAGAGCCATTGTTGAAGAAGGTGTCCTTTTTTCTTTCTGGCGGGCTTTCCTTTGCTGTGTATGAATGGCTCTCACCGACGCAGCAGCAGTAGCAGTAGTACCGTCAGAGAGAATGTCAGCATTCTGTAGCCCAGCCTCTATCTGCAGGGCCAGTGAAGTAGCCAGGGTCAGATCCGCTTCTAACAAAAGTCTGTCTCATACGCGTGTCGGCAACACGCTCTATCAGTTGATCTCGAAGCATTTGCTCCTCCATATCACCAAACTCACACAGTGCAGCCAGTTCACATAATGAGACTAGATACTGGTTTATCGACTCAACTTTATTATTCTTCCTCTTCTACGTACATAACATTCACTTGTATCACCTCCTGCGCACTCTATCGCCCCCAGTGTTCACCAACAGCACTAACAGGACACAACAAATAGTAACTTATGTTCTGTTTTTTTCTGCCTGGATTCCCTTAATATTCACATTGTTTCTAATGGCAGCAGCTAACGGCTCTAGCGTCAATGCAAAAATCAATGGGCTCAGGGGACAACCCTGCCCCCAATTTATAAATGGGGTGCCCAATCCAAACTTGTGTAGCGCCCAAAATAAATACCCACATTCTACTCTATCGAACGCTTTTTCAGCGTCGAGAGAAAAAGCTACCTTAGGTTCAGCACTATTCTTTGTCTGCCATACCAAGCGTAATAACCTACGAACATTGTCTGCTGAAGACCATCCTTTGATAAAACCAACCTGGTCCGGGTGAATAAGACTGGGCAAATGTTTCTCTAGCCTTGTAGCCAAACTTTTAGCGAAAACTTTAGCATCCACATTTATCAAAGAGACTGGTCAGTAGCTACCGCACTGCTGAGGGTTCTTGCCTTTTTATGTATATTATTATAGCAATTACAGAAGATTGCATACTCTCTGGCATACTGCTGTCTGCACTGGAACAGTGCAAACTCTGCTGCTTTCTTTTACAATATAGAATTCAATTCAAGCTTAAGTTTATTTAAATTTGAAAGGACTCCCGGGTTTAGCTGAGATGCGTGTAACTTTTCGAGAGCTTTAATTTCTTCCCTCTAATTCACGTATGCGCTTATTTGCCTGTTTTTTCAGGTAAGAGGAGTGTTGTATCAAGCGACCTCTTAAGCAGGCTTTAAATGCATCCCACTCTATGCCTGGACTAGAGGAGCAAGGAGGTGCTGAAACGCCAACGGCCTATAGGATCTTTAGGCCCAGTCCCAAATCTCAAATCTCTTCCACTGCAGCATGATCTGAGAATACTATATTCCAAATTGATTTGTTAACAGTAGGGATCGACCGATTCATTGGCCGGCCGATATTTGCATTTTTTACATGTATTTGCATCGGCCGATACGCGGCTGCTGAGTTCGCCGATTTTCCCGGCATTATTTACAGTCAGACATCCACAAAAGGCAGCTCTGTGTTGCTAGGAACGCTCCCGTTCACATGCAGTCAGACCATGCTCAAATGACCATGCTCATGCACAAATCTGGCAGCTTCTTTTACATTTTCGTTTAGACCTACTAGTGTGTAGTCTTTGCATATTAGGCGGCAATATTAGCCTTAGACATGCTCATTTTATTTTATGTAGAAAATTGAGGGAGCAAAAGCAGTATCGGCTCCAAATATCAGCTCAAGAAAATCGGCAGCCCGTATCGGACATTGGCTAAGGCTGATGTAAAAAAAATCTGTATCGGCACTAAAAAATCTGTATCGGTCGATCCCTAGTTAACAGTCATGCCTACCAACTGCTTGGATATTAAAAAATAATCTATTCTGAAATATGTACTGTGTGGATTAGAGTAAAAAGTATGCTCTTTTTCTCTTGAGGATGTAGAAGCCTCCAAATATCAGTCAATCCTAGTTCCTTTTCCAAGACCTCAATTGCTAAGTGGGAGTGCCAGGTTTCTGACTTGATTAAAATACCCCCCAATTATTACATACTGATTCCCCATTTGTTTCACTGTATTACAAATGTCAGTAAAAAAGTATGGAGAGTCTGTATTTGGGGCATAAATATTAATTAGAGAGCACCTGATACCGAGAAGTTCCATATCTACAGCCACCCATCTGCCCTCCCCGTCAGAGAGTTGGTCATGGATTGTAATATTAAGATTTTTACGAATTAAAATGCAAACCCCCATTTGCTTCTATGAATACGCACTGTAAAATATTTTACCGACCCAGTCTCTTTGAAGTTTAGTTGAATCCTCTGTATTTAAGTGAGTCTCTTGCAAAAAAACAAATGTCCATTTTCTTTTGTTTCAAATATAAAATAAGTTTTTTTCTCTTAATGGCAAGATTTGCCCCCTTTATATTCCAAGACAGCACTTTAAGCATTTCTGCCATAAATCTCTGTTTCCTTTGTTTATTTATTTATTTGATTGATTTCCCCCATTGCCACCTGGTGTGATCTCATAATATATTTGTGCATTGACACAATAATAAGCCAGACTCTGATTTAAATGCAACCCTGTGTGATGTGTTTCCGCAAACCGAACAAAAACAAAGCTGTACCCGAACAGTTTAATGGTACACGCTTTCAAAAACCTGTTATGAACCGTATAATATACCATATTCTTCATCCCAGAACCAAACAGAAAAATAATACGTCCGTGAAACTCTAAGTCCCCACTCAGCTGCACCCCGCACCCCTCCAATATAACACTGTCAATATACCATCCTCTGCAGATAAGAACGAATTAGTCTAGAATCTTGGTAGGTCATTCAGCAAGTCTAACTACCAATTAGATATGTAATTCGTTCTGACCCACTATTAGGCCTATGTAATGTTAGCACGCTGAGAAGAGAAAGAATAATAAGTTCCTGTAACTACATTCAAAACTAATGTAAAAATTCAAGCTGCAAGCAGCGTTGGACGGGCACTCGCACCTCTGCACGCATTGGCGTTCCTGGCGGATGCCGCTCCTTGCGACCGTGCATTTGTGTGGCACTCAGACACTGCAAATCGTCACCACTGAAAAGGGAACTCCCTGCCGAGTTCAGTGATATCTCATACAAGACTCTACGTCATACAGTCCATTAGATGTGAAAGGGGGCGTGGCCGAAGCATACCTTTACCAATTAAAAAGGAAGACTGATGAGTTCATGATACCTCACATAAGACTCTACCTTAAACGGGTCACCAGTTATGAAAGGGGGCGTGGCTTAAGCATAGAGGGTGGGCCAACCCATCACCAATGAAGAAGGAACTCTCTGCTGAGTTCAATGATACCTCACACAAGGGTGTACCTTAAACAGTTAAAATGTTATGAAAGGGGGCGTGGCTTAAGCATAGGGGGCAGACCAAACCATCACCAATAAAGAAAGACCTCTCTGCTGAGTTCAATGATACCTTACACAATAGTGTACCTTACACGGATCACCAGTTATGAAAGGGAGCGTGGCTTAAGCATAGGGGGCGGGCCAAAACATCACCAATGAAGAAGGAACTCTCTGCTGAGTTCAATGATACCTCACACAAGGGTGTACCTTAAAAGGGTCACCAGTTATGGAAGGGGCGTGGCCTGAGTACGTGGGCGTGGTTACAGTATAGGGGGCGGCTCAGTATCACATGTAGACCACACATAAGTTTCATATAAATCGGATGATGTTTGTCATATAAGGGAGATTTCCTGTTGCCAGCGGGGGGCGCTATGACCAGGCCTGGACCCTTGTCAAACGTGAAACATTTCAAGCAGATATGATAATGTATACTATAGTTACAGCCACTTTCTCATTCATTGCTGAACACTCAAAATGGCCGCCACACCACGCCCACACCGTCTGACGAAAAGTTTTTCTTTTAATAACTTTTCATCTGTAAGGTGTTGAGATGCTACAGACCAAATTTGAAGTCCATCAGATTAAATCTGTAGGAGGAGTTCGTTAAAGTATAGCACCTTGACTTTTAGGCCTACTTCCTGTTGCCACTAGGGGGCGCTATGACTTTGAGTAAATATTGGCCCTTATATGTCCTCAGGGTTGGAGTCTTATAAATCCTGCAAAATTTCGAGCCAATTGGAGAATGTACACCCACTTCCTGTTTCGATGGCGGAATGCACAAAATGGCCGCCCTGCCATGCGGAGGCAAACGTCGGTAAATATCAAGAGGCGTGAGCCGCAAGGTCTGCGGTACGTTGCAATGCAAATATCCCATTGACGTCGATGGAGCAAAAGGGCCCGATCTGGTCTACGTTGACTTTAGCACCCCCTAATGGCCGATCTTTACAAAATTTGGTATAGAGGCTCATGGCGGCATGCCGACGAATCCCCCCAAGTTTCGCATTGGTAGCATGTACTGTGGCCGAGATACTGCAATTGAAATTTTCCCATTTAAATGCATTGAGTTATTTGCTAAAAAACTGAAACGTTTATTATAGCGCCCCCTAATGGCCGATCTTCCCCAAATTTGGTACAGATCATCGGAGTGCTATGTTGCACAAGGTTCTCTTCACAAGGTTTGCTTATACCTTTTAAATTGGAAGACAAATGATTAAGTTTGTGCTTGGTAGCTAGCAAGGATAATTTGTTTGGTCATCAAATGCACATACTTTAATGTAGCAAAATTCTTTGGATAAATTTTGTTCAAGTGTATCTGGAGGTGCTACGTACCAGGTTTCGTGCATATCGGTTGCTCGGCCTTGGACGAGTTCGAAAAAGTTGGTTTGCCACATTGCGCGATATTGCGAAAACAATTCTCAGCAGAAATGGGCGTGGCCTACATCATGAGATTCAGATTGATTCAACGAACAGGTAGACGTATGGTTTTCTAATGTGTGATGTGTAATGTGGGAGTTAAAGGCAAAAAAACACTATAGCGCCACCTAGTGGTCCAAATGTGTAATTTTTGGTAGGTGTAATCCATGGAAATTTAAAGTGGCTCACATCAGTGTAAGGGGTGAATTTAGATGTAACTCTTATAGGCCACGCCTACTTTGACCAATCAGTACCCCACGGTAGGGGTGGTCTCAGGAGTGACCCTAGATGGTACCCTCCAAATTTGGTAAAAATCGGACAAGCCGTTCATGAGATATAAACTTTTTGTACTTGTAGCGCCCCCTAGGGGCCGTTAAAGGGTCCAGAGGGTCAATGCAAACAAGAATCTAAAGTTTCGTCTTGATAGCATTTATTTTGGTGGAGATATGACAAAGTTGGTGTTTTCATAGTTAGACAAATTTGTTTGTGTGTAATATGCGCAATTTGTATCCTATAAAAATTCTTTGTACAACTTTTTGTCAGGTCGGTCTGGAGGTCTAGGATGAGTTCGATAAAGTAGGTTTTTAATGAATCGCGATTTTTCACGCATAAAAGTCTAGGTGGAAATGGCCGTGGCCTATATCAGGAGATTCAGTTGGGTCCAGGGAACGCGTGGATATGTGTATTTTTAATGTGTGATGTACAGTTTGGAAGTTATAGGGTGAAACGCGTTTTTTTCTGGTATAGCGCCACCAAGTGGTGGAAGTTGGTCAATTGTTGCGCCTGAGGTCCTTGCCGAGTTCTGGACCAGTCCTGAAAAGGGCACCCGCCCACCATGTACGGTTTAGGCTGTAGCGGGACTTTTACGCGGAGAAGAATAATAATGGCGATGATGATGATGTTGATGATGTTGATGATGTTGATGATGATGATGATGATGATGATGATGATGATGAATAATCAGTAGAAAAACAAAAACAATAGGGTTCCACAGCCCTGTTGTGCGAACGGCGTAGCTTTTGCTACGCCATTTCTTCCAGACTCAGACTTGGACCACTAATAATAATTCCTTCAGTTTCAATAAGGCCTTCGCAGCTGTCGGCGCTCAGGCCCTAACTAGAACTGCAAGCAGTTATGACGGGGTCCAAGCCACCGATGCAAGTCGCCCTCGACGCCCCGGGAGTGTGCAAAATCGGAACATAAAGCCTGACGGTGGGGAGGCAAACGGTAAATATCGAGAGGTGTGAGCCGCAAGGTCTGCGGTATGTTGCCAATGCAAACATCCCATCAACATGGGTCTAAAACAGGTCCACGTTGACTGTACTTCAGTGTAAGGGGTGAATCTAGACGTCTCATAGGCCACGCCCACTTTGACCAATCAGTACCCCACGGTAGGGGTGGTCTCAGGAGTGACCCTAGGTGGTACCCTCCAAATTTGGTAAAAATTGGATGAGCCGTTCATGAGATATAAACTTTTTGTACTTGTAGCGCCCCCTAGGGGCCAATTTTTGTTAAAGGGTCCAGAAGGTCAATGCAAACAAGAATCTAAAGTTTCGTGTTGATAGCATTTATTTTGGCAGAGATATGACAAAGTTGGTGTTTTCATAGTTAGCTAGACAAGTTGTTTGTGCGTAATATGCGCAATTTGTATCCTATAAAAATTCTTTGTACAACTTTTTGTCAGGTCGGTCTGGAGGTACTACCTGCCAAGTTTCCTACAGATCGGTAGCACGGTCTAGGAGGAGTTCGATAAAGTAGGTTTTTGATGAATCGCGATTTTTCACGCATAAAAGTCTAGGTGGAAATGGGTGTGGCCTATATCAGGAGATTCAGTGGAATCCAGGGACCGCGTGGATATGTGTATTTTTAATGTGCGATGAAAGGTTTGGAAGTTATAGGGTCAAACGCATTTTTTTCTGGTATAGCGCCACCTAGTGGTGGAAGTGGGTCAATTGTTGTGCCTTAGGTCCTGGACCAGTCCTGAAAAGGGCACCCGCCCACCATGTACGGTTTAGGCTGTAGCGGGACTTTTACGCGGAGAAGAATAATAAAAAGGAAAGGGAAAAACAATAGGGTTCCACAGCCCTGCTGTGCGAACGGCGTAGCTTTTGCTACCGCTGTTTCTTCCAGACTCGGACTTGGACCCCTAATAATTCCTTCAGTTTCAATAGGCCCTTCGCCGCTCGGGCCTTAATAACAGCAACTGCATTACTTTATCTGTAAATAAACCAGTAGCTTAGCCTTATCATAATAATCAAAACTAGCCATTGCAACCCACCCCAAAAACCTATAATAATTTCCTTTACATAAATAAAAGGCATTTGCACCATAAATTGTTGCAGAAAAGGCAAACGTTGCAGAAAAATTCACCAGAATGCAGAAAATGAAAATTTGAATTTTGTTCAAAAGTTGAAATCTCAACCCCCCCAATGTTGAGCACAAACACACTTGATTCAAAGCCATGAAAAGCTGAAACAAGGCTTTCAGAGTATCAGTAAAGACAAAGTGACGAGGACAGCAAACGGTAAAGAAACTAGCCAGACCATTTTGTATTGACTGTTTCTGACACTGCAGCAGACTTTATGTACTGTGTGCCATCACTTCACATTTCCAGAAACCAACAGAGAGCCTCTCCTGAACTACTGAAAAAGTCCATACGTGTTTGCACATTCATGTAAACAGACCTGTGAAGTAGTCGAAACAGTCGTGCTGGAAGACCTCGTACAAGACGCCCAGAAGCTGCCACATCTGGGGGGAGATGGTCTGACAGGTGAGGCCGAACGCCAGCGACAAGATCTCCTCGTAGAACTCTGCAGAAGATGGGAAAGAAGAATATATTTTACATTTTGAATACTTTTTTTTATGTTATTTTAGTTAATTTTTCACTTTTGGAACAAGTTGTGTGAATGGACTGCTTGACATGAAAAAGAAAGAACAAAGATTTCCACTAAAGCAGAGATCTTCAACAGGGGGTCCAGGACCCCTAGGGGGTCCACCAAATTATTGTTGTCTAAAAATAAACAGTACATTAACATGAATCCAACATATTAGATATATATAAAAGATCTTAAAAAATTCTATGCACAATGATGATAGGCTTACTGGCCTATAGCTAAGGTAACCATTAGGCAGCCATCCAAAGAGACAGTTAAGCTTAAAGTGCCCATATTATGAAAAAAAAACACTTCTTCTGGGATTTGGGGTGTTATTTTGTGTCTCTGGTGCTTCCACACGCAGTCAAACTTTGAAAGAAATCCATCCATGCTGTTTTGAGTGAGATACGGTTTCTGAATGATTCCTGCCTTCAGTCTCCGGGTGAGCTGTTCAAAATCTGCAGGGCTTGTTACGTAACTAGCCGAAACGACGGGCTAGCATGCTAGCGCTAGCGTTAGCATGCTAGCTCGTTCTCAATGGCAGAGCACTGCTACAACACACACAAGTTCACCATAATCTCCAAAAGATCTACTTCCATGTGCTCCCTCCTTTAGAAGAAGTCTCCCGGCTAATCCTGCCTTGTAACTGACCAAAGTTGGAGAAACAACCTTTCTTTTACTGTCTATGGAGCTAACTGACATGATCTACCATCTGAGCTACTGAGCATGTGAGTGGAATCAAAGATAGTATAGAAGAAAAGATGATTCACTCTGTAGCTAAAACAGAGACCTGAACACAAGGTGAAAAGAGGAGCTGCAATAGTGAGAGAGAGATGTGCTGTACAACAAAAATATATTAAACCATATAAACATATTCTGGTACAACCTTAAAATACAATTATGAACCTGAAAATGAGCATAATATGGCATCTTTAAGAATTCATTGTGCCACATGACTGCTATGAAGGTGATGGGGAGGAATGATAACCTCTCCCTTCAGTCCATCTATGACCAGTCTGTACTTAGGCAGGCGCAGAGAGTATTGTTGGACCTGTCCCACATCCTTTATACAGAATTCGAGCTCTTGCCTTCTGGCAGAAGGTACAGAATCCCTAAAACTAGACTGAACCGTTTTAAATACTCCTTCGTACCAGTCTCTATCAAAATTTTAAATCAAAATTTAAAATAGATTTGTACGACTTGTGATAGGCCTGAGAAGTGTGCAATAATTCGGCGTTCTGCATTTTATTTTACTTTTTTATTTATGTGTGTATGTAACTTATGTGTATGTTTTTTTAGCTGTTATTTGTATAGTTATTTGCATTTGTATTTATTTTTTTGTGTCTGTAATGGCAGCTACTACTATGCACTACGCACTCTTGAGTCCATGACAAATTTCCCCTAGGAGACAATAAAGTATATTCTATTCTATGTATGAATCTATGAATGTGTCAACAATTATTATTTTAAAAGCTTAGTATTGTATGCACCATAAAAGGTATGTGTAAAGGCTTTAGGCCGCCCTACACATTATTGTAGGCCCAGTTTAATATGCAACTCAATTTTACACAATATGTAGTAAGGGGTCCGTGCTCTGTCTCTTTTTCAGCTGACGGGTCATTTGCCTAAAAAGCCTGAAAAGATGGTTTGGGAGCTATACTGCTCCAAGCTGAATGTAGCAAATGGCAGCAGGGGGCATATGCCAAGATATGTGAAGATCTATGACAGAGATTGAAAAATGCAACGCTCAATTACAAAAAGACACTTTGTGTATGCGTTTAGAAAGTTCCACAGTGCACAGTTTTATAAATGAGGCCACACAGTGCAGGCAGATTTAAGATAACAAGAACGCTGACTATTACCTGGTGTAAATGTCATTATTGAGATGATTGAGATTTTTACGTTAATCTTGATCGCTATAAATATATTTATATATTTATTCTGTTTCCATGTAGTCATATAGTCACTGATATGGTCATAACCACTACAGTGCTCTACAATTACCTATTTTTGAGGGGAGAATAAACTTCAAATTGTCGTCGCGAAGGCATGACCTGTCTTCTGGAGGACATAGCCAGACCAGCGGGCGCTCTGTTGATTGTTATCGGCAGCGGGAGGCGAGGACATAAGAGCAAGAATGCCGGTTTGGCCTGCTAGCCCGGCTAAGGGAACTAGCACACAGATCGCCACTGCCAAGTCTCCTACTCACCAACAAATCGATCGATCACACAAATGGCTATATATATATATATATATATCCATCCATCCATCCATCCATCCATCCATCGTTGTCCGCTTATCCGTGGTCGGGTCGCGGGGGGAGCAGCTCCAGCAGGGGACCCCAAACCTCCCTTTCCCGAGCCACATTAACCAGCTCTGACTGGGGGATCCCAAGGCGTTCCCAGGCCAGGTTGGAGATGTAATCCCTCCACCTAGTCCTGGGTCTTCCCCGAGGCCTCCTCCCAGCTGGACGTGCCTGGAACACCTCCCTAGGGAGGCGCCCAGGGGGCATCCTTACCAGATGCCCGAACCACCTCAACTGGCTCCTTTCGACGTGAAGGAGCAGCGGCTCTACTCCGAGCTCCTCACGGATGACTGAGCTTCTCACCCTATCTCTAAGGGAGACGCCAGCCACCCTCCTGAGGAAACCCATTTCGGCCGCTTGTACCCTGGATCTCATTCTTTCGGTCATGACCCAGCCTTCATGACCATAGGTGAGGGTAGGAACGAAAACTGACCGGTAGATCGAGAGCTTTGCCTTCTGGCTCAGCTCTCTTTTCGTCACAACGGTGCGATAAACTGAATGTAATACCGCCCCCGCTGCGCCGATTCTCCGACCAATCTCCCGCTCCATTGTCCCCTCACTCGCGAACAAGACCCCAAGGTACTTAAACTCCTTCACTTGGGGTAAGGACTCATTCCCTACCTGGAGAAGGCACTCCATCGGTTTCCTGCTGAGAACCATGGCCTCAGATTTAGAGGTGCTGATCCTCATCCCAGCCGCTTCACACTCGGCTGCAAACCGATCCAGTGAGTGCTGAAGGTCACAGGCCGATGATGCCATCAGGACCACATCATCTGCAAAGAGCAGCGATGAGATCCCCAGCCCACCGAACTGCAACCCCTCCCTACCACGACTATGCCTCGATATCCTGTCCATAAATACTATGAACAGGATTGGTGATAAAGCGCAGCCCTGGCGGAGGCCAACCCTCACCTGGAACGTGTCCAACTTACTGCCGAGAACCCGGACACAGCTCTCGCTTTGGTCATACAGAGATTGGATGGCGCTGAGAAGGGACCCCCTCACCCCATACTCCCGCAGCACCCCCCACAATGTCTCCCGGGGGACCCGGTCATATGCCTTCTCCAGATCCACAAAACACATGTATATTGGATGGGCATACTCCCAGGCTCCCTCCAGGATCCTTGCTAGAGTAAAGAGCTGATCCGTTGTTCCACGACCAGGACGGAATCCGCATTGTTCCTCTTCAACCTGAGGTTCGACTATCGGCCGAACCCTCCTTTCCAGCACCTTGGAGTAGACTTTACCAGGGAGGCTGAGAAGTGTGATACCCCTGTAATTGGTACACACACTCTGGTCCCCCTTTTTGAACAGGGGAACCACCACCCCGGTCTCCCACTCCTTTGGCACTGTCCCAGACTTCCACGCACGTGTGGAGGGGCTGTCTTGGTTGACACGCCTACTCAACAGTAGGCGTGTCAACCAAGACAGCCCCTCCACACCCAGAGCTTTCAGCATTTCTGGACGGATCTCATCAATCCCTGGGGCTTTGCCACTGTGGAGTTGTTTGACTACCTCAGTGACCTCCATCAGGGAAATTGACGACAATCCCCCGTCATCCTCCAGCTCTGCCTCTAACAAAGAGGGCGCATCAGCTGGATTTAGGAGTTCCTCAAAGTGCTCTTTCCACCGCCCTATTACCTCCTCAGTTGAGGTCAACAACGCCCCACCCTTACTGTACACAGCTTGGATGGTTCCCCGCTTCCCCCTTCTGAGGTGGCGGACGGTTTTCTAGAAGCGCCTTGGTGCCGACCGAAAGTCCTTCTCCATGTCTTCTCCGAACTTCTCCCACACCCGCTGCTTTGCCTCTTTCACGACAGAGGCTGCAGTCCTTCGGGCCAATCGGTACCTTGCAACTGCCTCCGGAGTCCTCTGGGATAACATATCCCGGAAAGACTCCTTCAGTCGGACGGCTTCCCTGACCACCGGTGTCCACCACGGTGTTCGAGGGTTACCGCCCCTTGAGGCACCTAAGACCCTAAGACCACAGCTCCCTGCCGCAGCTTCAGCAATGGAAACTTTGAACATTGTCCACTCAGGTTCAATGCCCCCAGCCTCCACAGGGATGCACGAAAAGCTCCGCCGGAGGTGTGAGTTGAAGGTCTGTCGGACAGGAGCTTCCTCCAGACGTTCCCAATTTACCCGCACCACCCGTTTGGGCTTACCAGGTCTGTCCAGAGTCTTCCCCCACCCCCTGACCCAACTCACCACCAGATGGTGATCAGTTGACAGCTCCGCCCCTCTCTTCACCCGAGTGTCCAAAACATACGGCCTCAGATCAGATGAAACGATTATAAAATCGATCATTGACCTTCGGCCTAAGGTGCTCTGGTACCAAGTACACTTATGAGCATCCCTATGTTCGAACATGGTGTTTGTTATAGACAACCCATGACTAGCACAGAAGTCCAATAACAGACAACCACTCTGGTTTAGATCAGGGAGGCCGTTCCTCCCAATCACGCCTCTCCATGTGTCTCCGTCATTGCCCACATGTGCGTTGAAGTCCCCCAGCAGAACTATGGAGTCCCCCTCCGGAGCCCCATACAGGACTCCATTCAAGGTCTCCAAGAAGGCCGAATACTCTGAACTCTTGTTTGGTGCATATGCACAAACAACAGTGAGAGTTTTCCCCCCAACAACCCGCAGGCGTAGGGAGGCGACCTTCTCGTCCACCGGGGTAAACTCCAACGTTGCGGCGCTCAGCCGGGGACTTGTGAGTATCCCCACACCCGCCTGGCGCCTCACACCCTGGGCAACTCCAGAGAAGAAAAGAGTCCAACCCCTCTCCAGGAGTACGGTTCCAGAACCGAGACTATGCGTAGAGGTAAGCCCCACCAGATCCAACTGGTAGCGCTCCACCTCAAGCACAAGTTCCGGCTCCTTCCCCCACATCGAGGTGACATTCCACGTCCCCAGAGCCAGCCTCTGCTGCCCGGGTCTGGTCCGTCGAGGCCCCTGACCTTCACCGCCACCCGTGTGGCAGCGCACCCGACCCCAGCGGTTCCTCCCACAGGTGGTGGGCCCATGGGCTGGAGAGATAGGTGCCACGTAGCTTTTTCGGGCTGTGCCCGGCAAGGCTCCATGGCAAACCCGGCCACCAGACGCTCGCTGACGAGCCCTCCCTCTGGGCCTGGCTCCAGACGGGGGCCCCGGGCTTCCTCCGGGCAGGGTTTCTCTATCCCTTCCTCGTTTTTTCATAGGGTTTTTTGAACCATTCTTCGTCTGGCCCCTCACCTGAGACCACTTTGCCATGGGAGACCCTACCAGGAGCACAAAGCTCCAGACAACACAGCCCTCAGGTTCATAGGGACACCCAAACCTCTCCACCACGATAAGGTGGTATATATATATATATATATATATTAGGGCTGTCAGTTTAACGCGTTATTAACGGCGTTAACGCAAACCCATTTTAATGCCGATAATTTTTTTAACGCACGATTAACGCATAGAGAGAGCAACGGGATCTGTTAGTCCACTTTAACTGTCTATGGCCACGCCATGTCCCGCCCTACGAAGCAGCTGATTGGTTTGGTTTAGGCATTTCACCCCGAGTAGTTAGGATAGTGGATTGGTCAGGGGATAGGACCTGAACTAATGGGGGTACGTTACCTTGGACGCCTGGCCAATAGTAGTGATTGAAGGGCGGGTCTTGTAATTTCGCAGACCGGAAACAAAACAGACAGCTGCTAGCCGCGTAGCGGCTAGTCTATGGTAGCTAGTAGGCTCGTCACGGCGATTAGCTTCGGAGCGAGTAGTGACCTTAATACATCCATGGTAGTGACTCTACAGTCAGAGAGAGAAACAAAGTGTCTCCTCTGTTCTTTCTGACCACGGTGGGAAACCTGGAGCAGGAAAACCCTCGCCTTGATTTTACGTTGGTTATGAACGAGAACGAGAACCAGGAAATGAGTCACGGGAAACCAGTTGCTATGGCGACGGCTATGCCGCTGACGACGCTATGAGCCCATAGACAGTAGGACGAGCCACGCTCGCCTCAGGCATGAGGCAGTACTACCTGCAATGGAAAATCGAGGTAACAGCGTTACATTATGTGACAGATTATTAGTTCCAAGTGTGAATGTTAGTGTGAAATTGAACATAACGTATATGACAATGTTGTTTTCAATAAAAAAAACATTGTCACAAAGCAAGCCAATCTACCTTTCCATGCTGATAAGAGAATTAAAATGAGAAAATATAATGGGACAAAAAGAAATCAAGGGACATTTAGAATAGATAAAAATGTGAGATTAATTGCGATTAATCACGAGTTAACTATGACATTAATGCGATTAAATATTTTAATCGCTTGACAGCACTAGTATCTTTTGGTATGCATTTCAGAAAAGAAATGGTTAGGATTCAGGTGTAATTGCAAATAGTGATTAATCATGATTAATCCACTGAAAATTCTGATTGATTAAAAATTTTAATCATTTGACAGCCCTAATATATATATATATATATATATATATATATATATATATATATATATATATATATATATATATATATATATATATATACATACATACATACATACATACATACATACATACATACATATATATATGCTACAAATACACAGAACTGCTGCGTGATGATTATCACCAAAGCCTGGCTTTCATCTCATCTCGGACGGCAGCTAGCAAAAAAAAAATATCAACGGGGAGAGGCAAATCATTTTTTTATCCGGTTTGAATTGAGCCATGGATTACAAATATGATCTGCGTCAAAGTTCACCGGCCTCACCACCGGACTAGCGTTACGTCACATACACACGTTGCCCACATGGTCTCCTGTATTAAAGGGGAAGGATCGGCAGGTACCATTCATGTAAAAGGAGAACTGGTGAAAGTTTACTTTTCTATCAAGCAGCAAAAAAGTGTAGCGTTAACATTGCACATCCTGTGATGTAGACGATGAAACTAAATATCGTTCAGTCCACCCTCCTCGGGGATTCGCGCAATAAAGTAAGTAAGAGCGCCGCTGGGCTGGACTGTGCGTGTGTATGTGAGTGTGGTATACATTTCCTGAAGTGTAATTTGCTTGACATCTCTATCATTTAATTTGTTCAATATGACCCTCTCCTGCTGCTGTATCTGCCTCTGCCTGTACACAGCTTTCCGTTCTGCCAGCAGGAGATTATCAGTTAATCCATTCATTGATAAAGTGGGAAGGATGCAATCCTCTGCAAGGCAAACTGCTCCAATTACCAGGATTACACCCATACTTTACATGCCTCATCAACTCTCTTTTTTTTTTCTTGCATACACAAATTAGAGCATGCACTTTCTGTATAATGTCTATGTTACAACCCTAGCCATATTTTGGATTGTACATTGCATATTATTTGTGTGTGCCAAAATGATGTGAGAGTGAGAGCTCTGTTGTCCTTGAGGATCTTTGGCTCTCTTTCAACTGAGTACTCACTGCAGATTGGCTGATTGGGAGGCGGGGCTACCTTACTTCCTGTGAATAACACCTTTTTCATGTTGAAGCAAATAAATTGCTTTGTTTTCATCCATCTCCACTCTTCCGGCTATCTTTCTTATGCAGCACTTCGACACAGTAGACTAGTCGTAACAGTCTGTTTCTTCACTGCAATGTTGCTTTGTTTGTATGTTTGCATCCCATACTAGTTAGGGGCCTGACAATGCAAAACTATTTGGGCCAGATTGATGATGGAAAGAAACGTTGGTGCCTACAGCTCTACACCAGCAGGTAATGCAAGTAGCGCGATTAAACACAAATGATCCTGATATGATGCCGTGATCAAACTCATGCGAATATTAGCTACGCGGCCAGTGTGGATACCCCAATGATGTAAAATGATTGGAAGTGTGCGTGTGTATGGGTGTAAGTGAGTGTGTTCATGTAAAAACACTGGACTGCCCGTTCACACACACCTGCCATACCTATGATAGGCTTCTGCAAGACCAGACCAATCACCTGCAAACAGATCCCCTCCAGCTGCTGAGTGATCTGAGAGGCAGAATGAAAAAATATATAATGTCAAACATCACACACAATACAATGACAGCATGTTCAAGTATTTTCTGCGATGGCTGTGTGTGTGTGTGTGTGTGTGTGTGTGTGTGTGTGTGTGTGTGTGTGTGTGTGTGTGTGTGACCTCCTTGTGGTCCTCCATTACAGTGAGGATGGTGTCGATGGTGCTGAGGATGCCCAGGGCCATGACGGTCTTGTCCTCGCTCTCTTCATACTCCTCACTCTGAAGGACCCTGGTGAAAATCTCCGCCTGACACACACACACACACACACAAAGATGCAGAATGCACATACAGTACATAATCAATGTGCATGTTTGAAAAAATCATTATTAGTAACATGGATATAGCGTGTTATTATGGAACCCATGCAACTTCTAGGCAAGACCTGCCCTTCAATAGCATTCACACGCTACTATTGGCCAGGTGTCCATGCTTACGCTAGGTAACGTAACAATTTTGTTCAGGTCCTATCTCCTGACCAATCGGCTATCCTAACCTTAACCACTCGAGGTCAATGCCTAACCCCAACCAATCGGCCTGCTTCAAAGGGCGGGACTTAGAAGGGCCTAGAAGTTGCGTGGGATCCACAATAACACGGATATGGTAACTGATCAGAAAGAGACATCCTGTTCCTTTCACTCGGCCACAACAAGGAAACAAGATCAGAAAATAGCATCATACAAACAATGCACCTGCAAGTTGTAGTGAGCCGAATGAAGACTATTTAAGGCTTTGCCAGACAAGCAATGGTCAGAAATATGTGTATGTGTTGTGTTCCCACCAGGTTCTGCGTCATGTCCACAGCGATGGCGGCCACCTCCTGGTTGTACTCGCAGATCATCTTCTGAATGACATTGGTCAGGTCGTCGTTCTCCGTCTCTTTCACCACGTGCAGCAGCTCCTGCATGACGGGCCGGATGTACGGCCTGATGTACAGCTTGGCTACACACACACAAACACAGAGCAAGCATGTGTGTAAGTAATTTTATATCATATTATTACACGGCTATGATTGGTCAATCACAGCATTCTAGTCTGTTATTACTATATAACAGACCGTTGATTAAACGTTCAAAAAAGTGTCAAACTTTGAATAAAGTAACAAAAACTTTGAAAAAAGCAGAATAAAAACTTTGAAAAAAGAGACAAACTTGGAAAGAAAGATGGTAGAAAAAAGGAAGGAAGTAAGGCAAGAATAGGTTTCATGGTCATATTTTTGCATTTGCCATATTTCATCCATTAGCAGGGCTTAAAGTGAAAAAAAAATCCTGAGCCTGAAACTTTTTTTTTTGAAGGGGGGGGTCACAGTGTAATGTTTCATTATGCACTCATTAAAGTTAATTTGTCTGGCAAAACGGTTTAAGTCCTTCTTACATTCATACAATAATAACAGTCATAATTTTTAAGGAGTAAAAAGTTTTTGATACATTTTTACTTCTTCCAACCATACGTTAAATTAAGAGTCAATGTAGATTTACATATTGCAATAATATCATAATCCTACAATGAATCACTGTGAAAACTGCTGGGTTGTTACTTTGGCCAGGTCATCATCAAAACAGCGAATTAGTACATTCATGATGTTGTCCATGTTGACATTAGTTGCTTCGTGTACATTTATTAAAAACTTGCCATTGTTTATCTTTTCATATAGCTAGAGGTCTAAACTCTGGGACGAGGCCGTTATGTTTAATAACTGTAAACTCTGGGACGAGGCCGTTATGTTTAATAACTGTAAACTCTGGGACGAGGCCGTTATGTTTAATAACTGTAAACTCTGGGACCAGGCCGTTATGTTTAATAACTGTAAACTCTGGGACCAGGCCGTTATGTTTAATAACTGTAAACTCTGGGTCGAGGCCGTTATGTTTAATAACTGTAAACTCTGGGACGAGGCCGTTATGTTTAATAACTGTAAACTCTGGGACGAGGCCGTTATGTTTAATAACTGTAAACTCTGGGTCGAGGCCGTTATGTTTAATAACTGTAAACTCTGGGACGAGGCCGTTATGTTTAATAACTGTAAACTCTGGGACGAGGCCGTTATGTTTAATAACTGTAAACTCTGGGTCGAGGCCGTTATGTTTAATAACTGTAAACTCTGGGACGAGGCCGTTATGTTTAATAACTGTAAACTCTGGGTCGAGGCCGTTATGTTTAATAACTGTAAACTCTGGGACGAGGCCGTTATGTTTAATAACTGTAAACTCTGGGACCAGGCCGTTATGTTTAATAACTGTAAACTCTGGGACGAGGCCGTTATGTTTAATAACTGTAAACTCTGGGACCAGGCCGTTATGTTTAATAACTGTAAACTCTGGGACCAGGCCGTTATGTTTAATAACTGTAAACTCTGGGACGAGGCCGTTATGTTTAATAACTGTAAACTCTGGGACGAGGCCGTTATGTTTAATAACTGTAAACTCTGGGACGAGGCCGTTATGTTTAATAACTGTAAACTCTGGGACCAGGCCGTTATGTTTAATAACTGTAAACTCTGGGACGAGGCCGTTATGTTTAATAACTGTAAACTCTGGGACCAGGCCGTTATGTTTAATAACTGTAAACTCTGGGACCAGGCCGTTATGTTTAATAACTGTAAACTCTGGGACGAGGCCGTTATGTTTAATAACTGTAAACTCTGGGACGAGGCCGTTATGTTTAATAACTGTAAACTCTGGGACCAGGCCGTTATGTTTGTTTGTTTGTTTGAATATTTTGTTTCGAGCTAAAGAAGAAAGAAAAACAGAAATATATATATACATAATACAAGAAAACAAGAAAAAAAGAAAGAAATAATTTACATTACAGCTCGAAAAGGAGTGGGAAGAAGACAAGCTTATTGACTCCCACCCCTGTTCATAAACTTAAATAACAATAACTAACAACACTGCATATTTCTTACCATTTTACAAAACAACTATCAACCGAGTTGGTTACATATTAACAAATGCGACACTGCATTATACCAGGTCAACATTCACAGTATCTCACACGCTACAACCAGTGTATTATTTCTGTCTTCCATACAGAATTCATTACCATGTTGGCATCACCGTTATTCACCATCACCACTACAACCCATATAACATTACTCTGTATCAAAGTGTTTGAATGATACATAAAATACTCCACATTTATTCATGAAAGGTACAGTAATCACAGACTGATTGATGCTCATGATAACAAGAATAGTCTTAATGATATGTGTTAAAAGCGATTCGTGGCTCGTGGCTTTTCTGTCTTTTTCTTCTTTTCTGTGACTGGACCTGCTGCCAGAGGGGAGCAGCCCCAGAGCAACTGGACCATCATTTGTTAAGTGTCCTATACTATGCATTAAAAGAGACAAATTTTAGGAGTCTGCTGCCAGAAGAGGGTTTCCTCGAGCTGCCGGCCCCCACATGTCTGTCCTATACTATGGGTTATGTTTGAATGCGGAGTACATAGATATGTGCATGTTTTACTTCGAAGAATTTAGTTCCTTTATATTACCATCAGCATCAATAGCAGTACTGCTGTCTGAATAAATTGAGTTTGATTCTAAGAATAATCCACAGATTGTTAGGTATTAATCCTAGACTGTTACATTTAAAGTTTAAAGTTAAAATAGTGATGATAACAACACAACAGCAATAGCAATAACAATGGCAATAACAACTGTAATAGTATAAGAGTAACAACCGCAATATACTTCATTATTAGTTAGATCTGACCTTTAAAGTATACAGCACTTTGTGACACCCTTTCGCAATCAAGTACCCATTTCCTCCTTCTGGTACTTTGACCATACCATTTTTTTATATCTTGATTTGAAATGATGAATATTTGGACATTGTTTATATTCTGCCCCCAATTTATTCCAGAGTTTAACTCCACATACAGACACACACATACTTTTCCTAGTGGAAGACACTGCTTGAACCTTAAAGTTATCACACCCCCTCAGGTTATATCTCCCTTCTGTGCGTTTAAAAAGCATTTGTATCCTTGCAGGTAGCACATTTTTGTTGGCTTTAAACAGAAGTTGGGCAGTAGAGAAATCAACTAAATCATGCATCTTTAACAGTTTAGACTGCAGAAATAATATATTAGTGTGATCATAATATCCTACTTTATGTATAATTCTTACAGCCCGTTTTTGGAGTATAACAAGGGGGTGTAATGAGCTTTTATAGTTATTGCCCCAAACTTCTACACAGTAGTTTAGATATGGCAAAACTATTGAACTATATAACAATAATAATGCATTGTAATTTAAGAAAAACTTTGCTTTGTTAATGATTGAGATACTTTTGGAGACTTTACCTTGTATGTGTCTTATGTGTGGTTTCCAGCTTAATTTACTGTCAATTGTGACTCCTAAGAATTTAATTTCTGATACTGTATCTAAAACTACACCGTCTATATTTACTGAGTCTGGTTTCCCATTATAATTACTGAAAAACATTACTTTTGTTTTATTTAAGTTGAGGGACAATTTATTAATGTCCATCCATGTTTTTAATTTCCTTAGTTCACAGTTTATGTTAGTTACTAAATTACTATAATTGTCATTGGAATAGAAGACGTTTGTGTCATCTGCGAAAATCACTAATTTTAATAATTTAGACACATTAAAAATGTCGTTAATATATAAATTGAAAAACTTTGGGCCTAAGACAGATCCCTGTGGGACCCCACAACCAATGTCCAAATAACCTGATGTAAACTCCCCCATCTTCACATACTGTTGTCTCCCGGTTAAATAGCTTTGAATCCAGCTCAAAGCCACTCCCCTTACGCCATATCTGTCTAATTTTTTTAATAATATAGAATGATTTATTGTATCAAATGCTTTTTTCAAGTCAATGAATATTCCAGCTGCATGTTTCTTTCCCTCTAAGCTATTAGTAATCTCTTCTATTGCATCGATGATGGCCATTGTAGTTGACCTTGTTGCTCGAAACCCATATTGACTTTCATTAATTAGTTTATGCTTATCTATGAAATTATCCATTCTACTGTTATAAAGTTTCTCTAAGATTTTGGAAAACTGGGGGAGCAGAGAGACAGGTCTGTAGTTAGTGAAGATGTGTTTGTTCCCATTTTTATGTACAGGTATAACTTTTGCAATTTTCATTTTATTTGGAAATGTTCCTGTTTTAAACGATAAGTTGCATATGTAGGTTAATGGTTTAACAATACTATATATAATTTGTTTAACTAGTGTCATATCTATATCAAAACAGTCTGTAGACGATTTGTTCTTACACCCGTTAATGACATCTATTATTTCTGTTTCAGTTACTCCAGACAAAAACATCGTTTTTGAATTAATGTCTATCAATGACTCCATTTCGTTGTTATTACACTCCGGAATCTCTGCTGCTAGATCCGGTCCAACATTTACAAAAAAACTATTAAAACTTTCCACAATATCATTCATATTATGGTTGTCATTGATCCCATCAGTGAAATAGTTTGGATATGAATTATTATTTGCATTACCCTTGATTATAGTGTTTAGTATTCCCCATACCCCTTTCATGTTGTTCTTGTTTGTATATAATAGATTGGTATAATATAGTTTCTTAGCCTTCCTTAATATATTGGTCAGTTTATTTTTATATGTTTTATATCTACTTTCAGAATCCTCTGTTCTTAGTCTAATGAATTGTCTATATAGAGTGTTTTTCTTCTTACAAGCATTTTGTAAACCCTTGGTTAGCCACGGACATTTTGTCGTTTTTCTGTTTTTACTGGATTGCTGAATTGGACAGTTTTTATTGTATGCTATACTAAAAATTTCCATGAAAGTATCGTAAGCACTATCTACATCATTCTTGTTATATACCTCGTTCCAATCTTGTTTTTTTAAGTCACTATAGAGTGAATAAATTGAATCCTCAGTTCTTGCTCGTTTATAAAAATATTTTTGAGGTGATTTTTGATCTAACCCATTATCCTCATATACTGTGAATACGGGCAGATGATCCGTTATATCACAAACCATTAGGCCGCTGACATTTGTGAACTGCATATTATTAGTGAAAATGTTGTCAATGAGGGTAGCACTGCTCGCTGTTATTCTGCTAGATCTTGTGATAGTTGGGTATAAACTCATACTGTACATCCTATTAATATACTCATCAGTTGTCTTATGTTTATTTGGATTTATCAAATCGATGTTATAATCCCCACAGATAAATAATACCTTGTTACTCAATTCAGTTTAATAACTGTAAACTCTGGGACGAGGCCGTTATGTTTAATAACTGTAAACTCTGGGTCGAGGCCGTTATGTTTAATAACTGTAAACTCTGGGACGAGCCGTTATGTTTAATAACTGTAAACTCTGGGACCAGGCCGTTATGTTTAATAACTGTAAACTCTGGGACGAGGCCGTTATGTTTAATAACTGTAAACTCTGGGACGAGGCCGTTATGTTTAATAACTGTAAACTCTGGGACCAGGCCGTTATGTTTAATAACTGTAAACTCTGGGACCAGGCCGTTATGTTTAATAACTGTAAACTCTGGGACCAGGCCGTTATGTTTAATAACTGTAAACTCTGGGACCAGGCCGTTATGTTTAATAACTGTAAACTCTGGGACGAGGCCGTTATGTTTAATAACTGTAAACTCTGGGACGAGGCCGTTATGTTTAATAACTGTAAACTCTGGGACGAGGCCGTTATGTTTAATAACTGTAAACTCTGGGACGAGGCCGTTATGTTTAATAACTGTAAACTCTGGGACGAGGCCGTTATGTTTAATAACTGTAAACTCTGGGACGAGGCCATTATGTTTAATAGCTGTAAACTCTGGGACCAGGCCGTTATGTTTAATAACTGTAAACTCTGGGACGAGCCGTTATGTTTAATAACTGTAAACTCTGGGACCAGGCCGTTATGTTTAATAACTGTAAACTCTGGGACCAGGCCGTTATGTTTAATAACTGTAAACTCTGGGTCGAGGCCGTTATGTTTAATAACTGTAAACTCTGGGACCAGGCCGTTATGTTTAATAACTGTAAACTCTGGGACGAGGCCGTTATGTTTAATAACTGTAAACTCTGGGACGAGGCCGTTATGTTTAATAACTGTAAACTCTGGGACGAGGCCGTTATGTTTAATAACTGTAAACTCTGGGACGAGGCCGTTATGTTTAATAACTGTAAACTCTGGGACGAGGCCGTTATGTTTAATAACTGTAAACTCTGGGACCAGGCCGTTATGTTTAATAACTGTAAACTCTGGGACGAGGCCGTTATGTTTAATAACTGTAAACTCTGGGACGAGGCCGTTATGTTTAATAACTGTAAACTCTGGGACCAGGCCGTTATGTTTAATAACTGTAAACTCTGGGACCAGGCCGTTATGTTTAATAACTGTAAACTCTGGGACGAGGCCGTTATGTTTAATAACTGTAAACTCTGGGACGAGGCCGTTATGTTTAATAACTGTAAACTCTGGGACGAGGCCGTTATGTTTAATAACTGTAAACTCTGGGACCAGGCCGTTATGTTTAATAACTGTAAACTCTGGGACGTTATGTTTAATAACTGTAAACTCTGGGACGAGGCCGTTATGTTTAATAACTGTAAACTCTGGGACCAGGCCGTTATGTTTAATAACTGTAAACTCTGGGACCAGGCCGTTATGTTTAATAACTGCCATGCTGACTCCAAACAGACAGCTCTGTCAAGGCAGTTTGGGCTTCAGAGAGCTTTTACACAGCGGTCATCGTTAATGACAAATCCTGTTCCACTATGAACGTGCACACACGTATCATAAACACGGTTGGTCAGTGTTGAGTTAAATAAAGTTTCAATAATGGTGATGCTTGATAACCATGTATATTATATGCTTTTATGTTTTATGTTTAATGTAAGAAATGATATGCTGCAGCTGCCCTCCCCCTCTCTGCCTGTCTCTCGTAGACAGATTAGATCAAAACCAAGCAATTAACATATAAGAAAGAAACTTTTGTTACACTTCTGTTACACAGCAGGGAATAACCTCCTGTCTTCCTCTGGCTCCAACACCCTGAAGTCTCAGACAAGATTAAGACAATATAATGTTGATTCCTGCATTACTTGGAAAGAGTTGCCATCTACATGATAGAATCTTTTTGATCTATGAATGAAAATGACCTCAAGGGGACAGGGGCTAAAGCATGCCCTTCCTAATTGGACAGCGAAGAAACCAACGAGAAGCGTCCAATACATCTCCATGCCAACGAAGAGCCAATAAGGATGATTCTTACTCAGGAGAGTAAGAAGTAACCGCCCCTGAGGCAAAAGGAATATGGCCAGGAGGGAGACACAAATTCGGGACAGTAAAAATGTGACTCCACCGGGGAAGCATCTTTGCTGTCCGCTGCTCGCAGTGTATTGTATTGTATTGTCTTGTTTGTCCAATGTCAGCTGTATTGTAACTGTTGCCTTTGTCATGTTGCTTTCATCATAGTGTTAATTAAATATTCTCTTAATCCTCCAATTGCTCCCAGGCCTTTTCTCCTTCCTCAAAGATCCAAGAACACGTCTTTTAGTTTTTCTCAACATCAGTGAAGGCGCAGTCGCAGCGGTAGCCGTCGTTGCCAGTAACGTACTCGTATGAGTGTGCCGAAGCTTTGTGACTAGCATCTAATGACTAGCAAGCCCTTTCTTACTGCTGCTGCCGTCCCGTCTCTTCCTTCAACACGCTGCAGAAGCACCCGGCTCCTCAATCTGAGGCAGTGCTAAACGGCGTCCCGTCTCCACCCGTTTCCTCTTGTCCTCTATTCATGCCCAGCGCCATTTGTTTTCAACTCCTTTCTCAACTAAAGCTTTATCTACATGCTCCAAGTTTGATAAACTTTGCCTCCTTTTTCTTTAGCCGCGTTACCACGGAGACGGTCTCTGGCCCACACCGCACTCTCGCTTTTCGGCAAAGACCCGCCCTACTTTGCATCTGATTGGCTAGAACTCGTTTCATTGGTAGGTGGAAGTTCGATGATTGGTTAAACCCAGCGCATCAAAAACAAATCCAATATGGACTTTTTAATTTATTTATTGTTCTAAAATAGTCATACACCAGAAATCCGGCACCAGGCCCGAGTACTTTAATCCCTTCGTTAGTTAGAGCTGCGTTCCTCTCATATGATTGGTAGGTGAAATCAACTGACTCGAAAATATTAAACCGCGTGCAAGTTCCCAAATATTATTATTTATTTTTTTTTTTTCCTCTCGGCGGCACACCGGAGATCCGGCACGGTGCCGAAATACTTTAAGCCCTGCATTAGTTTGCATCATCCTTTTGTTCCGTCATCTGTTTTTCTAACAGTAGTTTCAGCTGACTGAAGTAAGAAAATTATTTAATATTGGTATCAACTTCAAAATACTGTCAAACAACATCCATATTCCTCCACAGACCTTGTTCGAGGGCTCTACAATTAATCAAATTTTAACCGCCCTTATGATTTTGTCCCCTAACAATCACAAATACGGAGTAATCCAGAAGAATGATTATTTTGCACATTACGTTTTTCAGGGAAACTCTTATTTTGTCTCGTGTTCTGAATGGGGAAAAAAAGTTCAAAGGTAAAAAGTATGAAGGATAATTTAACAGATCTTTTCACTTGATTTGTTTGACTGTTTCACAGTTTTTTTAAGGTCAATAAATGTGACATCTTTCCAAAAGACAATGAGTTATCGAGTTCAAAAATTGTGATTTCAATATTGACATAAATAAATTGTGATTCAGATTTTTTTTTTCCCAGAATCGAGCAGCCCTACCTTGTTCCTGGTTGCTGACCAGCGTCTGCAGAGCGATGGCGGCTTCCACCTTGACAGGCATCTCTTTGTCGTCAATCAGATCCTGTTTGACCAATTCCACAGCGTTCCTCAGCACCAGCTCGTCATGGAAACGCAGGGGGCTGAAGCAGTGCAGCACCCAGCACGACTGCCACAATACGGCACAGAAGCACAGGTCAATACAACAGCCAGACACGTTTGAGCTCATTCCATCCACAGTGTTCTTAGACCTCAGAAACCACCGCTAAAAGTCAGGGCTGTCAATCTTCACTGGTCTCACCATTCACTTCAAATACCATTATCCTGGCAACGATTTAAAGGACAAATCCGGCGCAAAATGAACCTAGGGGTTAATAACACATGTTCACCATTCTTTGGGATATGTTTTCATGGTAATCGAATGTGACCAGTTTTATTGCAAAACGCTAATTAGGTTATAGAGCTAGTTGTCGGGGCCCAAGATGGCGCCTGCCTGTATACGTCAACGGTACTGTCTTTATAAACTCTATAAATCTTTTTAATATACTGTCTGTACACTTACAAAGTTCTCAATGTTTGTGTTTCCATGTAGGGACCCTCATTATGCTACCGTGGAAGTGTGGTGCGATTTTGAGCCTTGTTAGTGGTGTAGAAATAGAGATTTATTTTTACTTTACCCTCTGCCCTGAAGACTAGTTATAAGCTAATTAGCGGTTTGCGCTAAAACTGGTCACATTCATTCATCTCAATCGATTCGATATCATGACGCATCTTGTTGCTTCACCTACTCAATATTATTATATATTGCTATACATGGTTTTCATCAACTAATTCAAGAATTTAGAAATATATGAACTCCCATTTTTATTGTATGTGCTCTTATAAAAAGACCCTTCCTGAATGCAACTTTGTCTGTTGCCTGCTGTGATCAGACAGACAAAGTTGCATTCAGGAAGGCAAAAACTAAAAAAGCAGCGACCGGAAAATCAACGAGCAACATCAGTAGGGAATAATAAATTATGGTCTATCACTGCATCCAATGCAGAATCATCAAGGTCCGCATCGCGATGCATCGATGCAATGATTCATTTCAACGGCCATAATACAAGTGTCCACTGCTGCGGTCAGTGATGCCCCACCACGTGTGCAGTGGTTGAATGTAACTAAGTACATTTAGTCAAGTACTGTACTTACTGTAAGTACAAATGTAAGGTTCTTGTACTTGAGTCTTTACTTTCATGCCACTTTCTACTTCTACTTTTCAGAGAGAAATATTGTACTTTTTACTCCACTACATTCATCTGTTACAGCTTTAGTTACTAGTTACTTTACACATTAAGATTTTTACACACAAAACACATGTATAAAATAGAGTGTTTTATTAAAAATTAAGTTTTGATCATTTCCAGTTTCTAAAATGTGAGAATTTTTCTGCATTGTGTACTTTTAATACTTTAAGAACATTTCCATGATGATACTTACATACTTTTACATAAGTAACTTTTTTAAAGGGGTGATAGAATGCAAAACCGATTTTACCTTGTCATAGTTGAATAACAACAGTTTGGTGGGTAAATAGGACATACATAGAACCTCAAAATCCCATTGACACCCCTTTACTCTGCAAATCTCACTATTTGAAACTGCCTCTGAAAACGGGCAAATCCCAACGAGCCACTGAGTTGACGTCGACTCGGTGGCTGTCCCTTATTTCAATCCTTATTTGTGACAAAAGGTAGAGACTAGAGGTCTCTACCTTTGTCACGCCCCAACATTTACATAGCTACGAGCTACTAGGAGTGGCGATGTTTCCATAGGATTGAATGGGACACATAGCTAGCAGCTGACAGTTCCTCCTAAATAGACCTCTCAAATTTACAAAAATGCCTTAAATTGAAATCGGACACAAGTGTTAGCTTTGTTAGACCTTAGGGTAGCTGTGACGTAAGTGGCGTGACGAAATTCTAAATGTAAATATACTATAATTATGTCGACAGCCGGCAGACGGCCAGGTCCGCGGAGCTCCATGGAGCTCCGCGAGGCCCGAGTCCTGGTAGTTCAGTAATCCAGAAACTGTGACCTTTCTCTGGGTATGGAGCGCAGCGGTGCTGCCGCTGTCTCGTCAGACTGTGTGGAGGATCTGAAGTCCGACACGTCTTACCAAATTTGAAATTAGCCATTCATTTTCGTAAACGGCCCATATTTGAGCTTTATATAGTTGATTTCTCACATAAAAAACTCTCAGAAGTGAATTTAGTAACTAGCTAAATATGAGACATGCTGTCTTGTCTCCAATGTATGTGTATTGGGGTGCTCAACCAATCAGCGTGCAGCTCATCTAAATATTCATGAGCATACCATATTTGGAAGAAAAGCTCTCGTTCCAAATAGAGCCATTCCACAGGGATGCAAAAGGGCCCACAGAAAATCACCTGGGACATTTTCAGCCCAACCAATGTTACAGACCCTATTAGTAGACCTTAAAGAACAGTGTGAAATACCCTATATAATCATTCTATCACCCCTTTAATGCAGGACTTTTACTTGTAACAGAGTATTTTTATTGTGGTATACTACTTTACTTAAGTAAAAGATCTGAATACTTCTTCCACCACTGGTCATTTCATATCTCAATAACAATATACTGTATATGACAATACAGCATGTTATCTGCTAATCCAATAAATAAATAGTCTATCTGAAATAACCACATGGTTTGCCTATTTTTCTATACTCCTGTGTGAATTACTTGACAAATATAAAGTACTGAGTATTTTCTCATTTTATTAAGACCTTAAGTGCAAAATATACAACGTGAAGGATCAGAATGTAAAGCATCGTCAAAATTACGTAAACATTTAAAGGGGTGATAGAATGATTATGTATGATTATGTATGTATAAAATTTTTGAGATCTGCGGGACCTAGATTCAGAAGACTAGCTAAGCTGACCTCAGGTCAGTGGTGTAGCTATGTAAATGTTGGGGCGTGAAAAAAGTAAATGGGATGTTGGGGTTCTAAGAATGTCCTATTTACCCACCAAACTGTTGTTATTCAACTATGACAAGGTAAAATTGGTTCTGCATTCTATCACCCCTTTAAACAAATGTTTATATCTACTGCACAGTATGCCTGCCAGTGGATGAAACACTCGGGGTTCTATCTGGGTTTAAAGCATGTTCTTGAGCACTCTAGACTCTGTGTGTGTGTGTGTGTGTGTGTGTGTGTGTGTGTGTGTGTGTGTGTGAGTGTGTGAGTGTGTGAGTGTGTGTGCTTGTTTTACTATATTCGTGGGGTCCAAAAACCGGAGAATCCAGTATACTTGTGGGGTCTGCACAAAGGGCTGTTTGAGGGTTAAGACTTGGTTTTAGGATTAGGGTTAGAATTAGGTTATGGTTAGGGTGAGGGTAAGGGTTAAGGTTAGGCCTTTAGTTGTGATGGTTAAGGTTAGGGTAAGGGGCTAGGGAATGCATTATGTCAATGGCGGGTCCCCATAGAGATAGAGAAACAAACGTGTGTGTGTGTGTGTGTGTGTGTGTGTGTGTGTGTGTGTGTGTGTGTGTGTGTGTGTGTGTGTGTGTGTGTGTGTGTGTGTGTGTGTGTGTGTGTGTGTGTGTGTGTGTGGGAGGGGGGTTCACTCACCCTGGCTCGCAGGTAACCCATAGCAGAGTTGAGCAGAGGGAAGACATAGTTTTGCAGCATCAGCTCCATCTGCTCCCTGTACATCCGCTTCTATAGGATGAGACATAATAAGTGTTTGTTTTTGTTTTTTACGCCTACTGACCAATCAACACTCGGTTGATAACGTCACCGTTCTTCAAAGATCCATTGACTGAATGGGTGGAGTTCAGTGAGTAAAAAGAAGAAAAAAAAGAAAAAGTTCAGGGCGCGGAGAGAGAGAGAGAGAGAGAGAGAGAGAGAGAGAGAGAGAGAGAGAGAGAGAGAGAGAGAGAGAGAGAGAGAGAGAGAGAGAGAGAGAGAGAGAGTTTTCAATGTATCATTGAGTAATAGGCCAAAACACATCTAACTTCATTGTAACGCCTCCTAATGGCTCATCTTCACCACATTTAGTACACAGCCACAGAGCAGCATAACAAACAATCATCACATGTTTCAAGTTGATAGTATCTGTGGTGGCAGAGAAGTTGCAATTGCAAATGTTCCATTTACATACACTTATTGGCAAAACGCGTCAATGTTCATTATAGTTTGGCAATCGTCACCAAATCCGGTGGGGAGCAGCAGTGGCATGGCGAACAATAATCTCAAGTTTTGTGATGATACCATTTACTGCTGCAGAGATATTTACATTGCAATTTATTCCCATTTAAATGCATTGACTTAATTGCCGAAAGGCCTCTACGTTAATTATAGCGCCCCCTAACGGCCAATTTTCATCAAATTTGGCAAGGAGGCTCGGAATTGGATGTCAAAGCACTTCACCAAGTTTTGTACTGATCACTTATAATTTGGCTGAGATATGTCAAAGTTCGTGTTTTGTGGCTAGCTACGACAAATTTGTTTGCTTGTAAAGTGCGAACGGAACAAAAATTCTTTTGATAACTTTGGTCAGCTCTATACACAGATGGTATCAACCAAGTTTCTGGCACATCGGTCACATGGCCTAGGACGAGTATGAAAACTTTGTCTTGCGCATTGTGCGATTTTACGAAATAACTTCTTCGTGGAAATGGGCTTGACCTGTATCATCAGATTCATATGGATTCAAGGAACAAGTAGATGTAAGAATTTCTCATCTGCGATGTAGACTGTGGGAGTTATATGCAAAAACACGTTTAAATGCATTGACTTATTTGCCAAAAGGTCTCTACGTTAATTATAGCGCCCCCTAATGGCCGATTTTCACCAAATTTGGTGGGAAGCCGCAGAGTGGCATGACGAACAAAATACTCCCAGGGTTTGTGATGATAGCATTTAATGCTGCAGAGATATTTACATTGCAAATTATTCCCATTCAAATGCATTGACTTATTTGCCGAAAAGCCTCTACGTTAATTATAGCGCCCCCTGATGGCCGATTTTCACCAATATTGGTATGGAGGCTCGGAATGGGATGTTGAAGAAGCCTACCAGGTTTCTTTCTGATAACTATTAATTTGGCTGAGATATGCCAAAGTTCGTGTTTTGTGGCTAGCTACAACAAATTAGTTTAGTTGTAAAGTGCGAACGGTGTAATGTAGTGAAATTCCTTTGATAACCAAGTTTCGTGAACATCGGTCACATGGCCTAGGAGGAGTTCGAAAACATATTTTTTTGCATTGCGCGATTTTGCGGAAAAACTTTTTAGTCTAAATAGGCGTGGCCTAAATTGTCAAATTCAGATGGATTCAACGAACACGTGGATGTAAGAATTTCTCATCTGTGATGTAGACTGTGGGAGTTATAGGCAAAAACACGTTTTACGTCATTATAGCGCCACCTAGTGGTCTATGTAAGTAATATTTGGTATGTAAGATCTGCAAAACATTGTTCATCTACACTGTAAATTTTAGGTTGCTCACATTAGGGCAAGTGGTGAATCTAAACCTGGATTCCATAGGCCACGCCCACTTTGACGAATCAATACCCCACTGTAGGCGTGGCCTCAGGAGTGGGTCTAGATGGAAAACTCCAAATTTCGTAAAAATCGGATGAGCCGTTCATGAGATATAAACTTTTTGTACTTGTGGCGCCCCCTAGTGGCCAAATTTTGTAAAATTGATTATCGACCCTTAGAGGGTCATGTCAAACAAGAATCTAAAGATTCGCGATGATATCATTTAGTTTGGCCGAGATATGGCAACGTTTGTGTCTTCGAAGCTAGCTACACAAATTTGTTTGTGCGTAATTTACGCAATTTTCATTCGGAAAAAATTTTTTTGATAACTTTTTGTCAAGTCGGTCTAGAGATGCTACAGACCAAGTTTCATGCAAATTGGTTGCACGGTCTAGGAGGAGTATGAAAAAGCAGGTTTACAATAAATCGCGATTTTACACAAAAAAAAAGTCAAGGCGGAAATGGGCGTGGCCTATATGACGAGATTCAGTTGGATCCAGGGAACGCATGCATATGTGTATTTTTATTGTGCGATGTACGGTTTGGGAGTTATAAGGCCAAACGCGTTGTTTCTGCTATAGCGCCACCTAGTGGTGAAAGTGGCTGAATGTTTTGGTCCTAGGTCCCTGCAGGGTTCTGGACCAGACCTGAAAATGGCAACCTCCCACCATTTAAGGTTTAGGCTGCAGTATCAGTTTTATCGGCGGAAGAATAATAATAAGAAACCGAGCGATTCCAATAGGGTTCCACAGCCCTGCTGCTTCGCTACCGCCGATTCTCGCAGCCTCGGGCTTGGAACCCTAATAATAAAAACAAAAGTATGACGTTATGGAATACACAAGAGCAATTATGGTCTTATCTTATGCCTGTAGCAGTTATATCAATAATGCAACTTGCCCATTTACAGCGTCTGCTATTTTCTGCCAGCTTTCCCTCCTTGCTTTGGCAGCAGCGACTGTGTTGCTTTTAGCCTGTATTATATTTTTATATACTTGATACATTTGTAGGATTATTGTCTGCTCCTCCTGAGTGAAATATGCGGCTCTTGTTTTGTCCATGTTTGCGATTGGACATATGGTGCAAACACCACCCCTTTTATGTGAAGGTGCGCGTCTCTAGATTGGAAAACCCTGGGTCGACTGAACTAGTTGATAACCGCCGTCGTGATACAGCTCATGCGGGACCTCAGTTGTTAGGGTTAGAGGAGCCGGGTAACTGAAAGAAATCCAGGGCACGTTAAACTTACTTCGTAGTACAGGCCCCCGATGTGCCAGTTTAGCTGGCGATCATGTTAAGTGGTGATATTTGCATTGTGAATATTCAACAAGGCCCTGCCCTGCGTTCTGCTCTGACTCCGCCCCTCGAGTGCCAGAGGTTCACATTTTCACACATTTTGACACAGACATACCATAAAATGGGTCTAATGAAATGAAACACAACTATAATCAGTTGACTTGGGGCACAGGTTGAAAGAGACACATTACACATTAATAATTATAAATGATAACGTTTGCGCATGACTGACGTGTTTCATGTTTACCCCCAAAACGGAATAAAGTGTTAAGTCGGGTCATGCCTGTTTGTTGTACATCAGTTAGGTTTTTGGTATGTGAGCAAAGATGAACCTACTTTACTGTTTGGAGGCTTACATTTGCCCATGTTAACTTGTGATATCACCAGTTAACATGGGTGTATATTTCTCTCATATGTTAACCTGTGTTAACTTATACTAAAAGTCTAAGGTATAGATAGAAATCAGAAAATCATTTCAGCGGTGTGTAGTGTAGTGGTATAGATGACATAGAAGTTAGTCTGTTAACTTTTTTGTCCATGACATCCAAGGTTTGAATCCCAGCTAGATCAGTAGTGCGTTGTTTGGTTTTATTTTTTTCCGTTCATACAGTATGTGTCGTATTTGTGTGGATAATGCTTAAACGGACATGTATTACACATAAACTGGTGATGTTTTCAGCGATATCCATTATTTTGTCTCACTTGCAAACACTTTAAGAAAATGTGAACCTCTGGCACTGGAGGGGCGGAGTCAGAGCAGAACGCAGGGCAGGGCCTTGTTGAATATTCACTGATTTCATGCAAATATCACCACTTAAAGAAATACGCCACCATTTGTTGAAATAGGGCTTATCACGGTCTCCTCTAGCTGTAGATAGGTGGGTCTCCCCTAGCTGTAGATAGGTGGGGTCTCCCCTAGCTGTAGATAGGTGGGGTCTCCTCTAGCTGTAGATAGGTGGGGTCTCCTCTAGCTGTAGATAGGTGAGGTCTACAGCTAGAGGAGACCCCACCTATCTACAGCTAGAGGAGACCCCAACTATCTACAGCTAGAGGAGACCCCACCTATCTACAGCTAGAGGAGACCCCACCTATCTACAGCTAGAGGAGACCCCACCTATCTACAGCTAGAGGAGACCCCACCTATCTACAGCTAGAGGAGACCCCACCTATCTACAGCTAGAGGAGACCCACCTATCTACAGCTAGAGGAGACCCCACCTATCTACAGCTAGAGGAGACCCCACCTATCTACAGCTAGAGGAGACCCCACCTATCTACAGCTAGAGGAGACCCCACCTATCTACAGCTAGGAGAGACCCCACCTATCTACAGCTAGAGGAGACCCCACCTATCTACAGCTAGGAGAGACCCCACCTATCTACAGCTAGGGGAGACCCCACCTATCTACAGCTAGAGGAGACCCCACCTATCTACAGCTAGAGGAGACCCCACCTATCTACAGCTAGAGGAGACCCCACCTATCTACAGCTAGGGGAGACCCCACCTATCTACAGCTAGAGGAGACCCCACCTATCTACAGCTAGAGGAGACCCCACCTATCTACAGCTAGAGGAGACCCCACCTATCTACAGCTAGAGGAGACCCCACCTATCTACAGCTAGAGGAGACCCCAACTATCTACAGCTAGAGGAGACCTCACCTATCTACAGCTAGGAGAGACCCCACCTATCTACAGCTAGGGGAGACCCCACCTATCTACAGCTAGAGGAGACCCCACCTATCTACAGCTAGGAGAGACCCCACCTATCTACAGCTAGGGGAGACCCCACCTATCTACAGCTAGAGGAGACCCCAACTATCTACAGCTAGAGGAGACCTCACCTATCTACAGCTAGGAGAGACCCCACCTATCTACAGCTAGAGGAGACCCCACCTATCTACAGCTAGAGGAGACCCCACCTATCTACAGCAAGAGGAGACCCCAACTATCTACAGCTAGGAGAGACCCCACCTATCTACAGCTAGAGACCCCACCTATCTACAGCTAGAGGAGACCCCACCTATCTACAGCAAGAGGAGACCCCAACTATCTACAGCTAGGAGAGACCCCACCTATCTACAGCTAGAGACCCCACCTATCTACAGCTAGAGGAGACCCCACCTATCTACAGCTAGAGGAGACCCCACCTATCTACAGCTAGAGGAGACCCCACCTATCTACAGCTAGAGGAGACCCCACCTATCTACAGCTAGAGGAGACCCCACCTATCTACAGCTAGAGGAGACCCCACCTATCTACAGCTAGAGGAGACCCCACCTATCTACAGCTAGAGGAGACCCCACCTATCTACAGCTAGAGGAGACCCCACCTATCTACAGCTAGAGGAGACCTCACCTATCTACAGCTAGAGGAGACCCCACCTATCTACAGCTAGAGGAGACCCCAACTATCTACAGCTAGGAGAGAGCGTGATAAGCCCTGTTTCAACAAACGGTGGCGTATCCCTTTAATGTGATCACCAGCTAAACTGGCACACCGGCACGGTGCCGGAATACTTTAAGCCCTGTTAATATAACTTTAAACCTTAAAAGGCTCTATCCGATCAGTTTGACCCAAAAATAAATGAAGTCACACGCGGAGGTGCATCTGTATCTGTGGATGTGTGTACTGTAGAGGGAATTATGTCTAAAATAAGGCCCTAAGGCCTGACTCCAATTTATTAATTACGCGTCTTCTTACATCGGACTTAAGTTTACTAGAACACAAGGATCAATCTGAGACGAAGAGTCCAGTTAAGCAAAGTTTACTGAGTCCAGCATAAGAGTTACAACACAATTGTGGGTTCACAAACAGCATCCAAGTTTCCCTGGCCGCATACATTAAATCAGAGCTGGTCCACCAAGATCTCGTCTGAAGTGAACTCTGATCTGTCATCTCCCTTCAGCTTTTATCCTACTCTCACAGGGGGGTGTCTTCTTGTTGCTAGGCAAAAACTTACACACACACACACACACACATGCCAAGGTCGGGCCTTCATGTGGTGCAACTTCCTCTTCCGTTCTCGCAACCTTCAAACAATGCACCTCTATGCCATAAAAGCCTAAACTATTTTTATGACTTCAGCTTAACTTTCTGTGCATCAGAGGTCACCCGGAGTACTTTAACCACTTCCTCAATGACTAACACAGCTCTTTTGCAACGAGCACATACACACATTTTGTTAATAAAATATTCCTACAGTACCTTCAGTAAGAGCTCGGCCAGAGCTCCGATGCAGTGCAGTGCCCCGTCCTTCCTGCGGGGGTCAGCGGAGGGGTCCATCAGTATCTGGTGGTAGAACTCCATCATCTGAGGAAGAACCTGCCAAGAAGAAAAACACAAAGGCTATATGTAGAAAAGGTTGATGCAGAAATTAAAACTCATTGTCACTGTTGTCAGTTGATTCACTGCTTATACAACATACAGGTTTTTTTTCTGTATAGAGGAGTTTTTGGCACCCTCCAAAGAGGTTTTAGTCAGCCCCGAGCACTGCATGAAAAGTGGGATTTTCGTCAGTATGCGGCACTGTAGATTGCCGTGGCAATTTGCAGGCAACACCGTAAACTGCCGTAAATTGTCAGAAACTGACGTGGGCCTTGCTTGGCAGTTGTCCCCCCATGACCCCCCCTCACCCTAATTCTAGGGGAGGCTTTAACATGTAAATGAACATGCTGTGTGCTATATAAATGCAAATCAGGGTAGCAGCAGGGGGAGTTTTACCCCAGGTGACATTTTTCTGAAAGGTATTAACTTCATTTTAAGAACATCTCTGGTATAAATAGATCAGGCTCAGTATAGCCTAATTGTAGACTCTTAAAGTTTAGCTTTAATTGATTTATTTAATGAAAGTATGCAAGATTAATTACTGTGTATGTCATTAGCAATGGCCAATGTTAAGTAAAAAAGATACACAAAACTATTTATTTCAACAATTACTGTAGTTTTAATCAGGCTTTGCCACAAAGGTAAAATGTACATTCCATGCAAACAACATCACCGTCTCCTAGAGCTCGACCACTGTGCAGAGTGGCATGACTACAGTGACCTTTCGTTGGTCTTCTCATCCAAGACTGTCTGGTGGAATGGAGACAGGCACCACTGTACAGTTTTCTAAGAGAAGTCTTTCTGCTGACACCAAAACACTGTGCTTTACATAAAGCATATCAGCTGTCACTGCATGACAAAGTCCCAGCCATTTGTCTTCTTAAAATACTGGCAGATTCAGCACCATATTCACATGTCTGTGGTATATGAAGTTGTTGGCTCTGCTGAAATGGCCTCATAATCTGGATTTCTGGATAGTCTGGTTATTACAGTTTTTGCCCATTGCTTACACACTAAAAACGAATGCTTAGACCAAAGCCTCAATACCTAAACTTCTTGTAGCATACCTTAAACACATTATCAACTTTGCACTGTTTGCAATTCTGTAACACACTTATTGCAAAACACTACACATGTTTTCTTACATTAGACACTTTCACGTTCAAAAACTAAATCTCCTGTTGTCATTGGGAAAACACTCTGTTCAAAATGCTAAACTCATCTGGCAATTGTAGGCGCTGACGTACACACCTGAAAACACCTGCACAGAAAACAGAGCACCAATCGGTCTGAGCCTTAGCACTACAAACAGGCCTCAGGTCAGCCAGTTAGAGAACTCTGCAAGCATGGAGGCAATGAGAGGAAGAGGAGGACGAAGAGAGAGAGGAGTCAGACGTGGAAGAGACATCGCCTGGGATGGTGACCAGTCTTGTGGCCAGATCTGAACAGAAGGCAGCATCCATAAATAAATAGATTTTCTTTATTTCTGTAAGAATGTTTGTTTTTTGTAAAAACTTGTGTGATTACTGCAGAAATTCTACTTTTGAGTTTTACAGAAGACTGAGTCTGAGAAAATGACAATAACAACAGAAACACAAAGACTGCAGTGTTTTCTATGAAGCCCATCAGTGTGTTGCTGGTGATATGAAATCCTTTAAAGGAAAATCACCAGCACCAAAATGATAAGTGACTGATGGGAACAACAATCTTAGACATTGGTCCAGCATTAAAGCTACATTGTGTAGGAATTTCCCCCATCTAGCGTTGAGATCGTATATTTTGCAAATGTTAGAACCACGCACTTCAAAGTACGTATTCCAGCTACGGTAGCCTTCACGCTTCCAAAAGCCTGTCCTTTGCTTTTTTCAATCTTCAAACCTTTTTCTTTTTCTGGGCGAAGAAGAATACTCCTGTTCCTGAAACTTGGATTTTGAATACGTGCATGAGGCAGAGTGGCAATCGGGGGAGTCGGGACCTTTCCCGGTGGGCCGGTAGTGTTTAGAGCCTGCTCCGTCCGCCGCTGCCCGCTCCTGCCCAGAGCCAGGCCAGCTCAGCGGTGTCTTTCTCCCGTTGCGTCTCACTGTCTCTCCTACCTACACCGGCTCGGCCCCCCCGCACCCTGTCCTCCCTCCCCTTCTAACGGCCTGATCAGCGCTGCTGCACAACTAGAGCACGGAGGGGGGAGGGGCTGCTCCTCTGCTCCTCACTCAGTCATTGAACAGAAGACTGTTTTGGCAGCCACATGAGAGAAATACCTCGCACTCGCTGGTTAATACCTGGTTAATGTATTTGTCGCTAGTCGCTTTTTTGAAAAAAAGTCGCTAAGGGGGTCTGAAAAGTTGCTAAGTGACAAAGTCACTAAGTTGGCAACACTGTAATATCAACATTATATTAGCAGCACCTGTGAGTTTATCATGTGACAGCGAAAATGTGAAAGGTGGAGCAGTATGTCCTGTATGTCCCTTACCGGCTAACGTATTTCAAGATGGAGCATGAATATGCAGCGTCTACTCCAGTTCATGTAAGCGCAAATGTAAAATTTGAAGCCAATAGGAATACTTGAAATTGATGGTGGTGGTCAATATTCATAAAAAAAGACAAGTTTGTGAAGGGCAACACAGATTTTGATAATGAACAACTACAAATGTTACACACTGGGGTTTTAAGAGAGATCACTGCAGTCGGCAACGGTGAAACAAGCTACAATGCGAGTTAATACGACAATTGTCCAGCTTGTATTTACCTTCAGAAAAGTTCTCTTTTTGCCGCTGACAGACTCAGATTAATATTCTAAGTGTCTGACAACATTATGAAAGCATCTCTACAGAGATAGACTTTTAAAACCTCTTTGAGACCTTTCTGTTTAACCAGAAACAGCTCTGAAGTCACTAGCGCTAAACCCACCAGACTCCATTTAAATAAAACAATACTTTTAGCGTGTATAGAGCCAACATATTCTCACATGTAAATCAGTGAACTATGTGTTTATTTCAACCAAAACTAGAGTTGTGATGGTTGGAAAAGTGGAAAGACGACCCAAAATGGCTTTTCATAGTTTTATTTTGTTTCTGTCGACTTTAAATGAAGTGTATTTTATGATGCTAAAATTACAGTTTATTTACATTGAGTCTGGTGGGTTTAGAGAACGCCATTTCTGGGATGTTTTAATTAGTGATTTCAGTTAAACGCGTTACTAACAGCGTTAATGCAAACCTTGATGAAAATCTTTTAAACTGACCTTTGTTGATCTGAAATGAAGACAGATTCAGCAACTGCACGGCCTATTTCTCCTTAAAATGTTTTCAGAAACACGTTTTAGTGAACTATTTTAGTAAAATATGAGATTGTATCTGAACAATCCGCCATGACAGTCTGTCTTTGAATTTCTGGAGAAACCAGACCCACGTGACGCATTCGTTCAATCAGCTGCCGGTTTTCATTTTTGGCCGACAATACAGATTAGCGCCGCCTGCTGTTATGGAGACATATTACGTCTCGTCTCCTTGGTGTGTTCCTCCTTTTCTGCCGATGGTCACCCCGTCTGGTCGGTCTGTAAAGGCCTTTAAATTCAAAAACGTGCTGTATATGCTGGACTTACAGCTGCTAAAAGAATGAATGCAACCCGTTGGAAACCACCTCATGACTTGGTCTATTCATACATGGACCCTTTCATTTTTGGATATGATATATATGGAGCTCTCTACAGCTCGCGTAAATGGAGCGTCAGAAAAGACTTTGGACACTTGGCTCAGCATTGCTGAATCCTTGAAATCCATGCTGTAGACTTGTGCTATAGCCTTCTTCTATTTGTGTATGTGTTTGGTCCCTTATGTCTTATGTGTGTGTTTGTGTATGTCTGTTTCTGTATGTCTTATTTGTAAGCTGCAGACATCATTCTTACTGTTGTGTTTTTATTATGTCTCCCGTCCCGTCTTTCCTCTCTGTATTTTTTGGTTCTGGGACGCGTTCTTATGTCTCAGCATAATGTTTGTAATTTGAAAGAGCACTATGTGATGGTGCTCTGCCACCCTGTGTGACTATACTGAATAAAAACATTTGATTGCAAAACAAAAAGACTTTCTTTGCTGTGCTTTACATGTAAAATCACACACAGACAAACTGTAGAGGAGTAAAAGTATAAAGTCTCATACAATTGATGTACTCATCCAAAGAGCAGACCTGTGCCTAGAAACTGTGAAGAAGTGCCCTAGTTGAGTAAATGTACTCAGTTCCTCTGGACCGGTTCTAAAATGCTCCTCCTTACCTCCTTCCTCTTGCGGGCAGCTTTACACAGGACGCTCTGGGCACCGGTGGCTGGTAGGGCATGGTCATCATAGAGGTCTGCAACAGAGACAAACACATACTCACTCACTCATACAAAGATTGGGATCAACAACATGGCAGAAACCCTTCCTCCACCACTTATTACAATCAAAGATTCTCTATTACTGGTATGAAACGGTACATACTTCCTGTCTCCTAAATGGACGTGGCCTCATTTGAAAGTGTAGTGAACATCGTGTGGATGGATGAAAAGTTATATTTGTCCATCCATCCATCCATCCATCGTCGTCCGCTTATCCGTGGTCGGGTCGCGGGGGGAGCAACTCCAGCAGGGGACCCCAAACTTCCCTTTCCCGAGCCACATTAACCAGCTGTGACTGGGGGATCCCGAGGCGTTCCCAGGCCAGGTTGGAGATGTAATCCCTCCACCTAGTCCTCCCAGCTGGATGTGCCTGGAACACCTCCCTAGGGAGGCGCCCAGGGGGCATCCTTACCAGATGCCCGAACCACCTCAACTGGCTCCTTTCGACGTGAAGGAGCAGCGGCTCTACTCCGAGCTCCTCACGGATGACTGAGGTTCTCACCCTATCTCTAAGGGAGACGCCAACCACCCTCCTGAGGAAACCCATTTCGGCCGCTTGTACCCTGGATCTCGTTCTTTCGGTCATGACCCAGCCTTCATGACCATAGGTGAGGGTAGGAACGAAAACTAACCGGTAGATCGAGAGCTTTGCCTTCTGGCTCAGCTCTCTTTTCGTCACAACGGTGCGATAAACTGAATGTAATACCGCCCCCGCTGCGCCGATTCTCCAACCAATCTCCCGCTCCATTGTCCCCTCACTCGTGAACAAGACCCCAAGGTACTTAAACTCCTTCACTTGGGGTAAGGACTCATTCCCTACCTGGAGAAGGCACTCCATCGGTTTCCTGCTGAGAACCATGGCCTCAGATTTAGAGGTGCTGATCCTCATCCCAGCCGCTTCACACTCGGCTGCAAACCAATCCAGTGAGTGCTGAAGGTCACAGGCCGATGATGCCATCAGGACCACATCATCTGCAAAGAGCAGCGATGAGATCCCCAGCCCACCGAACTGCAACCCCTCCCTACCACGACTACGCCTCGATATCCTGTCCATAAATACTACGAACAGGATTGGTGACAAAGCGCAGCCCTGGCGGAGGCCAACCCTCACCTGGAACGTGTCCGACTTGCTGCCGAGAACCCGGACACAGCTCTCGCTTTGGTCATACAGAGATTGGATGGCCCTGAGAAGGGACCCCCTCACCCCATACTCCCGCAGCACCTCCCACAGTATCTCCCGGGGGACCCGGTCATATGCCTTCTCCAGATCCACAAAACACATGTAGACTGGATGGGCATACTCCCAGGCCCCCTCCAGGATCCTTGCTAGAGTAAAGATCTGATCCGTTGTTCCACGACCAGGACGGAATCCGCATTGTTCCTCTTCAACCTGAGGTTCGACTATCGGCCGAACCCTCCTTTCCAGCACATTGGAGTAGACTTTACCAGGGAGCATCCCCTCCACACCCAGAGCTTTCAGCATTTCTGGACGGATCTCATCAATCCCTGGGGCTTTGCCACTGTGGAGTTGTTTGACTACCTCAGTGACCTCCACCAGGGAAATGGACGACAATCCCCCATCATCCTCCAGCTCTGCCTCTAACAAAGAGGGCGCATCAGCTGGATTTAGGAGTTCCTCAAAGTGCTCCTTCCACCGCCCTATTACCTCCTCAGTTGAGGTCAACAACGTCCCATCCTTACTGTACACAGCTTGGATGGTGCCCCGCTTCCCCCTTCTGAGGTGGCGGACGGTTTTCCAGAAGCGCCTTGGTGCCGACCGAAAGTCCTTCTCCATGTCTTCTCCGAACTTCTCCCATACCCGCTGCTTTGCCTCTTTCACGGCAGAGGCTGCAGTCCTTCGGGCCCTTCGGTACCTTGCAACTGCCTCCGGAGTCCTCTGGGATAACATACCCCGGAAAGACTCCTTCTTCAGTCGGACGGCTTCCCTGTCCACCATGGTGTTCGAGGGTTACTTGAGGCACCTAAGACCCTAAGACCACAGCTCCCTGCCGCAGCTTCAGCAATGGAAACTTTGAACATTGTCCACTCAGGTTCAATGCCCCCAGCCTCCACAGGCATGCACGAAAAGCTCCGCCGGAGGTGTGAGTTGAAGGTCTGTCGGACAGGAGCTTCCTCCAGACATTCCCAATTTACCCGCACCACCCGTTTGGGCTTACCAGGTCTGTCCAGAGTCTTCCCCCACCCCCTGACCCAACTCACCACCAGATGGTGATCAGTTGACAGCTCCGCCCCTCTCTTCACCCGAGTGTCCAAAACATACGGCCCCAGATCAGATGAAATGATTATAAAATCGATCATAGACCTTCGGCCTAAGGTGCTCTGGTACCAAGTACACATATGAGCATCCCTATGTTTGAACATGGTGTTTGTTATAGACAATCCATGACTAGCACAGAAGTCCAATAACAGACAACCACTCTGGTTTAGATCAGGGAGGCCGTTCCTCCCAATCACGCCTCTCCATGTGTCTCCGTCATTGCACACATGTGTGTTGAAGTCCCCCAGCAGAACTATGGAGTCCCCCACCGGAGCCCCATACAGAACTCCATTCAAGGTCTCCAAGAATTATATTTGTATAATTTAATAATATTTTCCTTTGCAAACATTAGATATTTGCACAGCTAAAAGACATATTTACCATCACAGAGATTAGTTTTGTTAGGGTGTTCACAAACGTTAGCTGATGTTAGCTTTACTGTGCTGCCAGATCTGAAGCGAGTTTGGTCCTGAGACAGAAACAGGTCTCAAACAAAGTTAACTTTCTCCTGATGTGTCCTAAAATAAAATAGCCATTTTAGTGTCAGATGCTCTGGAGATATGTGGCTTGTGAAGAATGTGTCCAATATTTACTTTGGTTGAGTATGGGGTGAAAGAATTGCTCATAATCTGTGTTCACGTTCACTTCTCCCGTTGGAATCGACCCACTCAGAACCCGCTACTAGTCTTTTGAAGAGGTGTGGCTGTTGCGGAGCCCATGATACACAGATACAGGAAATGACTCTCAGTCGGGGCGTCTCAGTTCTAAACCATCTGTGGTACCATGCAATAATGCAGCTTAAAGATCACAACTACAAAGTGTGGTTCATTAACAAAAGCCCACTCACTTCCTGTGAGTTTTCCTGTGCACTAATCATTTATTGTACATGACTGTCTAACAACTGCATGATAATTAAAACATAAAAAAAAAAAATCAACAGAATTTACAAAATGCTATCAAGACCTTTCTTCTACCAAGACATTTGCTGGCAGATATGGTGTGTTATCTGTTAGCCAACTGACAACCATCAAAATCAGTATGCGGGATCTGGCTGAGCGAGCTTAGTGATTACCCGAGTGTTTGAGTACTCACTGAACTTCATGCGGATGTACTCATAAGGGTCTTCCTGCCAGAGCTTCTCATCCTCATCTTTGTAACACATGAGAGGGAAGATGACCTCCTGGCATATGGTCTGTAAGAGAGGATGGTTCTCATAAGCTCAGGAGGAGAACTACAGTGGCTCAAAACAACAATCAATAAGGAGGAAAGAAATGTAACACTAGTGATAGAGGAAACTTTGCATCCCTCTAAAGCTCACCTTTCAGGAACTGTGTTGAAATTATGAAATGACTTATCTGATCAGGTCTGGTTCTTTAGTACATAAACAACTTTTAATCAACTCTTAATTATACCTTTTGTTTTATTGGGATGGCATGGTGGCTCAGTGGTAACCACTTTTGCTTGGGTTTGACTCCTATGCATATGTGCCTATGATAGACATGTGACCTGTCCAGGCTCTAACCCATAGGCTGTATGACTGTAAAAACCACGATTGTTGCGTCATCTTCAGATTTTTGCCCAGAGTCTGTGGACTACAGCCAGCTAGTTCTGCATGTTTTCAAACCACCCATAGGGGGTTGGACTGCCGAGTCCATTCGGAAAAGCCTGATTCAAAAAGAGAGTCAGCCATCTTAAATCTTCGCTAAGGCTCTCTCTTTTACATTTATAACAATTACGTGCATTAAAACTACCGCACATGTGTACCACCGGGATACATTGGTACAGATCGGAGAATATGCAGGAAACGTTATTACAGACGGAATAATCGGCACACTACGTGAGCTTTGCCTGCACGGAGACCAGCACCTCAACCTGCGGTGTCGCTCGATGCCGGTAGCCGGGTAAGGGCTCAGCGGCTAGGTGGAAAGCTAACGCTAGCCGGCCACCTGTCCCATCAATCCTGCTTGCAAGTTTCCGCTCATTAGACAACAAACTTGACTACATCCAACTTCAATGAAACTCCCAACGCGAGTTCAGAGACTGCTGTGTTTTTGTTGTTGTGGAAACATGGCTGAACAACAGTGTACCAGACTGTCCAGCTACCAGACCTGCTAGCCCTCTGAGCTAGAGATGCTCTGTGGAGGTGGGCTGTGTTAACACAGACTGGTGCAGAAATGGGGTGATTTGTATCCAACTAACTGCTGGTTGAGTTTGTGACTGTTAAATGGCGACCATTTTACATTCCACGCTAATTCACGGCTGTGTTTATACTCATGTCGTTTTTATATATTTTAAATGTGTAACACCACTTAAGCCACGGTGAAACGTTGTTTTGTGTATATGGTTGAAATGACAATAAAACACATTGAGTTGAGTTGAATGCCTCACTGTCTATGTCTGTACATGGTAGGCGTGGCTTGGGAGTAGACTCGTAAAGCAGCGAAGCGAAGTGCATTCTGGGATTTGGTCTTCTGAGCCAAAAAACACATTTTCTGGCTTTTCTCGGCCTAGAGTCACCGATTTCAATTTTGTTTTCACATTTCTACTACATAAGTGACCAATTTAAAGATATATTCAGCTTTCCAGCGGTGAAATATCCCTTTAAGTTCTTCAGAAAGGTTATTGGACCTCCAGGAAAGTTCCCATGATAGAAAGGCACCAACAGTCGATAAACCCTGACCTGATGTGAGGGAGCTAGAACCCTACCAAACCTGAACCCATTAGTTCTGGTCTGATCAGGTTTCGGACTAAGAATCAAAGATCTAGCCAGAACAGACTGCAGAGCTATACTGTATATCTCTTTATGTGGCAGCAACTAATGGTAAAGTAATGACAGCTAATGGTAAAATGCTTACCATGGAAAATCTAAAGTGAATGCGGATACTTAGATGCAAAATGTTAATTTAATATAGGCATCCAGCTAATGTTAAAGCCATCTACACACTGCATCAAACTCCTCCATGACTGTCCTACCTGCATATGTGGCTTCATGTGTTTCCAGGTCACTGAGTGAGACAGGCCCTGGTTGAGGTAGTTGAGACACTGCTGCAGGACGCGAGGAGTTACGTACTGCTTCTGTCGGTGCTGGTCCAAGACCTTCAGCAGGACCTGAAAAGACAACACATCACACACACAGAGACAACAGTCAAACCAAAACCGTCAGAGTCTTAACACCAAGTAAACGGGATAATCTAAACCAGGGATCAGCAACCTATGATACACAGGCCAGCGTGGGCATGCAAAGCCTTTTTCAGTGGCACATGAGAAAGCAAATAGTATACTACAAGACTGTCATATGTCACTACTATGTTAAATATATCCTTAGTCAGTCCCTCCAGAAAAACGCAATTATGCGATCGCAGAATTCAACGCATAATCAGCCAAAGTCCGCATATTAATGCGGGGGCCGCATTTTTTCAAATACGCCGCACTTTCGCCGCATAAATTGCCAATTTCCGCGCAAAATATGGGGGGCTTGCATGATTTCATAATCCCCGCATTTTCGTTGCAAAAAAGTCACATATATCTCAGCAGAAAGTTGAAAAATGTTGCGTTTACTTCACACAAGAGCAGCCATTTTCCCCTGTTGCCATGGGAACGTTATGAAGTGACGTAATTTCACCTACTGAGAACACTGTGTTGGGGGAATCACTTCTTTTCTCTTTTTCATCAAACCGCAGTTTTTGCAAGTTCCCGCAATTTTTACAAGTTCCCGCAAGTTCCCGCAATTTTTGCAAGTTCCCGCATTTTCATCGCATAAAATGGCATAAATATCCCGCATATTCCATCGCATTTTTTAAGAAAACGTGCCGCATAATCAAGGATTTTTGCCCGCAACAATCACAAAAAAACTCCGCGTTTTTCTGGAGGGACTGCTTAGTGCGGTCCCAAATAAATATAACGGTAACATTCCTGATCTATGTATAAAATGCATGCGGGAAAAGGGTACACTATTTTCCTGTGTGGCAATGCAGTAAGGTCAAAGCTTTTTGGGAGGAAATAAAAAAAAAAAAACAATAGAAAAGATTATCTTAAAAGATCTTTTGATGAACCTAGTTTTTATTTTTTATTTTAGGACTCTACCCCAAAGATCACAAGTACACACAGAGTGAACAAATAGTGACAGATTTGTGTCTTTTGCACACTAAAAAATCAATTGCATTATTTGGGAAAAAGACAAGCAGACCGAGTGTTACATATGTTAATAACTTTTCCTCTGGAAAAAATAACATATGTACAGAAAGGGAAGCAAGAATTATTTGAGAAGATTTGGGGAGGATTTGTTTGTGAAAGGTATGGAGCTATCAAATGAAGAGTGTTGAATAATGTAAACCTCGGAATGTGAGCTAAAACGTTAATATAATGAAACAACCTTAAATTGAATTGATAAAGTCATGTGTTAAATAATTTTTGGAATGTATATATGAATTTTTTTTGTTTGTTTTTCTTTTCCTTCTTTTGACTTATGTTTGCTGTTCCTGTTTGTTTATTCAATTTTTGTTTTTATCACATGACACAATGTAGACTTGAGTGGTCAAAGTACACTTCTGTAAAGTTGGAACTGTACAATATGCACACATGTTTAATTGTGAAAAATGTTAAACATATTGTTAAAAAAAAACAATTCATGCTGAGTGGTCCACATGCTAGGGGTTTCACAGGTCTACTATTCAAATATTCGACCATTGAAACTATAACATTTTTTCAATGGAACCACGTAATGTAAATCTGAGTTTTATATTATTGTCGAATATCAGATTGTCGAATATTCGTTCATCTGTGGTTTAAACATGGTGCAGTTATAAAGTAGTGGCAATGTATCAGATATGCATGTAATTACATCACATATGCAGCAGGGGCGCTGTGGGTAAACAAGTCATAGTTGTTCTGTGTGACTTCAGACACTGTCTACCAGTCCTTCCAGAAAAACGCAGAGTTTTGTGATTGTTGCGGGCAAAAATCCTTGATTGTGCGGCACGTTTTCTTAAAAAATGCGATGGAATATGCAGGATATTTATGCAATTTTATGCGATTAAACTGCGGGAACAAAAAATTGATTCCCCAATCAGTCCACTATGCGTAATTACGTCACTTCATAACGTTCCCATGGCAACAGGGGAAAATGGCTGCACTTGTGTGAAGTAAACGCAACATTTTTCAACTTTCTGCTGAGATATATGTGCGGGGATTATGAAATCATGCGAGCCCCGCATATTTTGCGTGGAAATCGACATTTTATGCGGCAAAAGTGCGGCGTTTTTGAAAGAATGCGGCCCCCGCATAAATATGCAGACTTTGGCTGATTATACATTGAATTTTGCGATCGCATAAATCGCGTTTTTCTGGAGGGAGTGGTCTATCAGACACTGTAGTGCGAGGAGCAAAAGCAGCTAACATGAAGCAGGATGGAGAAGCGTAGAGACATCGCGCTAACTGCAACCGGACTCCTACGCTAACCAGGAGCACAACATGAGGACAATAAATGAGGACTGTAGCGACAGCTAACAACTGTCAGTTTATCACACACATGTTGGATATTTTCTATTTTTGCACTTTTATTATGGCACTTCATTGTGGTGAGTAGGCTAAGTTTAGAATTTCTGTTTGTACTGTTTATAGCCTATTTTGTTTTAAATGTGTTAAGCTGTGTCCTTATGACAGCTCATTCCGCTGTGTGTCACTATTGATTTTTTTCAATAAACAAATAACATTCATAAACTTCATGAAATCTGTGGACATTCATGTTTATTGGCGAAATTGCATATATACATATCCCGAAAATTCAATTATTTGTGGAGTAGTTGATGACTACTAAACTACACTATTTGTTAATGCCCTACAGTGTTCTGCAGAACAGCACAGGTGTAGTAACCAGTAACAACCTGGCAAAGAGGAGACCACACTGCACCAATCTGTATGAGTCATGGCAAGCAAATCTAGCCGGCGTTTCCAGACCAGTTGGACAAAGTTTGGTTTCATTGCAAAAGGCGACAGAGCCTATGTGCATTTTGCTGTGACAGTGAACATTTTGAAACTAATCATGAAAAACTACAAAGATGAGTCAAATACAGCTGAGTATCAGACTCATCAGGAGGCCAGTGTCACATATGCTGAGCTGAGAGAAATCAGAAAGTAAATGTAGGAAACCAGAGAATACATAAAGGAGGCTTTCCTTAACAGTGCAGAGGTTTTGTTTGATGGACTACTGAATAAAAAGACCATCATCTCGCCTCTGTATGCAAGACCTGTTGAGGGGAGCATTACTGAAATGGCAGCAAATGCAGCAACTGTTGCACTGAAAAATCCAAAGATGTTCAGTGTGGCTGTGGATGAGAGTGTGGACACTTCCTAAATGTCGCAGTCGGCTGCCAACTAGTCTCGCATTGCCAGCTCTTTCTCCACAGCGCTGTGGAGTAATGTCTGGCTACACCACAAATGCATTCTGGGATAGGAGAAAAATACAGCTCTGGGTTGATTTAATTTCTTTAAACCAATCGCAGTGGTCTTGGGCAGTACTAAGCTCCTGACTCAGAGATGGTGTCTCTGCTAAGATGCCACATCCAATATTAAATGAAGTTAACTGTTGACACAATACAGTAACATGAGCTATTTAAATTAGCTGATACATGGTTAAACCTCATTGGCTCTTACCAGTGTATCTCTGTGTGAACTTCGTCCACAGTAATCCCACCAATCAGTCCCAAAACGTCCAAGTTAGAGAGGAAATGACCTCATTCTTAGTAAATCTTTACTATCATTCCAAAGAACCAAGCAGACCTGTCTTGCTGCACAATTCAAATTTTCTTTAAAACGTGCCATTTTCAGCGTTTAGCTTGCTAGCTCAGAGGTTGTTGTGGTTTCCTGAAGAGAACGGCGTTTGAGAACGGCAACACACAGAGAGCGGAAGGTAAGGGCCCTCTGAGCCATGCGCCGGATGTCAGGCTTTATCCTGGAAATGTGCTTCTGTTGATATAGACTAGCTGACAACAGACCTATTCAGAGGCATGTGTGCAGCTGAAAGTAACATACAGACCAGACAGAGCGAGGAAGCAGTGAAAAGCAGGGACAGGGATCATACTAATGGTAAGCCCAGTTTACTTATTAGTAGCCTTTATCACAACATGGTGTAGTATGAGTGAATGAGTAACAGAGAGGGGAGCCTGTAGAAATAGTAGGCTACAACTCTATTGTTAGAAACAAGGTCAAACTTCCAATAATAATGTAACTAACTATTAACTGCTATCAGTGCATACACTGAAAATAAATTGCATGCACATTAAAAAAAGCCACTGGCACACCGTTCATCTTCATCTTTGTAAATTGACCCATTACAGAACAGGTTGCCGATCCTTGATCTAAACCAACATCTTCAAGTCTCAGTGACACATGCTTACCTGCTGTATGCCCACTGCATATGTCTTCAGGAAAAAGTCTGCAAACTCGTAGTACTCCTTTGTCACATTGCCAGGGCTTCCATATCTGTAATTCAGACCAGAAGCATGTGAATGGTGGCTACTGTCCCTCTGCTAACTACAATATCTGCTTTGTGGTGATGTGAGAGCAGCTCTGGTCTCACCGTTCAAACAGTCTGGTGATGATGCGTAACGCCCACTTCTTACACTTCCACCACGCCAGCTCAGGACGGTCGTCCTCATCAACCTCTAACGTCTCCTGACACACACACACACACACACACACACACACACACACACACACACACACACACACACACACACACACACACACTTTATGTTCAGTTTTTGGTAGGGCTAGGTATCGTTCATAAAGTTTTAATACCGGTACCAATAACGTGACTTTGATACCGGTTCCTAAATACTTTTTCCGATGCCAATTTTATAAAACGGAAAAAAATTACAACATTACTCATTAGTGCACAAATCTTTTTATTTATTTTTCAGCTTCTTCTACACGAGCCCCGCCTCTTTGCATAAAGTAGAGTTTTTCCTGCATGTCTCTACAACGTGTAATGTTAGTCTGCCAATCACAGACATTATTAGATCTTGGTAGAAGCATGCTGCATGCTGATTGGCTAACTGATGCTGATGAAATTTACTCTTTAGGTATTAAAATTTGGTATTGAATGATGAGGCACTATAGAGGCAATTCAGTCTGTGCCTAAAAAGTATCGACTTCAGTACACAGCCCTAGTTTTTGGAGCTTGTGAACATCACAGCCAAGTTTCACTTAGATTCAGTTAAATTTAAATATCCATTACAAAAATAACAACTGATTAACACAGATAATTGCGGCAGCGTATTATTTCCACCATGACAAAATACTGCTGCATTGCTCAGTTTTTACATGATCCTTTACCCATTATTATAACTATACTTTTCATGCTATTATGACATATGTTCTCGTTATTATTGGATATCAAATGATTCTGTTTCTTTCAAGAAACTTTTATTTTTGTAACAACATATCACCCACACATCTTGTTATACAGTGGTGGAATTTAACCAAGTACACTTACTCAAATACTGTACTTAAAGGGTAACTACCATTTTTTTCAACCTGGACCCTATTTTCCTATGACATTTTTACTAGTCAGAATGTATTTTGGATAGTCTAAATTACAATATAGATATGTGCAATGTTAGTTTCATTTTTCTGTCAGAGTTTTGACTAGTAACAATTGTATTGTAGATATCTGAAATGGGAGTTCTTCCTAGTAATAATTATATTGCAGATATCTGGAATGTTGATTGTGAATAGGAAGAATGACGTTGTGGATATCTGAACTTGAAAGCCCCATACACATGAATGGGAAACGTGACGTCATTTGTACTAGTAAGAATGATGTTGTGGATATCTGAAATGACAATTGTACAGTAGATAGGAAGAATGTCGTTGTGGATATGTGAATTATTCTTTTTGACTAGGAAGAGTGGAATGATGGATATCTGCAATAAATATCCAGTCTAGCTATTAAATGTTAAAATGGCTCGCCATAGTAGCATGCTGCTGGTGGTCTTGCAATGGGATTAACTGTACTAATAAAACTGTAGAGACAACGCGGCCACGCTGCTGTGAAAGCTCCCCGAACGTCATTTATCAGAGTCTGGTTGTTACCCCTCTCCGCGGCAGTCTAGCTAGCTAGCTAGCTAGCTAACCGTCGCTAAACCGTCGCTAACCACTACTCAGAGCTAATGGTTGCTAACCGAGCCTTCAATTCTCCGTGCCTGCATCCATTAACTGTATTTGTGGACTCAAACCCAAATAAAACCCTTAATTCTATTAAATTGTCTGTAAAAGTTTTAAACTACAACTCAGAGGTGTTTGAATGACAGAAATCTGCTCAGATGAGATCTGAATAAATGAGTGTCACAGGACATATATAGTACAGAACAGCATGTTTAGGATCCCCAAATCACGGATTAATACACTTCAAAATGCAAACAATGATCTGACCAACAAAATGAACAAGAATTAACTTTAGATAGCCCTAGTCTTACATGATTAAACAGGAGTTAGGAGGGAACAGTGTTGAGATTAATGATAACATGTAACTTTCTGTTGGATCATAGTACAGTATTACAGGTATTTTATCTGCTGAACCGTTAACATTTGGCAAAAAAAAAAAATGATTTAATTGACAAAGCTTGTGCTTTGTCAATTAAATGGCTACACTTGGCTACACTTTTTTGTTTAAAATTTAATGAGCAATTTGTTGTATTTTAGCAAAATATTGAAAGCAGCAGAAATGCAGAACTGAGTAGGCTACATTGTAATATCTGTTTATTTATCACAAGTTATATCATTATCGCGATATTCAACAACGTTAAACCTCAAAAGGAGGTGAAACAAATTCCCTCAGACCTCTACTAGAGGGTTTAAAAGATATTAAGGCCTGGATGGCGTCTAACTTTTTAAATCTAAATGAAGAAAAAACGGAGGTCATTGTGTTTGGACCCAGTCAGGCTGATGATATCCTGCCCGTTGACCTGGGTTACCTGCAATAATTTGCGAAACCCATAGTCACAAATCATATTGTATATTTTCCTCATATCGTGCAGCCTTAATAACTACCCTGAAATTGTGTCAGATGCTGCATAGTGTCGCAATATTTTCATCTGTATCATTTTTAGTCCAGTTTGTTTGGTTATTTCTTTCTAAATTATCTGATACTGTTGTGTAGTCATTGTTTTCACCTTCGTTTGACTAGTTTATAACTGAACCCCTTATTACTAAACCCAGCTATTATGCGCCACGCTGTCACATCCTGCGCCACCCACCACCACAAGTAAATTCTCAACCTGGAGGAAACACTGAATATATAGGTCTACAAGTCCAGCTGAATGATTAGACCATTAAACACTTGACAGAACTGTTTCCAGTTTCTAAAATGTGAGGATTGTTCTGCATTGAGTACTTTTACTGTTATTTCTTTTAATTCAAATTCAAATATAGTACATTTTCCTGATGATACTTGCATACTTTTACTTACAGTAAGTAACATTTTCAATGCAGGACATTTACTTGTAACAGAGCATTATTACAGTATGGTATTAATACTTCTACTTCAATAAAAGAATCTGAATACTTCTTCCACCACTGTCATTATATATATATATATATATATATATATATATATATATATATATATATCACAAAACCTTGTTATTTTACAAAGCTGACGTATCTCGTCAAAAAAGACTTCTCATTATAATTTGATTAGCTGGTATGTTGATGGAGATACTAATACTTGGCACTGAATATTTTAGGTTATTCAGTTAGCTACATACATAGAAACATAGGCATATAGCCTCATCAGAGCACCTCCATACACAACCCATACAGTACCTATATTCTTTTTTTACTGGTGTGTTTAAGGGTTCAATTGTTGTATGAGGTATGAACTAATTGTGGCTAAGGGTGTCACGATTTCAATTTTAAATTGAAATCTATCAAAATTAAGTCACAATCTTGAACATCAAATAAAAAAATGGAATCGTCGATACTGCCACGCCCCCATGTCACGTCTGGTCGGCTTGCTAAGTGGAAAAAAACACACATGTTGAAGTGCTGCGAGTCAGTCAACCTCCTGTAACTTAGCTACAGCCAGTCAAAAGATAGCATGGCAACTGCAGATGCTGGAGACCCATCGACAGAACTTGAGCCCCCTCCTCTTTCACTGAAGTCACCGGTGTGGAAGTATTTTGGATTTCCAGTGAGTTATGTTGACAACGTTCGCATCGTCGACAAAAAGGCCACAGTTTGCAAGCTCTGCTATGTGTGTGTACCATATTCTGTGTGTTTACCATTAGCACATTAGCCTAGCAGCTAGCAGAGATTCCTTCTGGTTATAGCTTAATCCCAACAAAACCGCACGGTTGAATTTCAGCCTGCATGAACGTTTTGTATCCTAAACAGAGCAGCTTACAGTATATTGGTTATATGAGAGAGAGCAACAAGTTAGCGCATAGCCTCTGCTCTCTGACTGCTCAGCCGCTGTGCTGCTGCCAAACCGGCAGTAGCACAGCTTTACTTTATTGATATATTGTCAAGTTTCCAACTGACTGAAGGTATGTTATTGTTACATTACCGTATTTTCCGGACTATAAGTCACACTTTTTGTCATAGTTTGGCTGGTCCTGCGACTTATAGTCAGGTGCGACTTATTTATAAAAATTAATTTGACATGAACCATGAGAAATTAACCAAGAGAAAACATTACCGTCTACAGCCGCGAGAGGGCGCTCTATGCTGCTCAGTGCTCCTTAAGCCTACCCCTGGCAACAGCACAACTTCCTGTGTCGCCACAAGCACGACGCACGCACGCGATCAGTCTATGGTCGCCACAAGCAACCACTGTTTTTAGAGCAGCGAAGAAGACGATGCTCACGCGCGCTATCAGTATGTCTGCTGTTCTCATGGATGTATTAAGATACATTGGTACAGATCGGAAAATATGCAGGAAACGTTATTACAGAAGGAATACCCGACATACTTCGCAAGCTTCGCCTGCTACCGAGACCAGCCAGAGACCTCAGCCAATGCCGTTAACTGGGGAAAAGGCACATCGAGAGCGAGCTAACGCTAGCCGGCCAACTGTCCCATCCATCCTGCTTGCAAGTGTCCGCTCATTAAACAACAAACGGGACTAGCTACATCCAACTTCAACGAAACTCCCACCGCGTTCAGAGACTGCTGTGTTTTTGTTTTTGTGGAAACATGGCTGAACAACAGTGTACCGGTACTGTCCAGCTACCAGGCTGCTCTCGCCAGAAGACTCCTGGAGGTGGGCTGTGTTAACACGGACTGGTGTAGAAATGGCGTGCCAACTTCTGCTAACTGCTGGTGGAGTTTGTGACTGTTTCATGCCGACCATTCTACATTCCACGGCAATTCACGGCTGTTTATACTCGGTGTTTACATCCAATGCTAGTATGCGTTAGCTGAACTTTACGGATCCTGCTTGCAAGTGTCCGCTCATTAGACAACAAAAAACTAGTATGTCCGCTGTTCTCCATTAATATTTCAGTTAACAGTTTTTCAGTTGTTTTCAGTTAATGTTTTCAGGGGTCGGCTACAGGAGCACTGAGCAGCATAGAGCGCCCTCGCGGCTGTAGACTGTAATGTTTTCTCTTGGTTCTAAACAAATGCGACTTATAGTCCAGTGCGACTTATATATGTTTTTTTTTTCCTCGTCATGACGCATTTTTGGACTGATGCGACTTATACTCAGGAGCGACTCATAGTCTGAAAAATACGGTATGTTGTTAATAAATGTTTTAAATTTGACAACGTAGTGTGGTACATTGCGAACAAAGCTCAGATATTATATTGCATAAAAGTCTAGTCTAAAAATAAATAATAATGTCAAAATCGAGAATTGATTTGAATTGTGACCTTAGAATCGAAAATGTAATCGAATCGAGGATTTGGAGAATCGTGACACCCCTAATTGTGGCACATTTCATCTGATATATTTGTAGAAGTTAGTGTAACTCATTGACAGGTCCAAGAAAATCATGCAAATCAGTGTGTGCGTGCATGCGTGCATGTCTTACAGCTGGGACGTCTCGGTCCATTACAGCTCTGAGGATTTCCATCCACTGAGTCATCATTGTGTTGTTGATCAGCTGGAGAGGCAGCGAGTACTGCAGGACGATAAGTTCAAAGCTGTCACCATCATCATCATCATCATCATCATTACAGTCACTTCCGTAGTACATTTTCTTATATGTTTTATATTTATTTAAGGTCCCATGGCATGAATAATTCACTTAATGAGGTTTTTTTTTAACATTAATATGAGTTCCCCCAGCCTGCCTATGGTCCCCAATTGGCTAGAAATGGTGATGGGTGTAAACCGAGCCCTGGGTATCCTGCTCTGCCTTTGAGAAAAAGTAAGCTTAGATGGGCCGATTAGTGATGACGAACTGACCGAAGAGTCAGTTATTAACCCGACTAGTGTCACTGAACCGGGAGAATCGAGTGCCATAATGTCAATGAACCGACTCACTCCTGTTTTTTACCTCATTCATGCCGGCAGCGCTTCGCTTGCTCAAGCTGAGTGCGTTGGTGACTCTGTGTCATGTTATCTTGGTAGTTATGTTAAGTTAAATGTTAGAGAAGTGAATGTTGCAGGCTGTCAGGAGACTGCGCACCAGGCTACTGAAAGAGAACGAATGTAACCGTGCAACCGCTCGAGTCTATGTAATCAAACGGTTGTCTAGGTTCTCGGCAAGTTTGAGTTATCAACCGATCCCAGAAACCTTTATTTCTGGTGCATCTTAGATGATTGTGTACATAGAAATTCATAGGCTACATTACCGATGGATATCACATACAAATACACGTCATGTTATCTCGGTAGTTATGTTAAGTTAAATGTTTGTTACATGAGTCTAAGTGATCAAACGGGTGTCTCGGTTCTCGGCAAGTTTGAGTTATCAACCAATCCGAGAAGCCTTTGTGTCTCGTCCCTTTTTTTTAATTATGGTCTCCTTGATTTTAAAATCGGCTATAAAGCAGCGGGGTGTTTTAGGGCGTGGCTATGATGTGATTGCCAGTGAAAGTGTGTAACGTAATGTAGAGTGTAAGGGCTCCTCCCTCACTCCTCCCTCTTGTCTAAAATCATCACATCCGCAACCAGGATGGCTACGCCCGTAACGGCAAACTGACCGCACGCACACAGACGCACCTGTACGAGAGCGTGGAAGATCTTGAGGATCTGTTTCTGGATGAGGACAGAGAAGATGGTGGCGTCGGACAGGAGCTGGCTGATGAGCTGCTGAATCTTGGGCATGAAGATCTGCATGGCTGCCAGCAACGGCTCCCTCTCATCTGCCTTCCTGTACCTGAAGCACAACACAAACACATGATGCCAGGTTAGAAATGGAATATCACAAAAACACACCCCCTCTCAACTACATACCAAGTTTGGCAATCAGGCAGAAATAAAAATGCCACAGTATTTCAGGCGCAGTCATAGTTTACACCGGCTCACATGCAAAACACTCAGGAGTTGGTTTTGTGCAATCCTGCTGTAGAACTTTCCAGCAGGTGTACCTATTGTTTATATATATATGTGTATATTATAAGTGATGGATGTTATGAGTATGTTCTGGGGTATTTGAGGAAATAAGTGTGTATATTTACCGCCTTATTCCAAATGCAGGCATATTTTATGTTATATTTCATGTTATAATCATACCAAGTTACAGGCTTGTTGTATTATCATTCCTGGTCGCCAGATTGCGTGTCTGCTTAATTAGTCACAGTGCGTAGGCGGTTCGCTTTTAGGTTTTCCCCCCCCCCCCCCCCCTTTCTCATTCAATTGATGGTCAGGACTGGTACGCCTTGCCGGTGAGTGATTATACACTAGTAGTTTGCTAGTAATTCACATTAAGAATTAATATTTGTATAGTTTGTATAATTGTATTGGTTAATTCTGGGTTTTGTGTTTGTGTTTTCTTTGTAGGTTTACAACCTAACTAACGTCACTGATTGTCAAGCTGACAGGCTAGTAGCAGCAGGCTAGTGTGGAAGTTTACTGTACATGTGTGCGTAATAAAAGTTCACAAAGTGACTCAAGTTGTATCCGCCGTACTTGTCCTGAAACCCTTCCAGTGGGGGGTTTATTGAGCTATAGCAGGTAGCTTAGTAAAAAACTGGACAGTTGTAAACCGTTGTCGGAGCCGTGCCAGGGAGTACACGGACCCCGAGCGGAGGATAGTCATCGTTGATGACCGGCGCCGGGACCGGAGGCTCGGTGTCTGGGAAGGAAGCGGCCGTCGACAACGCCACTACGACGGAGGAGCCGAAGCCAAGAGCTAACTGGGCCGTTAAAGGGCTGAATAACTTCCACAACCGTGAGTAAGGCTGTGTGGACAATATAACAGCTGGGGAGCTGATAAAGTGACTTTATAAACAACGCTGCTACAAGCCGTAGCAGCCGGATAAAAAGACGTCTGTGCCGTTCATGGACGAGTCGTTTTTTTTCGGACGAATCTCATGAACGAGTCATTTTGCTAAAAGGTGATTCTGGTAATTCTGTTCACCTAGAAAAGACAAAATGGCAGATGACAAGTCAGATCTAGAGAGCTTAAAGCAAAGGCGTTCAAACGTGCAACGACACTTTACAACACGGATAAACCGCCTTGATGTTAGTGCTGGCCGTTTACGTGAAGTTGAGTTGTCAGAAGAGTTAGCGCGATTGAAGGGTGATTATGACCAACTCCTCGACGCCAGTAATGACTATATCAACGCACGGAGCCAGATAGACCCTACAGGTGACAACAGTGAGTCACGGGACGCCCTAGCGAGGAGAGAAACCAGTGAACAAAGGTTCCTTGAAACCGAGGGCAAGATTATGGAGATACTGTGGTCCAAGTATGTCGCACCGGACATAGACTCTCTTGTAACACAGTTCAAGTCTGCTTTTGCTTGGGCAGAGGCACTTGGGAAAAGTAAAGTAATGACATGGACGCAGCAAGGGGTCGAAAATGGTAAATTGGATAGGAAACTCCATGAACTCAGGGAGGCTGTGTACACTTGGAGAGACTATCGGCCGCATGGAAAAGATACATGGATGCTAACCACACACAGTACCCCCAAACAGGCATTGCAGCCCACCCTGCGGACACAACGGTCTGATGGTGGACTTGGTGTCAGTTTCGCCCTACCTTCAACCGTTGCCAGCACGCCACAACTGTTGAGTGTTCGTGCCACCCCACCCATCGATCTCAGCATGGGACAAGGTAGTAGCATGCCATATAGCAGCCCTGGCGCGTATGCTGGCAGAGATAACAGCTCTCAATATGCCCGACCAAAAATAAGACTCACACCCATAAGTTTACCTAAGTTCTCCGGGGATAGGAGGGATTATTGGCGCTGGAAGGCTGAATGGGAGAGTATCCAGGCGCAAGCGGAGCCTACGGGATCAAGGGAATGTAAGAAACTTCACTTGCTAGACAGTATAGGTGAGACTGTAAAGAGTGAACTCAGACTGTTGCGTTGCAGAGATGCAAACGATATCTTCAGGGAATTAGAGAACCGTTATGGGGATAAAGCACACGGGACAGCTTCGACATGGCAGAACGGCAGAAGAGATCGTGTTAGAGCTACAATCACGACCTGCTGTAAAGAACCACCAGCCACGAGAAATGTTGGACTTGATTCTAGCAGTGGAGAGGGCAGCATTGGACCTAACAGACCTGGGCTGTGCGGATGCTATACAGAATCAGCTAGTGATTCGGTCTTTAGAGAGTAAACTCCCTGATGTCATGAAAAGAGAGTGGATCATGTGTGTGAGAAACCTTGTTAACAACATCTACCCAGGAAACCGTTTCGACAGGTTCTTGCTGTTCCTGGAAGACGAAAAGTCGTTGCTCGTGAGGTTGGAGCAGTTGTTGCCCAGCAAGCCATGGTCTGCAAATGCTCCTGAGAGACCTAGCTACCGGGAGAAACCAAGTGATAAATGGAGAGAAAAGAAGTCGTTCACTAAGACTACTGCAAGTGAAGTCAAAAGGGACTCCAAGCGGTTACCATGTGCTGTGTGTGGCGATGAAGAACATGGAGGTAAACTGTTTCGCTGTAAAACTTTCAGAAAGGCTAGTCTGTCGGAGAAGAAAACTCATGTAAAGAAGGCAAAGGCGTGTACAAAGTGCCTGGATGTTCATGGGGTCGACGGTGCCTGCACTCCAAAGTTCCTCTGTCGGAAGGAGGAGTGTAAGAAAGGTGACACCCCAGTTGATCACCACTATTTCCTCTGCCCTAAGACATCAACAAAGAAGGATGCTGCGAAAAGGGACGACAAATCGGAGGAAAAGATGGGACCTCGTGGTCCAACAGAGGAGCAAGAGGCTGTGGTCGCTGAGTTGGGACTGACTCCCCACCAATTGGAGGCTGTCCGTAGAGCCTGCACTAACAAGGCAACGTTGACAGTGTGTTCTGGCAAGGGTCCGATAAAGCAGAGTGGCTTGAAAGAACATCCAGTCCTCATGATGCTCGTACCTGTCACGACGAAGAGAGGAGACAGCCTTGGAGCCTTGGTCGATCTCGCCTCTGACACTAATTACATTACGCACCAAGCTGCAGAAAGACTCAGACTGACAGGTGAACCGATCTCCCTTGTCGTGTATGGTGTTGGCACGATGAAGGTGAAGGTAAATCCAAAAAGATATTTTGTGACAATAAAAGTGTGGACCTCACGAGGAACCCTGAAGTTCCACGAGATGATCTGCTATGGGATGGAAGACATCGCTAAAGTGGATCATGTGGTGAGATCGGAGCGGCTGGAGCGATTTTTCCCTGAAGCCAAGCCGGGAGAACTGGCCCGCCCAGAGAAGATCGATCTATTGATCAGTACTCGAGAGGGCAGATTAGCTCCACAAAGACTGCAAAGAGTCGGTGACCTGGTGTTGTGGGATGGTCCTCTAGGTAAGACCGTGAGTGGTGTGCATCCAGACCTCTTTGAAGAAGTGAAGGTGACCACGTGGCAGTCGGAGACACACTTTGCACGCTCCATGAGGACAGTAGCTATCAAAGTCCAAGAACACTTTGTGGGAAGGCCAGGAAGCCGTTTGGAGCAAGAAAGCAGTGTGGACGTTCGAACGACAGCAGCGTGCAATAAAGAGGTCTTTGAGTGGCTAAAATGGGATAGCATCGGTGCTGCCTGTGACCCTATCTGTGGAGGGTGTCGCTGTGGAAAGTGCCCACCGGGAGGAAAGGAGATGTCCCTGGCTGACGAGAGAGAGCTGGAGGTAATAAGGGCAAGTCTAACCTTCAAAGAGAGTGACACCCACAGCGACCAGCCACACTGGGATGCGAAGTACCCCTGGAGGGAGAACCCAGCCTCTCTTCCCAACAACCGAAAGGCTGTGGAAGCAACGTTCCTGAGGGCTGAGAAGCAGCTCATGAAAGATCCCCTGTGGAAAGAAGCTTACATGAGGCAAGTCCACGAAATGTTGGGGAGGGGAGCTGCTGTTAAGCTCACTAAGGATGTGATGGATAGCTGGAAGGGTGCCGTGTGGTGGGTGAGCCACCTAACCACTCCAAATCCCCACTCAGTGACTACGCCGGTGTGACTCGTCTGGAATAGCAGTCAGGAGTTCAGAGGGGTGAGCATGAATAGCATCTTGCTCAAAAGGTCCAGACGTCCTGAATCCCATCAGAGCGGTGCTCCTCAGGTTCCGGGTAGGAGAACATGCAGCCATCGGAGACATCACCAAGATGTATAATTCAGTATGGCTGGAAGAACAAGAGGTCCATGTGCATCGGTTCCTATGGAGAGACTCACCGAAAGATGAGATCGAGGATTATGCTGTTATGAGGGTGAACATGGGAGACAAACCAGCGGGGTGCATCGCACAGGTTGCCATGCGAGAAACCGCGAGGCTGCCCCAGTTCTCTGATATGAAGGAGGAAAGGAGAGTCATCGAGGACGATTCCTACGTCGATGACCTCCTCACATCCCACAATGACCCATACTGTCTGGACAAGATCCTAGAGGGAGTGGAGAAGATACTGAAAGCGGGAGGCTTCTACCTCAAGCCCTGGGTACGGTCCGGTCAAAGTGGGAGGCGGGATGAAACCGAGTCCAAGCCAGTGACTCTGATGTTGCCCAACCAGTTAAGGGAGGAAGATAACAAAGCCCTGGGGGTTGGTTACCTTGTACGAAAGGACAAACTCTTTGTGATGGTTTCCATCAACTTCTCCAGAAGGAAGAAGAAAATGAGAACCGAGATTGACCTCACTGAAGAAGAAGTGGAAGTAAAGACACCAAACCCACTGACTCGTCGTGTTCTACTAAGCCAGGTCGCCGGGCTGTATGACCCGATTGGTCTAGCAACGCCTATGAAACAGAAAGGAGTGATCCTTGTGAGAAGAGCTGGTAAGCTTACTAAAGACACTTGGGATGAACCTCTGTCTGACGAGCTCAGAAGAAAGGCAATTGAACTGTTCAAAGAGTATGCTCGTCTGAGTAGCGTCAAGTTCCACAGAAGCCTTACGCCCTCCGACTGGAGGGGTAAACCCTGGGGAATCACGTTTTCTGACGGGAGCTGTGAGTCCTATGGTGCTGTACTGTACTTGCGATGGGAGACATCGTATGGCGTGGTCACCCGTCTGGTAGAGTCAAAGGCCAAGTTAACCCCGCTCAACCAGAAAGGTGATGCGGTCAAGGCTGAGGTCTGCGGGGCTGTCTTTGCCACACGTCTAAAGGGATACATATTGAAGCATGGACGATTGGATGTGGAGAAGTGGTATCACTTTATTGACAGTCAGACGGTGCTGGGAGCCATCCAGAGGGAGAGCTACGGATTCCAGACCTTCTTTGCGAACCGGGTCGGTGAGATTCAGAAGGCTGGGCCCGTAACTGACTGGTGGTGGATACCGGGCGAGGTCAACATTGCTGATCTAGTCACAAGGGGGTGCTCTCCTGAACTACTGGATGAGAACTCCGTGTGGCAGAAAGGTCTCAAGTTCCTGTCAAGTCCAGTTGAGGATTGGCCCATGAAGTCCGCTTCAGACGTGGCAGCTGATGCAAGGGAGATGGTGAGTAAACTGCAGAGAAAGGCCTTTTCGGTAGTCCTCACCAGAGCTCAAGCCAAGGAGTTGTTAAGCCCCGACAGTCCTGGTGGTGAGGTTCCAGTAGTCACAGTTGGAGATAGTAAGGCTCCAGCATCCCCGGCTAATGGGAGGAAATTTACCTCAACTGAGACTAAAGAAACGGAGACGCTGTGGGGAGCCACGCTCGTAGACCAAGTGGATCCAATGAGGTTTAGTTCTCTAGCTAAGCTCTGTGGAGTGGTCGGTTATGCCCGCAGAGCTGTGAAGAAGTGGTTGGCCCATGTAGGCAGGGCCTCTATGCCAGCGAAGTGGGAGGCAGTACTGACGGTAAAGGAACGCAAGGCTGCATTCCATGACCTGTGCCTAGCCGCTCAGAAAGGAGTTACATTTCCTGTGACGACGCTAAACAGACTCGTCAGCAGGGATGAAGCTTCAGGGTTCCTGAGGTGCCATGGTAGAGTCCAGACCATTACCCAGGGAGAGAACGGTGTGCCTTTGGTCCCCTTCAATGCGTGGGTCAGCACCCTTCTCACGCGAGAGGGACGTTAGGAGGTTGGTGGTTCTGCTTCCAGTGGAGGAGCAAGACAAGACTTCCCCACCATGGTGTGTTTCGGTCGATAAAGGACAGTAAAGGATCCCCACCATGGTATGTTTCGGTTGATAAAGGATAGTAAAGGATCAAGACCCCCCCACTACCATCCTCTTGGAGGCTGGTGGTGTGTTTCGGTGAAGGAGGTCGTAAGGTCAACAAGGACAATGTGTGTTGTTTTGAACATTAAAATTGCCTTGAACCTATATTTATTCATGTTGTAACATAGTACGTTCATATCCAAGAATGCGATGTTATATGCATGGTCATGGAGAAAATTTCATATCTAGAAGTTTGACTGTTTTTTATGGTGGCCTACTTGGATTCTAGAATCAGTAGCCCAAGTGGGAGGTGTAGAACTTTCCAGCAGGTGTACCTATTGTTTATATATATGTGTATATTATAAGTGATGGATGTTATGAGTATGTTCTGGGGTATTTGAGGAAATAAGTCTGTATATTTACCGCCTTATTCCAAATGCAGGCATATTTTATGTTATATTTCATGTTATAATCATACCAAGTTACAGGCTTGTTGTATTATCATTCCTGGTCGCCAGATTGCGTGTCTGCTTAATTAGTCACAGTGCGTAGGCGATTCGCTTTTAGGTTTTTTTTTTTTTTTCCTTTCTCATTCAATTGATGGTCAGGACTGGTACGCCTTGCCGGTGAGTGACTATACACTAGTAGTTTGCTAGTAATTCACATTAAGAATTAATATTTGTATAGTTTGTATAATTGTATTGGTTAATTCTGGGTTTTGTGTTTTCTTTGTAGGTTTACAACCTAACGTCACTGATTGTCAAGCTGACAGGCTAGTAGCAGCAGGCTAGTGTGGAAGTTTACTGTACATGTGTGCGTAATAAAAGTTCACAAAGTGACTCGAGTTGTATCCGCCGTACTTGTCCTGAAACCCTTCCAGTGGGGGGTTTATTGAGCTATAGCAGGTAGCTTAGTAAAAAACTGGACACCTGCAATGGTATTTATGCAGGTAAATGTGACCGGTCCTCCTAATTACAAGGATGTTTGTATGTGGAGATTGAGGCTTGATTTGTACAAGGGACCAACCGATATTGTTTTTTTCAAGGCCGATACCGATACTGATTATTAGTAGTTAATAAAACTGATATCCAATATTTGGAACAGAAAACATAGTTAAGATGCTTTAAGCAATTATTTAATAAATGAGAAACTTTCAACATAACACCCAGTTAAAGATAGTCAGATAGTGTTGTGGTGGGGAGGGACATTAAGACTCAGACTCAGTGGTGAGTCAAACTGAAGCAGAGGGACAGACACAGAGCTGTAGCCGAGCCAAAGTAGAACACATTTTAATTCATTAACTTTATCGTTTATCAGGCAAATAAAACACTGATACAGATAATCTGAAAACTGCCAAAAACAGGCCCATAATCAGCCAGGGCTGATAATCGGTCTATCCCTAATCTGAGTCAGGGTTTGCTTCCTGTAATTTATTCTTTTTGCTGTGTGTGGAATATAACAGTGGGAGCCTACCAACCAGTCTGAACACTTTTTGTGGAAACATTGCAGGGATTTAAATAACCTGAACCGGTTACTCACTCGTATGTTTTGACCAGCTGGTAGAGAGCCAGCAGGCTGCCGTACCAGCTGCCGCTGTTCTGAGACTGCAGGTACATGCCAATCTTGTCCACTATGGCGGTCCAGCGGCCGGGGAAGTCATGCTTGATGATGGCTCGCAGACACATGGTCAGCTGGGCACTACGGACAGTACAAAAACATGTAGTCATTTATTGTATCAATCAGTAAGCAAGGTGCTAGTAGCCAAGGAGGACACAGAGGATTAAAAAACATGATGGTCTCTTAAGAAGAGGTAATTATCTTCACTTGAGTTTCTGCGCACGACACAATCTTCTGAACATAGTCATACTGAGGAATACAGAGAGAGTTTTGTTGAGCCGATTGTCTTAATTAGGGGTCCAAGCCCGAGTCTGGAAGAATCGACGGTAGCAAAGCTACGCTGTTCGCACAGCAGGACTTTGGAACCCTATCGTTTTTCTAATGATTTTCCATTGTTTTCCATTATTATCATCTCCGCATAAAAGTCCTGCTGCAGCCTAAACTGTACTGTACATTTTCAGGACTAGTCCAAAACTCCGCAAGGACCTCAGGCGCAACAATTGACCCACTCCCACACCGTACAGCGGACAATCAAAAAAACGTATATCCACGTTTTCCCTGGATCCAACTGAATCTCTTGATATAGGCCACGCCCATTTCCGCCTAGACTTTTATGCGTGAAAAATCGCAATATATCAAAAACCTACTTTTTCAAACTGAGGAGTTTGAAAAAGTTGGTTTTGCGCATTGCGAAAAAGCTTTTCAGCAGAAATGGGCGTGGCCTACATAATTCAGCTTGATTGAAGGAACACGTGGATGTATGGATTTCTAATGTGCGATGTGTAATGTGGGAGTTAAAGGCAAAAAAAAACATAGCGCCACCTAGTGGTCCACATGTGTAACTGTTGATAGGTGAAGTCTATGGCCACCTACACCTACCATGTAAATTTAAAGTTGTTCACATCAGTGTAAGTGGTGAATCAATCAATACCCCATTGTAGGGGTGGCCTCAGGAGTGACCCTAGATGGTACCCTCCAAATTTTGTAAAAATTGGATGACCCGTTCATGAGATATAAACTTGTTGTACTTGTAGCGCTCCCTAGTGGCCAATATTTGTAAAATGTGTGGGGCCCCTCCAGAGGTTCATGGCAAACAAGAATCTAAAGTTTTGCATTGATAGCATTTATTTTAGCCGAGATAAGGCAAAGTTGGTATTTTCATAGTTAGCTACATAAATTAGTTTGCGCGTAACATGCGCAATTTGTATCCTATAAAAATTATTTTAAAGATGCCATATTATGCTCATTTTCAGGTTCATAATTGTATTTTAAGGTTGTACCAGAATATGTTTACATGGTTTAATATATTTTTGTTGTACAGCACATCTCTCTCTCACTGCCGCAGCTCCTCTTTTCACCTTGTGTTCAGGTCTCTGTTTTAGCTACAGAGTGAATCATCTTTCCTTCTGTACTATCTTTGATTCCACTCGCACATGCTCAGTAGCTCAGATGGTAGATCATGTCAGTTAGCTCCATAGACGGTAAAAGAAAGGTTGTTTCTCCAACTTTGGTCAGTTACAAGGCAGGATTAGCCGGGAGACTTCTTCTAAAGGAGGGCGCACATGGAAGTACTTCTTCTGGAGATTATGGTGAACTAGTGTGTGTTGTAGCAGTGCTCTGCCATTGAGAACGAGCTAGCATGGTTGGTAAATGGGAAATTTGCAATTGAAATATCTCGGCCAGAGTACATGCTATCAACACGAAACTGCTTGGGATGCTTGTTCAGCATGCCACTCTGAGGCTCTGTACCAAATTTGAAGATCGGGGGTGCTACAGTCAAAGTAGACCAGTTTTGGCCCTTTTACTCAATCAATGTTGATGGGATATTTGCAACGGCAACGTACCACAGACTTTGCTGCCCACACCTCTCAATATTTACTGACGTTTGCCTCCCCACCGTCACGCTTTGGGTCCCGCTTTCGCGGGCAACTGACGCCGGGATGCTTGGACCCCGCCATAACTGCCTGAAATTCTAGTTAGCTTTGTAGCAACTCATTTGGCAATGGCTTGAACGTACAGTAATGGACGTTCATTAATATCAAACCGTTATGCACTAAAGCTTTAACCTTACCGATTCCAGTCAAAAAAGATTGTGCAGAAAAAAAAAGTTTAAATAAAAAAGGCATTGGGGCAAAAAAAAGCCCTGCAGTGAAAACGCAGTTGGCACGGACAAAGTGCAGCTGTCAGTCTCTGTCTGCTGTATGGGAGCATTTCGGATTTAGTGTTAGCTGACAATGACGGAAAAAAGTGATTGATAAAGCAGCGACTGTGTAAGAGCACTGTGCAACACGTGTCGCCTATGCTAGCAGCAATATGACGGTGCTTTTACGAAGACATCACGCCATTGTGTCTGCTGACAAACAAGGAGGAGAGAGTTGGGGAGGACAGAGTAACTCCTTCTTTTAAACAGCCTATCCATGCAGATTCAGACAGGACAATCCCACCCAGAACTAAAGCATTGGGCAGGTTATAGCGACAAATATGCAGTCGTGGAGGATGCAGGGTTTCAGCATCTGATTAAAGTAACATTACTTGAGCCACTCGCTATAATATCTGCCGACATTTGAGCAACACAGTGAATCCCTGACTGCCTTTTGCTTGCAGAGGAACATAGAAATAGAATGAACAGAGCAGTGTTGTTTCGACGTGTACACTGTGTGTTTGGGTTATCTTGCACTAAATGTGTTTTTTTAAATAGCACAGTCGCAATTTCCCTTTTGATCAAAACAATCTTGCCAATTGTCTTTCAATCTTTCATTGTATTTAAAATACTGCACTTTAATTTAAGTGGAAAATCTAATATTTCCATTAAGAACTGCCATGTTATAGGCTACTGTTGTTTAAATAGGCCAGTGCTGGTTTAGCTTATGCTTCACTTTATGTTCATGGCCTTGGTCTATGATGTGGCCATTTTTTATACAAAAATAACAAAGTTGCATTTTTTGATTGCACTAATTAGAAAACCTATTCTTTTGATACAGATTTGACAATAAAGACATGTTTGTGTTCCTTATGTTCATAGCCTGAATTTTGTTAAGGCAAATAAATGAAAAGCATGTTGATATTGGCAATGCCCCCCCTCTGTACCAAATACGTACCACACTGAACCAAATAACGTGACAAACCGTGATATGTACCGAACCTACTGCATATCCTTCAGGGTCCAACTGTGTCCTCTATAAAATATATAGGGAAGTTGACATTTTTTGTCAATTGTCCTTTACATTTTAAAATATGGAGGTGTAAACAGGGAGAGTAAAAAAAAGGAGTTGCAGCAATTAGAGACGGAAACAGTGTGCGTGCGTGCGTGCGTGCGTGCGTGCGTGTGTGCGTGCGTGCGTGCGTGCGTGCGTGCGTACGATCAGTATATGTACCGTATGGACTCTGGACAGCGGATGATGCCTTCCACTATGTGGTCTCTGATCTGCTGCCGGTCGTTCTCGTGGATGTTGAAGGGAAAGACCACCTCGCCCAGAGACGGCTCCCTGTCCTGCCAGTACTGACTCACCATGTTCTTCAAATAGATGGCCGCTACACACAGGGAGTCACATACAGACATCATGTTGAACTTTACCTATCCAGTTGATCTTCAATCACAGAGACTGGATTCAAAAGATAATTCTGGTGATATTTTATATTTCTGTTATCGTAAACATGCTCCATTTTTGTTAAAAACACATCAAGGAGCCACACTGTTGCACTGGGTGACATGTTCCTTCATTACCATGAAAACACGCATGCATGCATGCACGCATTCTTTTTTGGAATACGGAAACATACTCATTAATACCGTCAAGCAAGAAAGTACATAAAGTGTACAACCTGAGTGCTGAATTTAGTATTTTTGGATATTCAACTATACAGACTGATATGGTAATAAAAACTAAACTAAAGCTTTGAATCTGTGTCAGAATTACTTTTGTGTGAGCTAGACCCCTGCTTTAAAATTCTTCTGGGATTTACACTGAGGTGTAATCTCGATATTATTTCCTTCGGTTTGTTGACATTCATAAAGTGTATGAATGTCAGAAAACCTTCAAACTGACCACACAAGACAAGAATGAGCATAATAAATAACTTTCTTCTTGAACAGGACCAAGGAGTGATTTCTTTGTAAACATTACTCAATATGAATATTACATAGTGTAATTACTTTGGCCAAAACTATGTCAGTATTATAACTTCATAACTACAGAATCGAGATAGAAATGGTCAAACAATGTTTCAGACATTATACTAGGGGTGTAAATCACACGTTTGATCACGTACAATATTATATTGATTCTTTCGACAACATACAATATTTACTGATATCTCAAAGTCTGCCATGATAAGATTTTGAGTCTTTCCCATTCAGGGGCCTGCGACCGATACGAGATGATACATAAGCCCAATTAACACAATCAGTTACATATTAATATACATGATTTAACATTTTCATTGCTAGGCTCTGCGGAACATTTAATTTAAAAACAAACTACTCTTTTTAATAAAAAGAGTGCCCGCCTTCCGACTCAACATCGGAATGAAGGCCGACGGCCTCTCCAACGGGCGATGGCACGGAACACACCGAACAGACTTGAGTCACCGATCTCGCCAGACTGTCAAACAGACGATTATCGGGTTGGTGTGTCAGCGCCTTAAGTGACTGATGGGAACAACAGTCTTTGACATTGGTCCAGTATTAAGGAAGACCGCTGCAGTCAGCAGAGGTGAAACAAGCTACAATGTAAGTTAATAGGACAATTGTCCAGGGGTCCGTTTCAGGTAGGAGGATTAGTGGAAACTCTGAGTTTGTTAAGCCTGAGATGAGGGAAACTCTGAGTTTTCTGTTTCAGAAAGAGAGGTAACTTAACCTCAGAGTCAGTTACTATGGTAACTGACCCTGTGAACCTAACCTGGTCGGGAGCAGGTTTTCTTCAAGAAACCTCGAGTTTCTTGAAGACTCCTCCCCATGGATGTATGAAGAGAATTAACGCTCCTCCCTCTGACACAGCGCTCTTCATTTCCTCATTCATTCATTCATTCATTCATTCATTCATTCATTCAGTCTGGATCAGGAGCATTTCAGCGCAGTTTGTTATATTGGCCTGAATAAAATAAAACATTGTTGGTTTATTAACTGTTAGGCAGACTTTAAAACATTGTTTTTTCTCAAAACATGACATTTCCTTTTGTCGACGATCCCGTTGATGAAGATGCTGTATGGCAGGGAGTGAAACATATGTCGGAAGATGATATTGACGCATTTTAATTTCCAGATAACTTCCTATTTGAGCGCTATGGTTTTTCTTCCCAGTCTATCAGTTATGTAAGCTACATAACCTTATCCATCCTCATATCACTAACGTCACCCATCGTGGACATGCTCTACATCCCAGCAGATTGTGTTGCATTACAGTTTTCTTTACAACCTTGGTGATAATAATAATTTTAATAAAGCGCCGTCAGAAGAGATCGCTCTGAAATGTTGTATAACTGCTATAAATCATCTCATGCTTTGTGTTTGGGCTTAATTCAATCCTGACAGTCTAAGCTTTCAATAGATGTGCTGCATGACCATATATGTTGAAGATTTAATGCGTCAAATTTATAACAAAGTTTAAGCAGCGTCCACTTTGAGCGTGAGTGTCTACGGGTCAGTGAAAGTAAAGAGTTTAAACATGTGTAGTGTTCCTGGACACAGACCAGTCAGAGACATTAAAAAGGAGTTCCACAGGATTGCAGGTGAATGATGTAAACCCTTTGAAATAAAAGATTATGAACTATAATTCTGTTAATGATGGTGCTGCAGCCTCAGAATGGGATTAGTAGCCTAGGACTTTTTCGCCCGCAGTATTGCACCTACCTGAAATAGATTTGAAGTAATATTAGCTTATGATTAAATATGATATACATCATATTGGAATATAAGCATTTACTCTAGCAGCAATTTTCTCCAGCGCAATTTCTCTCTCTTTGCAGCAGCTGCTGTGTTGCTTTTTTAATGAAATACATGTTCAAACTCGCTGTGCGCATGAGTATGTCCGCCGTCCCGTTTGTTTGTGGTTGTTGCCATGGTGAATCGTAGTATCATGGCTCCATTCACGCTGTCTTCGGTGCACGCGCGTAACCCTGAGTCAACCTACTCCGAGTTGATTGAACCAACTCGAATCAGCTGTTGTGAAACCGAAAACTCAGAGTTTCCATCTCAGGCTCAATCAACTCAGAGATCAGGCTCAGACTCAGAGTTTGTTGAACCTCCTACCTGAAACGGACCCCAGCTATTTACCTTCAGAAAAGTTCTCTTCTTGCCGCTGACAGACTCAGATTAATATTCTAAGTGTCTGATAACATTATGAAAGGATCTCTACAGAGATAGACCTTTAAAACCTCTTTAAGACCTTTCTGTTTAACCAGAAACAGCTCTGAAGTCACTAGCGCTAAACCCACCAGACTCCATTTAAATAAACAATACTTTTAGTGACATATTTTCCAACATATTTTTTAAATCTGTAAACTCTGTGTTTATTTCAACCAAAACTAGAGTTGTGATGGTTGGAAAAGTGGAAAGACGAGCCAAAACAGCTTTTCATAGTTTTATTTTGTTTCTGTCGACTTTGAATAAAGTGTATTTTACGATGTTAAAAATACTGTTTATTTACATGGAGTCTGGTGGATTTAGTGAACGCAATTTCGCGGATGTTTTTACGTTTAAAAACAAGATCTTACTCTTTAACAGAAAGGTCGACCTCCTTAGAAATCCTTTCATAATGTTGTCAAACACTTAGAATATTAATCTGAGTCTGTCAGTTGCAAAATGAGCACTTTTCTGAAGGTAAATACAAGCTGGACAATTGTCCTTTTAACTTACATTGGAGCTTGTTTCTCCGCTGCCGACTGCAGTGATCTCACTTAATACTGGACCAAAAAAACTGTAGTTACCCTTTAAAGATTACGATATGTATCAATATCTTCACTTTGAGGATTGGATCGATACATCGATCCAGATTGATGTATCTTTACACCTGTACATTATACCCAAAAAAAAAACTTTACGCAGTGAGATGCAAACCAACAGTCCTACCTGCCTGACGAACAGGGAACTCCACCTGCTCCGACACAATGATCTGAAGCAGCGTCGGAGCGAAGTTGATGATCTTGTACGACTGAAACACATAGCAGACTCAGCATCAAACAACCAGCAGAGGACAGATGGACAGTTTTTTAACATATGGTTCGGATTAAAAGTCATTAAACCAATTCCATTTTCCATTTGTGTGTGCATGATGTGACAAAAATAAAAATTTCAATTGATTACCTTGTGTGCACAACATAGTAACCTGTGTTGAGGACCTAAAGAGTTACAACATGTAAAACATCAGTCACGCTGCTTTTTTTTTTTTTTTTTAATAATAAATGTATAATTAGAATTCATGTAAATGGCAAGCTAGAGGAGACACCACCTATCTACAGCTAGGGGAGACCCCACCTATCTACAGCTAGGGGAGACCCCACCTATCTACAGCTAGAGGAGACCCACCTATCTACAGCTAGAGGAGACCCCACCTATCTACAGCTAGAGGAGACACCACCTATCTACAGCTAGGGGAGACCCCACCTATCTACAGCTAGAGGAGACCCCACCTATCTACAGCTAGGGGAGACCCCACCTATCTACAGCTAGAGGAGACCCCACCTATCTACAGCTAGAGGAGACACCACCTATCTACAGCTAGAGGAGACCCCACCTATCTACAGCTAGAGGAGACACCACCTATCTACAGCTAGGGGAGACCCCACCTATCTACAGCTAGAGGAGACCCCACCTATCTACAGCTAGGGGAGACCCCACCTATCTACAGCTAGGGGAGACCCCACCTATCTACAGCTAGAGGAGACCCCACCTATCTACAGCTAGAGGAGACCCCACCTATCTACAGCTAGAGGAGACCCCACCTATCTACAGCTAGGGGAGACCCCACCTATCTACAGCTAGAGGAGACCCCACCTATCTACAGCTAGAGGAGACCCCACCTATCTACAGCTAGAGGAGACCCCACCTATCTACAGCTAGAGGAGACCCCACCTATCTACAGCTAGAGGAGACCCCACCTATCTACAGCTAGAGGAGACCCCACCTATCTACAGCTAGAGGAGACCCCACCTATCTACAGCTAGAGGAGACCCCACCTATCTACAGCTAGGGGAGACCCCACCTATCTACAGCTAGAGGAGACCCCACCTATCTACAGCTAGAGGAGACCCCACCTATCTACAGCTAGAGGAGACCCCACCTATCTACATCTAGAGGAGACCTCACCTATCTACAGCTAGAGGAGACCCCACCTATCTACAGCTAGAGGAGACCCCACCTATCTACAGCTAGAGGAGACCTCACCTATCTACAGCTAGAGGAGACCCCACCTATCTACAGCTAGAGGAGACCCCACCTATCTACAGCTAGAGGAGACCCCACCTATCTACAGCTAGAGGAGACCTCACCTATCTACAGCTAGAGGAGACCCCACCTATCTACAGCTAGAGGAGACCCCACCTACCCACAGCTAGAGGAGACCCCACCTATCTACAGCTAGAGGAGACCCCACCTATCTACAGCTAGAGGAGACCCCACCTATCTACAGCTAGAGGAGACCCCACCTATCTACAGCTAGGGGAGACCCCACCTATCTACAGCTAGGGGAGACACCACCTATCTACAGCTAGGGGAGACCCCACCTATCTACAGCTAGGGGAGACCCCACCTATCTACAGCTAGAGGAGACCCCACCTATCTACAGCTAGAGGAGACCCCACCTATCTACAGCTAGGGGAGACCCCACCTATCTACAGCTAGGGGAGACCCCACCTATCTACAGCTAGAGGAGACCTCACCTATCTACAGCTAGAGGAGACCCCACCTATCTACAGCTAGAGGAGACCCCACCTATCTACAGCTAGAGGAGACCTCACCTATCTACAGCTAGAGGAGACCCCACCTATCTACAGCTAGAGGAGACCCCACCTATCTACAGCTAGGGGAGACACCACCTATCTACAGCTAGGGGAGACCCCACCTATCTACAGCTAGGGGAGACCCCACCTATCTACAGCTAGAGGAGACCCCACCTATCTACAGCTAGAGGAGACCCCACCTATCTACAGCTAGAGGAGACCTCACCTATCTACAGCTAGGGGAGACCCCACCTATCTACAGCTAGAGGAGACCCCACCTATCTACAGCTAGGGGAGACCCCACCTATCTACAGCTAGGGGAGACCCCACCTATCTACAGCTAGAGGAGACCCCACCTATCTACAGCTAGAGGAGACCCCACCTATCTACAGCTAGAGGAGACCCCACCTATCTACAGCTAGAGGAGACCCCACCTATCTACAGCTAGAGGAGACCCCCCCTATCTACAGCTAGAGGAGACCCCACCTATCTACAGCTAGAGGAGACCCCCCCTATCTACAGCTAGAGGAGACCCCACCTATCTACAGCTAGAGGAGACCTCACCTATCTACAGCTAGAGGAGACCCCACCTATCTACAGCTAGGGGAGACCCCACCTATCTACAGCTAGAGGAGACCATGATAAGCCCTATTTCAACAAACGGTGGCGTATCCCTTTAACGATATAGAGTTTTTGGAATATTTCACACCATTAATGTTACTCAGTGAGTTCTTTATTTCTTCACAGAAACAGAAACCTCCGCAATATCTGATCAAATATGTATGGATAATGCCTGTCATTATTGTGAATTGAACCCCTTCAGGGTAGTCTCGCATTGCCAGACCCTGCGTGGAGGGTCCACACAGCATTCCTGGATGGGAGGAAAACGTGCTCTGGTTTATTGGCATTTCTTTAAACCAATCACAATCCTCCTGAGTGGCGCTAAGCCCTGCACGGACTAGCTGCAAAATAGGCTCGGAAGGAACTTGTTTTGGTGGAACGTGTACATTCAAAAGTTGTTTTATTCGTGCAACAGAAAACTCAGATTGGACAGATAGTCTAGCTAGCTGTCTGGATTTACCCTGCAGAGATCTGAGGAGCAGTTAACCAGAGTCCTCACAAATCCGCCGGAGGTTAGAATTCCAACACAAAGAAAGAGGAAGGAAACGGAAATCGGCGAAAAGACATGCATCCGGCCACCGGAGCTACCCAGCAAGTGGAACTTTCTGTATATAGACTACCTTCAGGGTGATGCAGGGCCCCCTTCCTTCGTGTTCATGTCTCGCTGGCTATGCCAGGCAGACACACAGCATGCTGCTCAGAGCAGCACAGTCCACGGCTCTTCTGCCAACAGCACGGGGTCTCTGTCCCTCTACTCAGCCGACACAGCCACTGAGCTTAATGCAACTGATACGCGATGACGTCCCTCACAAATATGCAAATGAGCATGTGACATCATCTAACGACTTTGGAGCTAGTGCTAGCTACTTTAATTGGACAACGGTGGTTAACAACTAGTTCAATCAACCCAGGGTTTCCCAATCCAGTGATGCGCGCATTCACATAAAAGAGGCGGGGTTTGCACATCGTGACCAATCACAAACATCTACCAGAGCCGCATATTTTACATAAGAGGAAACTATAATTCTACATAAATATGAAGAACACAGACACGGTTTTACAGGCAAAACGTAATCCAGTCGCTGCTTCCTAACACTGCAAGGAAAGCTGGCAAAACATAGCCGACGCTGTAAATACGTAGCCTAAATCACAACGCTTCAATATCACTTCCACATCAATCAGAACCAAGATCTGACCATAATTACACTTGTTCTTTCCATAAACTGTCGTTGCTTTAGCCTTTTATTTCAGTTGCAACCCTGGCAGTGGGAAGCGATCATGAGAGCAAATAAAATATATAAAAACATAATTCAAACCAATGTGCGTATTGGCAACACAAGGCTCAAGAAGCCGACAAACAGCCTGATAATTCCCTCCGCTGAAAATCTATATCTTTCATAAAAAATACCCATCAGGGAATGTTAACAGGGTTGTCGGTCTCTAAATATTTTAACTTTTCTGAGCGCACCTCTCTCTCTCTCTCTCTCTCTCCATGCACCGAGCTCCACCTGATCTTCTAAGAACGGTGACGCCGTTATCAACAGAGTATTGGTTGGTCAGTAGGCGGTGCTTAAACACCGGTTAATCTAATCTCCAACATAACCTGCTCCCGACCAGGTTAGGTGTTCAGCATAAGTTAACACGGCGATTGAACCCGGTAACAACTAATCCACCGTCGAAAACAAAACAAACAAAAAAAGTTACCTCGTTAAAGCCAAATCTTGCTTCGTAGTACAGGCCTCTGGACATTTGCATATGAAGACTTAAGAACCAAATATTTTCAATAATTTGAAAAATGCTTACCAGGCTTCACTACCTACACTGAGGACAAAAAGCTTCCTTTTTTCTTAGGGGAAGATAAAAGCACGGCAAGGCTAGCAGCTAAATATGTCTTCTCCTGCCATAATATAAGGCAAAATAAGTAGAGAATTGTATATATTATCATTATACTTCTTCTTTTGTGTGTTTTTTTCTCTTTTTGTAAATATTGTTTTAACATACACTTTAAGGAACATTCACATAATTTGTTCATTATCTGCAATTACATCATAATTATCCAGTTTACTTGTAGTATTATTATTATTATTATTATTATTATTATTATTATTATTATTATTATTAGGGCCCGAGCAGTGAAACTGCAAGGGACCTATTGTTTTTGTAGAGATTATTAGGGGTCCAAGCCCGAGTCTGGAAGAAACGGCGGTAGCAAAAGCTACGCCGTTCGCACAGTAGGACTGTGGAACCCTATTGTTTTTCGAAGGATTTTTTTTTTTTCCATTATTAGGGCCCGAGCACCGACAGCGGCGAAGGCCCTATTGAAACTGAAGGAATTATTATTATTATTAGGGGTCCAAGCCCGAGGCTGGAAGAATCGGCGGTAGCGAAGCTACGCCGTTCGCACAGCAGGGCTGTGGAACCCTATTGCTTTTCTAAAGTTTCTTATTATCATTCTTCCGCCGATAAAACTGATGCTACAGCCTAAACCGTACATGGTGGGAGGTTGCCGTTTTCAGGACTGGTCCAGATCCCTGTAGGGACCTCGGACAAAAATAATTCAGCCACTTACACCACTAGGTGGCGCTATAGCAGAAAAAACGCGTTTGGCCCTATAACTCCCACACCATACATCGCACATTAAAAATACACATATCCACGCGTTCCCTGGATCCAGCTGAATCTCCAGATATAGGCCACGCCCATTTCCGCCTAGACTTTTATGCATGAAAAATCGCAATTTATCGTAAAACCTGCTTTTTGTAGCGCCCCCTATTGGCCAATTTTCGTAAAATGTGTGGGGCGCCTCCAGAGGTGCATGGGAAAGAAGCATCTGAAGTTTTGCGTTGATAGCATTTATTTTGGCCGAGATTTGACAACGTTGGTGTTTACATAGTTAGCTACACACATTTGTTTGTGCGTAATATGCGCAATTTGTATCCTATAAAAATTCTTTGTACAACTTTTTGTCAGGTCGGTCTGGAGATGCCACATGCCAGGTTTCGTACAAATCGATCGCACGGTCTAGGAGGAGTTCAAAAAAGTAGTTTTTTGATAAATTGCAATTTTTCACGCATAAAAATCTAGGCGGAAATGGGCGTGGCATATATGACAAGATTCACTTGGATCCAGCGAACACGTGGAGATGTGTATTTTTAATGTGCGATGTACGGTTTGGAAGTTATAGCGTCAAACGCGTTTTTTTCTGCTATAGCAGCACCTAGTGGTGGAAGTGGGTCAATTCTTGCGCCTGAGGTCCTTGCCAAGTTCTGGACCAGTCCTGAAAGGGGCACCCACCCACCATGTACGGTTTAGGCTGCAGCGGGACTTTTACGCGGAGAATAATGGAAAACTAGAACTGCAAGCAGTTATGACGGGGTCCAAGTCCCCGATGCAACTCGCCCCCGACGCCCCGGGGAGCATGCAAAAGCGGAACCCAAAGCCCGACGGCGCGGAGGCAAACACTGGTAAATATTGAGAGGCGTGAGCCGCAAGGTCTGCGGTACGTTGCGATGCAAATATCCCATCAAGGTCAATGGAGCAAAAGGGCCTGGTCTGGTTTAAGTTGACTTTAGCGCCCCCTAATGGCCGATCTTTACCAAATTTGGTCTGGAGCTTCAGGGCGGCATGCCGACGACGCCCCCCCAAGTTTCACGTTGATAGCCTGTACTGTGGCCGAGATACTGCAATTGAAATTTTCCCATTTAAATGCATTGAGTTGTTTGCTAAAAAACTTAAACGTTTATTATAGCGCCCCCTAATGGCCGATCTTCCCCAAATTTGGTAGAGAGCATCAGAGTGCTATGTTGGACAATATTCTTAAGTGGTTTGCTTATATATTGAAAATTGGCCGATATATAATTAAGTTTGTGCTTGGTAGCTAGCTAGGAAAATTTGTTTGGTCATCAAATGCGCACACTTTAACATAGCAAAATTCTTTGGATAAATTTTGTTCACGTGTATCTGCAGGTGCTATGAACCAGGTTTCGTGCATATCGGTTGTACGGCCTTGGACGAGTTCGAAAAAGTTGGTTTTGTACATTGCGGAAAAAATTCTCAGCAGAAATGGGCGTGGCCTACATCTTGAGATTCAGATTGATTCACCGAACACGTGGACCTATGGTTTTCTAACGTGCGATGTGTAATGTGGGAGTTAAAGGCAAAAAAACACTATAGCGCCACCTAGTTGTCCACATGTGTAATTTTTGGTAGGTGCACTCAATGGCCCATTCTACATCTACCATGTACATTTCAATTGGCTCACATCAGTGTAAGGGGTGAATCTAGACGTGAGTCTCATAGGCCACGCCCACTTTGACCAATCAGTACCCCACGGTAGGGGTGGACTCAAGAGTGGCCCTAGATAGTACCCTCCAAATTTGGTAAAAATCGGACAAGCCGTTTATGAGATATAAACATTTTGTACTTGTAGCACCCCCTACTGGCCAATTTTTGTTAAATGTGTGGGGCCTCTCCAGAGGGACATGGGGAACAAGAATCTGAAGTTGCGCGTTCATACCATGTATTTTGACCGAGATATGGCAAAGTTGATGTTTTCATAGTTAGCTACACAAATTTGGTTGTGCGTAATATGCGCAATTTGTATCCTATAAAAATTCTTTTATAACTTTTTGTCAGGTCGGTCTGGAGGTACTACCTGCAAAGTTTGGTGCGAATCAGTTGCACGGTCTAGGAGTTAAAAAAAGTAGGTTTTTGATAAATTGCGATTTTTCACGCATAAAAGTCTAGGCGGAAATGGGCGTTGCCTATATCAGGAGATTCAGTAAGATCCAGTGAACACGTGGATATGTGTATCTTCAATGTGCGATGTACGGTTTTGAAGTTATAGGGTCAAACGCGTTTGTTCCTGCTATAGCGCCACCTAGTGGTGGAAGTGGGTCAATTGCTGCGCCTGAGGCCCTTGCCGAGTTCTGGACCAGTGCTGAAAAGGGCACACGCCCAACATGTACGGTTAAGGCTGTAGCAGGACTTTTACGCGGAGAAGAATAATAATGGAAAAAAAAAAATCTTTAGAAAAACAATAGGGTTCCACAGTCCTACTGTGCGAACAGCGTAGCTATTGCTACCGCCGTTTCTTCCAGACTCGGACTTGGACCCCTAACTAGAACTGTAAGCAGTTATGACGGGGTCCAAGTCCCCGATGCAACTCGCCCCCGACGCCCCGGGGAGCGCGCAAAAGCGGAACCCAAAGCCTGACGGCACAGAGGCAAACGGCGGTAAATATCGAGAGCCGTGAGCCGCAAGGTCTGCGGTACGTTGCGATGCAAATATCCCATCAACGTCGATGGAGCAAAAGGGCCTGATCTGGTCTACGTTGACTTTAGCGCCCCCTAATGGTCGATCTTTACCAAATTTGGTATAGAGCCTCAGGGCAGCGTGCCGACAAAGCACCACAAGTTTCGCGTTGATAGCATGTACTGTGGCCGAGATATTCAAATTGAAATCTTCCCATTTAAATTAATTGAGTTATTTGCTGAAAAACCTAAACGTTTATTATAGCGCCCCCTAATGGCCGATCTTCCCCAAATTTGGTACAGAGCATTGGAGTGCTATGTAGCACAAGGTTCTCAAGTGGTTTGCTTATACCTTTAAAATCGGCCGACATATGATTAAGTTTGTGCTTGGTAGCTAGCTAGGATAATTTGTTTGGTCGTCAAATGCGCATACTTTAACGTAGCAAAATTCTTTGGATAAATTTTGTTCAAGTGTGTATTGAGGTGCTATGTACCAGGTTTCGTGCATATCGGTTGCACGGCCTTGGACGAGTTCGAAAAAGTTGGTTTTGCACATTGCGCTATATTGCGAAAACAATTCTCAGCAGAAATGGGCGGGGCCTAGGCTACATCATGAGATTCAGATTGATGCAACGAACAGGTAGACGTATGGTGTTCTAACGTGCAATGTGTAATGTGGGAGTTAAAGGCAAAAAAACACTATAGCGCCACCTAGTGGTCCACATGGGTACTTTTTGGTACGTGTAGTCCTTGACTTATTTTACATCTAACCTGTTAATTTCAAGTGGCTCACATTAGTGTAAAGGGTGAATCTAGACGTGAGTCTCATAGGCCACGTCCACTTTGACCAATCAGTACCCCATGGTACGGGTGGACTCAAGATTGAACCTAGATAGTACCCTCCAAATTTGGTAAAAATCGGACGAGCTGTTCATGAGATAAACATTTTGTACTTGTAGCGCCCCCTACTGGCCAATTTTTGCAAAATGTGTTGGGCCTCTCCAGAGGGTCATGGGAAACATGAGTCTGAAGTTGTGCGTTGATAGCATGTATTTTGACTGAGATATGGCAAAGTTGGTGTTTTCATGGTTAGCTACACAAGTTTGTTATATGTATATAGTTGCGTAATATGCGCAATTTGTATCCTATAAAAATTCTGTTTAAAACTTTTTGTCAGGTCGGTCTGGAGGTGCCACCTGCCAAGTTCTGTGCGAACCAGTCGCACGGTCAAGGAGGAGTTCAAAAAAGTAGGTTTTTGATAAATCGCGATTTTTCACGCATAAAAGTCTAGGCGGAAATGGGCGTGGCCTATATCACGAGAATCCGTTGGATCCAGGGAACGCGTCGATGTATCTTTAATGTGCGATGTACGGTTTCTGCTATAGCGCCACCTAGTTTTGGAAGTGGGTAAATTCTTGCGCCTGAGGTCCTTGCCATGTTCTGGACCAGTGCCGAAAAGGGCACCCGCCCACCATGTACGGTTTAGGCTGCAGCGGGACTTTTAAGCGGAGAAGAATAATGAAGAATAATAATGTATGATGAATAAACAGTAGAAAAACAATAGGGTTCCACAGTCCTACTGTGCGAACGGCGTAGCTATACCGCCGTTTCTTCCAGACTCGGACCCCTAATTATTGAAGGGGACACAAATATTACAGCCAAAATTGTACTCGTAGAGGATATGTGTAGTTGTAGGACTCCAGTAAGTATGCTGGCAAAGCTTTTTTGAAGTGACTCTTTTCTCTAATACAGATGATGCTGAACTGAGAACTGAGCCTCCTGGCAAACAAGCTTGGTGTTGTTCCATCACATGGTACCTGCTCGACTCGCCTCGACTCTACTTTTTTGGTTTTCCATTACGAAAAAAAGTACCTGGTACCTGCTAACAGGTCCTACTTTTTTTAGTACCACCTCAGTCGAGGTTCCAAGCGAGCTGAGGGGATCCCTAAAGGTGTCCTGAACAAACCCGCCATTTTTAAATAGTTTAGCCAGCTGTGTTTGTTTTTGCTGCCTCCAGCTTGATTTTAAACTAAATGTGTCTTCTGGCAACAACAACACACCTTCCACGTTCTGTGTGTGTGTGTCGCGTTAGGTCACGGCAGTTTACTGTAACGCCGCTATACGACCAGCCATGCTGAGGCAGTACTAAAATCTGCAATGGAAAACGAAAAGAAAAAAAAAGCCATAACTGGCCAGGCAGCCGGCCAGCCACTAAATTAGTAAAAGTTAACATTTTGTTTCATTCACACACTTGTCACATCTTAGAAAAGCACAGCTCTCTTTCTAGATGAGTGACAACTTTGTTCAGCTCATTTTCTATAACCAGTGTGTAGCATGAAAGCACAGTGGGTGGAATTAGCAAGCTAGCTAATTAACTAGCCATCGATCGATCCATGTATGTATCATATTTTTTGTGACGATTTTTTAAATCAATTTATTTTTAACCAATGATTCACCCAAATATTTTTATTTATATACAGCAGATGGCAACTACATCATATCCGTTTCCAGCAAAACGGAGCAAAAGCAGAAAATGATGAAAATCCATATTACTTCTTTACAAATGAAATAAATGTAGACTGACTGACTTCTGATATGCATTATTTTTTAGAAAACAATTAGTTTTTAGAAATGTCTCCTGATATATTGTCTCTAGAAGTGTATTATTAGGGCCCGAGCGCAGACAGCGGCAAAAGGCCCTATTGAAACTGAAGGAATTATTATTCCTTCTTCTTTCATTTTCTTCCGTGCAATGAATTGCCTTTTTGAGGGGTTTAACATTCAAAAACTCACCAAATTTGGCGATCGCATCAAGTCTGGTGAAAATTTACGTATTTTAAGGGTTTTGGGAACAGGCCATGGATGTATTAAGAGAACTGGATACAGTGTTCGGCGAGAAGCTCCGTACGTTCCAATGAGAGTGCTCAAAAGCGCATTAAGAACATGGAGCTCGGATTTTCCTCATTCTTGGCCCATGACGTCACGATGGACACTAGCAACAATTTGTTTGCGTTGTCTTAGCAACCGGTAACAACATGCTCGTTCATGAGTGCGTCTCTTACAAGTGGCGAACTCATGAACTCGCCGTTTTTATTGTCTAAAACATTCACCAACGTTAAACATTGTGTTTTCGTTGTTCCCGATCGTTTACATGCTTAGCTAAATAAACGATGGATGTATTTAGCTAGACAACCAAGGAGATTTAATAATTATGTCGTGCTACTAGCTAGCTAGCAGTTTAGTGAACAAAGCTCATCCATGGCTTCATCCTTCATCCACGTTACAAGCTTTACAGCATACAGCCCTCGGGTGTATCATAAGAGAGAACCAAGGCAATGTAATCACGATGTCTGTAGTAACGTTGTGTAGGCATATAGCTAGCTACCCCTGATGTTAGCAACTAGCTAGCTAGCCGATAGCCCCACCAGTTTGGGAAACGTTAATGACGTTACATCCATGTAACAGGCTTTACAGCATACATACATCCCTCGGATGTATCATAACTTAATAAGATAATACCATGGACGTATTAACATAACACATGGTGAATTACAACCATCAGCTAGCGCTATTATTTATTACAGCTACCTACATCCTCGGGAGAACAGTCATGTGAGTGGGCGGCGCAGTCCCGCGGGTCTGCTCGCGTCCATTTTGCGCGTTCATCATTTCTAATTTAATAATTCTGTATTCGCTACTAGTGAATGTTAAAAATGTTAAAAACATGACATTTTAAACAAGGAACCTTTAAGTGTTCGGTTGGTAAGTTTATATACCCTGAAACAAATTATCCGCTGAAATATAAACGTTTCTTTCGCCATGTAAAGTCTATGTGAAAAGTCTTTCTGGGCCATGGGGTGCAGTACCACCGCTATCCGCTAAGCCCATGGTGGCATATAGACTTGGCGCTCCTCCTGGGGGCTTGGAACAGGCGCACAAAAATGGCTCGCTAGCGCCCCCTACAAACCTAAAAAAATTGAGCCATTGGAGCCATACCCTAAACCCAACAGGAAGTCCGCCATTTTGAATTGAATGTTCGAAATTAGTGCAATTTTGGCCATTTCCACATGTCGTACTTTAACGAACTCCTCCTAGAGATTTTATCCGATCAACTTCAAATTTGGTCTGTGCCATCTGAAGACGTTAAAGATGAAAAGTTGTTAAAATAAAAACTTTCGGTCATAGGGCATGGCCGTGGCGGGGTGGCCATTTTGTGCGTTTCGCCATCAAAACAGGAAGTGGGTGTAACTTGAGCGTACATTGTCCAATTGGCTCGAAACTTTTCACGATTCATAAGAGTCCAACGCTGAGGACATATAAGGGCCGATATTTACTCAAAGTCATAGCGCCCCCTAGTGGCAACAGGAAGTAGGCCTAAAAGTCAAGGTGCTATACTTTAACGAACTCCTCCTAGAGATTTCATCAGATTGACTTCAAATTGACATCTCAACACCTTACAGATGAAAAGTTGTTAAAAGAAAAACTTTTCGTCGAAACGGTGTGGGCGTGGCTTGGTGGCCGTTTTGAGTGTTCATCAATGAACGAAGAAGTTGTTGTAACTTTAGTGTACATTGTCATATCCGCACGAAACTTCTCACGTTTGACAAGGGTCCAGGCCTGAGGACACCTACAGGCCAAAATTTACATTTGGTCATAGCGCCCCCCGCTGGCAACACGAAATCTGCCTTATACGACAAACATCATCCGATTTACATGAAACTTATGTGTGGTCTACATGTGACACTGAGCCGCCCCCTATACTTTAACCACGCCATGCCACGCCCCTTTGCATAATATTTGAACAGTTTAAGGTAGTCTTGTGTGAGGCGTCATTGAACTCAGCAGAGTTCCTTCTTCATTGGTGATGGTTTGGCCCGCCCCCTATGCTTAAGCCACGCTCCCTTTCATATCTGTGACCCTTTTAAGGTAGAGTCTTATGTGATGTATCAATGAACTCAGCAGAGACCTCCCTTTTCATTGGTAAAGGTTTGCCCCGACCCCTATGGTTTGGCCACGCCCCCTTTCACAACTAATGAACTGTACCACGTAGAGTCTTGTGTGAGGTATCGTTGAACTTGGCAGGGAGTTCCCTTTTCATTGCTGATGATTTGCGGTGTCCGAGTGGCGTGCAAATGCACGGTCGCAAGGAGTGGCGTCCACCAGTAACCAGGAAGCTCACAGAGGCGCAAGCGCCCGTCCATCGCTGCTTGCAGCTTTAATTAAACTTTTGTTTTTGTTAAAAATGAAAATCGCAATACAAATCAAATCGGCACTCATGTATCATGAAATAATCGCATATCATAGCATATCATCCCAGCCCTAATAGATAGATCGATAGATAGATAGATAGATAGAGTCTGGATACATAAATCTGCAGCTGAGCTATATTAAAGTGTTTGTGTGAACTCCAGTGTTGACGTGAGAAAGTTTGGATAGCCACCATAGCTCCTGATGGTTCGTGATGGCTGTCAGATCTGACTCCTATTGTTCGTCGATGCAGGTGTGTGTGTGTGTGTGTGTGTGTGTGTGTGTGTGTGTGTGTGTGTGTGTGTGTGTGTGTGTGTGTGTGTGTGTGTGTGTGTGGAACTACAGTCTGTGCTGGGGGACAGTTCGTCCCAGGCCTGATATAAACCCCCTTAAAGCAGGGTTAAAGAATCACGAGGCCAAAGCCGAGCTCAATCACCAAAACACGGCCTTCCATCCTCCAAACACTGGCATCATTTCCTTGCCAAAACGGCCCGCTCTCTAATGCAATGTCCCTCTGAAAAAACAAAACAAAAACCAACCGACTACTTTAGCTCACCCACCTGATTGAGTTCATTCTCCGCCGCTATCCTCAAATTGGGGTCGATAGTCCCTTTCAGAGCCTGGATTATGCGGTTAGGATCCATATGTGTTCAATTCCACGGTTCCCTCTATGTTTTTAGTATCACATACATGTAGAGTTATCTTACCTTTCTGCCTTATATTTAAGCTAACGTTAAGCATTCACTGTGGGTCAAACATCCGAGTTATATATAAGTTCCGGTCACTGTACATTCAAAATAAATGGCTCATCAGCGGAAGACTCAAAATGTCTTTAAAACAGCGGTGGTGCGTTTATTCTGAAGACAGAATCGCTTTTCTTTCTGTAAAACTCTGGCTAGCTTGACAGAGAACGATGGCCCTGCCCCGTTTTACCGGCAACCAGTGGACGTAAAGCAAAGTAAACAGACAATTTACGGGCTTCCTCCTCTTCTCTGTGTGTGTACGTTGGGACTTTTGCTGCCACCCTGAGTGCTGGCGCTGTTTGCCAGAAACTAGCCAGGAATACGTTTTTTTCCCTACGGAAGCGTATTGCATTCACCATCGAAAAAAAATGTAGACACCTTATCTCATAATTACGAGATCCTGATCTCATAATTACGAGAAAAGATCTCGTAATTATGAGATCCCGACCTCGTATTTTTGAGAAAAGATCTCCTAATTTTGAGAAAAGATAATTGTAAACACCTGGAAGCTGCATATCTAGTTGGGGACATTCTAAAAGCTTAACGTGGTTTAATGCACCTAAACAATGATCAATGATTACCACATTCTCTCTCACATTGCTCATCATAACCACGGAAAACTGTCAAATAATCTAACCCAAAGTCCTTTTATGGATCTGCTATGGAGCAGCTGGGGTGTTACTCTCCACGGTTCTCATGGGCTTTATAAGTCTCAATGTGAAAAAGCTTAACGTGGTTTAATATTAGGCTACCTAAACAACGATCAATCATCATCAAAATTCTCTCTCATATTGCTCATCATAACCACTTAAAAAAAGAAATCTTACCCAAAGTCCAAATATTATGGACGTTATCTGACAATAAGCGTTTCTGCTCCATTAAGCGTCTTATATTAGGCTACCCTTATTATTATCCTTACAATACCCTAATGGAGCAGCAACGCTTAATGTCAGATAACGTCCGTAATAATTTTTTGACAGTTTGCAGTGGTTATGAGCAATGAGAGAGAAATGTGGTAATAATTGATCATTGTTTAGGTACATTAAACCACGTTAAGGTTTTAGAATGTCCCCAAGATATGCCGCTTCCAGGTGTTTAAAATGATCTCGTAATTACGAGATCCTTATCTCATAATTACGAGATCTTTTCTCAAAATTACGAGATCCTGATCTCGTAATTACGAGATAAGGTGTCTAAGGTGTCTATGGTGAATGCAATACGCTTCTGTAGGTTCCAGAGATCCGCTAATCTATGAGAAAATTATGAATACAAAAACAATGCACTGGTTGCTCCAGTTGACAGGTTCATTCATGTTTTAAGTAAGAAAGTATGAGTCCAGAATTTTTTTTAGATCTTCTTGCATCCTTGCCTTTCTTAATTGTGCCCCATTCCTGATCGAGCAATTGTATATTTTGAGCACAGAGAAATATATTTTGCAAGCACAAACATTAGGCTACATTTTGATGATAAATTATAGGCTAAACAAGCAAAATATAATTCCGTTTGAGCAAAAAAATCTATTCCGTGCTCTACTAGCGCAACTATCCATATTAAAGGTACTACCGTTTTTTTCAACCTGGAAGCAAGAACACTGCAGTCGGCAGCGGCGAAACAGGTATACAATGTAAGTTAACAGGACAATTGTCCAGCTTGTATTTACCTTCACAAAGGTGCTCGTTTTGCCACTGACAGGCTCAGATTAATAGTGCTCAGATAATTAAAGTGTCTGACAACATTCATAAGTAGCCTACACTTTTATTTATTTCAGGGGACCTTCTCAAAATTTCTTTCAAACATGTCTGTTTAGAGTGGGAAGTGTTGCTGCTAGTAGCTTTCTCCGGAACCCTTGTACCCTGAAATAACTTACAGAAGGCCCCCAAAGCACCAACTGTAAACTACTGACTTACTGTGTACTATTACTTCAAAGGGAAACATTATACTACATTTACCTGATGTAAAATGCATGATTAATTATTATTCATTAAACTATTCTGCATTTTATTAGAGTTGAAAGCTCCACCTTGAACAGACATTAAATATATGTAATTGTAAGGCAAGGCAAGGCAGCTTTATTTGTATAGCACTTTTCAGCAACAGGGCAATTCAACGTGCTTTACATGAAGACAATCAAAATACAAGAATAAAAGTTACAGTGCAGTATAAGAAATTAAACATTAAAGAGCAGTTAAAAACAGTTAAAAATATATAAGCAGATCAAATAAGCAACGAAAGTATAAGAAATGGACAATTATTTAACGAAAGGCCACATCAAAAAGAAAGGTCTTCAGCCTTGATTTAAAAGAACTGAGTTGCTGCGGACCTGCAATTTTCTGGAAGTTGGTTCCAGATTTGTGTAGCATAGAAACTAAATGCTGCTTCTCCCTGTTTAGTTCTGACTCTGGGGACAGAAAGTAGACCTGTCCCAGACGACCTGAGAAGTCTGGGTGGTTCATAGTTTACCAGATCAGAAATGTATTTTGGACCTAAACCGTTTAATGATTTATAAACTAGCTAAATTATTTTGAAATCAACTCTCTGAGGCACAGGTAGCCAGTGTAAAGACTTCAGAACTGGAGTGATGTGATCCACTTTCATGGTCTTAGTGAGGACTCGAGCAGCAGCGTTCTGAATCAGCTGCAGCTGTCTGATTGATTTTTTAGGGAGACCTGTAAAGACACCGTTACAGTAGTCCAGTCTACTGAAGATAAAAGCATGGACAAGTTTTTCCAAGTCCTGCTGAGACATAAGTCCCTTAACCCTTGATAGATTCTTAAGGTGGTAATAGGATGACTTTGTAATTGTCTTAATGTGGCTGTTGAAATTCAGGTCTGAGTCCATAATTACACCAAGATTTCCGGCTTTGTCTGTTGTTTTTAACACTGTCGTTTGAAGCTGAGCGCTGACTTTTAATTGTTCCTCTTTTACTCCAAAAACAACCACCTCAGTTTTTTCTTCATTTAATTTAAGAAAGTTCTGGCACATCCAGTCGTTAATTTGTTCAATTCACTTAGTCAGTGTTTGTATTGGACTATAGTCTCCTGGCGATAAGGTTATGTAAATTTGTGTGTCGTCCACATAACTGTGGTAACTTATTTTGTTGTTTTCCATAATCTGAGCCAGTGGAAGCATGTAGATGTTAAACAGAAGAGGCACCAGAACGGAGCCTTGGGGAACTCCGCACGTCATATTTGTATGCTCAGATGTATAATTACCTATAGATACAATGTAGTCCCTATTCTTTAAATAGGATTCAAACCAGTTTAGGACTGAGCCAGAAAGGCCAACCCAGTTTTCTAATCGGTGTAGTAATATGTCATGGTCAACCGTGTCAAATGCAGCACTGAGAACAAGTAATACTAAGACTGCAGTTTTGCCACTATCTGTGTTTAAGTGGATGTCATTAAATACTTTAACAAGAGCTGTCTCAGTGCTGTGGTGTGGTCGAAAACCCGACTGGAAGGCATCAAAACCATTGTTTAGTGACAAGAAAAGGTTGAGTTGTTGAAAAACCGCTTTTTCAATGATTTTACTTAAGAATGGAAGGTTAGATATCGGCCTATAGTTGCTCAGTACTGCCGTGTCTAGATTGTTCTTTTTTAAAAGTGGCTTGATGACTGCAGTTTTCAGGGCCTTTGGGAAGATACCTGAGAGTAGAGACGTGTTTACAATCTGTAAAAGATCAGAAGACATACAATTTGAAACATTTTTGAAAAGGCCTGTTGGTAGAATATCAAGGCAACAGGAGGAGGTTTTCAGATGTTGTATAATGTCCTCCAGGTTTTAATGGTTGATGATATGAAATTGTGTGATATTGGAATTTGTTTTGCCTGGACACTGTGACAACACATATCCCTTACTTGATATGGAGGCACTGACAGTTAGTCTAATTTTCTGAATTTTGTCTTTGAAAAAGGAGGCAAATCATTGCAGGCCTTGGTAGATAAAAGTTCAGATGCTACTGATACTGGAGGGATTGTTAACCTATCAACAGCAGCAAACAGAGCACGTGAATTATTATTGTTTCTGGTGATAATGCCAGAGAAGAAGGACTGCCTAGCATTCCTCAGTTCCAAATTGTAAATGCGAAGTCTGTCTTTATAGGTGTTATAGTGGACCTGGAGGTTAGTTTTTCACCACCTGCATTCAGCTTTTCGACACTGTTTTTTTTTTTTTTTTTTGTTCTTACACGTATTACATTTCTCCATGGAGATCTTTTCTTACTAGAGACAGCTTTGACTTTAGTGGGAGTAATGGCATCAATAACATTTGTAATTTTAAAATTGAAATGATCTACAAGCTCATTAACTGAGACCCCAGAGAGGGCGGGTGTGGAGGAGAAAACTGGTGTTTTCAGTGATATACCGTTTTCTGATTACCTTAGATTGGACACTTTTGGGCACCGAGATAGTGCCGTTAAAGAAAACACATGAATCATCAGAGAGAGCAACATCAGTCACCACAACCTTGGAAATGTTCAAACCCTTGGAGATAATCAAGTCCAGAGTGTATTGTGCGTGGGTTCTGTCACATGCTGAGTCAGTCCATAGTTCTCAAAAACACAACACAGTTCTTTGGTCCCTCTATCCTGCGGGTTGTTCACATGAATGTTATAATCACCAGCAATAATTACACAGTCAAAGTTAATACAGATTATAGACAGCAGTTCAGTAAAGTCATCGAAGAAAGCTGCACAGTATTTCGGTGGTCTGTAGATATTTAGAAATATAGCTCGAGGGGAGGACCTTAGCTGAAGAGTCACATATTCAAAAGAAGCAAAATTTCCATAAGATATTTGAGCACAATGGAATGAGTCATTATACAAAATGGATACTCCACCTCCTTTCTTATTCATTCTATGCTCACTCATAAAACTGAAGTTAGGGGGAGCTGACTCAATGAGAACAGCACCACTGTTATTATGGTCCAACCAGGTTTCAGTTAAAAACATAAAATCAATATTGTGTTTAATAATAAAATCATTGATTAAAAATGATTTTCCTGCCAAAGACCTGACATTTAGTAAGGCTAGTGTTAGTGTGTTAAAATAATTATCTGTCTCATTGTTTGGTATAGGCATTGGCTGACGAGGAATGAATGCTAAATTTGCGAGGTTTGCTGATAAGTGCTTCTTCTTACTTAGCGGATTCATCATTCTTTTTCTATTACCTATCACAACATAAATTGAGGAAGAATTTAATACACAGGGCTCGGGCTTGTCCTGAAAAGAGTCATTAGTGCCACTAGGCGTGCAGCCTAGACCCGGCACATATCAGATATTCTGCCCTCGCATGTACGATTGTCTGCTTTGTACAGACAGATAGTTAACAGCAATGAAGAGAAACTCCAGAAGTCTTGTTGAGGATTGTTGTTTCATATTTTGTTCTCTTTTCTTCCTCAGTTTTATGTCTTAAGTTTTCCTCCATTTTAGTCTGTAAGACTGAAAGAATAAACAGAAAATAAACATTACAAAAATGTAACATCTGTTGTGTCTTTTATACAATCAAGTATAAAGTTACTCAATAACTCAGAAAAGCAGTATTCTCTATAACAACACTTTTACAGAAACTACAGATTTCTTAATGTACAGAAATTAAACATTCTCAGTATCATCAAACTATCTGCTACACTGTTACATGCACAACCTCTATGAATTAACACATATAAACAAACCAACTAATTTATATGAGACGAAATGCCGAGGCTCGTTGCTAGGCAGATAATCAGTGCAGCAGAAAACAATAGGCTTCAATCGCAAGCATACGCGAGAAAACTGATACAGTCATGAACGTAATAAAACACATTACTGAATGTAAACATACATCATACAAAACCACAATTATTATGTGTTATTACTTACAGACAAAGATCTGACTAAGCTCTGTAATGAAACAGACTTGCGAATCACCCATAGACAGTATATAAAAATGGACCCAGCGACCCCGCTGTTTTTGACGGAGACAAGTGAAGCCTCTTACCCAAGGGGGCAGGCTTCTCTCCTCAGAGCGAAGCCGCGATGGCGCCATTTTGCTAGCCCTGTTCCCATCACCCCCGTTAGCATCCCATTGACTGCAATTCATTTTGGCGTCACTTTGACAGCCAATAACTTTACATCTGAAGCGTATATATATATATATATATATAAAGACTTAAGAGGCTTCACTTGTCTCCGTCAAAAACAGCGGGATCGCTGTGTCCATTTTATATACTGGCTATGCTCTTACCAGCACTTTTCCGGTGATGGTTAAGTGTTACTGAGCGTTACTGCGCAGCTGCAAACTTAGCTTCCCGCCGCCGATGTGACGTGAGCAACGTGTCTGAACATTGTAAGTCTTCTGGTAGCTGTGCCAAGAGAAATCTCAATCATTCCCAATCTATCAGAGACGGAGAGCGTAGGTATATGTACGGAGATAACATAGGCACTGGCTAATTATTGCTAACTAAAATGCTAGTTAACATTAGTAATTAAACTAAACAACTAATGTACGTCAAAACTGCCTGCGAGCTTCTCCTGTACTATACGGTAATTCCTCTACAATGCGACAGTAAGTCGCGTGGTTATGACACAATCGTTAGCCTATTTTTATAAAAACGTCTGCTACGGAGCCATAATGTGAGGTACAAGGTAATGGAGCCTTTCATACATTGTCGTGTTTCTTTAGAAATAAACGATGGACAAATCAAGTCTGTAAACGCTTCAGATGTAAAGTTATTGGTTGTCAAAGTGACGCCAAAATGAATGGCAGTCAATGGGATGCTAACGGGGGGTGATGGATAGGGGTTAGCAAAATGGCGCCATCGCGGCTTCGCTCTGAGGAGAGAAGCCTGCCCCCTTGGAATCACCTCAGCGCTTCAGCTCGAAACAGTACGTCACTGAAATGGGTCCGACCAGGAAACAAACTAAACGCCAAGGGCGGAACATCAGACAAAGCTTGCTGCATTTTGTACACAAGTATACTTATCAGTCTGGGGAGGAGGAGTTAGCTGCCGTCCTTGGGTGGGCAGTGGTGCCTGCCGTTTTACTTTTGGCCGGGTGCCAATGATGAGAGAAGGAAGGGGGGTAAGTTTGATTCCAGCATCTACTTTTGGCCGGGGCGAATGATGGGAGAAGGAATAGGGATACATTTGGTTCCATCAACTACCAGTTGTTTCATCTGGTCAGTGAACTCCAACACGGGGCAGGGGGAAGGAGGGGAAAAGGTGAGTGGAGAGAGCGATGGCGTGGGCGGGGTGTATGGATCCTCAAAGGCGTCAGGGTTGGTGAAGGGGTTTGAGGTGTGTTGGACAGGTGAAGAGGGGGATTGAGATTTCTCATCTCTGCTCTGTGGTCTTCCATGGTCAAATCTTTGCTCAGGCGGGGGCTGTGGTGGATTACTGCCCTGCTTTGTTATGTCTTCCTCTTGTTTAGATTCCTCTTGTCTCGTGTCCTTGGCCAAGGGAGCTGATGTGTGGCACAGAAAGTAAAGTTGGTTAGAGGTGAACAGTTTTACTCCTGGTTTGTTAAGGAAAACTCCATCTGCCTTAAAAAGATATCTGCGCTCCCAGAACATGTCAAAATTGTCAATAAACTGCAGAGAATGAGCGGTACACGCAGTTGAAAGCCATGTGCTCAGTGCCAACAGTCTGCTGAATCTCTCAACTCCTCTTCTGACTGGCGGTAGAGGTCCACTGATAAACACCCTCGCATTTAGGGAGCTGACTGTTTTCAGTAGATCCATGAAGTCCTTTTTCAGCACTTCAGACTGTTGCTTTACAACATCATGTGACCCTATATGCAGTATAATGTTATTCACAGTTGGGTGTGCTGCCACGATATCTGGGATTCTGATGGCCAAGCCAGACACCATTTCTTTGGGAAAACAGAGCATTTTGGTGTTTTTTCTGCTTTTTACATCTTTTACAGGAGAGTCACCTACAATCAGAGTTTGAGGCCCAGTCGTTAGCTTTCCCTGTAGCTTTTTACTTTTTGAATTGCTCTCAGTCCTTACCCTGCTGTGTGACGATGAGACACAATCCAGGTCAGATGAAGGTCCAGGGTCCTGCTGCAGTGGAGCAAATCTGTTATCAACTTGCAGATTCGGTTGTTGGGGAGGCATTTTGTTGCTAATTCTCCCTTTTGCAGCTGTCCACGGCTGTGTCCTACTAAGTACAGGGGTTGAAGAGGCGCTCTGCCTGGATGGTAATGCAGGCCGGCCTTTCATGTCACAAATCTCAGGGCGCTGTGCCCTGCCTGTTAGTCGTCCTCCCATTTCCCAGGAAGATTTACTCTTAGGCTTTGCACCGAAAGAGTTCCCGGGAGGACTACCACTTGTTGATTTATTACCCGCTTCACAGTCCTCCTGTTTCTTTGTAGCCTTGTTGGTGCTAATTAGCCGTGTGTTAGCATGCTTTTGTCCATTGCTTTGGGTCCATGGTAAAGTGGTGTCATTCCCACATGATGTGTTCACCTCCACGTTTACTTCTAACCGATGAATTTTGGTTTCCAGAACAGCAATCTTCTGAAGGAGTTTGTAGTAGTCATCCACGGAGAAGGGAGGCATCTTGCTGCTAATTAGCTTTAGCTAAGTATCACGTTTCCAGTCACTGCAGTACAGGCTGGAGCTATTGGTAGGCCACGCTCACGAAGAAAAATGATTAAATAGGGCAATAGCCTACTATGTCTACAAAAAGTGTATAGTCCAGTGATTTATAAGTATCCAAGAGCCGCTGCTCATAGTTTCTCTCAGAGGAAAAGCAAGATTATCAGCAGAAATATGCAAGCAGAGGCAGGAGCAAGCAGCAAAGCTGATTTTGTGCTGAATTGATGCCTCTCACTTCACTTAAAGTGAACCACAATTTCACAATTCTGTTTCATTATCTGTTCTGTGACTGTTATTGCCCCCATCCGGCTGCGTCAGACACCACCTACCAAGAGCCGGGGTCTGTCCCAGTTTTCTTCCTAAAAGGGACTTTTTCCTCGCCACTGTTGCATTGATGCTTGCTCTTGGGGGAATTCCTGGAATCTCGGGAATTGTTAGATCTTTGTAAATTATAGAGTGTGGTCTAGACCTACTCTATCTGTAAAGTGTCTTGAGATAACTCCTGTTATGATTTGATACTATAAATAAAATTGAATTGAAGTAAACATTTGAATGCAGGACCTGTACTGTGCTGTTACTAGTTTTACTTTTAACAGTTAATAGTTTTACTTTAGAAAGAAACGTTTTGAGTACTTCTTCAACCACTGCCAATACCAACATTCCCAGTAAGAGAAATGGTGAAAAGTAAAGCCAGACGCTGTTTGCCTGAGGCCCCTAAATCAAACGGCTGCTCAGGGTCAGAAACACACTTCAGTGTTGCCAAGTCTTTAACAATTAAAGTAGCTAGCACTAGCTCCAAAAGCCGCAAAAAGCCATCATACACTCATTTTCATATTGGTCACATCATCATTTGCATTAAAGCTTGGTGGCTGGGTCAGGTGATTGCCTGATGCCCCAGGTATGAGAGGAGAGAGAGAGACCCCGTGCTGTAGAGCTCAACAGTGTGGTTCTGGAAGTGAAAATCCCATTCATTTTCTCTAGTTATAAGGATTTTGATTATCAGCCATAATGTCTAAACCATCCAAGGTAGACTGACCACGAGCTCCGAGGTTGTAAAACAAAGGTTGCTACACATGTAGAAGCTCGAAGTTCTTATAAAATTAGTCTATATCCCTGACGTTCCACTTCTAGGATTGTTCCGTTGCCGATGGAAATTCCGCTGAATTTCACTCATTTAGGCCGGATATCCATTGCCTTGGGCTTCCTTTGTGTTGGCGTTCTAACCTCCGGCTGATTTGTGAGGACTCTGGTTAACTGCTCCTCAGATCTCTGCAGGGTAAATCCAGACAGCTAGCTAGACTATCTGTCCAATCTGAGTTTTCTGTTGCACGACTAAAACTTCTTTTGAACGTACACACGTTCCACCAAAACAAGTTCCTTCCTGAGACTATTTAGCAGAGGCACCGTGGCTACGTCTGGCGCTTAGCACCCCCAAAGACGATTGTGATTGGTTTAAAGAAATGCCAATAAACCAGAGCACGTTTTTCTCCAGTCCCGGAATGCTGTGTGGACTAACCAGACCCTCCTCCGCAGCGCTTTGGAGGAAGGTCTAGCAAAGCGAGACTAACATAAAATCAACCTTGTTTTAAGATAAACATGTTTTATTCGCGATCTTATGGATAAATACCCACAATCCTAAGCGTAACAGTGACGTCTCTGATTGGTCGAACTCGCTGTTACTTGATACATACACTTGAACAGGTAGAGATAGTTTATGCCTTTGCCTTTTTTTGTCGTTTTCAAATTGTTATTTTGCATCAAATCAAATGTTTTCTGGTCATGATTCATCTCGTAGCTGGTTGGCTTGGTTCCAGGCTTAAAACTTTCAGAGCTGTTAAAAAAAATGGGCGATCACTGTTGAGCTTGCTTTTGATGGCCTGAAGTTGCTAAATAGTTATTGCTAGTTGCTTTTTACAGATAAAACTTGCTAAGAGGGTCTGAAAGTTGGTAAATATGTTGAGAAAGTGTTCAAGTTGGCAACACTGAGTGAAATACTGCAGCGGAGCACTGTTTTGGTTTTTAAATCAGCTCAAGGAAAGTTTTACAAATAAAAACTCCATGGATTAAAATGATATAACAGAAATACTTATAACCAACCCTGTTTGTAGTTTGAGGTGCCCTGTCAACAACAACCAGGTGCAGACTGTCCAGGAACAACTTGCCGAGGCAGGTGAAAAGCAAATTGCAGAAGTCTAGCCGGGATGATATAAAAGCGTGAATGTGGTATAATTTTAGGTTTAGATTGAAATAAATATAACAAACATGGTAAAATATAAAAATAATATAAATATAAAAATAATATAAATATAACTAAAAACCTAAGTATTTAAGTGATTTTGCTTCTCAATTTATTTCTTATTCTTTACATTTTTGATTTGGTGAACAGCTATGAGATTTTGAGTTTTAGATATGTTTAATTTGTACCCGGAATACACCATGTGTTTATATTTCTGTCTGTGGACTAATTTTATCACCACGATAGCGTCACAACAGTGCAAGATGCAGTAATGAAACTTTACAGGTTTGTAGTTAAGATCAAAATGAAAGCAGAGTTCTCAAATATGTGGGGTGTCCTACGAGCAAGGGCGTCGGAAGTAGGAGAGAAAAGATGCCATTTACGCCCCTAGCCCGTTGGGCGTCACGGCTGGTGTGATCCCATCCCAAAATGGTCTCTAGTTATAAAAAGATGTGATGCATTGATTTATTAAAATTTCTCCAATTGACTCTATCAACGCCTTCTCTGCATCTAAGCTAATCAATGTTGCGGGTACATCTATTCTATGTATAATGTGCAGCGTTATTCGTAGCTCGGATCGGATTCCACGTCTCCTCGCTCTGACAAACATTCCACAACCTGAAGTGTTCAAAATGAAGTGAAGCTTATTGAACTACAATGGATACGGAAAATATAAACGAATAAATTGTGAAATAATCCAATATATTCTTAAAAAACAGATCATTAAAAGTTTACTGCAGGTTATTTTTTATTTCATTCCAGCAGTTAGCCATTTAAAGTTGTCAATTTTAATATCAATATTTCTTTTCCAAAAAGTTTCAATTTCATAACACCTTTTTATTTTATTACATTATCATCTAAAAGGCTTAACATGACTGGCTCTGTCCTGTTTGTCTTATGTGTTTCTAAGACCCAGGGCTCTCATTTATCAACAGTGCGTAGAAAAGGTTCTAAATTCTGTCTTACCAATGAAATGTAGTATGTGCATTAATATAAAATAAATCTGTATTTATCAAACATGCGCAAGCCAAGCGCACACACATCATTAAGTAATCATGATAAATCCCACCTGTTCTTAACGACCATGCATGTTCACGATTAGGCTATTTGCATTCAGAAACGCCTCCAATTAACCATATATATTAACACATTTTTTCCTTCTTCACCATAATAATGGCAAAGAATAGGAACACAGAAATGGAGGTACTGGTAGATGAGGTTGAATCCAACCAACAAATATTGTTTGCTTCACTCAGTGCAGGAGGAATTACAAAAGAAAAAAAATGTTGCATGGGAGAAGATAAACAATGCGTTTAATTCCGTTGGGTCTGAGGAAAGAACTCCCAGAAAAAAAGATGGTTTGACATTAAAGTAAAACGCGTCACAGCGGAGCACGATAAGCCATTGCAAAACATTTGTCACAGCTCTGTTTTATAGGGTTTGACACCAATTAGACACTAATTGAGTGTTTCCTAATTTAAAGGAACGCATACTGTGACACTCAATGCATTTTCATTTGTAGTATCTCTACCTAGATTCTGTTCATAAGCAGGGCCAGAGCTGTGCTTATAATTACACACATTCCGAAGTGTAAGTACACGTTGATAAATTCCACACTTTGCAAAGCAATGTTCTTACGCATTACATGTGCAATCTGTTTGTACGCACAGTTGATAAGAGATTATCATGTTGAGCAATGCTTTGCCAAAATGGTTTCTATTGCTGTATGGAAATTTAAGATTTTTAGCTTTGCAGCCCTGTCAAAGCATAAACACTAAAAAGGCCTACAGCCCCAGTGCTTGGAATACGTCAATCAAGTAAATGGACGCAGTTGAAAGTAACAGATGCATGTCCAATTTAAACAAGACACCCATCTTCCATCCAAATTAAAGATTAAGCACCCAAATGTCACAGCATATCTTTTATTTAGGCACATCAAGGAACCACTTCCATCTCTCCACAGTAGTCTGTTAATGCAACAATTTGGCCTTAAGTGTTTAACACCATACCCACCACCAAGAACACAATCTTTCCTTACTCCGCTTCACATTCACATACAGTAAGGTGAGACTGAATGCATAGGAGCCCAACAAGCAAAGTGCTGACAGTAGTGTCAGCCATTATCCATTGGATAAACCAGCCAATAATTCAGTTCATTAGCCATTTAACATCTGGTCAGTCATCCAAAGCCATTCAGAAAACAAGGCACAAATTCACAACTTTGCATTGGAGTTCTCACTGAAATAAGTGACCTGTGGGCTGAACAGGTGACATACTACAGGTTGATTCACAGCAAGATGACATGTTATCAGTTGTACTTCACAGGGAGCACCACCATCATGTATACATTCACATGGAATCTTACATTTGGTTTGTCAAGTAGTCAGTCCCCATTTCAAATATAGATAATGGCTGCGAGAAAAGATCATACCATTTGGCAACTGACAGAACTTATTTATGAATGAGCTTTATGGTGAAAAGGCCATTGGCATGCAGCCTGACCACAACACTGAAATGTCAGTTTAAATCACCATTTAGTACAAAGTAAACAGTTCACACACTGGAAGAAGAGAGCCATTTGTTTGACCAAAAGTTCAATCCTGGTACAGCAGGAAGCCGGAGAAGGTGCTGTACTTCCACGTGCTGCCATAGATGGCACCACGATGCAATCGGAGCCACACCTGATCTCCTTGGAAGAGTGGCAGGATGGCGTGGTTGCTGGCTGTCTCGTGATCTGGGGCTCCATCGTTGGCGTACGCTGACACCATCACCTCTTCGTTGCGCATGAGGTTAATGTAGAGGGGCACGTTGATGGCGAGCTTCAGGATGTGGAAGATGAAGACATAGGTTCCGTTGACGGGGCAAGTGAAGCGGCCGATGTGGGTGTCGTACATCTCCCCTAGGTTGCTGTGCAGCTGGTCAAACACGATGGGCTGGTCGAGGTTGCCTGGGGCGAAGTTGGCAGTGCGAGAGGCGTTGAAGGCCACTCGCATCGGCTGGGAGAGCGGGAAGAGTTGCATGGGAAGCAGGGCGTGATGGTGGCCCTGGGGAGTGAAAGGGACATCCACCGCAGAAACTGACAGGGAATCCCCATGACCCGAGTCATGACCCACAATTGTAAACGTTCTCTCCCTGTCTGGGGTGCTCACCTGGGAAGAGTCACTCCAGGCTGCTGCAGGGTCGAGACAAAAAGCAGATTATGAATGAACAATGTGGACTCTGTGCAGTACAGGGTGTTTAGTCTGGTTTAATCAGAATGTTTGCTTTCCCCTTGTATGCTTAGTTTGAGCACAGGAGAACACAATTTTACTTGGCTGCAGACCAAAACAACTTCACTGAAGAGCCTTCAGAGTAAGAGGTCTCCGTCCAGTCACTTAAAAATTCTGGAGGGGTTTGTTTGAGGTGGGAACAGGACTCAACTTTGATCTGAACAAACTATAAAATATTCACCGTATATTTCAGCCAAACCGGTTTTAACACCCCATTATGCAAGCAGCTAGCCAGAGAATGAATTTGGGTCTGGTCTGGATTAGCAGCGAGGTATGCAGCCTTCTTGCTATTTGGACCGATAGGACCTTCTTCCTGTGGTTGCTTTCTCGCTCCCAGACAAATTTAACCAATGAGTGGAATGAACGTTCTCACACAGCTTTTAGTGATGCATTTTGGTTTGCTTGAATTTCTGAGTGAAGAAACTGAGCCGAAGGAAAATGCAACACATTTACTTACTCATCCGCTGATTAAGACCAGAGTAAACTATAGGTTTATAAACAGCCATAGAAAAGGGAAGTCCAGCAAAAGCCAGAGTGTAATGTTACTAATCGATCTTCCAATCGTTTGCAAACTGAGAACTGCATTTTTCTGGCTTTGTGGCTTTTTATGTAGAAATACATCTATGACATTCACTTTGGTTCTGACAATTGGCTGCTACTTTAGTTTAAAAAGGTGGCAACCAACAATTTCATACTAAATGCATTTAAATTCAAGTTCTTTTATTTGTACCCGTAGTGGATTTGGTCTGCAGTTACAAACAGACATGATTAAAGGACAAGGCCTTGAAGGCTCCAATAATTACTTACCACTAAAATATAAACATTGCTTCTATAGCATCTGCGCAATGTTGCTACGGCAAAAGTGTTTTTATACCGCTTGAAGGAAAGAACACGTAAAAAACATTAAAAACTAATTACACAAGGACGCCAAACTCACCGTAGGTCACGGCATTCACCCCAGTTTCTGCTCTATAAATATAACTATTATTGTACCTTATTACTCCAAACTGAATTTTGGAAATACTACAGTACCCATGAGTCTCATGGAGATTTCCATGACAGTGGAAATCAGGGTGAGCCCCCTATCACCAATTTGAACAACACTGTCTCGAGTGGAATTCTTCAGGTTTCTGGGATCCACGATCTCTCAGGATCTTAAGTGGACGTTCCTAGATGCCAGCAGAGGTTGAACTTCCTATTCCAGCTCAGGAAGTTCAACTGCTTCAGGTGCTGCTGATCCAGTATCTACAGTGCAATCATCCAGTCTGTTCTCTGCACATACATCACTATACCAAACAGGAACAGACTGCAACAGCTAGTGAGGACTGCAGAGAAAATCATTGGCACGAACCTGCCCTCCATCCAGGATGTATACACCTCCAGACTCATCACAGCATGGACACAAGCCATTTTAGCATCTCTTCTTTAATAGGTGCTACAGAACACTGATCGACAAAACAACCAGACACAAGAACATTTTTCTTCCCACAGGTTGTCACTATGATGAACACTTAACACCGGTCCATAGTGTCAGGATCAATCCCCGTGTAGTCTGGATCAGCGGTAGTACATTCCAGGATAATTGCCTGACATCCAGCACGTGGCTCACGCGCTGGATGTTTTGAAGAAGATTTGGATTGTGCAACAAGACAGGTCTGCTTAGTTCTTTCGGGGAATGATTGTAAAGGGTTTACAAATAATATGTTTACGAGATTTACGGTTTGACGTTTGGGACCGATTGGTGGGATAGCTGTGGACGAAGTACACACAGCGTTAAATGACATTTAACCATGTATCCAGCTAATTTAAATAGCTCACATTGTATTGTGTGAACAGTTAACTTGCTTTAATATTGTATGTGGCGTCTTCTTTTACAGGGAGCAAATGTTCCACCAAAACAAGTTCCTTCCCAAGACTATTTTGCAGAGCCACCGTTCTGCGGCTGCCTCCGGATCTTGGCTCCGCCCAAGACGATTGCGATTGGTTTTAGGAAATGCAAACAACCCAGGACTTTTTTTTCTCCTATCCCAGAATGCATGTGTGGTGTAGCCAGACTTCACTCCGTAGCGCTGTGAAGAAAGAGCTGGCAATGAGAGACTTACCCTTGTGCAATGACCCTATAACACCAAGCATCCACCTTTCAATAAATTACAGTATATCCAATAGTGTTAAACATGTACTGTACATACTTTTATATCCAACTACCTCAGATAAGCAACCTGTTATATTAATAATTCTTTATTCTAGCACCATTTGCATTGCCCATTCTTACGGTTTACAATCCTCAGAGCTGTGTGTATGCATGTACGCATGTGTATATGTATACATATTCACTTTATAAAAACGTATCTGTACATAGTCAAATGTTTGTTTACCTTTTTCAGCTTGGTTGTCCTTGTGTCTATTTCTGTGTATGTACTGTGAGAGTAACAAAAAGCCGGGGTCAAATTCCCTGCACGTGTTCACACTTACTTGGCCATCACAGCTGATCGTGTTTGGAAAGACATGAGATGAAGCAAATAAAATGAAGCACATTTTACAGACTTGTACATTTGACTTCATCCCAATAAACCATATTTTCACCTCCACAAATGCAGCCACTTACATGTATGCCCATACAAGTGTTGCATTGGAGATATGAATGACATTTTGTGCCCCTAACTTCCAGGGCTGGATATCAAAATATGTTCTTCCTCTAAGAAACCATAAGCAGTAATAAACTACCAGACAGATAAGCAGTGCTGATAAGAGTGATAATAGTAGTATCCTTTTGGGATGAAATTAGCATGTGTATGCTACAAAAGCCATTCCCTGAGCGATGGATCACAGTTTAGAGCTAGAACTTGTGCTCTTACCACTCGAGTTACGCCTTCCTCCTCCACGTCTATAGCTGTGCTGATATCCAGAGTCCTGAGAAAATACCACAGATGAACTATAAAAATAGACAGACTTTTAAGGGTAACTTGTTTTGTTTTTTCAAACTGGACCCCATTTTCCTACGCTTGTGTCCAAGTGACTGGTTAACAACAATCCTTGACATTGGTCCAGTATTAAGCGAGACAGCTGTAGTTGGCAGCGGCGAAACAAGCTACAATGCAAGTTAATGGGAAAATGCGCACCTTCAATTTACTACTAACTTACTAAAAAGTGCTAATTTTCCCTCTGACATTCTCAGATTGTTATTCTAAGTTTTTAATGTTGTCAAAGAGTAAGATCCTTTGTTTAACATGCAACGCTCCTGAGATAGCTATTGCTAAACCCACCACAGTTCATTAATTTAAACTTATCATTTATAGGGCTGGGTACCGAATTTGACTTTTTAGGCACCTACTGAACTGCCTCCTTAGTATCGAGTTTCGAAGTGCCTCATCATTCAATACCAAATTTCAATACCGAAGGAGAAAATCTCATCAGCGAGCCAATCAGCACGCAGCATGCTTCTACCAAGATCTAATAATGCTGGTGAATGGCTGTCTAACGTTACACGTTGTAGAGACGCGGGAAAATTTCAAAGATTGTTGTTCAAATTAGTCTTAGACACACGTGCAGGGGAAATGGGATCCAGGCTGAAAACCCCCAAAATGACCCTTTAACACACGGTTAATTTAACAAAGTATGCAGTTGCCTGTAGCATGCTAATCTACATTACATACTAATAACATGGTTCTTTCAGTTAAAAAAAAAATATAAAAAATATTTTCCCTAGAATTGTGATTTTTTTCTCTTCTTTTTTACACTAATGATTAACCTAAATATGTTGCGTTTATACGGTACTGCCGTCAAATCGGGACAAAAGCATATCGTCCCAGCATTAGTTTATAATAATTCTGCTTAATTATCAACAATGGCCAAAACTACAACCCCAAATCAGAAAAAGTTGGGACAGTATGAAAAACACAAATAAAAAAAGTAGTGATTTCTAAATGTACTCTGACTTGTATTTCATTGCAGACATTGTGAACACAAAATATTTTTTCATTTGTAAATATTTGTAAATATACATCCTTTCCTGTCATTCAGACCTGCAACACATTCCAAAAAAGGTTGGGACAGGAGCAATTAAGGGCTAGTAATCAGGTAAATTGGTTAAATAATGATGTGATTTGAAACAGGTGATGTCAACAGGTGATTGTAATTATGATTTGGTACAAAAGCAGCATCCAAGAAAGGTCTAGGCCTTTAGGAGCGAACATGGGCCGAGGATCGCCAGTTTCACAACAAATACGTGAGAAAATTATTGAAATGTTTAAGAACAATGTTCCTCAAAGAAAGATAGGAAGACATTTGCTTATTTCACCTTAAACAGTGCATAACATAATTAAAAAATTCAAGGAATGTGGAGGAATTTCAGTGCGTAAAGGATAAGGGCGCAAGCCTAAGCTGAACAACCGTGATCTCCGATCCCTCAGGCGGCACTGCATCAAGAATCGTCATTCATCTATAAGCGATATCACCACATGGGCTCAGGACTACTTTGGCAAACCTTTGTCAAGTACCACAATACGTAGTTACAGCCACAAATGCCAGTTAAAACTGTACTGTGCCAAAAGGAAGCCCTATGTTAACAGTGTCCAGAAGCGCCCTCAACTTCTCTGGGCTTGGAGGCATCTGGGATGGACCATCACACAGTGGAAACGTGTACTGTGGTCAGATGAATCAGTATTTCAGGTATCGTTTGGGAGAAATGGACGCCGTGTGCTCCGGACCAAATAAGAAAAGGATCATCCAGACTGTTACCAGCAACAAGTCCAAAAGCCAGGGTCTGCCATGGTATGGGGTTGTGTCAGTGCCCTTGGCAAAGGTAACTTTCACTTCTGTGATGGCACCATTAATGCTGAAAAGTACATAGAGATTTTGGAGCACAATATGCTGCTCTCAAGAAGACATCTTTTCCAGGGACGTCCATGCATATTTCAACAAGATAATGCAATCCACATTCTGCACACATTACAAAGTCCTGGCTGCGGAGGAAGAGGATATGGGTACTTGACTGGCCTGCCTGCAGTCCCGACCTGTCTCAGATACAGAATGTGTGGCGCATTTTGAAGCGCAAAATGCGACAACGAAGACCCCGTACTATTGCCCACCTTAACACTTGTTTGCAGCAAGAATGGGACAAAATTACACCTGAAACACTTCATCACTTGGTGTCTTCAGTCCCTAAACGTCTTAAGTGTTGTGAAAAGGAATGACAACATTACAAAGTGGTAAATGCTTTACTGTTCCAACTTTTTTTGAAATGTGTTGCAAGAACCAAAATAAGAATTTTGTTTTTTTGAAAAAAAAAAAACAATAAAAATCACAAGGAACACATTCAATTATGTGCTGTTATATTGTCAGCAATGAAATACAAGTCAAAGTACATTTAGAAATCACTACTTTCTTTTTTTATTTGCGTTTTCCATACTGTCCCAACTTTTTCTGATTTGGGGTTGTATGAAAATATGCTTCAGGTGCATCTGTTGTGATAACCTCGTATTGACCAAAATAGAGAAAGGCAATGAGCAGTCATATTGATCAGACAGGTTGTTCAGTCAATTTAGCCACATTTTCTAAACCACTTTACTATGTTGCTTATAATCTGTCATTGCATATAGGGCTGGGCGATATGGCCCGAATCTTCTATCCAGACATAGGTCATTTCATATCTCGATGCTATACATCATGATATAGAATGTTTTCTTGTAATTGAATTGTCTATATGAAATAACAGACATGGGGGACTCGAGTCACATGACTCGACTCGCAAATTTTAGGACTTGAGACTTGATAAACATTCATAAAAGACTCGACTTTGACTCGATATTCATGACTTCAGACTTGACTTAGACTTGAGTCAAATGTCTTGAAATTACTTGACTTTCTGTTTAATAAATATTTTTTTGTCCTCTCTGATATTGAGGAGTTAACTTTACGATTTTAGTGCTGTTGCATGCGCGGGAACCTGTTGATATGACGCGCCACACGGCGGCAGACCTGCAGTAAACAAGACTGGCTACGACTGTTACTTGACGTTATGGATTCCTCTGCACCGAAAATAATAAAGTTTGGCCATAAGGATTACACATCTGACCAGGGCAAAGAAGAAACGAACGGCAGTTTGCAAGGTCTGCAGTAGCCTACAAAAAATTCCGATGTCAACCACCACCACGGCAAATTTCATCAGACACTTCAAATCGGGAAAGACTCAGGTTCCAGTCCCCATATTCAGCTGAACCACTATTGGGACGCTTGTGATGAACAGAACTCCCTTCAGTTTTGGGCCATGAATAAGCACACCCTCCCCCCTTTGTTCAAGGTGGCGGTAAGAACGAATCTTTCTCTCTCTCACACTCTCACTCCCCCTCTCTCTCAGAGAAGGAAAAGGTTAAATGTGTTTGTCCCATAAAAGTGAGGCATGTTTGAAGAATATTATTTGACTTAGAAACCATTATGCTTGAATTGTTTGAATGAATTTCATGATTTGATGTCATGTTTGAGGCATATTGAACAAATATGTATGTTGATTTTTTTTGTTGGCCTAATATCAGTTTTAGTCTGCGCTTTTTTAATCTTTATACATTTAAACTGTTCAGATATATGTGGCTTGGACGCAATGTCTTTTGAATATTGAGTAGGAAAAAATGCTAAAAAGTTCATAACCACTGTCTTTAGCTTGTTAAAAATGGAAACTTTTGTATGACTTGACTTGCTTGACCCAAGCTATGACTTGACTTGCTTGATTGTCACACAAAATGACTTGGACTTGCTTGAGACTTGAAGGTTAAGACTTGAGACTTGCTTGTGACTTGCCCATGTGTGACTTACTCCCATCTCTGTGAATTAACCACATGGTTAAGCCTAATTTTGCATACTTGTGTGAATTAAAGACTCGACAAATTTAAAGTACTGAGAATTTTCTAATTGAATTAAGAATTTTTGTGCAAAATGAACAACAATGTCAAGTGAAATAATAGAGAAAAATACAAGGAAGCAGAATTCTTGGGTGTAGGCAGGAGTCACTGCTGATGGAAAACACTCACAATTTACTTTAAAAAACATTTGAGTTCCAATTGGACCTTTAGAGATTATTCTCCACCATTTTTATGCAGAGAGAACAGTGTCCTGAGCTGTATGCACAGTTGTGTTCTGGGGACACGGAGCTGAAAGGTTGGAGAAGCTTGTGACCGGAAGGTTGCCATTCGTAGTCCAGTTTAAAACCGTAACCTTTTCTTTAAATATTTCACATCAGATTTCTTTTAGAAATGTTAGTATGTGCTTGTTATCAATTAACATAATTATTTATCACTTTCTCGAAATATGATTTCATCACAATAGGATTTTATTAAAAGACATACCTTATCATTGAATTATCACATAGCCCTAACTGCATAAGAAAATCAGTTGAAGCTGGAACTGTAAACTCATGGATGTGTACAATGCAGTTTGCGTATTCATTTTTTTTTATTTTTATACCTTTATTCAGGGAAGGTTCACTGAGAGGAAGCCTCTCTTTTGCAGGAACGACCTGATCACATTCCCAGTTCCCCATTCATACGTGGAAGCTGCCCAGTCCAACCACAGTCTGATCTGCTGGCCACTGAGCAGCTCAAGGGCACCTCAGTGGTGGTAATGAGGGAGGGACAAGAACTGCTCTTTCACTTTCCCCACCCAGATTTTATCCTGCCGGTCTGGGGGATTGAACCGACTTCCTCCCGTCACAAGCTTGCTTCTCTAATGTTACTATTTGCCTCAATTTTCTCCTCCGAATAAATTTACATGGGACTTGGTGTTCCCACATATTATGCTGACCTTACAAACAAATTTTCCAGTTATTTGACCATTTTCCAATATCGGAATGAAATCATGAGTCTTGCTAGAGTTGGGGCTTTCCCGTCGTCTCCATCGTTTGGTGCAAGGTGGTCATAAAACTCAGTCCCAGTCAGTGTTTTAAGTCATGGTAGTAAAGTTAAAGCACGTGAACATTGTCAACAACCAATCAGAGCGCTCCCTCCAGCACCAAACAGGAAGCAGCAAACTGCTGAGCCAGTGTTTATGGTTGCTATGGCGCCGCGCTAAGCTAATCGCTAAAGAGGGAAAGGTGCTGGTTTTAACCCTACTGAAGCAAGTCATCCAACGGGAGTTTTACCGTTGGATAAACACAGACCTTCGGGTACTGGAGACATTCATCTGCATGTACGACCGAACAGGAAAATCTGCAAACTTTCCATTAAGCAGCTAATGCTAGCGGTAGCTAGCTACCTTGGTTACATTTTTCAAAAGTAATCTAGTTGTAGTCTTGCAATTTGGGACCCTGCAAGATCTCCAGTCTTCACATATGACAGTCTTTAACGTTAGATGTGAGATGATAATCTTTAGATGTGAGATGGGGTCAGACTTTAGTCTTTTCAAAGTCTGCTCCGAGTCTTCTAGTGTCTGATAGGCATTAGTCAGTTACTTCCTCAGCCCCAAAGCAAGTATGACTATTAAATAGAGAACATAGTGAATTATTCACTTACTCTAGCAGCATAGAGGACAGGTCCAGAGTCCCTTAGATGAGTCTGTGGGAGGTAGGATCCTCCTGAGGAGTAGATATCAGTGGTAAGCTACAGAACTAACTCAGTCAGATCTATTTTAGCCAAATTTTAGCCAAGATGTGACAAGGCCACTCTACAACACCTGATCCTGAACAGATATTTATCAAAAATAGAGGAGGGACAGATATTTAGCAAAAATAGAGGAGGGAAATGCAGGAGGAGGGAAATGTACAAGTGTTGAAAACCACAAAAGAGGAAAAAGGAAAGTTGAGGATAGATACCTCGATGCCAACCAGAAGAGCGAAAGGTTTGTGCCAGTCCCTTGCCGCCACGTGCCATACCTCTCACAGATCCTCTGGTGTAGCACGACTGGCTGGGACGACCCACGCTTCCACTTGATTGGCCAGGGGACAGGAAGATCTGTCCACCGTTACCCACCGTATAATCTGCCTGGTACACTAGAGAGAAGATGCAGCAGGAAATGGGTCTCAGACAACTGGCTTTTGACTATTCAGCTAATGCCAGTTGAGAGTTTAGGAACAAACATTTGATCAACATACCCAGCTGTAGTTCGTCTTCTGAGGGAGCCATGTCCGGTGGTGTTTGGGTACTGGCAGTACTGTACCTGGGCTCATTGAAAACTGCAGGATCTGGTTTGTAGTTCAAGTCCCCATTTTGAGGTAAAGAGGCATTCGCCTTGAAGACCTACAGTGAGAAAAAAAAAAGTCCATTAAAGAAGCTTGCAGACTGTGACTGCAAGCTTCTGTTCAGATTGCATCTAGATCTAGTTGAAGCTATGCTGAGAAGAACTGTAAGTGAGTTAGCAAGATTGGTTGATGGCACTTTGTCTACCGCTCACGTGACAACGTTGTTGCGGAGTTAAGCTGTATCGGCATCGTTCTTGTATAAGAGCTCATGATAAGCTCAATCAGCACTGTGATAACTCGTTGGCAAGGGCTTGAATGTAACAGACGTTCATTTATATGTAAAAATTCCACACGCGTTAAGACTGTACTTCACCTCTGGCATCAGAATGCATCTTGAGTGAGTGACCACATGTACAACCCCAAATCAGATAAAGTTGGGACAGTATGGAAAACACAAATAAAGTAGTGATTTCTAAATGTACTTTGACTTGTATTTCATTGCTGACAATACAACAGCACATAATTTAATGTGTTCCTCATGATTTTTATTGTTTTTTTCAAAACAAGTTGGAACAGTAAAGCATTTACCACTTTGTAATGTTGCCATTCCTTTTCACAACACTTACAAGATGCTTAGGGACTGAAGACACCAAGTGATGAAATGTTTCAGGTGTAATTTTGTCCCATTCTTGCTGCAAACAAGTCTTAAGGTGGGCAACAGTACGGGGTCTTCGTTGCGCTTCAAAATGCGCCACACATTCTCTATTGGAGACAGGTCGGGAATGCAGGCAGGCCAGTCAAGTACCCATGTCCTCTTCCTCCGCAGCCAGGACTTTGTAATGTGTGCAGAATGTGGTTTTGCATTATCTTGTTGAAATATGCATTGACATCCCTGGAAAAGATGTCTTCTTGAAGGCAGCATATTGTGCTCCAAAATCTCTATGTACTTTTCAGCATTAATGGTGCCATCACAGAAGTGCAAGTTACCTTTGCCAAGGGCAAAGACACAACCCCATACCATGACAGACCCTGGCTTTTGGACTTGTTGCTGGTAACAGTCTGGATGATCCTTTTCTTATTTGGTCCGGAGCACACGGCGTCCATTTCTCCCAAAAAATACCTGAAATACTGATTCATCTGACCACAGTACACGTTTCCACTGTGTGATGGTCCATCCCAGATGCCTCCAAGCCCAGAGAAGTTGAGGGCGCTTCTGGACACTGTTAACATAGGGCTTCCTTTTGGCACAGTACAGTTTTAACTGGCATTTGTGGCTGTAATTACGTATTGTGGTACTTGACAAAGGTTTGCCAAAGTAGTCCTGAGCCCATGTGGTAATATTGCTTATAGATGAATGACGATTCTTGATGCAGGGAGGGAATCGGAGATCACGGTTGTTCAGCTTAGGCTTGCACCCTTGTCCTTTACGCACTGAAATTCCTCCTCATTCCTTGAATCTTTTAATTATGTTATGCACTGTTGAAGGTGAAATAAGCAAATGTCTTCCTATCTTTCTTTGAGGAACATTGTTTTTAAACATTTCAATAATTTTCTCACGTATTTGTTGTGAAACTGGCGATCCTCGGCCCATGTTCGCTCCTAAAGGCCTAGACCTTTCTTGGATGCTGCTTTTGTACCAAATCATAATAACAATCACCTGTTGACATCACCTGTTTCAAATCACATCATTATTTAACCAATTTACCTGATTACTAGCCCTTAATTGCTCCTGTCCCAACCTTTTTTGGAATGTGTTGCAGGTCTGAATGACAGGAAAGGATGTATATTTACAAATGAAATTAAGTTGACCAGACAAAACATGAAATATTTTGTGTTCACATTGTCTGCAATGAAATACAAGTCAAAGTACATTTAGAAATCACTACTTTCATTTTTTATTTGTGTTTTTCATACTGTCCCAACTTTTTCTGATTTGGGGTTGTAATTTGTTTATGCTTCTGTGCTCACATTTGTTTCCTTTGCCCAATACATATCACTCCGCATCTAAAATTTGTTTTGTTTTTTAAAATATTAGAAAAAGTTCACCAGCTAAAACTCGAGAAAATGAAAACATTTAAGGTCAACTTCAACCTCCCGAGTGGTTGAACGATGAAGGAGTGACCCACGCTGCCATGAAACAGAACTTGTTTCCAGTTAAAGTATCCCTTTAACTGTATGCTAGGGATAAAACGGTTAAGGGTTTAATGATAAATCACGGTGGAAGTCCTGACTTTGGATTACCATTTCACATTTTTTAATCAGTTTAAACCATGCTTGATTATAGAATAGAGATTTATTGTCATTGCACAGTAATACAACAAAATTTGCACTCACGTACTGGACACATTAAAAAGGTAGCATAAATAGTCAATGGGTTTGATTGTTGATTAAGTTCCTTCCCAAGACTTTTTTGCAGAGCCACCGACTCTGCGTATGGAGATTAGCGCTGCCCAAGACGATTGTGATTGGTTTAAAGAAATGCAAACAACCCATGACCGTTTTTCTACTATCCAGGAGTGTATGCTCCTGTTGCCAGACCTTCCTCCGCAGCGCTGTGGAGATAGGTCTGGCAATGCGAGACTAAGGGTCAAGAAACTGTAATACCAGATGTCATAAGGTATCCAGATACGTAAAGACAGAGCCTTAATGGCATAAACCCAAAAGAAAAACTAGAACTGCAAGCAGTTATGACGGGGTCCAAGTCTCCGATGCAACTCGTCCCCAACGCCCCGAGGAGCGTGCAAAAGCGGAACCCAAAGCCGGACGGCGCGGAGGCTAACGTTGGTAAATATCGATAGGCGTGAGCCGCAAGGTCTGCTTATTATAGAAGACAATAATAGTTTGACGTATCTTGACATAGCTGTATTCATGTGTAGACTATGCTGAAACAGGGTAAAGGTGGGTCAGATTAATCTTTTCCTTTTCCACACACAGGAATAACTGCAGGTATGATGTACAGGATGAGCTAAATTCAGGACAGCTACACGCTCGTTATTGTAAGTGTAATGATAATTAAAGTCCAATAAGAACTTTTCAAACCTAAAACATTTTTCATTTTCATTTTTCATTTTCAAACATAAACAAAGGTCAATGAACGCCAAACAGTATAGAAAAACAATAAAAAGCAAGTATACATCTTGATAACACGCAAATAATATACAAATTGGCGTTTCGTATACCGTAAAACTTCAAATAATAGCCCGGGCTTCTATTTACCCAAATCGCCGAAATGGACCGGCTTGTATTTGAGACAGGCGTCTATAAGAGACAGGCCTTTAATTGACAATAGGAGGTTACCACATTATATTATTTTTTTTAATTCGTATTATGTAAGGGATAATGTAGAGCGAGGCGGTTGTTAAAGCGAATACAACCCCGACAGGGTGATCAGGACCCCGACGTGAAGCGGAGGTGTCTTGAATCAGCCTGAAGTCCATGCGTCCATAGCAACGTAAACTCTGTATCTGTTAAGCTAATGCAACCCTTCATCTATTACTCTCCACCACCTTACGGGCTGTGGTAGTAGCCGTATACATTATGGGGTGCTGCCGTGGTGGACAAATGACCCAGCTGCTGTTTTAATCACTGCAGGACTTGACGTGACATTAGCTGACGCGTTGTAGTAAGCTAGCGGGCTATCGGCTGCTCGTATTCACATTAAACTGAACATTTCTGTTGACGGTGAAGTGAGACGAGGTAAATGGCTTCATGTCCTCATTCATCTCGTTTCCTTTTTACACAGCCGTTGCATGTTGACACACCTAAACGTGCAATGTAAGCTAACTAATTAGCGTTGTTGTCCCTGCGTAGCGATCATATACCGTATATAAAGATGTAGTGATGGCGCTCACCAGATCTGCTGTCATTGCTTGAATTGGAGGACAGAAGTTGCTCGACGGCGTTTCTCCACTTTTTGCCACAGCTGATAAATTATCCGACTTCTTTCAGCGGATTGATTGATAGCTGGCCTCCAGAGCGAACAGAACTGCATCCATAGCAACGCTCTTCTTTTGCATGGCAACGGTGTGTTATGCATGTCTCGCCGCTGCTTCTCACGAATTTTGTTCGGCAAATTTGACAACTGTCAGCTTAAATGTCAAATCATACTTTTTTCTTTTTGTCTCCATGGTGGTATTGAGAGAATTAAGAAAAACTGAAGACTAAAAGAAAGTTTGTTAACCTGTTGTTATGTTGCCATAGTGATGAGTCGTTTATGAACGGTTGCGTCTGTCACGTGAAATCAAATCAAAACATAGAACAAACGATCCAACGGGTTTTAAAAGATCAAATACAACCCGACACGAAGAAAAAAAAAAAAACAACAAAAAACAGACCAGGCCTCTATTTGAGACCGGCTTTTATTTACCCAAATCTGTTGTCACACCAGGCGTTTAAAAGAGACAGGCGTCTATTTGGGACTCGGCTATTATTTGAAGTTTTACGGTATATGCACTTTCAGAAATTCAGTATGCATAATAAAAAGATACACTGCAATACTCAATGGAAATAGTGGCCATTAGAGCTGCACAATTCAGGGAAAAATATGAATCACGATTTTGTTTTACTTAAAATTTATATCACAATTCTTTGCCACGATTTGTTTTAGAGAAGAGGGAGTGGCAAACTAGCTTCCATATTAAGGGACAACATTTTGAACATCAACAATAAGCTACATCACCCAACATCACTTAGAGCACCTTTAACATTGATTGCCTAAAATGCTCAAAACACATCTACGTTGACTATAGCGCCCGCTAATGGCCAATCTTCGCCAAATTTGATACAGAGCCTCAGAACAGCATGCCGCAGAACAGCATGCTGAACCAGCATCACGTTACATGTTGATAGCATTTACTGTCGCACAACACATTTTTTCTGCTATAGCGCCACGTAGTAGTGGAAGTGGGTCAATTGTTGTGCCTGAGGTCCCTGCAGAGTTCCGGACCAATCCTGAAAATTGCACCTCCCCATCCGTTGCAGTTTAGGCTGTAGCTAGTTTTACACAGTCTATGTTGACTATAGCGCCCCCTAATGGCCGATCTTTACCAAATGTGGTATAAAGTGTCAGGGCGGCGTGCCGACAAAGCACCCCAAGTTTCGCGTTGATAGCATGTACGGTGGCCGAGATATTGTAATTGAAATCTTCCCATTTAAATGCATTGAGTTATTTGCTGAAAAACTTAAACGTTTATTATACCGTCCCCTAATGGCCGATCTTCCCTATATTTGGTACAGAGCATTGGAGTGCTATGTAGCACAAGGTTGTCAAGTGGTTTGCTTATAGCTTTAAAATCGGCCGACATATGATTAAGTTTGTGGTTGGTAGCTAGCTAGGATAATTTGTTTGGTTGTAAAATGCGCATACTTTAACGTAGCAAAATTCTTTGGATAATTTTTGTTCAAGTGTGTCTAGAGGTGCTAGGTACCAGGTTTCGTGCATATCGGTTGCACGGCCTTGGACAAGTTGGAAAAAGTTGGTTTTGCACATTGCGCAATATTGCGAAAAGAATTCTCAGCAGAAATGGGCGTGGCCTACATCATGAGATTCAGATGGACTCAAGGAACACGGGGACATATGGAGTTCTAATGTGCAGTATGTAGTGTGGGAGTTAAAGGCAAAAAAACACTATAGCGCCACCTAGTGGTCTACATGTGTAATTCTTTGTAACTGCAGTCCATGCCCCATTCTACATCTACCATGTACATTTCAATTGGCTCACATCAGGGTAAAGGGTGAATCTAGACGTGAGTCTCATAGGCCACGCCCACTTTGACCAATCCGTACCCCACGGTAGGGGTGGTCTCATGAGTGACTCTAGATAGTACCCTCCAAATTTGGTAAAAATCGAATGAGCCGTTCATGAGATATAAACATTTTGTACTTGTAGCGCCCCCTACTTGTCAATTTTTGTAACATGTATTGGGCAATTTGTATCCTATAAAAATTCCTTTTATAATTTTTTGTCTGGTCGGTCTGTAGGTGCTACCTGCCAAGTTTAGTGCGAATCGGTTGGACGGTCTAGGAAGAGTTCGGAAAAGTAGGTTTTGGATAAATTACGATTTTTCACGCATAAAAGTCTAGGCGGAAATGGGCGTGGCCTATATCACGAGATTCAGTAGCATCCAGTGAACGCGTGGATATGTGTATCTTTAATGTGTGTTGTACGGTTTGGAAGTTATAGGGTCAAACGCGTTTTTTCTGCTATAGCGCCACCTAGTGGTGGAAGTGGGGAAATTCTTGCGCCTGAGGTCCTTATCGAGTTCTGGACCAGTCCTGCAAAGGGCACTCCCGCACCATGTACGGTTTAGGCTGCAGCGGGACTTTTACGCGGGGAAGAATAATAAGAATGAATGAATAATAATAATAATAATGAATGAATAATAATAATCAGTACAAAAACAATAGGGTTCCACAGTCCTACTGTGCGAACGGCGTAGCTATTGCTACCGCCGTTTCTTCCAGACTCGGACTTGGACCCCTAATGATGCACACTTTTGGTAAGACTTACTGACTGGATGCTCTGAAACTGTGCACACGTCAGAGTTCGCCTGGTGGGGGGTGTAGAGAAACTTTGTCCCTGAGGAGGGGTGGAGGTGCCAGATGCCACCCCATTACAGGGGGACTGCTTCCCTGACTCAGTTACTGGTGTCTGGACACCAAGAGGAGGAAAATTCCATTAAAAGCATATACAGACTTCTGGAAAGAGGTAGCGCAAATGATCGGTGTCTGTAAATTTGCCCCTCCATCCCAAAGTATTTATCCTGGGGTTGTACCCAACTGATCCTAATTAAAAAAAAAAAAAAAAAAAAAATACTTAGACATGGGTTTATTGCAAGCAAAACAGTTGATTTGTCTCGCTTGGAAAAGTGTGAATAGGCCAAGTATTGCTGGTGGCTTATAGAAATGTCTTTTTGCCTAACAATGGAAAGAATAACGTACATGGTTAAGGATAGACCAAATACTTTCAAACAGGTTTGGGGACCATTCTTGGACTTTGAACAAAATGATGTGGGTGATATACTGGCAAATGAGGGGAATTCGGAGTAATCTAGTATTTTTCATGTGGGAGAGAGATGTTTTTATTGGCTTGTGACAGTTTGATTTGTTGGATCAGGCCACTGTAAGGTAATTTTATTTTTATTAAATCTTTATAATTTGTTTTTATTTTATAAAAAAGGTTTTTCTTGTATGTTGTCTGTTGCTGTGATCACTGTTTGGTTTTTGCTACTATTGTTTTTCAGGCCATGTCTACATTTCTGAATGTCTTGGTTAAAATTAAAACTCAATTAACATTGTTTATAAAAAAATAAAAAATATGCATCAACACTTCACAAAAGCCTAAGTACTTGGTCTGACGACACGGACAAGAATGCTCATTTACCTGAGGAAGGCTCTTCTCCTCCTGAAGAACAGAGATGATCGACTCCCTGCGGTACAGTGGCGGTGAAGAAAACTTCTTTATTTCAGCCAACTGCAGTGGCTCCTGCAGTGACAAGACAGCTTCAACTGCTTAGTAACGCAGGCTAAAAAAAATAATTATCGCATCTTATAGCCAATGTGCAGTTTCTTACATGAGGTAGGTCCTTTGAGGAAAACGTCAGGTCACAGGTCTCCAGGCACTGATCCCCATTTGTCAGGCTGGCTTTGCGCTCCATAAGCCTGGCAGGAAGTGGGGTGGACTGAGTGGGGGGGGGTGAGGATGAAGTGATGACACATCCAAGTGATTTCAATTTTGATCACAACAGACGTATCGCAGAAACATAGCAAGTAGGGCTGGGCAACGATTAAAAGTTTTAATTGCGATTAATCGCGATTATATAATATAATAATTAATTCAAAAGTAGTGTATAGTGCAATTTTATTTTAAATGTTCTGCCATATGAACCAAAGTGCCATAACATTTGTTCTGCAAACACTTAAAGGGATACGCCACCGTTTGTTGAAACAGGGCTTATCACGGTCTCCTGTAGATAGGTGGGGTCTCCTCTAGCTGTAGATAGGTGGGGTCTCCCTTAGGTGTAGATAGGTGGGGTCTCCCTTAGGTGTAGATAGGTGGGGTCTCCCTTAGCTGTAGATAGGTGGGGTCTCCCCTAGCTGTAGATAGGTGGGGTCTCCTCTAGCTGTAGATAGGTGGGGTCTCCTCTAGCTGTAGATAGGTGGGGTCTCCCTTAGCTGTAGATAGGTGGGGTCTCCTCTAGCTGTAGATAGGTGGGGTCTCCTCTAGCTGTAGATAGGTGGGGTCTCCTCTAGCTGTAGATAGGTGGGGTCTCCCCTAGCTGTAGATAGGTGGGGTCTCCCCTAGCTGTAGATAGGTGGGGTCTCCCCTAGCTGTAGATAGGTGGGGTCTCCCCTAGCTGTAGATAGGTGGGGTCTCCCCTAGCTGTAGATAGGTGGGGTCTCCCCTAGCTGTAGATAGGTGGGGTCTCCCCTAGCTGTAGATAGGTGGGGTCTCCCCTAGCTGTAGATAGGTGGGGTCTCCCCTAGCTGTAGATAGGTGGGGTCTCCCCTAGCTGTAGATAGGTGGGGTCTCCCCTAGCTGTAGATAGGTGGGGTCTCCCCTAGCTGTAGATAGGTGGGGTCTCCCCTAGCTGTAGGTAGGTGGGGTCTCCCCTAGCTGTAGGTAGGTGGGGTCTCCCCTAGCTGTAGGTAGGTGGGGTCTCCTCTAGCTGTAGATAGGTGAGGTCTCCTCTAGCTGTAGATAGGTGGGGTCTCCCCTAGCTGTAGACAGGTGGGGTCTCCCCTAGCTGTAGGTAGGTGGGGTCTCCCCTAGCTGTAGGTAGGTGGGGTCTCCCCTAGCTGTAGGTAGGTGGGGTCTCCCCTAGCTGCAGATAAGTGGGCCAACACATTTTGTGTCTCAGGGCATGTAATTCGGTTGTTTTTTTGTCTTTTGTTGGCTCACTTTTACTCACAACATGCTAACCGGCAATATAGGATTCCATTCACTACGCTAAGCTAACTAGCACCGGCGCTGCACCGGACTAAAACAATGCATGCACAAAAAATGTGTTGGCCCACCTATCTACAGCTAGAGGAGACCTCACCTATCTACAGCTAGAGGAGACCCCACCTATCTACAGCTAGAGGAGACCCCACCTATCTACAGCTAGAGGAGACCCCACCTATCTACAGCTAGAGGAGACCCCACCTATCTACAGCTAGAGGAGACCCCACCTATCTACAGCTAGAGGAGACCCCACCTATCTACAGCTAGAGGAGACCCCACCTATCTACAGCTAGAGGAGACCTCACCTATCTACAGCTAGAGGAGACCTCACCTATCTACAGCTAGAGGAGACCCCACCTATCTACAGCTAGAGGAGACCTCACCTATCTACAGCTAGGGGAGACCCCACCTATCTACAGCTAGAGGAGACCCCGCCTATCTACAGCTAGGGGAGACCCCACCTATCTACAGCTAGAGGAGACCCCACCTATCTACAGCTAGGGGAGACCCCACCTACCCACAGCTAGAGGAGACCCCACCTACCCACAGCTAGGGGAGACCCCACCTACCCACAGCTAGGGGAGACCCCACCTACCCACAGCTAGGGGAGACCCCACCTACCCACAGCTAGAGGAGACCCCACCTATCTACAGCTAGAGGAGACCCCACCTATCTACAGCTAGAGGAGACCCCACCTATCTACAGCTAGAGGAGACCCCACCTATCTACAGCTAGAGGAGACCATGATAAGCCCTATTTCAACAAATGGTGGCGTATCCCTTTAACATCAGCATTTTGTTTATACAGTAGCAGTTTAATAAGATTTAGTACAGGGCATTCATGTTATCCTGTTTGTTATATTGAAGAAATATTGTGGCCCACAAAATCCTGAGCCACAATTATAACAAAGCATGCAATCTGAGGTATCAGCAGAAACATTTTTGTTCTTTTATCAGGGAGTAGCATAACCAGTCTATGTTCAGTACCAAATGTCCCCGTTAGAGTGAGGTGAAGCACAAAAAAAGTTCACTGCTGGATTTACTGTGGTTACCCAGTGATGTCCAGTAGTCTCCAGTGAGAACAACAGCAGGTGCACGTTGTAAAGTTGTCTCTTTTGCAGTCTTTTCCTTTTCATACAACTCTTGTATTCTTCTTGTGATGGTGCATCTTGAGGGAATCTCATACCTGCCGTCATTTGTTGTAATTCTCCACATCACTAATCGGCCTGCAGTCTGTAACTATCCACTTCACTATGACATTTGGTAGCTCCTCTTTCCTTTGTTTATCTATACTTCTCCCACACGCTGCATCTGACGTAGTCTGCCGAAGCCTCGCATCACTGTTTGCTTGAATGATTTGCTGGTATCAACTTTGTGTATTGCATTTAGGTGATATTTCAGACTGGAAATACTCCGGTAATAAGAAAATTCAACTTTGCAGTGGTTACAAATAACTTTTGTTCCGTCGACTGCGCCGTCTGGAAGAACTTTAAAATGAAAATGGCCATGTAAAAGTTCCATACCCTTCTCCATGTTTGTTGGTTTGTTACCGGCAATTCTTTTCTTTTCTGGTTCCTTTAAGCGCGGGCCGGCAGCAGGGCAGCAGTCAGCAACAGCTTTTTACAAAATAAAAGCCTGTGAGCAACATACTTTTACAATAATAAAATAAATAATAAAAACTGAATTAATGCGCGATAAAATAATTGTCGGAGTTAATGCGATAATAATGTGTTAACTTGCCCAGCCCTAACAGCAAGATAAGATAAGACAGCTTACATGCATTGGTTCGGACAGGTCTTCGACTGGGCTTCTCAAGTCTGTGTGACCTGGTTAGTTTGAGGACATCAAAACAAAAAAAGTTGATCAAGAAATTACACAAGACAAATTTCCATACACATTTTACTGCTCAAGTGCATTTGCAGTCCATACCCAGTACCCAACCCATTTACATTAACCATTATTTTGGAGAGGTCTGAACAGTCTACAGTAAATTAATACAACAGCTGACAGAAGCTTAGTGTTAGCCTTTCCTGCTTCCGCTTCCAGACCGTGGTCTGACAGCACTGAGGGAGGCAGGGATGGAGTCTCCGGAGCCAGTGTTGTGCCTGAACGCATTCATGAACTCGTTCATATTTTGGGCGAACGTGAACTGAACGTAGCCTACTGTATTACTGCCTGACGGAACGTTACTGTGAACTTGTTCATTCTGGCACACTCAGTTTAACTTCGTTCAATAGGGTGCCAGATTTTTATAGAGCCTTCCAGGTGAAAACCCGGCTAAAACACACCGTAAACAGGCCTTAATATGTAGCGGAACTAACACCCAATCTGGCAACAGCAGCCCCCAGTGTCGCACCGCCGCATGCGTCATCAAAACGAAAAGCAGCATGGAGGCATCGTATGATCATTTAAACGAGTTTTATGACAAGGTCGGTGAGGATGTGAAAAATCTTACATTTCTGTGCAAACTTTACCCGCTGGCTTTCAAAAATAAAATCTGCACTTTAGTCCCATCCACAGCAAACGTGAAACGGCACATCAACCTGAAGCACCTGGCTAGCCTTTCAAGGTATGTGCAAGCAAATCAAAACAGATCCTCGACCCAAATCCCATTAACTCTGTTCAGTAGTGGCTCCGTCATCTCCCAGCTGCGACTCGTGTGTGTGTGTGTGTGTGTGTGTGTGTGTGTGTGTGTGTGTGTGTGTGTGTGTGTGTGTGTGTGTGTGTGTGTGTGTGTGTGTGTGTGTGTGTGTGTGTGTGTGTGTGTGTGTGTGTGTGTGTGTGTGTGTGTGTGTGTGTGTGTGTGTGTGTGTGTGTGTGTGTGTGTGTGTGTGTGTGTGTGTGTGTGTGTGTGTGTGTGTGTGTGTGTGTGTGTGTGTGTGTGTGTGTGTGTGTGTGTGTGTGTTGGGCAGTAGTTATTAACCTGCTGCCCAGTTTCTGCATGTTAAAGCAACAATGGGGAAATGCTGTCCCCCTCAATGCTAATGTAAACCCCGGTTGGATAAGGATTCAAAATTGGATATGAAGATGAAATCTGACGCATAGTTTCACAGTCCCTCCAGAAAAACGCGATTATGCGATCGCAGAATTCAATGCATAATCAGCCAAAGTCCGCATATTAATGCGGAGGCCGCATTTTTTCAAATACGCCGCACTTTCGCCGCATAAATTGGCGATTTCCGCGCAAAATATGCGGGGCTTGCATGATTTCATAATCCCCGCATTTTCGTTGCAAAAAAGTCACATATATCTCAGCAGAAAGTTGAAAAATGTTGCGTTTACTTCACACAAGAGCAGCCATTTTCCCCTGTTGCCATGGGAACGTTATGAAGTGACATAATTTCACCTACTGAGAACACTGTGTTGGGGGAATCACTTCTTTTCTCTTTTTCATCAAACCGCAGTTTTTGCAAGTTCCCGCATTTTCATCGCATAAAATGGCATAAATATCCCGCATATTCCATCGCATTTTTTAAGAAAACGTGCCGCATAATCAAGGATTTTTGCCCGCAACAATCACAAAAAAACTCCGCGTTTTTCTGGAGGGACTGGTTTCAGTGTTAAACCTGACAAAATAATTGCTGTCTGTGGTTCTATATGAGCTGTGGCAATAATTTTGAAAAACAGCTCAGCAACATATGGACAAAAAGAACTATGAACTAGTTCATTTTTGGAACTGTGGACTTAGTTCATAATTTTGAAGTATGAACCATGAACTGAACTAGTTCATTTTAAAATTTGTGAACTGAACTTTCAACTAGTTCATGTAGAAAGTGAACTTTCCCAACACTGTCCAGAGCTAACCGGACACTCCACTCAGCAGCCGGGGAAACACACGGTACACCTCAGCTGGTCTTGTGGAGCTGCAGAATTTATTTGGGCTCAAACTGCTGACTCGCTACTGTACATTCACTTGATAGCTTCACCGCTAGATTTGGGATAAACTGTTTAATCTTTGTATTTCTTGTTATTGTGACCTCAGGATGTTTGCTACTGTCTGTAAAGGTTTTTATTATGATTGCTGTTCGTTACAGGCTTACTTGCTAGCTTACTAGCCGTCTACCTCAGTGGCTGTGCGTTCGCCGGCTTCTTTGAAAACAAATGCACATGACCAGGGGTCCGTTTCAGGAAGGAGGTTCAACAAACTGAGTCTAAGCCTGACCTCTGAGTTGATTTATTATAAACTGAGTTTTCGGTTTCACAACAGCTGATTCGAGTTGGTTCAATCAACTCGGAGTACGTTGACTCAGGGTTACACGGGTGCACCAAAGACAGCATGAATGGAGCCATGATACTACGATTCACCATGGCAACAACCACAAACAGGTCGGCGGAAATACTCATGCGCACATATGAGAGTTTGAACATGTATTACGTTTAAAAAGCAACACAGCGGCTGCTGCAAAAGAGAGAATTTGCGTGGGAGAAAATTTCTCCTATGCAAATTCTCTATTCCAATATAATGGATATCATATTTAATCATAAGTAGCCTATAGCCTTATTACTGAAAATCATTTAGGTGCAATACTGCGGGTGAAAAAGTCCTAGGCTACTAATCCCATTCTGAGGCTGCAGCACCATCACTAAAAGAATTATAGTTCATAATCTTTTATTTCAAAGGGTTTACATCATTCACCTGCAATCCTGTGGAACTCCTTTTTAATGTCTCTGACTGGTTTGTGTCCAGGAAACTCTACAAATGTTTAAAACACGTTTCAGAGCGATCTCTTCTGACGGCGCTTTATTAAAATGCTCCGCATCACCAAGGTTGTAAAGTAAACTAATGTGACACAAATAATGTGCTGGGATGTAGAGCATGTCTAGTATGGGTGACAGTGATATAAGGACGGATAAGGTTATGTAGGATACATAACTGATAGACTGGGAAGGAAAATGATACCGCTCAAATAGGAAGTTATCTGGAAATTAAAATGCGTCGGGGGGCCTCAATGTCATCCCCAGACGCATGTTTAACTCCCTGAGAAGTAATACAGCTTCTTCATCAACGGGATCGTCGACAAAAGGAAAGGCCATGTTTTGAGAACAAACAATGTTTTAAAGTCTGCCTAACAGTTAATAACCCAACAATGTTTTTTATTCATGCTACCATAGTAACTGACTGAGGTTAAGTTACCATAGTAACTAGGGATGGGCATTCGATTAAATTCTTAGTCGATCGTCGGGAGAATTAATGATCAATTATCGATTAATCATTAATATTTTTATATTAAAATTCATTATTTAACTTTTTATAAATTAAAAAGGCAATGAAAATACAAAAATACAGCATGTTTTTACCTCGATGAGATCTTAATTACAAGAACAACTTGTGACAGTTAAACTGGAGGTTTGGCTAAACTTAAAGATATATGCACTGCGGTGTTTAATTTAGCAGCGGAACCTGCTGCTGCGAGCCTCGTTTGTTCCAAAATAATAAATAAAAATAATCATGTTCAATAATAACTTAACCAAAAACATAATACTTAGATCTGACAGGTTTTGTCAAAATGTAACTCAAAACTATCCGAGGCACGGACAAAACCTAATATAAAATAACCAGTAACTCACATAGAACTTCTTCACCAGTCTAGGGGTTTTTGTTGAGAAAAATAAGTAGGTTGACATGATCTGGGGTCTGAGGTTCCCTTAATACATCCATGGGTCAGACGCGACCGCTACCTGGTGATCGTCAGTCCAGCCGCCGAACACACCCGCCGGCATGGGATGCAGGTAGCTACCTCCGCACTAACTTGGCCAGCCCGGCCCAGGGAACCTCGTTCCGTTCTTCATTTCGTAGTGAGTTTGGTGACGGTACGTCGTGACGGAATGTGAAATGCTGGTTCCAATATCCATCTCAATGAACGTGCAGATCCCTCGGGTAATTTCCCTCTGCTCGTTGTGCATCGCAGCTCCTCCGTGCTAACGCCGAGTTTATGCTAGGTTGAGACAGAGCAGGACGCACCGCCACCGACATTAACCAGCGGATGCACTTTGTTTAAGTGGTACATAATTTGAGTCGTGGCCGTGTTGTACTTATACACGGCGTCGCAGTGTTTGCAGTGAACTAAGTCGTTTTTTTAAATCAAAATGGTCCCACGCCACACTTCGCCGTGACCTCTTCATGTTTACTTTGAATCAAAACGTAACTCGCAGCTAACTGAGCAGCCTATGGCGCCCCCGAGTGGTAAAATGTTTAATTACTGCTGACACACTTGAAATCATTTCAGTGCTGCAATCACACTACACAACACAACCTGCATTAGTTTAATTGATGACAAATTAACGTGATCGACGAAATTCTTAATGATCAATCATCGATTAATCATGCCCATCCCTAATAGTAACTGACTCTGAGGTTAAGTTACCTCTCTTTCTGAAACAGAAAACCCAGAGTTTCCCTCATCTCAGGGTTAACTCGAAAAACGACGATGGCCGCAGCGTGAGTGAGCCGCTCTGAGTCATGGTCTGCTTGCTTTTTTCTTCTTAAACCTGTGGCTATGCTTTGCTTGATTAAGTTACATTTAACAAATCAGTAAGACTAACAACAAGGCGCGTTACTGGTTTGATAAAAGGACATATCTACCCTTAATATCTTCTATCTTATTAAATCGATAACTGACCAAAACAATGGAGCCTATCCAAATGAAGACTCTGCACGATACCATCCATTAAGTTAAACAGGATCTAATGACTCTAAAGATGATCCGATTTTTGGCACCTTGAGTGGTATGGAAAGATCCCTATCTACATTAGGGGATCATGTGTCGATGCTGGAAAGTGTCGGAGTAAATGAGGACAATGTGACCGATCTCTCTACCCGAGTCAAACAACTTGAAACTCATAATAAATACCTGATTGATAAAGTGGATGATCTTGAAAATCGGAGCAGATCTGCAAATCTCCGCTTTCAGGGAATACCAGAGGACGCAGAAGGCTGCGATATTCTGGAATTTATGGCTGGCCTGATCACTCAACTCCTGGGCAAAGATGATTTTCCCTTTTGTCCAAAAAGTCCGCTCACACGGGAGTTCCAGTCCTAGGCCTATCCTGATTAAGTTGCTCCACTTTCAGGATAAATTAAAGATCCTTCGCCTAGCTCGTGGAAAAAAAGATCTGTCTTTTAACGGAAGCCGCATTTTCATCTACCCGGACTATAGCGCTGACCTGACAAAGAGACGCAAAGCCTTCGACGTGGTTAATGGAGGCTTCGGGAATTGGGTCTGGAATACTCTTCGTTATCCCTGCACTTTGAGTGTTGTAGCCGATTGAGAAAAACAACTATTCCACGACCCCAAAGCGGCTGAGGCTGCCTTCATGGCATCCACAAACTCCTCCATGAACTCTCCTGGATAGGTAGTTTAGTAGCTGAGCCTTCTTTCTTTTCTCTTTTTTTCCTCTTGTCCGATTTTCTCTTCCCTCTTCTCTTATTCTGTTGCGTTGTTTCTGCAGCCACTCTAGTATGAATTAATTATGGTCACTGACTTAATTCTAAAAACGTTTTCTTTGGTATTTTGGCTGTTAATCTAAGTTAATGTAGCTAGTGCAGATACATGAGTTGATGTGGTAGCATTTGCCGTAAATTGTCTGGCTACCGAAAAACGGAAGTAAAGCGTCGTAAAGTCATATTGTCTGTACTGTGTATGTCTCCACTGTATTTCGGAGGCAGATTAATGATTTTCTTTTTTGTCTTACCTTGATTAAACTAATAAGCATCACATAAACATATGCATTTTCTATTTTGTATTTATATTATATATGAGGCTATAAGTAGTAGGCTACTCTCAATTTCAAAATGATCGTTAAATGCTGATTTAGTTTATAAATCCATGTTTGGTTTTGAGCCACTCTAATGTACTCACTTTGAAGCAAACCAAGCTCAGAAGTGTTCTCCCTTTTTCTCTCTTTTCTCATTTCTTTAGTTTACTCACCAAAAACTGGGCATGGTGACGGTCAGGGTACCAAAGTATAAGCCGTTTTTCGTTTCCAACCAAAAATGAAAATGAGATCCCTTTTCCCGTTTTTCCAATGTCCATACAAAAACTGCTCGTTTTTCAACTGTTTTCTTGTTATTCATGTTTCCGTTTCAACCCAACAGCGAGAATACAGGCTCATTTTTTGTAATGTGCATAATCACTGAAAATCCGACGGAACACAAGTCTCATTTTTGTTTTGTATGGGCTTATGTGTTGAAGATCGAAAGTGGCTCATATCAATGCGGCACTGGACCGGAAGTAACATTAACGTGTCAAAATAAAAGTACAAGAACTGTAATAACTGCCAGAGGAACGAGATACTTTAGCTTTTGCCTGTAGCTTGTCAGATTAGGCTAAAATTAATTATTTAGGGTTATATAAAGTATTTAATAATTGAATAATAATTTTAAATGAAACGTACATTCCTCTGTTATTAGCCTATATGTGGCGTTATTGACTACTTACTCTAATCTTACACCAGCCAGTAAAAAGACATCTAACCCTTGTGTTGTCTTTGGGTTAAATGTGTCGTGTTTTCAAAGTTTCTTATAAGAAATATGGGTTTCTTTCAACCAAATTAACCAAAAATAACATGCATTGTTCCCTTCCATGCTCTTCGCAAGTAAAATTCATATTCACAACTTCTGGGTGTTTTATTCAATTTTATAGCATGTATGGTCTTCCCAGGTGAATGTTGACCACTGGTAGTGCAATAGGGCACTAATCACACACACACACACACACACACACACACACACACACACACACACTTTCTTCATGAAATAGTTATGTCCTTTTTGTTTGTTTCTGAATAGAATTGCATCAGTTAATTTTGATCTGGGTATATCCTGGCTAATAAGTGCCATATAGCAGTCTTTTATAATCCAAAACAACTAATCATATATCCTCATTTTACTCAGAAATTAGGTATAATTAATGTAAATGAGGTCAGTTGACCATGAATGCAAAAATAAGTGTAAAACTAATGAGTGGAATGAAGTTGGATAAAAGGGGTAACATAAATGAATAATAAATTACTTCATGCTTTATGAACTGGTCAATTTTGTTATGCTTGCAACATTTATGACCCAGGAGGACAACAAGTGCATGGTTGACAGGAAGACAAGGGCTAAAGCACTAAACCACTTACAGTTTTTCACAATTGCTATGACAATTTTCTCAATACTTTTAACAACTTCCCTAAACTCTTAACGCACCAACACACCTACAACACACAATTGACAAAACAGTTAATTTCATGCTCAAAATCACACATTGTAAACTAAACATCACTAATTTCCAAAATACAATAATACACTAATACAATACACCAAGTCTACCAAAACACTGCAAACATGTCTCAAAATCAAATAATTCTTCCAAAAGACTAACACCTGTTCTCTTCCAACAGGAACATTTAGTCAGTCATAGAACATAAAAACACTAACATCAGGTGGAATTACAGAACTGCATTATTTGATATGTGTCAGGTCTGCTCCTTATACAATAGACACTAGATTGTATTGATCATATTGATCATTGTGTTTTACACTGCAGTTTTGAAGCCTCTCTACATTTGTGTTTTGGTGGTTTAATAAATGCATTTTGTTTCCTTTGCTGCAGAAATTCAATACAAATTAAAGCTGCAAGCAGCGATGGACGGGCCCTCGCGCCTCTGCGTGCGTCGTGGTTACCGGCGAACGCCACTCCTTGCGACCGTGCATTTTTTTTCTGCTATAGCGCCACCTAGTGGTGAAAGTGGTTGAATTTTTTCGTCTGAGGTCCCTGCAGGGTTTTGGACCAGACCTGAAAACGGCAACCTCCCACCATTTACGGTTTAGGCTGCAGTATCAGTTTTATCAGCGGAAAAAAAAATAAGAAACCGTGCAATTCCAATTTTGTACTTTTGGTGCCCCCTATTGACCAAATTTTGGAAAAATTATTTCTCTTGACTTAGAGGCTCATGACAAACAAGAATCTAAAGATTCGCAATGATATCATTTATTTTGGCCGAGATATGGCAACGTTTGTGTCTTCGTAGCTAGCTACACAAATTTGTTTGTACGTAATTGACGCAATTTTCATCCGAAAAATATTTTTTGATTACATTTTGGTCACGTCGGTCTATAGATCCTAAGAACCAAGTTTTATGCAAATCGGTTGCACGGTCTAGGAGGAGTATGAAAAAGTTGGTTTATGAAAAATCGCGATTTTTCACAAAAAAAGTCGGGGCGGAAATGGGCGTGGCCTACATCACAAGATTCTGCTGGATCCAGGGAACGCGTGGATATGTGTATTTTTATTGTGCGATGTATGGTTTGAGAGTTATAAGGCCAAACGCGTTTTTTCTGCTATAGCGCCACCTAGTGGTGAAAGTGGCTGAATTTTTTCGTCCGAGGTCCCTGCAGGGTTGTGGACCAGACCTGAAAACGGCAACCTCCCACCATTTACGGTTTAGGCTGCAGTATCAGTTTTATCGGCGGAAAAATAATAATCATTAGAAAAACAATAGGGTTACACAGCCCTGCTGTGCGAACGGCGTAGCTTCGCTACCGCCGATTCTCGCAGCCTCGGGCTTTGACCCCTAATAATTAAAGCTGCAAGCAGCGATGGACAGGCCCTCACGCCTCTGTGCGCGTCAGGGTTAGGGGCGGACGCCGCTCCTTGCGACCGTGCATTTACGCGGCACCCAGACACCGCAAATCGTCAGCAATGCAAAGGGAACTCCCTGCAGAGTTCAACGATACCTCACTCAAGACTCAATGTCGTACAGTTAATTATTTGTGGAAGGGGGCGTGGCTTAAGCATAGGGGGCGGGTCAAACCATCACCAATTAAAAAGGAACTCTGCTGAGTTCAATGATACCTCACACAAGGGTCTACCTTAAACAGTTCAAATATAATGAAAGGGGGCTTGGCCTGAGTACGTGGGCGTGGTTAAAGTATATGGGGCGGCTCAGTATCACACAGACCACACATAAGTTTCATGTAAATCGGATGATGTTTGTCATATAAGGCAGATTTCGTGTTGCCAGCGGGGGGCGCTATGACGAAATGTCAATTTTGGCCTGTAGTTGTCGTCAGGTCTGGACCCTTGTTAAACGTGAGAAGTTTCGGGCAGATATGACAACGTACACTAAAGTTACAACAACTTCTTTATTCATCGAAAAAAGGTGAAAATGGCTGCCACGCCACGCCCACGCCGTCTGACGAAAAGTTTTTCTTTTAACAACTTTTCATCGGAAAGGTGTTGTGATTGTACAGACCAAATTTGAAGTCCATCGGATGAAATCTCTAGGAGGAGTTCGTTAAAGTATAGCACCTTGACTTTTAGGCCTACTTCCTGCTGCCACTAGGGGGCGCTATGACTTTGAGTAAATATCGGCCCTTATATGTCCTCAAGGTTGGACTCTTATGAATCGTGAAAAGTTTCGAGCCAATGGGACAATGGACACTTGAGTTACACCAACTTCCTGTTTCGATGGCGAAACGCACAAAATGGCCGCCCCGCCACGGCCATGCCCTATGATCAAAAGTTTTTCTTTTTACAACTTTTCATCTTTAACGTCTTAAGATGGCACAGACCAAATTTGAAGTTGATCAAATGAAATCTCTAGGAGGAGTTCGTTAAAGTACGACGTGGAAATGGCCAAAATCGCACTAATTTCGAACTTTCAATTCAAAATGGCGGACTTCCTGTTGGGTATGGCTCTTATGACGCTTTCTGTATGTCTTGACATGATACATAGGTGTACCAAGTTCCGTGACTACGTTAAACGTACTGCAGGGGCTCAATTTTTTTAACTTTGTAGGGGGCGCTAGCGAGCCATTTTTGTGCGCCTATTCCCGAAACCCTTAAAATACGAAATTTTTCACCAGACTTGACGCGACCACCAAATTTGGTGAGTTTTTGAATATGATAAGCCCCTCAAAAAGGCAATTCATTGCGCGGAAGAAAGAAAAAAAAATAATAATAATTCCTTCAGTTCCAATAGGGCCTTCGCCGCTGTCGGCGCTCGGGCCCTAATAACTAGAATTGCAAGCAGTTATGAACGGGGTCCAAGCCCCGTGCGCCAGTCCCCCCCGGTGCGAGCTGCCCCCGGCGATGCCGAGAGCCCGTGAAAACGGAGCCCGCGAAAGGAGAACCCGAAGCGCCGCCGCGGCGAGGCAAAAGTCGGGAAATTTGACCGAGCGCGAGCTCCAAAGTCCGTAGTGAAACGCACTTGCAAATTTCCTCTTCGTTGCGTAAAAGGCCCAAACGCTTCTACTTCGATTGTAGCGCCCCCTAAAGGGCGAGCGTCGCCAAATCTGGTGAAGAGCTGCAGAGTGGCATGGCGAACAATACCCTCAAGTTTTGTGATGATAGCATTTACTGCTGCAGATATATTTACATTGCAAATTATTCCCATTTAAATGCATTGACTTATTTACCGAAACGCCTCTACGTTAATTATAGCGCCCCCTGACGGCCGATTTTGACCAAATTTAGCAAGGAGGCTCGGAATTGGATGTCAAAGCACTACTACACGTTTCGTACTGATCACTAATAATTTGGCTGAGATATGTCAAAGTTCGTGTTTTGTGGCTAGCTACGACAAATTTGTTTGCTTTTAAAGTGTGAACTGTGTAATGTAGCAAAATTCTTTTGATAAATGTTGGTCAACTCTATACATAGATGGTATCCACCAAGTTTCGTGCACATCAGTCACATGGCCTAGGAAGAGTATGATAACTTTGTTTTAAGCATTGTGCGATTTTACGAAATAATGTCTTGACCTGTATCATCAGATTCATATGGATTCAATGAATGAATGATTTTTCACGTAAAAAAAGTCGGGGCGGAAATGTGTGTGGCCTATATCACAAGATTCAGCTGGATCCAGGGAACGCGTGGATATGTGTATTTTTATTGTGCGATGTACGGTTTGGGAGTTATAAGGCCAAACGCGTTTTTTCTGCTATAGCGCCACCTAGTGGTGAAAGTGGCTGAATTTCTTCGTGCGAGGTCCCTGCAGGGTTCTGGACCAGACCTGAAAACGGCAACCTCCCACCATTTACGGTTTAGGCTGCAGTATCAGTTTTATCGGCGGAAGAATAATAATAAGAAACTGAGCGATTTCAATAGGGTTCCACAGCCCTGCTGTGCGAACGGCGTAGCTTTGCTACCGCCGATTCTCGCAGTCTCGGGCTTGGACCCCTAATAATTCCTTCAGTTCCAATAGGGCCTTCGCCGCTGTCGGCGCTCGGGCCCTAATAATTCCTTCAGTTCCAAAAGGGCCTTCGCCGCTGTCGGCGCTCGGGCCCTAAAAATGAATGACCCATCTCAGAGTAGCTTTATAGAATGTACGGTTTATGAAATGGGGGGGTGATGGTGCAGTGGATATGACGCATGCCTTTAGTGTGGGAGATCTGAGTTTGATTCCCACTGCGATACATCAACCAATGTGTCCCTGAGCAAAACATTTAACCCCTAGTTGCTCCAGAGGCGTGTGACCTCTAACATATGTAGCAATTGTAAGTTGCTTTGGATAAAAGCGTCAGCTAAATGACATGCAATGTAATGAAAACAAGAAGACAGACAGAATTGTCCTGGTACTCTTTTTCCTCTCCCTCGTGCAGAAACTTTTCTTATTTTCTGTGTTCATCTTTACAGTATTGTTTCTTTTCCTCTTTTACTGTATGTACTACAGTAACATATGGTCATGTGATTGAAAGAACTTCAACACCTGAGTGTGTTTCCTAGATGGGAATCAGCTGTGATTGATATTTCCATAGCTTCAATCAGCTGTTTCTCAGGAGCAATGGAATAAAATGCAGGGGATATTTGTGTTTCAATTTACAATATGAACAGCTGTTCAATTTGACTTTAGCTATAAGTTTAGAACATGAAGTTATCTGTTCTGATATACAGTGTGAAAGCATTTGCAAATTGGTCAGTAAAACTGTACTTGTACTTTTATTTTGACACGTTAATGTTACTTCCGGTCCGGCGCCGCGTTGATATGAGCCACTTTAGATCTTCAACACATAAGCCCATACAAAACAAGAAGGAGACTTGTGTTCGTCAGATTTTCAGTGATTATGCACATTACAAAAAATGAGCCCGTATTCTTGCTGTTGGGTTGAAACGGAAACATGAATAACAAGAAAACAGTTGAAAAACGAACAGCTTTGCAGTTATTTTTTAATTTGTATGGACATTGGAAAAAACGGGAAAACGGATCTCATATTTTCGTTTTTTTCATTTTTGGTTTGAAACGAAAAAACCGATTATACTTTGGTACCCTGACCGGTGACCTGGGTTAATAGGCTAGTCTTGTGTTTGTTTCCTGTGGTCTTGTCTTTGTGTTTATGAATTTGTTTTGTATTTTGTTGTTTTGTGTGTTTTACTGTAGTTATCATTTACTTGTAATTTCGAGTCCTACAAATTACTTCCTTTGGCTTCTTATGTTTCACTATGTCTGATCAGTGGTTTTTCCTTTCTTAAACTTTAAATATCAAACTGGATGGCGATAAAGGTTTGAAAATAATTCATCTAAACATAGGAGTCTTTTACCTAAAATTGACATGCTTCGAGCATGGGTTGAACAGTATAAACCTGCTGTTACTTTGTCTGAAACTTAGCTTACTAACAAAATATCTAACAATGAAATTGAACTTGCTGACTATGTCTTATACAGGGTTGATAGAGGTGCAAGAGGAGGCGGTGTATTAAAGGAGAACTCCGGCCATTTTTTACGTTAATCTTGCTAAATATAACTATACGAGACCTGTCTATAGCAAAAACAGTTAGCGCAACAGCAGCTACATAGACGGAGCTGCTGCAGCTAATGCCCACCGCTCCCACTTAGCTAAAACGGCAGTTATGGGGGCATAAATGAAATGGTGCCTTTGTGTATCTTAACAGACACAAAATACAATTAAAATGTCTGTGTAACATGAAAAAGGCCCTTACATGACAACAAGATGCATTTTCAACATTCACCTACCCTGTTAGCGTCGTCTGGGACGAGAGAGTGTTCAGTCAGGCTTCGGTAATAATAATCATGCAGTTAGCTCATATCGGCCGATAATATCGGCCGGCCGATGTATCGGTCGGGCTCTTATCGGCCGATATGAGCTAATTGCATTTAAATCGGCATCGGCGTTTATAACGGCCGATGAAACATGAGAAATTGAGTCTCATGCTTCATCATGTTATGAGTGTTGCATAGTTTGCCCACCAGAGGGCGGTCTGCAACTCCCCAGTTGACACAGCGCCAGAAATCCACTACAGAAGAAAGCTATCAGCCGGCATGGAGATGTACCGTTTTGACGGTGAGTCTGTCGTTCGTCATGTGAAATGATTGTAGATTTAGTTCATACTCTGTATATAAAAACGGTGTGGTAGTTCTAGCTAACGGTCCTATCATTATCACTTCTAAATATTCTGTAACATCAAATACATCCACTAATGCATTGCTATATTAGATTAGCCACAAAGCTAACTAATACCATGTTCATCAGTGGAAGAGCGCGAACGTTAATAAGAGGTCAAACTATAACGTTAGCGTTTAACTTATTCTAAATATATCTGCAGTGTTTCCCACATAATGACCGCGTAACTGTGGCAGGGGGGCGCGTGTAGTAAATGACTAGAAGTTATGTATAGCGTGCCTTAAAAAAACAAACGCTAACATAGCTTCCTTTTTAGCAGGCCCCTTAAATGCTTGCTATTAACTTGTTTGAAGGTGGTTCTTCTCAAAACTGACAGCGGTGTGTTCATGACACGTTAACGTTAACCATTCAACTTCGAATTGATTCCGTAATCTTCTCTGAGCTGAAAGCCGGTAACAGTAGGCTAACTTTACGTTCGCCAGCGCATGACGATGTTTTGATTCAGACTGCACAAAGAGAAGAGGAGAAGATATACGGGACCGTTGTGAATGTGTCTGAGAGCAAATATAGTTACAGTAACTACAGTAGGTGCGTCAGAAATGATTAAACCAGTGGGGACATGTAAATAAATGTGAGCTGAACAAGCGCTTTTTTTTGCTTTTTTTTTTTTTTACAATACAGATTGTTTCAAAGCAGCTTTACAGACATAACAGGAAAATGTTGTAATAATATTGTTAAATATAAATAGGTAATACCTATTGCATGACAAATAAAAAAATATTTCTCTATATTTCTCATTTTTGCCTACGTAGGAGATCCCTGTTTATTATTATTATTATTATTATTATTATTATAATTGCAATGATGACATGAGTAATGATACATGGTGATATTAATACACATGCTTATTCTTTCTCTGTCTCTTTCTGCCCTACAGATGGCTGAAAAAGGTGAACGCTGTAGCAGCAAAGTGTGGGACTACTTCTGCAAAGATTCCTCTAATGCAGTGTTCTGTGTTATTTCATATTTATTTATTTTATATGTAGCTATACATTTAACTTATTTTAATTTTATTTTCAATTCATTGACATGGTTTTGTAGAATATTGAATTTGTTTGGTATAGCTCTTTTACTTTAACTTTAGTATTATAATTTATTTACAGTACACAGACTGTTAAAACCAGCTTCAACTGGAAGTAAGTAAAAGTGTTAAATGTTTAAAACCAGACTATTTTTTGATCATTAAAAAATATATACTTTTGATGTGCAATTGTTTAGTCATTGAGACTGTAATCTAAGGCTTTTTTTTAACATCCCTTCTGGAAAATGGTTTATACAGCCCACATACATAGAACAGGCAGATATTTTGCTATTGAATGTTGTGTAAGTGCAGTTTATAGGAAATGGGTCTAATATCCAGTTTATTTTCAAAATCAAAATATCGGCTTATAAATCGGCTCTTTGAGTTATTATCGGCATCGGTCCCCAAAAATCCATATCGGTCGGGCTCTTATATCTATCTCTCTATCTATCTCTCTCTATATCTATCTATCTATCTCTATATATCTATATATCTATATCTATATCTATATATCTATATCTATATCTATATAAGTCGGAGGAGGGTACAGTGTAGCGTGAAGAGCGGAGGTGTTCACAAGGGAAGAAGCTTGGAGTAACGTAACTATGGAGAATATTGAAGATATTGAACATATGGAAGAGGCTTTTGAGTTTGATGGTCATCCTTATTTATTCGAACCCGAGTATACAGACGAAGAACTGACCTCACAAGAGTTGGAAAGAACCAGACAGACAGAGGGGCAACAGGCAGATGAAGCAGCTGCTCCAAGATCACGCATTTCGGGCAACTGGTGGTGTTCGTGCGGGTGTTGTGCCGCCAAGGCATCACCGGTCCTCCGGAGGACATCTTCCAGACCAGCGGGCGCTCTCGTAATTGTTGTCGGCAGAGGATACTACTCTCCAACGCCAGATGGATCGCACACAAAATGGATATATATTATATATATCCATATATATGCTACAAATACACACGGGACTGGTGCATGATGAATATTACTGAAGCCTGACTGAACACACTCTCGTCCCAGACGACAGCTAGCTAGCTAGCAGCTAACAGGGTAGGTGAATGTTGAAAATCCATCTTGTCGTCATGTAAGGGCCCTGTTCATGTTACACAGACATTTTAATTGCATTTTGTGTCTTAAGATACACAAAGGCACCATTTCATTTATGCCCACCTAACTGCAGTTTAGCTAAGTGGAAGCGGTGGGCATTAGCTGCAGCAGCTCCGTCTAGTTAGCTGCTATTGCGCTAACTGTTTTTGCTATAGACCGGTCTCGCATAGTTATATTTAGCAAGATTAACTTAAAAATTGTCTGGAGTTCTCCTTTAACGTATGTTTCTTCTAACTTTGTTTCAGAGTTAATCACTTCAGATATTGAACCCTTGCATTTTGAGGGCATTTTTGTAAAAATAACTGCATGTGAATAAGTATATAACCATTGGAAATATATATCGACCTCCATCTGCACCTGCTGAATCTACAAAGGATATGATTTCTACCATTAATTCTATTAAATTTACAAACAAAATTATAGTATTAGGTGATTTCAACAAAAAGTGGCTTGATAAATCTGCTGCTAAAGATAAAAATAGTTCTGGAAATCTGAATCTAATCCCAGTTAATCACTGAACCCACCCATGTTACACTAAGGTGTCAGTCTCTGCTTGACTGGATACTAGTCTCTCACTCAAAAGGATTCCTAAAATCAGGAATTATGTCTGATTGCTTCAGTGTTCATGCAATCGTGTACTGTATATGGAAAATCAAACTACCTAATTACCTCCTAAACTAATTACTATTAGACAATACAAAAAACTAAATCCAGATTAATTTATTAATGACATAATTTCAATTAACTGGGACAGGTATCAGTTGATTCCAAATGTCCAGGATGCATGGGATTTTTTACATTCTGAATTGAATACAGTTATTGACAAACATGCTCCTTTGAAATCTATTAAAGTAAAAGGTAGGCACCTTCCCATATTTCATAAGTCTAGGAACCCTGCTGATTGGAATGAATACAGGAGGTTACGAAATCTAAGCAAAACTATGACGAGAAATGCCAAATCTAACCATTATAAAGAATCTCTTATTGAAGATTTCAAAAATCCTAAACAATTCTGGTCTAAGATCAAAACAATAACTAATGCATCTGACAAATCTGTACCTAAGCAAATTAAAGTTAATAATGAAATTTTACAAGAACCACTTTTAATGGCTCAAGCCTTTAATAAGCACTTCTCATCAGTCTCACCTATAGTGCACGATTCATTTACTTGTGGTAATTTACAAACCTAATAATCCATTGTCTATTAATAGCATATTTTCTTTTAAGACTATTACACCTGTTGAGATACAGAATGCTATTAATGATCTCAAAATGAGTACTGGCCTTGGGTTGGATGGTATTGAAGCCAGATTTTTAAAATGATCAGCTCATGTACTTATGTATCCTTTGTGTGATCTCTTCAATATGTCACTGTCCATCTATGAATTACCCAGTATCTGGAAATGTTCACGCATCACTCCCTTACATAAAAAGGAGGTGATGTACTAGATCTAAACAATTATAGACCAATTTCTATCATTTGCTCTGTCGATAAAGTGTTTGAAAAATTAAATTTATAACCAAATGTCATGCTACCTTAATGAAAACAATATCCTGTCACCTTCTCAGTCTGGCTTTCGTTCAAATCACTCCACAATTACTGCACTGCTAAAACTAACCAATGATATTTTTACTGCTTCAAACACTTCTGAACTAACTGGTGCTATTTTTATTGATTTAACAAAGGCTTTTGACTTATTCTTCTGGATAAACTTCATGCTATTGGACTTTCACGCACTGCATTGCTCTGGTTTAATTCATATCTTCACAATAGAAAATGTGTTAATGGAATCAAATCTGACACTAACTCAACAGTATGGTGTGCCTCAAGGATCAACGCTTGGTCCACTTCTTTTCTCCATATTTATTAATGATCTTCCTTCTATTTGTAAGTGTTCTGTTCAGCTGTATGCTGATAGATAGATAGATAGAGACACACACACACACACAAATTTAGTGCAGATTGAAGCAGATGACTTTCATAACGTACAATATTGGCTTACAGCTAATAACCTACTCCTCAATAAAACTAAATTACATACTATGATTTTTGGCACGCAACAGAATATCAAATCCAAATGCAAAACCCATTCAAGTCATATTTTCTGTCTGGATGGCACTACATTGCAGTAAGTTGATCATACAAAATATTTAGGCCTATACCTTGATTCTGAGCTTTCTTTTAACTACCATATTAATCGTATTGTACTTAAATTCAATTATAGTCTTGGTATTCTTTTCCGTTCCAGAAATTGTTTCCCACTTAAGGTTAGAAAAAAAACGTATATTGCCAATAATGTATTATGCTGATTCTGTGTATTGCATTGCTTCTAATACCTCTCTTGCTCGTCTTACTAAAGTTTATAATAAATTTTGTAGATTTACTCTTAATTGCTCATTTAAAACTCATCACTGCACAATGTATACACTTCTTGACTTGCCTTCACCACATATAAGACAGATTCATTGGTTACAATTTGTCTTCAAGTGTGTTCATTTTAATTATCCTTTCTATTTAAAACAGCTTTCGGTTCATTTTTCCTCCACTTATCACTTAAGACATACTGTACAGTTTTTCTTTTCAGTACCTAATGTTTCTAAGTCCATATCAAAAAAAGCTTTTGTTTAAAGCAACTTCTGACTGGAATAATTTACCAGTAAATATTCGTTCCATTTCAATTTCCAGTATAAACATGCTTTGGCAACTCACTTTCATACCAACTGTACATGTAGACTTTAACACCCCTTCAACTTTAACTCTTATTCCTCACTCTTTTCTGAACCATTTAATCTCACTGACATTTTACACCAACGCTTGGCTATATTCGGAATGATCATTATTCCTAATTTGTAATGTAATTGTAGGCTCTGTGTTTTTATTTTATTTATTTTTTTGGTTGCTTTTTGTTTCCGTTTAGTTCTGTCCTGTTTATCTTGTTTGTACATGTGCAATGTGTTTTGTTCAGGACCCCCTCAAACGAGATGGTACATCTCAAGGGGTTATCCTAATAAAAGAATTTACCAACAAATTCAGAGTTTCCACTAAACCTCCTACCTGAAACTGACCCCAGAGGGAGAAGATGGGGGGGGGGGGGGAGTCGCCAACGAGTTTTTACAACAATGTTGCCAAATATCTATTCCGAAGCTGTAGGGGGAAAATTGCCAAAACTGCACAACGCCCGTTTAATACTAGAGTTTAAAGTGTTTTTGCTTTGTCTGAAACACTGTACTAAAGACATACAATAATTCCTGCACACATCTATCATCAGTAGCAGTGCTTCGGCTGGCTACTTCCACCCAATATAGTCCCAAATCAATATATGCCTAGGAAATCGTCTAGTCTTATTTTGCGTTGCCATTTGTACTTGTTGTAAATACGCAGGCCACAAGAAGTAATAAGGTTGTTGTTGTTGGCTCACTTTTACTCGCGACATGCTAACGGCAACAAAGGATTCCATTCACTATGCTAAGCTAAGGGTGGCTGAGACAATGCATGCACTGAGACAAAACATGCATTTGCCCACCTATCTACATCTAGAGGAGACCGTGATAAGCCCTATTTCAACAAACGGTGGCGTATTCCTTTAAGGTTTAGAATAAGAAGCAGTAGATTAGAAATATCTTCCAGTTATGTTATATTGTTTACATTTCATCTTGAATATCACGCATGGTCAAATGCCAAATATTTTTTTTAAAACCATTCGATTTGGATTTTAATTGGAGATTCAGTTCCATGAGCATACTCCCATCAACTGATGAAGACCATGTGCTATGGATTTATAGCTCCAGAAAAACTTAGTGAGTGGACCAGAGTTGCAAATTAGAAAACTTGTTGACTAAGTTACCCAGAGGAGATGGAGATCCAGACGGCCGTCTCTTCAGTATGGGGTGGCCATTAGTGGGGGAGATTTCACCATCCAGAAGAGAGTCCTGAAGAGGACAGGATCATTTTAAAAACGTATCTCCAACAATCACAAAGCGGACTCAAATACTCAGACTATAGTTTCATTTTGTACTGGGTGGTTAATAACATTTACGTCTGTTTGCAAACAGCCAAACTGCACCTGCATAAAACTGAAGGAGCCATGGATCTTTGTCATGAGGTCCTCTAGGTGCTGCTTCCTCAGGACAGGGTCTTTGGGCAAGGCATATGGAGAGTTGAAAACCTCCATGTCAACTGCCTGTTAAGAAAAAGATAGTCGCAAATGGTTTCCAGTAGAGATGTCTGCACATTTTAAAGTAACCATTTTATATACTCACCAACTTGGCATGCTGCTCTCCATTGGCTCTCCTTTGTTTTCTCTGGGGAAAATAAACGTCATTAATCATTAAGTGGACACCATTGTTGAAAAATACACTTCCTGTACAATGGCGTTACAAATCAGACCAGCTCCACAGTTTGCAGGCACAGACAGACTCCCATTTCTTTCCCCTCAGGAGTTCATCATGGATAATTACTGTACTGTATGACCTATAGTCTTTCCATTCAGGACAACTCCTGCATCAGCTGCTGAACCTAATCCTTAAAGTGCCCATATTCTGCTCATTTTCATGTTCATAATTGTATTTACAGGTTATGTCAGAATAGGTTTAATTTTCAGAAAACACCATATTTTTGTTGTACTGCACATTGCTGCAGCTCCTCTTTTCACCCTGTGTGTTGAGCTCTCCGATTTAGCTAAAGAGTGAGACATCTCACTTCTGTTCCATCTTTGTTGGGAGTCGCACATGCGCAGTACCTAGGTAAGGACTACTAGCCAGTCAGAAGCAGAGTATGAGGGCGTGTCCTGACAGTACCTAGGTAAGGACTACTAGCCAGTCAGAAGCAGAGTATGAGGGCGTGTCCTGACAGTACCTAGGTAAGGACTACTAGCCAGTCAGAAGCAGAGTATGAGGGCGTGTCCTGACAGTACCTAGGTAAGGACTACTAGCCAGTCAGAAGCAGAGTATGAGGGCGTGTCCTGACAGTACCTAGGTAAGGACTACTAGCCAGTCAGAAGCAGAGTATGAGGGCGTGCCATGCTAGCAGCTAGGCTAGCATTATAACATGTGTTCCAAAGTGACCACGTGGAGATGGTAAGTCCCTTTGGGGGGGACTTTGGACTTTTTACCTTTTTAAACCTATAACGTGCACAAACAAGTATATAAAATATAACACCATAAAGGAAAAAGCCAAAAAGCATAATATGAGCACTTTAATGTCAGACACATCTTTGTTTGCTGAGGTTGTGAGCAGACGACAGTTTCCAAAATAAGTTCCATTTTACACAGCTATTGATCTTTGAAAGCTTTAGAAATGACCAACGCATACAAATACGGATTAAAAAAAAAAAACTACAGTTTCTTACATTTGGGTATAACAAAAGATACCAAATACTGGAGGAGGACACTTTAAAGCTGCAAAATTTCTTGTTATTTATTGGCCGACAGATACGCCTTTTTGTTAATATAACCCCCAATGTATTAGTCTGGCTTAATTGCGCAGTAATTTAACAGGTGTGCTTCTACAAGCACACCACTTTGCGTGATTCATCCGGGAGTTACAACAGAGCAGAGACACTTGCCTTTAGACGTGGTTGAACTTTATATTGTACAAGCTAGTGTTGTCAACAGCATCCTTTACCCAGCACAACTGGGCGAGCTCATGAATAGTAATGAGCTCAGGCAACACCACGTCAGACTGACCAGCTTTTGGAATTGGCCTGATTTCTCATTTCTTTTCAGTGTCTAGAGCTGACAGGAGGTAGCAGTTCATTTACACATTTACCACAACACACACACACACACACACACACACACACACACACACTACAGATTTAAAAAACTGCAAGTAAAAACGGTTGTTTGGCAGGGCACCTTTAAGGACACTGCAGGATTTGACTATGAGTGACTACTTCATTATCGTTTTAATCAGGCTTTTATTTCAATCAGACGTTTATTTGATTCCGTACAGATATTTGTCAGTTTACATTTGGCTAGTAAATGCCATCCTGAATGTTTAAGAATTAAATTAAATTATAAATTAAAATTAAATACAATTTCTTTTTTGCTCCTACCACCACTAGAAGTACCCTACAGATAGTGCTTTAAGTTTAAATCATTGTGGAAGCCAAAATCATGAATGTGATTAAACTAATGTTATTGTTTTGTCCAATACAATTGCAATGCCAAGTTGGTGCACCGATGGTACCTAGTCTATATCCTCGACGTTCCACTGCCGGGATTGCTTGCGTGGCGCAAAAGATTTCACCGGATACATGCATTTACTCCTTCCTCTGTCTCTGTGTTGGCGTTCTAACCTCCGGCTGATTTGTGAGGACTCTGGTTAACTGCTCCTCAGATCTCTGCAGGGTAAATCCAGACAGCTAGCTAGACTATCTGTCCAATCTGAGTTTTCTGTTGCACGACTAAAACTACTTTTGAACGTACACGTTTCCCACCAAAACAAGTTTCTTCAGAGGCTATTTAGCAGAGGCACTGCAGCTTTTCGCTGGTGTTTAGCACCTCCCAAGACAATCGATTGGTTTAAAGAAATGCCAATAAACCAGAGCACGTTTTTCTCATTTCCTGAAATGCTGTGTAGACTAGCCAGACCCTCCTCCATAGCACCGTGGAGGAAGGTCTGGCAAAGAGAGAGTAGATGGTACCTCACCTGTTTGCAGTCAGCATATTGCTTCTTGGTAGTGACTGGGACTTTGGGGATAAAAGTGGCAGCTCCTCTCCATGGTTTGTGGACTGCAGCTTGGGGTGATGTGGGTCCATCTGAGAACTCCATATCCCAGGAGTCAGGAGGCTCCCTCGTGGTCTGGAAGTCCCCCTTCCAGTTCGGAGTGGGAGGAGTCTCCGTATCGGTCAGGTACAGTCTGTTGAAAAACTGCCATATCACCAACAGAGCATCAGTGGATCCTGGAGCATGCTTACAAAAAAAAAAACGTCAAACATACAGCACTGAAATATATATAAAATAAATAAATTAAAAAAAACACAACTGGATATTAGTCTTACCTCCTTAGGAACTTCATTTGGTTTTGACTTAGATGTGGCTGACCGGAGCAAAAACAAACAAATCCGCAGTTTACCATACTTAGACTCAGCAAAAAGGGTGTAGAGTAGTTTCAGTAGTCAATTAAAAGTCATACTGGCAATGCCCTAATCTTCTGTTTCACTAAATTATAAGTTTGAATAAATTCTCCGTCTTCACCCACAGGTGTTTTGTCACAGTAAATGTAAGCATGATCATCTTACTGCTGTGGCCGTTTGACTTTTTGGGTGGAGGTGGAAGACAACTGAAGTACTTGCAGTTCAACATCCTGGTGACTTCTTCTTTGAACACCTTAACTGAAAAGATAAGTCAAGAAAATCCACTTCAGATGACCCAAACAAAGAAATGTACGCTTTATTAAAAGTTGGTTTGAATTTCTGTAGCTTGGGCCATCACTTTCATTAAGGATCCTTTTCTCATATCTTCAAAGTAACTGCTAAGTGTTGTCATGTATATGCTAAATCTGATGTTTTCTGATCTAGGCAGCCCACAAAAAAAAAACTAAAAAAAAAAAAAATTGGTCTTAGTACAGTTTGTGGGTTGGAAGGCACTCCTGTCCCCTTTTACTACTACCACCCCCAACATATAAGAGCACATAGCAATCCCAGGATAATTACATCCAAGAGTGATAACTACATTTGCCATCTACTGTACTTTTGAGGTTAGCCGCATGAGGATTAACACAAATCATTAAACTGGATTAACATAATGACATACAAAGTATGGGGCCCAGCAACTAAGCTCAGAAGTCTATGCTTTTATACTCACATGTGGATCCAGCTACAGGCTTGTCTTTCCCCTCTAGCAGGTCCAAGTAGGCCAGAGCCGCTTGCTCCATCTGCTCCGCTAAACTACAACAGTGAAGATAGGAGGGTCATCAAGAAGCCAAGAGCCCATGTGTAACATAGAGCTCTGCTGTGGAGGCTTTATACCATTGAATTTGTGTTCGAGAAAAGGTTTTTTTTTAGCTCCAACTACAATTTGTATACAATATTGTTTTGGAATTGGAGTTTTAACATGTAAAAAAGAACCCTCATGTTGCCCATCATGTTTGTTTTGTTATACACAAATATGGGTAACTTTTTTGAATTTACTAAAACATATACAGTTGTCTCCATCACACTCCGAACCAGATCATACAGAAAATGTACATCCCATTTACACTAATCTACCTTAACCACCCACGATGCAGTGGCATGAAGTGGCCATTTGATATATAAAAACAAAACAAAAAAACACCTTTATTAGCATAATTTGAATTAGATTGCAATGTTCTTTAAAGTAAATTATATAATTTATGGAAATTGAACGAGAAAAAAAAAAATTGATAGTTTGTGTCCAAACAGAGCTAATGCAAGCTGACATTTGATAGCAATGCAATATCAGTGCAGTACAAATGCTGCTTTGTCATTCGCCTTTGGGCTGAGATTTGATAACCTGACTCCGCCAGATGGATTGCTTCGCATTTGCTCATTTGCTCAGCATATCCATCTGGGAACTTTCCGTTGGAGAACGTTTGGGAAGGGGCGAAAATACTGGTTATCTGATTGGATAAACCATCCGTCTATCACCAGCTATGTTGGTGATAGACCAAATCAACCAATCAGATCAACGAAGCGTATGACGTACCAACAGAGCAACGACGACACCAGGCTCCCCCTGCTGCTGCAGGCAGAGCACAGCTCGTTAGCTCAGCAAGCAACATGTCGGTAAAGGATATTTGCAGTTTGTGTAACGAGAATTTAGGAATAAAAGGCCCCGTTTCAGGTTCCCGGTCCATATTCCAAAAGAAGGATCCAAGAGAAAACAGCATTAGCGAGCGGCTAACTGCACACGTTGCTTCCGCTTGCTGAGCCTCGTGAGACCGTCCTGATCTCGCCAGCTCCTCGTTGCATCACACCTAAACCCGCCTCAAAACCAACGCTGATTGGCCGGTCGTTTGGTGAACGGCTCCAAATTTTCTCTGCCGCAAGATGCCAGACTGATCTGGAGCAGAAAACTGGAGCTCGCCAGGTCAGGACGGTCTCACGAGGCTAGAGATTTGATGCCATTTAGCCTTTGGAGGATGATGCTACAAACAACCAAAACCACAAATTGTTTCAACAACAGAATAAGCAGCATGCCGTCTAACGTTACATGTCGTAGAGATATGTTAGAGTTATGCACAAAGCTCACGGAGTAGGAGCTGAAAAATAAATAAAAACATTTGTGCCGTAATGTTTAAATTGTGTTACAATGGATTTTATAGAATTGGTATCAAGAAAAAAGTATTCATCAGGAACCGGTATCAAATTCACAGTATTGGTTTCGAAAACCTTTTAACGATACCCAGCCGTAGCATTGTTTATTGACTGCAGCGACAAGTCTCACTGCCAGACCTTCCTCCTTAGCGCTGCGAAGGAGGGTCTGGCTAGTCCACACAGCATTCCGGGATGAGAACATGCTGTTTTATTGGAGTTTCTTTAAAACTCTGTTTATTAGCATTTTTTCAAGAAAAACAAGTTTCAGTGCAATTGTGATTAGTGTATAGGACAAAACAATTGTAATTAAAATAAAAAAGGGACAATGAAGCATGTATAGAATTAAGACGAGTCAAGGTGTGTGCATGGCCCCACACACAGGCCTTCATCATTTCTTATATAACAGGGATGACTACATTAGTGCCTCTTGGCATGTCCTACTACTACTACTACTAAATGAGAAAAACGTGCTCTGGTTTATTGGCATTTCTTTAAACCAATCACAATGGTCTTGGGAGGTGCTAAACACCAGCGAAAAGCTGCAGTGCCTCTGCTAAATAGTCTCTGAAGAAACTTGTTTTGGTGGAACACGTGTACGTTCAGAAGTAGTTTGTCGTGCAACAGAAAACTCAGATTGGACAGATAGTCTAGCTAGATGTCTGGATTTACCCTGCAGAGATCTGAGGAGCAGTTAACCAGAGTCCTCACAAATCAGCCGGAGGTTAGAACGCCAACACAAAGAAAGAGGAAGGTAACGAAAATAAAGCCAAAGAACAACATTTGGCAGAATTTCCGGAAGTGGAAGGTGGTGGATATAGACTATGCAGTGACTGACCTCTGCCTGTTATCCCTGTTGACTCCCAGCAGGGCAGCAAGCTGACCCAGGCTGTGCAGCTGTTGGGCTGGGATGAGGGGTGCCTGGTTGTGTCCAGCCAGCAGGTCCTGCCTGACGTGCTCCTGCTGCATGCTGTGGAGAAGGTGCTGGACCTGCAGCACGGTGCTCAGACGCCTCCTCTCCGCCTCCTCCTTCACCAGCTGCTGCTTCTTCACCACCTTCCTCTGGGCTCTCAGCAGCTGCAGGATGATTCAGGCAGCAGTTTGAAAACATGGCATTCAACTAGTCACATTTACAGCTGCAAAGATGAATCGATTAGTGGTCAAAAAAATGGCTCAAACACATTAATCATTTAAAGCTCCCATATTATGCTCATTTTCAGGTTCATAATTGTATTTTAAGGTTGTACCAGAATATGTTTACATGGTTTAATATATTTTTGTTGTACAGCACATCTCTCTCTCACTGCTGCAGCTCCTCTTTTCACCTTGTGTTCAGGTCTCTGTTTTAGCTACAGAGTGAATCATCTTTCCTTCTGTACTATCTTTGATTCCACTCTGCACATGCTCAGTAGCTCAGATGGTAGATCATGTCAGTTAGCTCCACAGACAGTAAAAGAAAGGTTGTTTCTCCAACTTTGGTCAGTTACAAGGCAGGATTAACCAGGAGACTTCTTCTAAAGGAGGGCGCACATGGAAGTACTTCTTTTGGAGATTATGGTGAACTTGTGTGTTGTAGCAGTGCTTTTCCACTGAGAACGAGCTAGCATGCTAACGCTAGCATGCAATGGTTGTGTTTAGCCCGTCGTCTCGGCTAGTTACGTAACAAGCCCTGTAGATTTTGACCAGCTCACCCAACTGAAGGCAGGACACATTCAGAAACCGTATCTCACTCAAAACAGCATGGATAGATTTTTTTCAAAGTTTGTGTGCGTGTGGAAGCACCGGAGACACAAAAGAACACCCCAAATCCCAGAAAAAGTGATTTTTTCATAATATGGGCACTTTAACATTTATTATGCCCAACAGTATCCAATTCATGTTTAACACAATTGTATGTTGTGTTAAAAAAAAAAAACCTTTGTATCAGTAGAAACCCGGTAGTATTTCTGAATGACCGTGCTTCCCTCCCTCATGTCCCCGAGACGAGAGATCTCTGTATTGGGGGTCTGGTAAAAAAAAATTCTGATTTCGTAAAACAACGATTTTTTGCGTCATCGGAAGATTTTTGCCCAGTCTGTGGACTACAGCCAGCTAGTTCTGCATGTTTTCAACCCACCCATAGAGAGTTGGACTGCCTAGTCCATTCAGAAAAGCCTGATTCAAAATGAGAGTCAGTCATCTTGAATTTATTTTTTCTTTTTTTTTTTATTTAACCTTTATTTAAACAGGTAGGAACATAGAGGAATCATTCTCATTAAAAACAGCGACCTGGCCAAGATAAAGCGTCATAGTGCAGACAACATGAGTTACACATAAAAGACAAGACAGTGTAATACAGGTTACAAACAGTTGTTCAGTGCATCGTACAAAAATCAAAATACAATAACTAGCCAATATTCCTAAGGATCAGTGTTAAGAACGTACTAGATAAATAAACTGTATAAAAATAAAGTGCAGTTTGCATGAGAGAAAATGATAAAATAGTTGCTCTAGTTTGCACAGGGGAGAAATGGTAATGCTAACATGAACAATGGTGTGACAATAGTTTAGTTGTCAATCGTTTAAAAGTGGATAACGGTACAATAGATTCAAGCCTCTAAGTTTTTTGGAGTTCGTTCCAATCATTGGCGGCAGAAAACTGAAAAGAAAAACGGCCAAAGGAAGTGCGGACATTGGTAGTGGTTAATGAGATAAACCTACTTGAGCGCAGATTGCGAGAGGGAGAAGCTACCGAAATTAGGTTTCTCAAGTAGGTAGGGCCTTTGCCTAAAATAATAATTTTATATATGAAATAGAACCAGTGTCTTTGTCGTTGGATGTGAAGGGAAGGCCAACCAATGAGTGTGTAGAGATTACAATGATGAGTACTAAATGGGGCAAGAATCTTCGCTAAGGCTCTCTTTTACATTTATAACAGTTGTGTGCATTCAAACTACCGCACATGTGTACCACCGGGATACATTGGTACAGATCGGAGAATATGCAGGAAACGTTATTACAGACGGAATAATCGTCACACTACGTGAGCTTCGCCTGCTACGGAGACCAGCACCTCAACCTGCGGTGTTGCTCGATGCCAGTAGCCGGGTAAGGGCTCAGCGGCTAGGTGGAAAGCTAACGCTAGCCGGCCACCTGTCCCATCAATCCTGCTCCACTCAGACAACAAACTGGACTACATCCAACTTAAACGAAACTCCCAACGCAAGCTCAGAGACTGCTGTGTTTTTGTGGAAACATGGCTGAACAACACCGGACTGTCCAGCTACCAGGCCTGCTAGCCCTCTGAGCTAGGGATGCTCTGTCGCCGGGTAAAAGACTTACGGAGGTGGGCTGTTTTAACACGGACTGGTGCAGAAATGGGGTGATTTGTATCCAACTAACTGTTGGTGGAGTTTGTGACCGTTAAATGCCGATAATTCGACATTCCACGCCAATTCACCTTTTTGACTCCGTTTACAGCCCACCAAGCGCTAATGAGAAATGAGGGACAAGCTGTACGGTCTCATGTACAGTTCTCAAGTCTAAGTTTGATCTTCCTATTTTTCCACCGACAGAGTTTCCTTGACAAGCCATGGCAAGTGCTCAATAGAACGTTCCATTGCAAACAAATGCACCCATGACAGAGCTGCAGCTCCACCATCTTGGACTGAACTATCTTGTTACTTCACTACTCTTTGTAGAGTTACGTGGTCGACGCAATGACGTAGGTGGAGCTAGACAGAATGAGGTAGCACAGCTGGTCAACGGCAGTAGGTTGTGAGAAAGTGAAAATGGAACTTGTGAGCAGAAAAAGTGTTGTTTGGCAGTACTTTCAGTCAAAAGAAGGTGATTCAAGTCGAGCTACATGTTCAATTTGCAACGCTGATTTGTCTCGTGGTGGCGAGGACCCTAAACAACACACAACATCGCCGCTGTTAAGACATTTGTACCACTGGGATACACTGGTACAGATGACAGATTGGAGAATATGCAGGACACTATTACAGACGGAATACTGGACACACTACGTGAGTTTTGCCTGCTACAGAGACCAGCACCTCAGCCAGCCACGTAGCTGGATACCGCTAGTCGGTGTGCGGAAAAAGGGACGAGGGCGAGGGGCAGGAGTTCCAGCTACCTAGGTGGAAAGCTAATGCCATCTTGCTGGCAAGTGTCCACTCAGACAACAAACTGGACCACATCCAACTGCAATGAAACTCCCAACGCGAGTTTCGAGACTGCTGTGTTTTTGTGGAAACATGGCTGAACAACAGTGTACCAGACTCCGCTATCCAGCTAAAAGGCCTGCTAGCCTTCAGATGCTGCTCTGTCGGGTAAGAGTCGTGAAGTTGGAGTTTATTATTGGACTGGTGCAGAAATGGGGTGCTTGTATCCAACTACTGGTGGAGTTTGTGACTGTTAAATGGCGACCATTCTACATTCCACGTTAATGCACGTCTGTGTTTATACTCTGAGTTTACATCCAACCAAGCGCTAATGCTAGTATGCGTTAGCTGAACTTTACGCCTGTGAGCCTATAATGTGTGTGCACTAAATGTAGCCTGTTTCGTATGTCGTTTTTATATAATGTCGTTTTTAGATATTTTAAATGTGTAACACCACTTGAGCCACGGTGAAACATTTCTAGTGCTGTCAAATGATTAAATGCATTAATGTCATAGTTAACTCACGATTAATCGCAATTAATCAAACATTTTTATCTATTCTAAATGTCCCTTGATTTCTTTTTGTCCCATTATATTTTCTCATTTTAATGCTCTTAACATGGAAAAGTGGATCGGCTTGCTTTGTGCAAATAAGCATATACGTAGTATTCAATTTCACACTAACATTCTCACTTGCAGCTAATCTGTCACATAATGTAACCATTTTCCATTGCAGATAGTACTGCCTCATGCCTGTAGGAGAGTGTGGCTCGTCGTCATAGCGACTATGGTCCCCCCCGACTCATTTCCTGGTTGTCCTCCATAAACAACATGAAATCAAAGAGAGGGGTAACTTTTCCTGCTCCAGGTTTCCCACCGTGGTCAGAAAGAACAGAGGAGACACCTTGTTTCTCTCACTGTCTCTAAAGTCACTACTCGCTCCGAAGCTAATCGCCGTGACGAGTCTACAGTAGCTATGTGGCTCGCAAGCCCAAACAAGTGTGTGTGCGGCTGGCCACACCAAGACCCGCCCTTCAATCACTACTATTGGCCAGGCGTCCAAGGTTACGTAACCCCATTAGTTCAGGTCCTGTCCCCTGACCAATCCGCTATCCTAACCTTAACCACTCGAGGTGAAATGCCTAACCCCAACCAATCGAGCTGCTTCGTAGGGCGGGACATGGCGTGGCCATAGTGGGATTCGTAATTTTGCCGGCTGTGTCGGTTTTGTTTCCGGTATAGCTAGATCCGAAAGACCGTTAATCGTGCGATAAAATAATTGTCGCCGTTAAAATGGTTTGCGTTAACGCCGTTAAACTGACAGCACTAGTTATTTCGTGTATATGGTTGAAATGACAATAAAACACACTTTTGACTTGACTCAGTTGACTGCCTCTCTGTAAGCGGTAGGCGTGGCCTCGTAATGAAGCAAAGCAAGTGCATTCTGGGATTTGGTGTCTTTCATCCAGAGAAAAACATTTTCTTTTCTCGGCTAGAAGGCACCAATTTCTAAATGTTTTTCACATTACTACATAGGTGACCCAATTTAAAGATATATTCAGCTTTCCAGTGGTGAAATATCCCTTTTAAAAATAAAATAAAAGATAAGATGGGAGTAGAGGATGGGAGTAGAGTTTGGTTCGGGGTTCAGCAGAATCTTAACCAGTGGGTTCAATATTCGGCAGAACACCAAAAATCTGGCTTTGGTGCATCCCTACTTGCTTTGCAACAGTTCAAAATCCTAAAACATACAGTTCACCATCACATCAAGCAAAACAGCAAATCCTCACAATTATGAAGCTGGAGTTAGACAGCGTTTTTCCATGTATTTTTCCATGACGATAATTTATTTCTGTTGATAGGCCTATCTCCTTCAAAACATTCTACCATGTGTGCAGGATCCGAAATAAACACTCAAATGCGGGGACGGGCCGACACGCACACATACAAACACTGCCGCACACACCAGCCACTACCTTCGGTTTACTGATAGCTAGCATTTAACTCCGGCTAATTAATTAGCTAGTAAGGTGCGATTTTTGGCAGCCAGACTTCCAAACGAAAGTCTCAGTTCACCTCTCCGGGAGGCTCTGACTCACTTTCCGCACTCTGTCCACGGACAGCTGTAGGCTTGGACCGGTGTTTATGTTCTGTGCATTGTCGGAAACATGCAGCCACTTTCCTGAAAGACGCAGTGTCCGTCGTTGAAAAAATTAAATGATCGTTCATTTATCGTTGGAGGTTAAATGTGCAACTAATTGTGATTTTCGGTCATATGATGCAGCCCTACTTAGTGCCATGTAAAATTACTTTTGAACTGAGAACAGAGGCTCCCCACTATACTTACTGTAGCTCACCTGGTATAGTGTGTGCCCCATGTACAGAGGCTCAGTCCTCACCGCAGCGGTTGCGGGTTCAATTCTGGCCTGCAACCCTCTGCTGCATGTCTCCCCCTCCCCTGCCCTTTCAAGTCTAAGCTGTCATATCAAATAAAGGCCTAAAAAATGCCACATAAAAAAAAAAAAAAATAATAAATAAATAAAGTAGTCTGATTGCCATACCGTCTGAGTCAAAGTATCCAGAGTTTTGTGCAGCTCCCGTGCAAATGCCAGGTTATGCAGCACCTCCTCGTACTTTTCCAAAGCCGCCTGAATAAACAAAGACAGGAGATACAAGATCATATTTGTTGCCAATAGTGCTCAACAGTGACAGCCTTCCTTTTTAAAGGCTCTGGAAGTGAATTTTCCTCTTCAACATCTCTATTGACGTTGGTTATATAAAGAGGTTTAAGCCTGGAACAAAGCCACCCAGCTATGAGATGAATTGTGAGCATCAACAATTCAGCGCAAAAGAAAAATTTTCCAAAACTGAAAAAAAAAATAAAAAATAAAAAAAAAAGGCAAAAAGGTACAAGACTGTGTACATCATGGACTTCAATGGTAGCAGCTAGCTATAGCCACTCATGGGTTCTGTAAACATTTCCATGGTAACTGCGAGATCCACAAATTAAATGTTGCTGTGTGGTGTTTCGTAAAAAGGTATTTTAAGTACGAGCCGAGAGACATGTATAACTGCTATCCTCAACCTTCTTCTTTTCACTGTATAACCTATTGCACACTCTAGCGCCCCCAGTGTTCACCTACAGCATTAACCGGACAAAATGCTGTCATGCTTAGGATCGTGGGTAGTGTAGTACTTGTCCATGACATTGCAATAAAATGTGTTTTAATAAAACAATGTTTATATACAGACTTGTGGCTACTACAGGGGCATAAACCATCATTTTACAATCTCGTAGCTCATTGGTCAGTCTACCTTGGATGGTAGAGCTATATGGCTTATAATCAAAACCATTAGAGGATTTTTACTTCCGGAACCATACTGTTGAGCTCCATACATCGCCAGGTCTTACCATCTGATCCTTGTTAAGTTTCTTGCCCCAGTTCAGCCTCTTCTTGTAGTCTTCGAGTTTCAGCTGTGGGCACACAAGACACAAAAACATTACACCAATACAAAAGTAATTTCATCCACAACACACACACACAAGTAAATGAAACCAGGAATGTAATTTCCAGACATAACCATCGATACAAAGCAGTCTTCCTTTCAGCCCATGCTTGTTCTAAAGTCTGCAAATAAATGTTTTATGTTCAAACAACCAAACTAAGAGATCTATATCATGCCTTCAACTTTGTTAAATAATTGCAATCTTAAATTCATAATATGGACGATACAAAGCAAAATTAACTTCATTTTCAATTTCATGGAGATCACATTAATTACAGTCTCCCTAACTAGTGCCTACGGAAGAGGATTAGGGCCACGTGAAAAATGTATTGTTGAGTCAGAAATCTTTTTTCCTCAGAATTCTGACTTTACTCTATACATTTGTCACACGTGGCCCTAATCCTCTTCCGCAAGTGCCCGACCATACCTATCCATTTAAAAACCCATCAACCCATCTGCCCCAAAAACAATCCTACCTTCTTTTTCTCCAAGTTGCGGACTTTGTGTTTGAGGCAGATGAGACCGTCTTCTATGTAGGCCTCATAGCCATGGTAGGTGGTGCAGGCCTCCAGGCTGAGCTGCAGGGCATTCAGACCACCGGGTGAGCCCACCTTGGGGCTTTCAGCCATTACCTGGTCCTCCAGTCTTTCTTCCCCCTCCTCAGAGCGCTCAGGTGGAGGTTTGACATCCAGGGTAGGGGAAGGAGACAGCTGCACCATGTTGAGCTCCACACTACAAAAGGGAGGGACACATTTTACAGAGAAAAGATGCGGCTGATACTATAGGCGTAGATTTCGATTCAGAAGAGGTAGTATTGTCCCCGATCAAAAAGAAAATGAAAGACAACCCACAACAGGTAAAAATAACCATTAAGGGGGCTCAAAACGTGTACAGAAAACAATAACTGTCTACATTTTGGGGGTGGGGTGAGGGGGGGGGGGGTTAAAGGATGCAAACAAAGATTTACCTTGTTGAGATGTACACGATTTGAAAAAGAACACTGCAAAGCATGTGATGTTTTGAACATGCAGAATGTTTTGAACAATACAGGAGAATAATAATTTACATCATAAATTGTAGCATAAAAATTCACCAGAATAAAGTAGTGTTTGGTGTAATTTACAGTCAAAACTGACCAGTGCAACCCCCCCCCCCCCCCAATATCTAATAATAATTTCCTTAACATAAAATAAATTTGCACCATAAATTATTGCAGAAAAAGGCACCAATGGTTGAGGAAACATTCACCAGAATGCAGGAAATTAAGTGTTTGATATGCTAAAAATTCCTATTTTCATCAAAGATCTCAATTCCCCCCCAATGTTTAACCGAAAGTTACGCCCTTGGATTTGACACGCAACTTTTATTTTTTATTGGAGACAACCCCCGCAGTTGTTAAGTGCCCCCCCCCCAAAAAAAAAAAAAAAAAAACTACGCCCTTGGCTGGTACCATGCTGAGTGTTTCTAGAGAAATGGACTCAACCCAGTTTGGGCAGCCGCCAGCCATGACTCTGCATTTATAGCGGCTACTGAACTGCGTGTTCATTCTGGAACACACGCACACGCGCACCTTCTACCCTGAAATAAATTCCCCAGCGTGCATGTGATACATTTTCTACGAGTCATACTTCTGAGGGTCGGCTGCGGATTGGAGTATGCAAGTAGCCAATTAAGCAGATATAATGCGCAATGATTAGCTTGGGCACGGGCTTATTCATGCTGCAATCAAGTCCTGGTCATGCAGTCGATGATTAAAAACAAAGACAAGACACTCACGTTAGCATCTTCGAAACTTTCGCTCCTATTTCCATTATTTCAAGTTTAATAACAACACACGTAAGCATTTTATTAAAAACAAACGCCACGCTGAAAAACAAACAGCTGACGCACCTTGTAGCTTTGACTCGTGCGCGTTGAATCCTCTCCGGAGAGCCGCTGGACATCCGACAGTACCGAGCTGGGCGACCCCTCTCCAACGTGACGTTCGACTCGCAGAGGCCAGGCCGGCATCCGCTCAGAGCTTATATACCCTACCACCGGCACACACACGCTCCGCCGGGGGCGAGAAGATCCACCCCGGCCACATCCGGTTCTGGCACCTGTCACGGTGCACGCACACCTACGCACGACTACACAGAATGCATCATCAATCTTATTATTTCACATTCACAAAAGTAATAATAATATATATATATATTTTTTAATGAATGTAATGCAACAACTTACAAACCATTCAGCGCTGTACAAACCCTAAAGCCTTAAATACTCATATTGGCAAATTTCTTAAAGGTATAATGGAGGATTTTCCCGAATTTTAGAAAAGAACCGCCCATCTCCACTTTTTGAAAAAATGCACATGCGCAACACTCATAGACAGTATATAAAATGGACACAGCGATCCCGCTGTTTTTGACGGAGACAAGTGAAGCCTCTTACCAGCACTTTTCCGGTGATGGGAAAGTGTTACTGAGCGTTACTGCGCAGCTGCAAACTTAGCTTCCCGCCGCCGATGTGACGTGAGCAACGTGTCTGAACGTTGTAAGTCTTCTGGTAGCTGTGCCAAGAGAAATCTCAATCATTCCGAATCTTGCAGAGACGGAGAGCGTAGGTATATGTAAGGAGATAACATAGGCACAGGCTAATTATTGATAACTAAAATGCTAGTTAACATTAGTAATTAAACTAAACAGCTAATGTAAGTCCAAACTGCCTGCGAGCTTCTCCTGTACTGTATGGTAATTCCTCTACAATGCGACAGTAAGTCGCGTGGTTATGACGCAATCGTTAGCCTATTTTTATAAAAACGTCTGCTACGGAGCCATAACGTGAGGTACAAGGTAATGGAGCCTTGTGTACATTGTCGTGTTTCTTAAGAAATAAACAACGGACAAATCAAGTCTTTAAACGCTTCAGATGTAAAGTTATTGGCTGTCAAAGTGACGCCAAAATGAATGGCAGTCAATGGGATGCTAACGGGGGTGATGGGAACAGGGCTAGCAAAATGGCGCCATAGTGGCTTCGCTCTGAGGAGAGAAGCCTGCCCCCTTGGCAACACTACCTGCTCCTGAGAGGGAACGCCTATTACACGTGTGCACGAGAGAGCGTGCACACAATATGGAATGATTTCCATATTCTGTTATTGTATGTAAAGAGAAAAGTTTATTATTTTATGGATTTCACAAATTTCAGTAAGACATGTTATGCTGTAAACCGTTTAAATCTGAGCATGCGCGACTCACATCTGCACTCGACCAAAGCCGGTCTGACTCGACTAACATCGGGTATGACACGTTATGTCGTAAACCGTTTAGATCTGAGCATGTGCGACTCAAATCGCCACTTGACTCACATCGGGCAGTGACAGTCCTGACACCAGCGGGTCAGGTCCTCTACTTCTTTCAGGTAGGCCTTTTCTGTAGGGGCTCAGGATGACTACTACTTAAAGGAGAATCCCAGTGGATTTCAACCCGTAGCTCTGTTGGTTGTAAATCTGGAGTGCTGTCAGTAGCAAGAAAAACGAAACCAATCGGTGCTGCCTCCACCGTGTTCTCCTCCTGCTAGAGTTAGCACCCAACAGGCTGAAAGGTTTTAAACATGTTGGAGATGTCATTACAAGGTCCTACCCATGTGACGTGATTCCTTCTGAGGGAACACAGAGAATCTGATTGCAGTAGATGTGACAGAAAGGCAGAAAAGTTGTGTTAATCCATACCTCACCAAAAAACAGGAAATAAACAGAGGTATGGATTAACACAACTTTTATGCCTTTCTGTCACATCTACTGCAGTCAGATTCTCTGTGTTCCCTCAGAAGGAATCATTTTTTTCTGATCTTAACTAGTTGTTGTGGTGCCTAAACTTAATTGCCGTCGCTGCATGATGCTCACTTTTTGTCGGCTAAACTAAACTGCAATGGCTACTGAAAGGACCATCACCTCAGGGTGCTCTGTACCCGACTCACAGTCACCTTTTTCTCAGCTAAATTTAACTGCAGGGTTCAACAAAAAGGGTGTCCCGATGGCCCAGGGCAAGTAAAACGCCACGTCGGGAAAGTAAATATAACAGCCCGTTCGGGCATCATCGTTCTCTTGCCCCCGTCGGAGAATGCTTGTTGAATGATTTAATTTGAATGTGCTGTTGGCCATTTAGTATTGAGTTGGTGCTGGATGCTTTTGACTTTTTTCAACATTTTCTTTTAGGTTTTGTTTATGATTTTTACGCGTTTGACTTTCTTTTCAACATCAACTTTCAGTTTCAGCACCACTTTTTGTTAGCCTTTAAATGACAAGTCTTACTCTATATTTTTGTTATTAACAAATCCCATGAAAAACACAAATCAACAATGAATCCTACCAACAAGTAATGTGAGCCACACCGTGGCACTGGGTGACATGTTCCTTCAATACCATGAACAAACACACTGTAGTTTATTTTAGGGCTGGGCGTATCCATCTAAATATCGATACCAAGATGAGTACTGGTATCGGATGATACTGTCGTGATGAGATCGATACTTTTGTTGCAGTTTCTCTCCGAGTTCATTTGAGCACAGCGTCTCTCCAAGTCTGTGTGTAAACAGCGCACCCCTCTCTCTCTCTCTCTCTCTCTCTCTCTCTCTCTCTCTCTCTGTCTCTGCCCCCTCCCTCTCCCTGCTCTGCCGGAGGCGGAGAGTCAGAACAGTGAGAGAAGCCCGTGATGATGGCGGAAAGGAAGAGAAGCGCTGTGTGGAGTTTATTCACTCCAGCTGATACGGGCACTGCCACATGTGATGTGTCCAAAACAGTAATTTGCCACTGTGGTAACACCACCAATTTGCATAAACACATTAAAGCAGTTCACCCGAGAGAGAACTCCGAGCTGCAAAAAAATTTGAGGAAGGAGGAGGAGGAGGAGGGGGGAGAACCCCAAACCAGACCCCCAACACCAATGCTCGAATTATCTTTTTGTCTTTAAGGGAGTCTCTCTATCTCATAAAAAAGTTGGCACACCCTGCACATAGCCTAAGGCTATACAATTACAACCCCAAATCAGAAAAAGTTGGGACAGTATGGAAAACACAAATAAAAAAAGAAAGTAGTGATTTCTAAATGTACTTTGACTTGTATTTCATTGCAGACAATACAACAGCACATCATTGAATGTGTTCCTCATTATTTTTATTGTTTTTGTTTAAAAAAAAATAAAATTCCTATACTTGCAACACATTTCAAAAAAAGTTGGAACAGTAAGGCATTTACCACTTTGTAATGTTGCCATTCCTTTTCACAACACTTAAAAGACGTTTAGGGACTGAAGACACCAAGTGATGAAGTGTTTCAGGTGTAATTTTGTCCCATTCTTGCTGCAAACAAGTCTTAAGGTGGGCAACAGTACGGGGTCTTCGTTGTCGCATTTTGCGCTTCAAAATGCGGCACACATTCTCTATTGGAGACAGGTCGGGACTGCAGGCAGGCCGGTCAAGTACCCGTATCCTCTTCCTCTGCAGCCAGGACTTTTTAATGTGTGCAGAATGTGGTTTTGCATTAACTTGTTGAAATATGCATTGACATCCCTGGAAAAGATGTCTTCTTGAAGGCAGCATATTGTGCTCCAAAATCTCTATGTACTTTTCAGCATTAATGGTGCCATCACAGAAGTGCAAGTTACCTTTGCCAAGGGCACTGACACAACCCCATACCATGACAGACCCTGGCTTTTGGACTTGTTGCTGGTAACAGTCTGGATGATCCTTTTCTTCTTTGGTCCGGAGCACACGGCGTCCATTTCTCCCAAAAAATACCTGAAATACTGATTCATCTGACCACAGTACACGTTTCCACTGTGTGATGGTCCATCCCAGATGCCTCTGAGCCCAGAGAAGTCGACGGCGCTTCTGGACACTGTTAACATAGGGCTTCCTTTTGGCACAGTAGTTTTAGCTGGCATTTGTGGATGTAACTATGTATTGTGGTACTTGACAAAGGTTTGCCAAAGGAGTCCTGAGCCCATGTGGTGATATCGCTTACAGATGAATGACGATTCTTGATGCAGTGCCGCCTGTGGGATCGGAGATCACGGTTGTCCAGCTTAGGCTTGCGCCCTTGTCCTTTACGCACTTAAATTCCTCCACATTCCTTGAATCTTTTAATTATGTTATGCACTGTTGAAGGTGAAATAAGCAAATGTCTTCCTATCTTTCTTTGAGGAACATTGTTTTTAAACATTTCAATAATTTTCTCACGTATTTGTTGGCAAACTGGCGATCCTCGGCCCATCTTTGCTCCTAAAGGACTAGACCTTTCTTGGATGCTGCTTTTGTACCAAATCATAATTACAATCACCTGTTGACATCACCTGTTTCAAATCACATCATTATTTAACCAATTTACCTGATTACTAGCCCTAAATTGCTCCTGTCCCAACCTTTTTTGGAATGTGTTGCAGGTCTGAATGACAGGAAAGGATGTATATTTACAAATGAAATTAAGTTGACCAGACAAAACATGAAATATTTTGTGTTCACATTGTCTGCAATGAAATACAAGTCAAAGTACATTTAGAAATCACTACTTTCTTTTTTTATTTGTGTTTTTCATACTGTCCCAACTTTTTCTGATTTGGGGTTGTAAATAGCCTATAGGCGCGAGTGGCGCTTTTGCGCAGTATATGCACACGGTAGACCTAGGCTGCAACTTACGCACACAACAGTGAACAGACAGAGATAAACATTTTTTTTTTACAGAAATTGATTACTTTTAATTAATTTCAATATTATTGATTGTAATAGTCCATATTTCATTTCAATGTTGCAATACAAAGAAATAGACTAAACGATTTAGTCTGAGTGTCATTCTCAAAAAATAAAACGTAACTCATTTGAACCAGACCACCGTCTCGGATATCCTCAGTGTCAAACACAATAATGCATGTAGTCTTTAACTTATACACAGGGAAAATGCACTAACTGGCAGAAATGAATAAAGCCATTGCACAGCCAAACTATGTTCTAGTCTTATAATGCAGGCTACACCTAGTGATAACAACAGCTGGGTCTTCAGTCGTCTCGGCTTTACGGAGACGAAACAGACCAAACTGCCCTGCTCTCAGCTGGCTGGGCCTGCGTCCAGGAACCCATGATGCTGATGTCCAGTGTCCACTCTTAATCCATGACTGGACAAACAGCACTGGGTTAAATTTCTCAATAGGAGGTCCATTCAACTTTATTTGTAACAAGCAGACTGTGTCATTACAGCGCTGTGAATACATTCTCCATTTTGAATGTGTCAGCATACTGTGTGTGCGTTATTTACCATGATATCATCACGTGGATGAAAAGAGTAAGCACTGCCAGCATATCGGTCAGTCACATCGTATTGATTACAATTTACGACATATTTCCCCACTGCGTGTGCACGCGTATATTTAACGTCTTTAATGGTAAGAGACCGCACAGGGGTGGCTAATGAGCGTTGTTTAAAATTAAATTACAATGCCACATATAGACACGTTCAGATATGAGAGACCCCCTCAAATTTTTGAATTTGTTGCTTTCCTGGGAGCCTGTCCTCACTCTATGGGAGCTCGGCTCCGGGAAAAAAATTAATGAATTGCATTAAATTAAATGAGAAAAAATAGTATTTCCAATTCAGTGTAGCTCTTCAGTGCCTCATCCTCTGAACACCACAGGATGGCGCCAACACACAGCTGCAAGAAGTAAGTTACACTGCCCCTCTGAACTAACTTAGTATCACAACCAGAGAGTAAAATATTATATACCATTATAACCCTCAGGTGCAGCACCCAAGCCGTTTTGGGGACCAGCTAAGCTAAATGAATGTGAAATCACTGTAAACATCAAAACAGACTCTTCTCAGATCTAATGGTTGTAGTAGGGTTAGTCTCGCTTTGACAGACCTTCCTCCAAAGCGCCCTGGAGGAAGGTCTGGCTAGTCCACACAGGATGGAATGAAAATGTGCTCTGGTTTATTGGCACTTCTTTAAACCAATCACAATCGTCTTGGGCGGTGCTAAGCACCAGATAAAAGCTGCAGTGCCTCTGCTAAATAGTCTCAGGAAGGAACTTCTTTTGGTGGAACATGTGTACGTTCAAAAGTAGTTTGTCGTGCAACAGAAAACTCCGATTGGACAGATAGTCTAGCTAGCTGTCTGGATTTACCCTGCAGAGATCTGAGGAGCAGTTAACCAGAGTCCTCACAAATCAGCCGGAGGTTAGAACGGCAACACAGAGAAAGAGGAAGGGGACGGAAATCTGGGATTGGGTGTAGGAGCCACATATTCCAAGTGCATCTCGCTGCAGCCCGCGGGAAGGCGGGGCTTGACATCAAGCCCCACCCACATCCAAGTCAGTCATTCTAGCCCCACCCACATCCAAGTCAGTCACTTACGTCACTCCCCATATGCTCTAGCCTGGAAGCTAGCCTGGTAGCAAATAATTTCTAATAACGGAAGAAGTTCTACTCCCTCTTTACTTCCGGGTTCTGAGTTCCACTAGATGGCGCTCACAGGCCAGTGCAGAATGAATGGGACTCTATGGAGCTGTACCCCTAAAAACCCACTTTTCTCAGGATATCATTTTTTGTCTAGTAATTTGAATGTTGCATTCGAAAGGGGAGGCAAAGAAAATACATACTGCTGGGTGTTAGATTTTTTTAAAGTCGCTTTTTTGTTCTAAAAAGCCTTTTAAAATGTAAATGACGTCATACACATATACGGCCAGAGATACTGCTTTACGGCGAGCTCTGAGTCTCTTCCTTTTTACTCTGGAGGCATCTGTCACTGCGCGATGTGAGTCTCAACGCTATCTGAGTCGCGTCGAGTTGCGCATGCTCAGATTTAAACAATTTACGGCATAACGACAATAACGGAAGATGGGAACAGCAATAATCGAAGATATAGAAGGTGGAAATCATTTCAAAAACGTTTTAGTTATCAAATGCTATCTATGATTGTTTGATTGCTAACGTTAGCTCATAACACCATTCCAGTAACAGCCGTTGTTGTGTTTGATTGCCAACTTGTAGCCAGCAGTGAACAAACTTGGTCATGTAGCTCCATTTTCACTTACTTTTTTTATTTTTTATTAACTGACGTGAGGGATCATGCCGTGAACATCTGATGCTTTACGCTAAATAATACATTACTGCCATTTCCATCTTCCATATCTCCGATTATTGCTGTTCCCATCTTCTGTTGTTGTCGTTATGCCGTAAATTGTTTAAATCTGAGCATGCGCAACTCGACGCGACTCAGATCGCGTTGAGACTCAGATCGTGCAGTGACAGCATCGACAACACAGCTGACAGGTTAGACTCTCCCTGTCAATACACATGCTAGAAAGAGGTTTGCTAATGTTTTAACGACCACGCCGAAATATTCACTCTGACATTCTAGCTCCGCTTCAGATGCCGTCAAGCGGGATCTCCGATCGTAATCAGTCCTTCACTGACCAATCAGCATTCATTAGCAGAATGCTAGCGTGGTATGGGCAACAACGACTCAACCTGTAACAAATTGAAAGGGCATAAGTACTCGTCTAGCTCCATAGGATCCCATTCATTTAGCACTGGACCGTGATCACCCCCAGTGGAACTCTGGAGCTGCAACCAAAGTAGGTACAATGGGGCTGAATGGGAAGTGGAACGGCTTTCTGTAGATGGGCTTTGGTGGTAGCGAAGCTGATATTAGCCTCTTGTTTTCACATTAGATAATATAAACGGATGATGTAGGCTTAACACAAACAACATTTCATTCAACAACAGTGGAATGGCTTCCAATGATGACCAAAAACATTTGTCTTTTACTGTGACCATTTACTGTTCAATATGTTACAGTTTTACAAACAAGAAAGTGAACAACTTGAGCCTGACGGACATGTTGCATCTGAGTAAGCTAGCAAAGGCTACACAACAGACAACTTCCGTGTAGCCTACTTCAAAATAAAAGCACTTCCTGTGACGGTTCGCAGTTAAACTAAATTACTGTTAAATAAGGTTGTGTAGGCTACCTTTTCACAAATCAGCTGTAAATCAAGTACTGTAAATAATGTAAATAGTGAGTTTTAATCACACTATAATTGAACATTTCCTTTAGAGTTTTTTAAACTAAACATGAATTTCTTATTCAAGTGCTATAAACAAACATTTTACAACAATGCTGTACTTAAATACAACTGTAAGGTAGCCTACTTTTAATTGAGTATTTTCATTTTCTCCTACTTTATACGTTTTACTTATCTATTTTTTATAGCTTTAGTTACTTTGCATATTTATATTAATTATACAAAATATGAATAATCTATGATGTATTAAAGTGGATAAAGAGTAGACTTTATTGATCCAGTGGTGAAATTCACAAGCTAGCTGCCAAATCAAACTTCCCGTTATTTTGGTGAAAGTAACTCAAAAGTAATGAAAAGTAGTGTAATTGTAATTCAGAGACAGTAATATTGTAATATAACTAATAACTCTTATTCAGAGACACAGAGAGTGCAGATGCAGGAGATCTGGAAACGCTGACCGACCAGAGTATGTGAGGTCAATGATATTTAAAATGCGATGCCTCCTCTGGTTATCAGGACTTCAGATTGACCTTCGTTTTCCAGGATTTTGATGACTATCTGGAAAACAGTCAAACAATCATATCATGCGATGAGTGCAGGGTTCGTATATCAAGTTTCCTCCATTTCCCATCCCCCAATCAAGTGCCGTCCACTGGGTATTGCATAATGTGGGTAAGCAAGACTTCTTTCTTCAAGACCCCTTTTCACTCTATACAAATCTCCCATTTTACCACATAAGATGCTACAGTGATGCTTAATGCCACCTGTCAAGCACAGTGGAGGCAGCGTGAGGGTCTTGGGGTCCATCACATTACCTAGAAAAAGTGACCATCTTACCTCTGGATGCATGACATCCATCACAAAGTCAGCGCTCATGTATGCTCCCATTTCCCTGCTCCTACTGGATGATCCCAAGCCAGTCACCTCCTCTGTTATTTTCCAGATCTCATAGGTCTATGGAAACAAAGCAATACAAGGATACAAGGACTTTTATTTGTCACATACATAGAAATACTAATGTAAAGCTTGAGGAAAGAAACTCCTCCTCAGTCTCTCTGTTCTGGTCTTGTAGCAGCAGAGACGTCTGTCTGACCTCAGTAGTTTGAAAAGTCCGTGGTCAGGATGTAAAAAATCCATTAAAATACTTTGGGCCCTTTAACGTACTCTTTTCTTAGGTATCCTGCAGGTTAGGGAGAGGTACTCTGACCACTCTCTGTAAGGCACTGCAGTCACAGGTACACACATACACATCACTGACATTTTTGCTTACCTACTTCTCACTAAAAAGCAGCATCTTCTGCTTCAGGTGCTGTTTCAGAGAAAGGGATACAGGATGATTCCATAGGAACATCCTGTTGGACCTTCTGCTCCCACAGATTAGCTCATCATATAAGCTCTGAAAGGAAAGTGTGAACACATAAGAACACTTCTCATTTTGTTACGGCTAATATATATGTCTTAATAATTACCTTTGAGAAAATTGATGAAATCCCTTCTCTCTCAACAGTATCAATTATTCTGTAGACAAGAGGAAATATTTTTTTGTAAAGTGGACCGCCAACAACAACTGCAAAAAAAATGTTTTCTATACTGACTCTCAAAACTAATTCTCCAATCATTTAACAGTCAGAATCTTAACACAACAGTAAGTAGGACAACTTGGCTGACAATTCATGATCAGAAACATTTTTGAATGTTATCCTTTACTTTTACCTTTACATTTATAGGATCCACCCTCAACATATTTTTCTGGGTCCGGGAGGCCCTCAAAATGTGTGCTGGGGAAATAAAGATGAGTTTACAGTTTGTTGCATTTTGGTGATCAGTAGTGAGTGATTAGCCTTACTAACTCTCCTGACTGCAAGTTGTTTTGGTTGAGTGAAAAATGTAATGTAAAGTACTTCACAATGTCAAAATGTGATGGAGACAATGCACATTCCATTTTTTTGCAGACAGTCTATGTGTATGCCGAGGTACTGTGAATTACACAGTCTCCTTAAACTATATATATCTATATAACTATCTTTCTGATCAAAGATCATCTCCTTAGTTTTATTAGTGTTAAGTGACATGATTGCTCTCACACCATTCCTGGAAGGACAGTTTCCTGCTTTTAGCAAGCTCAGAAGGATTGTATAATCGGATTATTTTATAAAGTAATTATTTTGCTGTCTACTCCTGCTGTTCCCTTCACGCTGTATACACGTTATCATGTCATGTGCTGTGCACCTAGCTAGCAGCCAAAATGTCCCTGAAGCTAAGTCTATGTCCTAGCTATGAAGTTGGCACCACAAAAGATGTCGTGATGTGCATTAACTTAATATCTACTTGACAACTTAAATCAAGAAGGCTTTCAGAAGAACGCTTTCTTTAAAACAATGATAAACTTATGGAATCTTATGGAAGTGTAGGCTACAGTGTAGTGCTAAGCTAATTGTATAACATGTGCCTCAGTATAAGTAGTTAGATCCATCAAAAAACCATATCACAAACACATGATTAAGCTTTTATATTATTTCATCTTTGTTACTTTTCAATTGAAACGGGCCCCGCCCTCCAAGGGGGGCCCCAACAGACCAGCAACATCCCATTCATTTTCTCCGTAGGATATTGATTTTCAGCCATAATGTCTAAACCATCCAAGGTAGATTGACCATGAGCTACGAGGTTGTGAAACGAAAGCTTCTGCTCCTTTAAAAGCCACAAGGTATGAAATCAACCTTGTTATTTGCGATCTTCTGGAGAAATACTACACTACCCACAATTCTAAGCAAAACACTGACGTCTCTCTGATTGGTCAAACTCGCGGTTACCACGGCGACATTTACTGCCCCGCGAACGGCTTCAGCGATCTGAAGTATAATATCGGTAGTTTATGTGTTTATACCTTTGCCTTTTTGCCGTTAGGTTAAAATGTTATTTTGAGGAAAATAATTTTAAGAGGAAATGAAACGTACATGTGTAACGGTGTAGAATATACTGGGTTTAATTATGGCAAAAGTGGGGCAACAGTGCCATCTATTGGCACGGCGGTAGCTATGTATGGTGCTAAAACAGTATCATAACCATTTGTAACTCGTGAAACACAATGCACAAATAAATGCAGAGAGATCCGTATTTGTAAATACAATGGACAAATAAATGCAGAGAGATCCGTGTCTGTAAGTACAACCCCAAATCAGAAAAAGTTGGGACAATATGGAAAACACAAATAAAAAAAGAAAGTAGTGATTTCTAAATGTACTTTGACTTGTATTTCATTGCAGACAATGTGAACACAAAATATTTCATGTTTTGTCCGGTCAACTTAATTTCATTTGTAAATATACATCCTTTCCTGTCATTCAGACCTGCAACACATTCCAAAAAAGGTTGGGACAGGAGCAATTTAGGGCTAGTAATCAGGTAAATTGGTTAAATAATGATGTGATTTGAAACAGGTGATGTCAACAGGTGATTGTAATTATGATTTGCTACAAAAGCAGCATCCAAGAAAGGTCTAGTCCTTTAGGAGCAAAGATGGGCCGAGGATCGCCAGTTTGCCAGCAAATACGTGAGAAAATTATTGAAATGTTTAAAAACAATGTTCCTCAAAGAAAGATAGGGAGACATTTGCTTATTTCACCTTTAACAGTGCATAACATAATTAAAAGATTCAAGGAATGAGGAGGAATTTCAGTGCATAAAGGACAAGGGCGCAAGCCTAAGCTGAACAACCGTGATCTCCGATCCCTCAGGCGGCACTGCATCAAGAATCGTCATTCATCTATAAGCGATATCACCACATGGGCTCAGGACTACTTTGGCAAACTTTGTCAAGTACCACAATACGTAGTTACAGCCACAAATGCCAGCTAAAACTGTACTGTGCCAAAAGGAAGCCCTATGTTAACAGTGTCCAGAAGCGCCGTTGACTTCTCTGGGCTCGGAGGCATCTGGGATGGACCATCACACAGTGGAAACGTGTACTGTGGTCAGATGAATCAGTATTTCAGGTATTTTTTGGGAGAAATGGACGCCGTGTGCTCCGGACCAAAGAAGAAAAGGATCATCCAGACTGTTACCAGCAACACGTCCAAAAACCAGGGTCTGTCATGGTATGGGGTTGTGTCAGTGCCCTTGGCAAAGGTAACTTGCACTTCTGTGATGGCACCATTAATGCTGAAAAGTACATAGAGATTTTGGAGCACAATATGCTGCCTTCAAGAAGACATCTTTTCCGGGGACGTCCATGCGTATTTCAACAAGATAATGCAAAACCACATTCTGCACACATTACAAAGGAGGAAGAGGATACGGGTACTTGACTGGCCTGCCTGCAGTCCCGACCTGTCTCCAATAGAGAATGTGTGGCGCATTTTGAAGCGCAAAATGCGACAACGTAGACCCCGTACTGTTGCCCACCTTAAGATTTGTTTGCAGCAAGAATGGGACAAAATTACACCTGAAACACTTCATCACTTGGTGTCTTCAGTCCCTAAACGTCTTTTAAGTGTTGTGAAAAGGAATGGCAACATTACAAAGTGGTAAATGCTTTACTGTTCCAACTTTTTTTGAAATGTGTTGCAAGAACCAAAATAGGAGTTTTGTTTTTTTTGAAAAAAATCATGAGGAACACATTAAATTATGTGCTGTTGTATTGTCTGCAATGAAATACAAGTCAAAGTTCATTTAGAAATCACTCCTTTCTTTTTTTATTCCATATTGTCCCAACTTTTTCTGATTTGGGGTTGTACAATGCACAAATGAATGCAGAGAGATTTGTATGTGTATATCTGATTTTTATCTGTGCCTCTAATTTGTAACTCGTGAAACACAATGCACAAACGAATGCAGAGCTATTCATATCTATAAAGGTGTATTTATGTCTGTGACTAATTTGTAACTCATATTTCATCATTTGTAAATCAACTTCGTATTTTTCAATGGAAATATATTCGTGAACTCCTTCTATCCTTGTCGATCCTTTTGAGACTGTTTTTCCGCGTGGTGTGTAGCCAGAAAATATTAGTGTCTTAAATGCCGATCCCAGCAGTCTCCAGTAGATGGCAGTAATACAACACTTACAGATGACAACTGCTGTTACTACATGAAAACTGTGAAGAAGTCTTGTCAAATGTTCCTCTGGGTAAGTTGACATTATTAGGACTTTGTCGTCAGTCGGGAACCATCACCTTATCGTGGTGGAGAGGTTTGGGTGTCCCTATGAACCTGAGTGCTGTGTTGTCTGGAGCTTTGTGCTCCTGGTAGGGTCTCCCATGGCAAAGTGGTCTCAGGTGAGGGGCCAGACGAAGAATGGTTCAAAAAATCCTATGAAAAAACGAGGAAGGGATAGAGAGACCCTGCCCGGAGGAAGCCCGGGGCCCCCGTCTGGAGCCAGGCCCAGAGGGAGGGCTCGTCAGCGAGCGTCTGGTGGCCGGGTATGCCACGGAGCCCGGCCGGGCACAGCCCGAAAAAGCTACGTGGCACCTATCTCTCCAGCCCATGGGCCCACCACCTGTGGGAGGAACCGCTGGGGTTGGGTGCGCTGCCACACGGGTGGCCGTGAAGGTCAGGGGCCTCGACGGACCAGACCCGGGCAGCAGAGGCTGGCTCTGGGGACATGGAATGTCACCTCGCTGTGGGGGAAGGAGCCGGAACTTGTGCGTGAGGTGGAGCGCTACCAGTTGGATCTGGTGGGGCTTACCTCTACGCATAGTCTCGGTTCTGGAACCGTACTCCTGGAGAGGGGTTGGACTCTTTTCTTCTCCGGAGTTGCCCAGGGTGTGAGGCGCCAGGCGGGTGTGGGGATACTCACAAGTCCCCGGCTGAGCGCCGCAACGTTGGAGTTTACCCCGGTGGACCAGAGGGTCGCCTCCCTACGCCTGCGGGTTGTTGGGGGGAAAACTCTGACTGTTGTTTGTGCATATGCACCAAACAAGAGTTCAGAGTATTCGGCCTTCTTGGAGACCTTGAATGGAGTCCTGTATGGGGCTCCGGAGGGGGACTCCATAGTTCTGCTGGGGGACTTCAACGCACATGTGGGCAATGACGGAGACACATGGAGAGGCGTGATTGGGAGGAACGGCCTCCCTGATCTAAACCAGAGTGGTTGTCTGTTATTGGACTTCTGTGCTAGTCATGGATTGTCTATAACAAACACCATGTTCGAACATAGGGATGCTCATAAGTGTACTTGGTACCAGAGCACCTTAGGCCGAAGGTCAATGATCGATTTTATAATCGTTTCATCTGATCTGAGGCCGTATGTTTTGGACACTCGGGTGAAGAGAGGGGCGGAGCTGTCAACTGATCACCATCTGGTGGTGAGTTGGGTCAGGGGGTGGGGGAAGACTCTGGACAGACCTGGTAAGCCCAAACGGGTGGTGCGGGTAAATTGGGAACGTCTGGAGGAAGCTCCTGTCCGACAGACCTTCAACTCACACCTCCGGCGGAGCTTTTCGTGCATCCCTGTGGAGGCTGGGGGCATTGAACCTGAGTGGACAATGTTCAAAGTTTCCATTGCTGAAGCTGCGGCAGGGAGCTGTGGTCTTAGGGTCTTAGGTGCCTCAAGGGGCGGTAACCCTCGAACACCGTGGTGGACACCGGTGGTCAGGGAAGCCGTCCGACTGAAGAAGGAGTCTTTCTGGGATATGTTATCCCAGAGGACTCCGGAGGCAGTTGCAAGGTACCGAAGGGCCCGAAGGACTGCAGCCTCTGCCGTGAAAGAGGCAAAGCAGCGGGTGTGGGAGAAGTTCGGAGAAGACATGGAGAAGGACTTTCGGTCGGCACCAAGGCGCTTCTGGAAAACCGTCCGCCACCTCAGAAGGGGGAAGCGGGGAACCATCCAAGCTGTGTACAGTAAGGATGGGACGTTCTTGACCTCAACTGAGGAGGTAATAGGGCGGTGGAAGGAGCGCTTTGAGGAACTCCTAAATCCAGCTGATGCGCCCTCTTTGTTAGAGGCAGAGCTGGAGGATGACGGGGGATTGTCGTCAATTTCCCTGGTGGAGGTCACTGAGGTAGTCAAACAACTCCACAGTGGCAAAGCCCCAGGGATTGATGAGATCCGTCCAGAAATGCTGAAAGCTCTGGGTGTGGAGGGGCTGTCTTGGTTGACACGCCTACTCAACATTGCGTGGAAGTCTGGGACAGTGCCAAAGGAGTGGCAGACCGGGGTGGTGGTTCCCCTCTTCAAAAAGGGGGACCAGAGGGTGTGTACCAATTACAGGGGTATCACACTTCTCAGCCTCCCTGGTAAAGTCTACTCCAAGATGCTGGAAAGGAGGGTTCGGCCGATAGTCGAACCTCAGGTTGAAGAGGAACAATGCGGATTCCGTCCTGGACGTGGAACAACGGATCAGCTCTTTACTCTAGCAAGGATCCTGGAGAGAGCCTGGGAGTATGCCCATCCAGTCTACATGTGTTTTGTGGATCTGGAGAAGGCATATGACCGGGTCCCCCGGGAGACTTTGTGGGAGGTGCTGCGGGAGTATGGGGTGAGGGGGTCCCTTCTCAGGGCCATCCAATCTCTGTATGACCAAAGCGAGAGCTGTGTCCGGGTTCTCGGCAGTAAGTCAGACACGTTCCAGGTGAGGGTTGGCCTCCGCCAGGGCTGCGCTTTGTCACCAATCCTGTTCGTAGTATTTATGGATAGGATATCGAGGCGTAGTCGTGGTAGGGAGGGGTTGCAGTTCGGTGGGCTGGGGATCTCATCGCTGCTCTTTGCAGATGATGTGGTCCTGATGGCATCATCGGCCTGTGACCTTCAGCACTCACTGGATCGGTTTGCAGCCGAGTGTGAAGCGGCTGGGATGAGGATCAGCACCTCTAAATCTGAGGCCATGGTTCTCAGCAGGAAACCGATGGAGTGCCTTCTCCAGGTAGGGAATGAGTCCTTACCCCAAGTGAAGGAGTTTAAGTACCTTGGGGTCTTGTTCGCGAGTGAGGGGACAATGGAGCTGGAGATTGGTCGGAGAATCGGCGCAGCGTGGGCGGTATTACATTCAGTTTATCGCACCGTTGTGACGAAAACAGAGCTGAGCCAGAAGGCAAAGCTCTCGATCTACCGGTCAGTTTTCGTTCCTACCCTCACCTATGGTCATGAAGGTTGGGTCATGACCGAAAGAACGAGATCCAGGGTACAAGCGGCCGAAATGGGTTTCCTCAGGAGGGTGGCGCCTCCCTAGGGAGGTGTTCCAGGCACGTCCAGCTGGGAGGAGGCCTCGGGGACGACCCAGGACTAGGTGGAGGGATTACATCTCCAACCTGGCCTGGGAACGCCTCGGGATCCCCCAGTCAGAGCTGGTTAATGTGGCTCGGGAAAGGGAGGTTTGGGGTCCCCTGCTGGAGCTGCTCCCCCCGCGACCCGACCACGGATAAGCGGACGACGATGGATGGATGGATGGATGTCGTCAGATAAATTACATGTATGTTTCAACGTCATTGTTGCAGTGTATTTACAATTTGCTTTGTGTTGTTATGGTGGCAGTGACACCTTGTTACTTTTTAGAGCGTGCTAACGGAAAACAGTGATGCTAACTTAGCTAGCTTGTTAATCAGCCTTGGAATTTGCAGTCTGAGTCTGAAATATTATTAAGCACTGCTTAAACTATTAGTGGGCCCAGTTATAAAGCTAGTGAATATATTTGGTCATATGAAACTAGCTAGATGATCTAGCTAGCTAAGGAATCAATCGATGATGTTGAAAGTTAGCTAGCTAAACTATGAAGAGTTTAAATTTAACATTTGCCTGACATATTGTAACCATGTTTATTAGTACAGTAATTGCCACACACCGGCTTAAATAACTGCTGCTTGTAAAAAAGGCCCCAAAGTTATGTTAGTGTTGCTATTATTTAGTACAGTTAACCATATTGTGTTTTATGTTTCACGTTTACTCCTATTTATTCAGTGCTGGTAATAGGGAAGCCAAAGCGCGTGCTGGTTGGTATATTACGTAGATATATATACTCAGTATTAGCTATCTATATCTTTGGGTATATTATAACTGACGTCACACAGTTCAGCAGTATGATAGACAGTATGATAGTTAGTCATTCAGTTGGATTGTAGTTGTGAGTGGCACCTTTCTTTGTGTGCGTAAATGAGAAGAGTAAGTATATGTGCTGCATTACTCGTGATATTGTATTTCTTTGTTAAACCAGCTGTTATTTCCACTATTTGATGTGGATGAGAGTTAGGAGTTTAAGGGGTTGCTACGCGACCATTGTGCTAATCATATCCAAGTTTGTACCATAGACAGTATCGTTCGTACACGCCATGGATGTATTAAGAGAACTACACGATAGTTTAGAGCTTCTGCTTAATATGTAACATCGTAAACATGTTCATACTTTTACTACTTGTTTTAGGATTGTTCAGTACTTTGTGGTTGAGTAAAATAAGAAGTGGTGTTAAATATTGTTTTCTGTACCACTAGAGGCTTAATAAAAGCATCCAGCCGTTTTGTTAGTTGGAGGCTTTAAAGCGTATCATAGATAACAGGAATTGTTGTCTACGTTAGCGGTAACTTAACAGATGGGCGAAAATGTCTGACAATCCCATATAATATGCGTTTGAATCCTTTTTCTCTGTTTACATTATTGGAGTTTGAGATATATAGCCATATTGCGACTATTGTTTATATTATGTTTGGTAATATATATTACTGCTTAAGGAAGAATGAGTGTATACATGTGTTTCCTTTATTCATTTGTATTTTGTTTCTCTCTTTATAGAAACCACACTAACTCACACAAGAGGAAGAAATAAACAGAATAAGAAACATCTGTCAGCTCTTCATTTCATACTCTGGTATATTTGGCTGTGTGAAAGGGACAATTGTATTTAAAAAGTAACTTTTCACTGGAAGTTTGTATCTGTCAGTTATATTTATGCTGTGAAATGTTTTTCAAGCTGCAGATTAGATTTAATACCCTTTCAAAATACTTTCGTTTGTCAAAACAATAAAGTTTAACTGTTAAACAAATGTTTTGTGTTGCTTTCTGTCACTATAACCTGTCTTACGTAAAGGATTACATTTTTATAGTCAGGATATTAAATTGACTCAGTGTTTGACCCTTCTACATGCATTACATCAGACATATCACCTGTGTAACAGTATTTGTGAATAAACATGTTGCATAACACTTAAGGAGCCTTACTACTAAACTTAAAAATGATCAAACCCTGCTTAGAAATAAAGCACTTTATTCACAGTCAATGAAATGGAAATATAAAGTGTGGAAACATAATGCACAGAGCAGCAGATGTTAACTGTCCAGATCACGTCCTCCACCAGCCTAGAGGGTTTATTTTCTACTGAGGATGTGTCAGCTGGTAATGTAGGCTGTCAGGTCACAGAAGTCATCCTGTGGATACTGAATCTCTCCTGATGCTGCTGTGTTGTCTTCAGATCATCGGTTGGCAGAAGTATTGCACCTGTCCCACAATACCTTCATACTGTGAGGAGAGTCTTGTGGGTCCAGGTAAACCTCGTCAAACAGGTGTTCAGGACAGCATCTGATCAGTCAGATCTGTAAAACATGGCAGATTCAGTGATTAAACTATCATTTTTTTGGCAGGGTGTACAACTGTACATACATTTAGTCTTACAGGAGAAGCGTGTATTTGTGTGAGGCAATTTCTGTACTAGCTAATACACATGGTTACAATATGTTTAGCAAATATTACATTTATGACAAGACTTCTTCACAGTTTTCATGTAGTAACAGCAGTTGCCATCTCTAAGTGTTGTATTACTGCCATCTACTGGAGACTGCTGGGATCGTCACTTAACACCGCCATCTCCTGGAGACTGCTGGGATCGTCACTGGAGACACAAATTGATTTTGTCCACAAATGGCGCGGACAAACAGTCTCAAAAGGATCCACAAGGATAGAAGTTTTACGAATATATTTCCATTGAAAAATACTAAGTTGATTTACAAATGATGAAATATGAGTTACAAATTAGAGTCACGGACACAGATACACCTTTATAGATACGAATAGCTCTGCATTCGTTTGTGCATTGTGTTTCACGAGTTACAAATTAGAGGCACAGATACAAATCAGATATACACATACAAATCTCTCTGCATTTATTTGTGCATTGTACTTACAGATATGGATATCTCTGCATTTATTTGTGCATTGTACTTACAGATACGGATCTCTCTGCATTTATTTGTGCATTGTACTTACAGATACGGATCTCTTTGCATTTATTTGTGCATTGTGTTTCACGAGTTACAAATGGTTATGATACTGTTTTAGCACCATACTTTGACGTGGGTTGGTATTTATGAAACTACACAGAGCGATACGGGAAGCGCTGTGGTAGGTCAAGTTTTCCCGCATGGTCCGGGATAATTAATAATTTTGTGAGATTCCAAATGTTCATACTTTGTATTTTACCGTGTACTGTACATATATTGAGTTTAGCTAACTGTCTTGAGCCCAGACTATAAGCTAATTAGTCTTTAAAATGATATTTTAGAGACTTACTGAAACGTACATTGTCAGTGTTAACCTAGCATAATTATTTGTATCTGTTCCATGTTTTATATAGACTGTTATCCTGAGACCAATGCTGATTGACATACCACTGCTGTACTGTGTTACAGGTAATATTCTATGCATTTCTGTGTTAGTTTTCATGATGTTTTATTGCATACTATTGTTTACGTGAGCAGTTCTTTTTAACTGTCAAAGTAGCTCACGCTAGTTTGGCTAGCTCATAGTTTAGTGAAGCAGCCTGTTGATTAGCCTGTTATGCTCACCTCATGCTAAATGGTGAATGTGGGTTTTTCTATCTTTTCCTATATTATAAAATGGATTATTGGGGGGCGTTTTCCCCAGTATAATGTCAGTTCAAATGTGAATGCAATGTAGCCTAAGGCATTGTAATGTAGGCTATTAGAATATATTAGGTAATATCCACTATACGATCACATCAAGTTATGATAATTTCTTTTGTGTTATTATTATTGTTTTTGTTTATGAAATTACACAGAGCGATACGGGACGCGCTGTGACTGTTATCCTGAGACCAATGCTGATTGACATACCACTGCTGTACTGTGTTACAGAGCGATACGGGAAGCGCTGTGAAAGTACTGTGCAATAAAGAACCCTGTAATCCACCTGGCCGCCTGTGATGTGTAGAAGCGACAGTAGTGTGGAGCTGCATCTCATCACATAAAGTTGTGACCCGTCACATTGGTGCCGTGACCTCGATTTGAAGTTGGGCCTGGCTCGGGACTATCTTACTGGACGGCTTCTGCATTGTACTAACAGGTGGACAGTGTATCAGCCTTGCATAGCTAGTGCACTTAGTTTAAGTGACCTTGATCTTATTGAGTTGTTTTGTTATTGATGTACTTTTCTGTTTTGATTATTTCATGCTATTTTGTTGAATGACATTTCACAATGAGCTTCAATCCAGGGAATTTCAGTACGCCTTTTATTGGAGGTATTGGTAGAGGTAGGGGGACCCCTATGGTGTTGCACTTCGACAGTCCCGTTCAGGGGGGTGACGTTCATGTAGTGGGGAATGGGCTAGATACTGCAGAGGCCCCTTCAGTCAGTGGGGATAGGGTTCCTCTTCAGAGCCACCACACTGAACCTGCACCAAGCACACAGGTTACTGTCACACTCACACCACAACCTATTTTGCAGTCACCTGATGTAGTCAGTCAGATGAGTGAGATAAGACATGTTGGTCAGCAGCTAGCAGATAGTATAATTGCACGCCTCAGCCCAGCACATGGTGTACCCACACCGAGCACTTTAGTTGCACATAAAAAAATTTAATTGGTGCCTTCTAGGCCGAGAAAAGCCAGAAAATGTGTTTTTGGCTCATATAGATGAAAGACACCAAATCCCAGAATGCACTTCGCTTCGCTGATTTGAGTCCACTCCCAAGCCACGCCTACCGCTTGACAGACAGACAGTGAGGCATTCAACTAAACTCAATGTGTTTTATTGTTATTTCAACCATATACACAAAACAAAATTTCATCGTGGCTCAAGTGGTGTTACACATTTAAAATATATAAAAACTACATTATATAAAAACGACATACGAAACAGGCTACCATTAGTGCACACACACATTATAGGCTCCGTAAAGTTCAGCTAAGCATACCAGCATTAGGCTTGGTGGGCTGTAAACACCGAGTATAAACACAGCCGTGAATTAGCGTGGAATGTCGAATGGTCGCCATGTAATAGTCATAAACTCCAGCAGTTAGCAGTTAGTTGGATACAAATCACCCCATTTCTGCACCAGTCCGTGTTAACACAGCCCACCTTCATATAGAGCATCTCTAGCTCGGATCGTCGGAGGGCTAGCAGGCCTGGTAGCTGGACAGTCCGGTTCACTGTTGTTCAGCCATGTTTCCACGAAAGCAAAAAACACAGTCTCTGAACTCGCGTTGGGAACATCGTTGAAGTTGGATGTAGTCCAGTTTGTTGTTTAATGAACGGACACTTGCAAGCAGGATTGATGGGACAGGTGACCGGCTAGCGTTAGCTTCCCACCTAGCAGGCGAAGCTCTCGTAGTGGGCCGATTATTCTGTCTGTAATAACGTCATCAGAAGATTTTTTCCAGACGCCCCAATGCAGATATCTCCTGTCTCATGGGGATATGAGGGAGGGACGCACGGTCATTCAGAAATACTACCGGGTTTCTACTGATAAAAAGCTGAATGCTAAATCGGTGAAGTATCCCTTTAAGTTCGGAATGAGGAACAGTGGCATTGATGTTACCCGGAACCCAGACGCCATATATGGTCTTCTCCGTAAACATTTTGCTGCTGTCCCCTGTTCACCTCTTCCTCTAGCAGACTTTTACACTACACTGCCGAGGAGTAATGAGGATGCGTACGACTACTGGCTGAGGCTCAACCAGGCTGCAGACATTGCTGCTGATCGCCTCAAAGAGCAAGGAAAAGAACTAGACTGCCCAAGCCTAGAGGTGACGCGTATGTTTATCAAGAACTGTCCCTCCAAGGAGCTCGCCATAACATTCAGGTCAAAGACGATCGACAAGTGTCTGCGGTAGAGGTCCAGGACGTGCTGGATGCGTACCACATGGAGATGGGTTCGAAGGGTGATGCTACTGCTGCTGTGAGTAGGAAGCCCAGCGAGAATGCGTATGTAAACAAGGTCGAAATGCTTCACACTGCAGTGCCTCCACCTGACACTTCAAACTCTCCCACAGCCAAGACACCAGACCTTGCTGCTCTTGAACATGTCATGACCATGCTGGAAAAGGTTCTGCTGGAGAGATCTGCTCCGAATAGGGCCAGTACCTTTAGACAGCCTAGGTCGAAACCCCCCAGGATTGAGGGTCTGAATAACCTGCCATGTGCTGTCTGCGGTGAGGCTGCCCACTCTGCCCTCACTCATTGCTGTGACAAGAAACTCTGCTTTCAGTGCTATTCACCTGATCACTCCAGACGCAGCTGCCCTGTACAGACAATGTCCACCCCATCTGCACAGTTGGGAAACTAGTGGGTCTGCATCCAGAGGAGGACGGTGCAGATCCTATTAGTGTACCTCCCAGCAGTGATATGGATGATTTTGAGTCAGTATTCGAGTCGGTCAGTTCCACAAGAATCCAGAAGTCAGATAGTTTGTTCTATACCACTGTTACTGCAGGGGATGTTGCTCTGAAGGCGATGATTGACAGTGGCTCGACAGGATGCACGTTAAGCGACGCAGCTGTGACACGCCTCTTGCAGCATAATCCGGACATGAGACGATGCTCTGCAGACAATGTCATCATTGGATGTGGTGGTCATCAGGTCACGCCTTCAGCTGTATATGATGTGGACGTATTGGTGTATGATTGCAAGATGATTGTTCCTATGTTTGTGGTTCCTGGTCAGACTGACGAGATTATCTTGATGAGGAAGACTGACAGCTATTGTTGACTCATTGACTCGCAGATCCAGAAAAGTATTGGTCGGTAGGCTCGTTACACCGATGTGGGGCGATTGATGGCTTCCCATGAAGGTCATCAACCCTACCAGTGAGCCCATAGTGCTGAGGAGAAACACTAAGCTGGCAGATGTGTTTCCCTGCATCGCCGTTGAGGATATGTCTCAGCCTGACCACATCCAAGTCCTCTCTCAATCCATGACTGATTCCACGAAGACGAGGACCAAGGAGGATGTCAGAAGAGCATTGGATGAGCTTGGCCTGCAAGATCTGGACTTGGATGCGTGTGCTGTCTCTGACGCGTGGATAGACAGGCTTTCCAAGATCATTGAGAGACATGAGTCAATCTTCTCATGGAACAAGATGGACTGCGGAGAGGCGTCTGACTTTGTGCACAAGATACATCTGGTGGATGAGAGGCCATTCCGCCTGCCTTACCGCAGAGTGCCGCCAAGCCAGTATGAAAAGCTGAGAACAGCTCTCAATGACATGGAAGAAAAAGGCATCATTCGTAAATCCTACAGTGAGTATGCATCACCACTGGTTCTCGTCTGGAAGAAAAATGGGGATCTGCGTATCTGCACAGACTTCAGGTGGCTCAATGCGAGGACAGTGAAAGATACACACCCACTGCCTCATCAGGCTGATGCTCTCGCTGCACTCGGGGGAAATGTATTCTTCTCCACCATGGATCTTACCTCTGGCTTCTACAATGTGCCTTTGCACGAAGACCACAGACGGTACACTGCCTTTTCTTCCCCTTTTGGCCTGCATGAGTACAATCGGATGCCTCAGGGTCTGTCTAACAGTCCAGCCACGTTCATGCGGATGATGCTCTTCATCTTTGGAGATGAGAATTTCACTAGCCTCTTATGTTACCTGAACGATCTCATGGTTTTTGGTCCAACTGAGCAGATAGCACTTGAGCGTCTGGAGATGGTGTTCTCTCGTCTGAAGTACCATAACCTCAAGCTGGCACCGAAAAAGTGTCACTTTCTGCAGAGGTCTGTGAAGTTCCTCGGCCATGTCATTTCTGAGTCAGGAGTGCAGACGGACCCTGGAAAGGTTGAAGCCATTAGCAAGGTGCAAGTGTCTGACGTGATGGACAGCGACGGTGTCACTCCGCAGAAGAAGATTCGGTCCTTCTTGGGGATGGTGCTGTACTATCATCATTTCATTGAAGATTGCTCCACTAAGGCCAGGCCCCTTTTCAAGCTCCTCTCGGAACAAAGGATTGTGGGGAAAGCCCGATGAGGGAGGAAGCCCAGAAACAAGGTCTCTAGTCATGTGAAGCTGTCGGCAGAGGATTGGACAACCGAGTGTCAGGGTGCCTTCGACACTTTGAAGCACGATCTATCGCACAGTGTGACGTTAGCCCATCCTGACTTCGGGAAGCCATTCATTCTTGCTGTGGATGCTTCTTATGATGGGATTGGAGCTGTTCTTTCCCAGCTTCAGCCTGGTGAGAAGATCGTGAGGCCAGTCGCCTTCGCCAGCAAGACGCTGTCACGGGCTCAGTTGAACTACCCAGCTCACAGGCTAGAATTTCTCGCTTTGAAGTGGGGCATTTGTGACAAGTTCTCCCACTGGCTCAAAGGAAGACATTTCACTGCGTGGTCTGACAACCCCTTAACTTACATTCTAACAAAGCCCAGGTTGGATGCATGCGAACAAAGATGGGTGGCGAAGCTTGCGGCGTATGACTTTGACCTAAAGTATGTCCCAGGGCCCAAGAACACCGTCGCTGATGCCCTGAGCCGTGAGCCTTTTGTCCGGTCCAGCATAAGCCATCGCCTAGTGAAAGAACCTTATCTGTCTTTGTTGGATAAGATCAATGGAGTTGTTGTTGGAACAGTACAGGATGCCTTTCGACTGACCACCTACTGTCGCCTCGCCAGCTAGCCGCTAGCTAGCTAGCTGGCTTCCCTCGCTACATCAACGCGTGGCCGCTACTCCGACTGCCTACCCTCCGTCTCACAGGCACCGAGACTGGACTTCATCTCCTCCTGTCATGCTGTGGATCATTTTGGCAGTTACATCAGCCATCCACCTCTATACCCCTAGCCCACGGCTAACCGCTATCACGAAGCTCTCAGTCCCTCCACTCGGCCTCATGATCAAATATTCAACTCTGCAACTGGTCGAACTCTTCAACCACGTCATCAAACAGCTCGTACTACGTCGACCCCGTTACTCCTCCCTCAACAACTACCGCCCAATATCCAACCTCCCCTTTCTGTCTAAAACCCTGGAACGTATAGTTGCCTCACAGCTACAAACCCATCTTCATACCAATAACCTATTTGAACCCCTCCAATCTGGTTTTCGCCCTCTCCATAGCACAGAAACCGCTCTTCTGAAAGTCCTCAACGACCTCCTCACCTCTGCTGACACCGGTTCCCTCAACATCCTCATCCTCCTCGACCTGAGTGCAGCCTTCGATACCTTGAGCCATAACATTCTGCTCACCAGACTCAAAGACCTTGGTATCGAAGGTACTGCACTCAGCTGGCTCCACTCCTACCTCTCCAACAGATCACACTTCATCTCTCTTCATAATCACACCTCTGCCACAGCCACAGTCACTCAAGGCGTTCCCCAAGGCTCCGTACTCGGCCCCCTCCTCTTCATCATCTACATCCTCCCCCTTGGTCAGATACTCCGCCACTTCAACCTGGACTTCCACTGTTACGCCGATGACACCCAGATCTACCTTAGCACCAAATCCCCCCTCAATCCTCCCCTCTCCCACATCAACTCCTGCCTGTCAGCTATTAAAATCTGGATGCAACACAACTTCCTCAAACTCAACAGTGATAAAACAGAATTCCTTCTCATTGGCTCCAAATCCACACTCAGCAAAACCAATAACCCCACTCTCACCATTGATGGCACCATTGTCTCCCCATCTCCCCAGGCCCGAAACCTTGGCGTGATCTTTGATTCCACCCTCTCCCTTGAGCCCCACATCCGCCATGTCATCAAAACCTCCTTCTTCCACCTCCGCAACATCGCCAAAATCAGACCTTCTCTCACACCCCCCGCTGCTGAAAGACTCATTCACGCCTTCTCCTCCCGACTGGACTACTGTAACTCACTTCTCCTCGGCATCAGCTCTACCAACATCAACCGCCTCCAACTGGTCCAGAACGCAGCTGCCCGACTCATCACCCGCTCCAAATCTTGGCATCACATCACTCCAGTCCTAAAACAACTCCACTGGCTTCCTATCTCCCACCGGATCACCTACAAAATCCTGGTCCTCACCTACAAAGCCCTCCACCATCTGGCCCCCTCATACCTCACTGACCTCCTGTCCCCCTACCAACCCTCACGGTCCCTCAGATCCACCTCAGCCGGTCTCCTCTGCATCCACAAGTCCAAACTCCGCAGTTTTGGGGACAGAGCCTTCTCCAGGGCAGCTCCCAGGCTCTGGAACTCCCTCCCCCAAGAGATCCGCACCTCTGAGTCCCTCACCATCTTCCAGTCCCGCCTCAAGACCCATCTCTTCACCTCTGCCTATCTGTAGCCCCCTTTTCTTCTGTGGCTGTATCTTGTTTTGCTTTGTCTTGTTTTCTTTTGCTTTGTTTTGTTTTGTCTTGTATTGTCCAGTTTTGCTTTACCTTCTAATCTAGCTCCATGTAAAGCGACTTTGAGTCTATGAAAAGCGCTATATAAATTCAATTTATTATTATTATTATTACTGTTAAGCAGTCCAGACCGCTGAAAGCCATGCTGATGGAGACCTTGGTCCAGAACAAGATTCCTGTCTGCCGTCTGCCGGTGCCATCTGTGCTGAGGAGGTGTCGGCAGTCTTGGATGTCCATCGCACTGGTGGTGTCTCCCGATTGTCTGGTGCAAGCCCTAAGTCACTGCAACTACCTGACGAAGACCCATCCATTGTCCTCCCACACAGTCAGTTGACCAATCTTCAGCAACAGGATGCTGCAGTGAGCAGAGTTCTTTTCTATGTTCAGCGGCATAGGAGGCCGAACGCACATGAAAGGGTGATAGAGTCGGGCTGTGTACTCAGGCTGTTGAAGCACTGGGAGAAGGTAAAGGTGCGCAATGGAATTCTCTAAAGGGTGAAGAGTGACCGTCGCATGAACAGAAAGATTTTTCAGTTTGTCATACCAGAATTTCTGAAACAACAAGTCCTGCACAGTGTTCACGATGCAGCTGGTTCAAGGACTCTCTCTCTGGCCAGTGCACGATTCTTCTGGACAGGCATGGAGAAGGATATTGTGAGGCATGTGACGCACTGCCAGAGGTGCATCTTAGGGAAGATTCCTGAACCAGCTGCTCAAGCTACTCTTGAGATCATTCGCACTTCAGCTCCTATGGAGCTAGTGTGCATTGATTTTTGGACAGCAGTCAAGTGATAAGAAGACTACTGATGTCCTTGTTGTTAAAGACCATTTCTCCAAGCTGGCTCTTGCCTTTCCCTGTAGAAACCAATCTGCGAAACAAGTTGCCCGCTGCTTATGGGACAAGTTTTTCTGCATCTACGGGTTTCCCAAAAGGATCCACTCAGATCAGGGGGCTAACATTGAGATCAGGCTCATCAAAGATCTACTTGAGATGGTGGGTGTGCATAAGTCCCATACAACACCATATCATCCCATGGCCAATGGCATCACAGAAAGGTTTAACAGAACCCTTGGGGGCATGATAAGGACTCTTCCCCCGAAGTGCAAATCCAAGTGGCCGCAGATGGTCCAGATGTTGACCTTCTGCTATAACTGCATAGTGCACGAGACCACAGGCTTTGCGCCGTTCTACTTAATGTTTGGGCGGGTCCGCGCTTGCCTGTTGATGTCATGTTCCATCATGTCCTGGAGGATGCTGATGTCATCAGCCACCATGAGTTTGTACACCATCTGAGGAGAGATCTCTCTGAGGCCGCGCAGATTTCTCAGCAGCATGCCCTTGGAGAGCAAAGCCGTCACGCAGAGATCTACAATCGCAGGGTCAGAGGATTGCCATTGATTGTGGGAGACAGGGTGCTGCTAGCCAATCAAGGCGAGAAAGGCAAGAAGAAGGTTGCAGACCGGTGGGACTCAACTCCTTTTGATGTGGTGTCTGTGAGATCCAGAATCAACGTGTACAGGATCCGAGATAGTGTCACAGGAAAAGAGAAGGTTGTGCACAGGAACATGCTGCTCCCAGTTGATTTTTTGACATTTCCTGAACAAGATAGAAACCAAGCAGCCTCTGGAGAGTCACGGTCTGATTCGTCACACAGGCGTGCTCAGAGCTCCGTCATGGACAATGAGGAGGATACTCGAGCACGCACCATGAACTGGCTCATGCAGTTGCCAGCCCAAGTGGAAGCAGAGAGTAAGAGTGTTCATGGGGGAGTTGGCCTCAACGATGCCTTCATGGTGGATGTCATGGAAGGGGACCAATTGGATGAGTCGCCAGACAGTGTTCCTCATGACTCTGCACATGTCCACATCACTCATGCACACACTGACTCGTCATCAGACCCGGCGCACGACACAGCACACTTGTCTGTCGATTTACCTGTAGCCTTAGGTGACCCTCTCGCTGCAGTTGAGGTTGAGCTAGAGGAGGTTGTTTGCACATATCCACAGACCACACAAGCCCCTTCAGTTTTCACAAGATTTGGGAGGAGTGTTAAGCCTCCAAATAGGCTTATTTGTGAGATGGCAGGCCAGAGACTCATGGGGAATGTTGAACCTGTATTGGGGTCTGCATTTAGTGTCATTGCAGCGCCAATCTGTGTGTAGTGCAAATGATGAGATTTGGTGACAAGTAGCTCCTTTTTTTTTTTTTCTATTGTCGTTTTTTTTTCCACTCTGTGGTTTTGCTCTTTGTGTGTGTTGCCCCTATTTAGCATAATTTAAGGGGGGTGTATGTAACGGTGTAGAATATACCGGGTTTAATTATGGCATTAGTGGGGCAACAGCGCCTTCTATTGGCACGGCGGTAGCTATGACGTGGGTTGGTATTTACGAAACTACAGAGCGATACGGGAAGCGCTGTGGTAGGTCAAGTTTTCCCGCATGGTCCGGGATAATTAATCATTTTGTGAGATTCCAAATGTTCATACTTTGTATTGTACTGTGTAATGTACATATATTGAGTTTAGCTAACTGTCTTGAGCCCAGACTATAAGCTAATTAGTCTTTAAAATGATATTTTAGAGACATACTGAAACGTACATTGTCAGTGTTAACCTAGCATAATTATTTGTATCTGTTCCATGTTTTATATAGACTGTTATCCTGAGACCAAGGCTGATTGACATACCACTGCTGTACTGTGTTACAGGTAATATTCTATGCATTTCTGTGTTAGTTTTCATTATGTTTTATTGCATACTATTGTTTACGTGAGCAGCTCTTTTTAACTGTCAGTTAAGTAGCTCACGCTAGTTTGGCTAGCTCATAGTTTAGTGAAGCAGCCTGTTGATTAGGTAAGGGTTAATGCCCGGCGAGGTGTCCATTGTCAGGCGAGGCGTGAACCATCCGACGCGCACTCCGCCGAAGTCCATTAATACCTGACAATGGACACCTCGAAGGGCATTAACCCGCTTATACCATGGTCACTTGCCAAATAACATATTTTTAAAACTTTATTTCACATTTTAATTAGTTTTACAATCGAAATCTAAAGTTTTTTACAAACAATAACTGTTTCTCTGGTTACGCCTGACGGTTTGACTAATACCTGGAACAATCATTCCCATTGTTGAGAAAAACTAAAAGACGTGTTCTTGGATCTTTGAGGAAGGAGAAAAGGCCTGGGAGCAATTGGAGGATTAAGAGAATATTTAATTAACACTATGATGAAAGCGACATGACAAAGGAAACAGTTACAATTCAGCTGACATTGGACAAACAAGACAAGACAATACAATACACTGCGAGCAGCGGACAGCAAATATGTTTCCCCGGTGGGGTCACATTTTCACTGTCCCGATCATTATTAGTTTCAGAATTATATTCCCCTGGACCTGGAGCCGATTCTATTCCCATTGGCCCATCATTGGCATGATGTGTTGATCGCATCTCATTGGCTTTCCTCATAGCCTCAGATGCAATGGTCACACCTCTTGCATGCACATTGGGGGTTTCTCCTGGTCACAGATCAAAGACTATCCTGTATTCTAATTAGTCTCAGCACAGCAGGGTGTTTGCTTCCTGCTGTGGGACAAACGTTTCTTAAGTGTTTGGTTTTGACCTAATCTACCTGGGAAAGACAAAAGGAGAATAGGACAAAAGGTCTGCTCTGACCTTAACCAGGCTGCCATGTGCAATGAATGCATCTGAACCAAAGCTACATTGTTTAAACTTTTTAGAACCTAACAATATCAAGCATCACCATTATTGAAACTTTATTTAACTCAACAATCCCTCCTTTTTCACACCTTTGGTGTGAAAACATTATGTAAACACCAATTTATTGAAAAGAATTGTAAAAGAAAATACTTCATGGTGGAAACATTTAGTAAACAAGTTGTATAAACTGATTTTTAAAAAAATACCCTCCCTCCTTTTTCACACCTTTGGTGTGAAAACATTATGATTTATACAAGCGATTCATTTTCTTCTTGGACCTCACTATCTGACTCCTCACCTTGCATCCAAGGTGCTACAGGTGCTTGTCTCAGCAGAAACTGTCCCCCCTTTTGCTGTTTTAACTCTCAATGATTAGTGACTCACATTCCATTTGGAGCAAAAAATAGACACACCTAAAGTTATGGATCAGGTAAATAGAAATGAGAATTTGAACCAATTCAACAGGGAAAAGAAATCTTAACATTAAGTTTGGTCTTAATCACAAAAAAGCTGAAAAAAAAAGTTTTGGGGACAAAAATCTTAGATTGCTGAACATTGTGGCATGCTCCCTCCTTATCCCTCCTTGTTTCTGAAACAGAAATGTTTCTGAAACATAATTCCTCATAGAAACAGGAGCAGCCCTGTATGTCTGCCACTTGATAGTGTATGTCATCAGAGGTGTAACTGGGGAAACATCAAGACTGGGTGTGTTGCCGGCTCCAGCACCTGGAGGAGAAAGCCATCCTTAGCAGTGCCCCTGAGTGGACCAGTGACTGGCTGCTTGTGCTGCTTGCTCCAGCGCCTGTAGGAGAAAACCATCCTTAGCTTGTTTCGGTGTGTCAGTGGTTCCAGGGCCTCGGTCCTGCTGTTTTATGCTGGTAGTGTTGGCAGCCATCTGAAGTCGTGATCTGGTCGGCTGCAGTCAGCATCGTTGTGCGGGGAAGCCATCATGCAGGAGTGATCGGGTCAGCATCTTTGCCGCTCTCCGTCAGTGTCTGAACCCGGCTCCCCCTGACGCTCTGCTGGGCTGTTGTCCATGTCATGCAGTGTGAGCACATCCCTCACCCCTTAGGCTGCTGCAGTACTGGTGGTCAGCAACGCCTGGAATTAACCCGTCCACCTGGTTCTGGAACAGCTGAAGTCATCAGACCCAACAGGAGTAACTGGGCTGCTTTCTCCTGTGAATAAAATGGCTTTGACAGACTTGACTTATTGCAAAAAGTCATATTAGTGTTTTTCATTCAGGGAGGAAGAAAGAATGTGATAGTTTGTCTTTGATCTGTTGGTCCTTCCATTAATTTCTCATGGAGGAAGAAAAGTTTCCTCTTGTCATCTGTTTTTTTTCCAAAGTCGTTGAGGCGATGGGCAAAAACTTCAGTCCAAAACGCAATAAACTACCCCAAAATCATTAGTCCATTGAAAATATACACACATCACAGATTACAAAGACATATATACATAAAAATAAAAACATCACAATTTTCTCACTGTAATCTTTTACTGGTACTTCAAACTTCTTTGACAAATTTGTTCAGCAAGTTGCTATATTTTTGGAGCAAATCAATCACTGTGTCTCATTCAACACTCTGAGCAGAAGATTTGTGTAGCATTCTGCATGGCCAGTGCAGAAAACTCTACAAATCCTCAAGTCTCCCCCCCCCCTTTTTTTTAACAAAATAGTTACAAACTAGGGAGAAAAATAATAATAAAACAAAAATCAACAAATCTAAGAATAGTGTAAGGCTACTGCCTTGACTCTATCAATCCTATGATTTCTCAAAATCATCAGAAGCACTGGTGACATGTTTTGTAATTCTGTAACAATAACATTTACCTTTACTTCTTCAGATATGTCTGTAGTCACAAATAGTTATTAGAAAATCAACAGTTTGAGTGAAAGAAATGAAACATAATAAAAACCAAACCAACAAAGTAGTGGAATAAAAGACAACTGAAAACTCAGAATGGAAAATGTAGCAGAAGATGAATAACCCATCATTTCAAGTTAAAAATCAAACCAATCATTAGTCAAGGTGCACAAAATGCCAAATATGCACTACCTAAATTATCCATTGAACACCCCTAAGAGTCTTAAAGTCATTTTGGTCTTAAAGTGGTTCAAATGACTCTCCCCATACTGCTAAATTTCCACCCCCCCCCATTTGGTTATCTTTACAGGTAGGGTGGGGGTGTTACATCATTGATTCAGTCTGAATAGATTTACATAACCTCCATCCTGCCTGCCTGTATTGTGTTAGGTGAAGTGTGAACACACAGTATCCTTTTTCAGTCCTTCATGAACACAGGATACACTAAAAGTTGGTTTGTTGACTTAATCAAGCTATAGCTGCTCATTCATGCATTCACTGAGAAACTCCATTCAAACTTTCAAACGTTCCACATGTCTCATACATTCAGGGTCGGCGACCAACCCTTCGAAAACATTCGTGCCCTTAGCCCATCTCCATTTTCAACCATTCTCACTGCTTCACCCTTTTCCACAAAACTTAAGCCATCCATCCAGTCAGTCTTTCAATCATACAGCATTCACCCCGCAATCTCTTCAGACATTTCATTTCTCTAGTTTACAGTATTTTTCCATAGTCTAAACCCCTAGCTGGTTTTAGTGGACACTCTGTTGTAATGATTTACCAACCAGATGGAGTCGCTGTTCGTTATGCCACTCCGGAAATGGAATTTCCAATGCAAAATAATAATAATTACACAAATGCTTCTATTTACAATGAATTAGGCCTATAACCTCACTGTGCTTCCAATTTCAACACGAAAAACTCAAAGATCTGTTTGTTTTTTCCACTTAATTCACTTAATACGGAGCAAAGCTTCTACCATTTTCAGGCGGGCACTCATACAATCGTGAATGTGTTATTTCAAACAGAAACTTTCTGATACGTTTTTTCAGTTTAACAATCCACCCCACATTTTCCCAGACACTACAGAATAGGCGCTAATGGACGCTTTTTTGTTTAAAACCACACTGCTTGAGCTTGCACGCTCTTAATTTCAAAACAAAATTTACACAATGCGTTATTTACAATCACACCCAACACTGCTGTAGATGCCTTCCGCAATCTCCCAATTTCAACACAAACACTCTTATTCAAATTAATTTACAGTAGCTTATCGATAAAAAAGAAAACAAAAACACGCTGCGCAAGTCGCCACAGACACAAATTACAATACGCAATTAAACTGTATTTTACAGTAGGCCTCTGTACAGTTCCTAAGTGTATTTCACACAATTCGACTATACCTATAAATTGGCCGCTCTATTTCTCATATGTTCTGGAGGAAAAAACTGAAGGGTACTCCATTGGCGCTTTACTCCCGCCGTCGCCGCAAAGTCAGCGTTACCAAGTCCTCCCCCTCACAGCTTTCACTGGCTTTTTTAAGTCTTAGTTTTTTCTCCGTTCCTTTCAAAGACCTCTGTCTTTGTGCCGCCCCGCGGTCTTTTATTTAAAATTTTTCAGAGTCTAACTCGGCCGACTGTTACGGACCTGTAATGTTTTTTTTTCGAGATCTAAAAACCTCGGCCGACTTAAAACGGACTTCTATGTCTAAAATAATTTCAGGTGTTACCCTGGCCGGCTACGTACGGACCTCTATATCTAAATAATTCAGGTTCTAAAAACCGGCCGGCTATTACGGACTTTTAATGTTTTTTCAAGGGCTCAACCCCGGCCAACTCAAATGGACCTCTAATTAGTGCACGCAACTCAAACGCTCTCAAACGGACTTAACCAAACCATGGACCCTTTTCGGGCTTTTAAGCTTTTTCAAAACAGTACAATCATACAACAAATCACACACAAATCACATAGGTTGCCTTTGACTTATCACTTCCAACTCTAACTTTTACATTTTACAGACTTCCAGAGATGCTGCTGGATTTTCACACCTAAAACATTTCCTTATATAAGCTATGCAGGATTTTGATTTAACAGGCTTCTGCTCACCTCCTCAGTTGTCTGGGCCCTGCATGAAAATCCAGCAAGCACCAGTTCAGTCCTTTGAATTTACTTTTTCTCCTTTTATCCTCACAAAATCCACGTCAGGGGTCACCAATTGTTGAGAAAAACTAAAAGACGTGTTCTTGGATCTTTGAGGAAGGAGAAAAGGCCTGGGAGCAATTGGAGGATTAAGAGAATATTTAATTAACACCATGATGAAAGCAACATGACAAAGGAAACAGTTACAATTCAGCTGACATTGGACAAACAAGACAATACAATACAATTAGGGCTGAAACGATTCATCGAGTTACTCGAGTAACTCGATTACAAAAATTCCTCGAGGCAAAAACTCTGCCTCGAAGCCTCTTTAAATTCCTATGACGCGCACTATACACGCAGGGATCTGATTGTTCCACACGGACCGTTGTTCAGGAAGTACACCACTAGCGCGTGATACATTTTGAATTTAGTTAGCGCGATGGCGGAGAGTAAAGATGTCCAGAAACGGCAGAGAATGTCTAAAGTTTGGGAAGAGAACAAGGTGCAATGTGTCTACTGACCTGGCAGACCACAGCAGTACGACTTCAGCATCTGAACCGTAAACATCCGCTCCACGCCGTTTCACCGAGCGTCGCTGAAACAAGGTAACGTAGCCTAAGCAGCCGCTGATTTTAATCGCATACTGTATTTGTAGCGATGTCGTGATGGTTTGACTAGATATGATGTTTAGCTTTGATGTTTTTAACTAGTAAACTTATTCACGTTCAATTGCAAGAGAGTATAGCCTAAAAAAGAACCCCTACACACACACACACACACACACACACACACACACACACACACACACACACACACACACACACACACACACACACACACACACACACACACACACACACATTGCTAGGTTACCATAGAAAATAGGCTCACCCCAGAAATTCTATATTATTTGTTGGTAGCCTAATGGTAAATGCTGCAGGTGTAGAAATCTACATAAAACAGATATTTCCTTTGATGTCAGGGCGAGATTACAGCATCAAACTTAATTAAATTAAATTGCCAAATGTTGGAGTTGGAATAAATACCTCTGTTCTTTTGAGAAATAAAAGCCAAATGCTTGATCATTTTACAGCCACATCATTTTCGTTATACATTATTTGTTTTGGTTGTTTCAAAACGCAAAAAAAAATATCCAATTAATCGATTAATCGATCGATTAATTTCTAGATTAATCGATTACAAAAAGAATCGATAGCTGCAGCCCTAAATACAATACACTGCGAGCAGCGGACAGCAAATATGTTTCCCCGGTGGGGTCACATTTTCACTGTCCCGATCATTAATAGTTTCAGAATTATATTCCCCTGGACCTGGAGCCGATTCTATTCCCATTGGCCCATCATTGGCATGATGTGTTGATCGCATCTCATTGGCTTTCCTCATAGCCTCAGATGCGATAGTCACACCTCTTGCATGCACATTGGGGGTTTCTCCCGGTCACAGATCAAAGACTATCCTGTATTCTAATTAGTCTCAGCACAGCAGGGTGTTTGCTTCCTGCTGTGGGACAAACGTTTCTTAAGTGTTTGGTTTTGACCTAATCTACCTGGGAAAGACAAAAGGAGAATAGGACAAAAGGTCTGCTCTGACCTTAACCAGGCTGCCATGTGCAATGAATGCATCTGAACCAAAGCTACATTGTTTAAACTTTTTAGAACCTAACAATATCAAGCATCACCATTATTGAAACTTTATTTAACTCAACACCATCCATCAGGTTCTTATGCAATGCAAACGTTGTTCACTCCCCCAGGAAATAGGAAGGACCTTAGATACGACATTGCCACCCTTAGCAGCCGAAGATGTTTATAGTCCGCTCAGCTGATAGAACCCTTGAGCTCAGCCAGAAGGCTAACGCTATGCTAGCAAGATCCAAAGTCAATAACATTGTGTACAGTTGGCAATCAGTAAAAATAATTTGACAGTATGTTAAACAACAACACAAGCTAGCTATCAGCCATGTCATTGTCCCCAAAACAATATAACGACTTTTACGAACAACGTGATCCGCGATGTGTAACGTTACTGTCGGCCGCAGCAGCGCAGCCTGGAGTAGCGACCTGAACAGTGAACGGGATGTGAGATAACCATGGATGTATTAAGAGAACGGAGTTAACGTTATTCTCTGTGAAACAAAATCAGACCAGAGGGGAAATATAACTTACTACTTGCAGCGTGTGTGTTAGCGCCATCCTGTGGTGATCAGAGGACGAGTTGGAAATGACAGATCAACATTTCCTTTTTGATTTAATGTAGCGCATTGATTTAGTTATTGATTTAACGGTAAACAGACAGTTTCACCGGAACACCTTTACTAGGTGTCCTACATCACTTTTTATGGACACCCAGCAGCCAATCAGAATCGAGTATTCACCCAGACCATGGTATAACCTGTTATGCTCACCTCATGCTAAATGGTGAATGTGGGTTTTTCTATCTTTTCCTATATTATAAAATGGATTATTGGGGGGCGTTTTCCCCAGTATAATGTCAGTTCAAATGTGTATAGGCTCGTTCAAGATGAACTGCTCCTCGCCTGTAAAGTGGACGAGAGCAGGCGGCAACAGCGGGGGCGGTGACAAAAGTCCGCTGTGAAGTCGGACAGTTTCCAGCCGCATCCAGCAGCCTGCAGGCTGAACAGGAAGTCACAGAAACACTGTGGTCAGATTCTGATTTAATAAAATGTTATCAGACCCATATATCAGCCTGTACACAGTCTCCAGTTGTTTTATTATGACAGAGTAGCTGTCAACATGCTCTACATGCGATCTGTTGCTGATTTTAATAACAACAGACTGTAGATGATCTGTAATCTGAACAGATTTAGTCTCTCTGACTTCCAAACATAACTATCAGCCACACAGCATGTGTTCTGTACAGAATAAGCCTTTAAATCAGACACACAGCAGTTAAAATCCCTCCGATTAAAAATCAATAAGAAGTTTATATAAAACGTCATCATGTTGTCGATTCTGAACCAATCAGATGTTAGATCAGCTGAGAGGCCGGCGTTTCCCAGCATGCCTTGTGTCCGCCTGGGTCTTGCAGTCGGTGAAAAGCAACTGCGCTACCTGCGTCTCAAACCTGCGGCCGCCTTGCTCTTGTGAGATTATCGTTGCTACGTATGCATGACGTCAGAGCAAGTCGGGATCAAGTCGGACACAAATCTAACCGGCATGCAACGGGCGGCGATCGCCGGTGATCGATTCTGCGCAGATCTGCGCAGATCTGGCTCATCTCGAACGAGCCTAATGTGTAACGGTACAGATAGTTAATGCCCCACATCACTTGTGACAGGTGTATCACCCTATCAGGAGTAGAGCGTTATGGTCAAGTTAGCCTATCCGGTGAAGGAGGGGTGGGGTAGAAACAGGAAACAAGTGTGTGAAAAGGAAAGAGCAAAAAAAAAAAGAAAAAGGTACGCCGAAGATTACTGGAGATCCCCATTCTCGCTTGAACGGAATAAAAAAGAACAAAACTATCGTGTGAGGGACCGACAACAAGTTGGGGTTAGGCCTACTAAGCTTTAAACAAGGGCCGAATCTGTTCGCGTGGACTAGGCCACACTGGGCTCGTTCGAGATGAGCCAGATCTGCGCTGATCTGCGCAGAATCGATCACCGGCGATCGCCGCCCGTTGCATGGCGGTTAGATTTGTGTCCGACTTGATCCCGACTTGCTCTGACGTCATGCATACGTAGGCGACGATAATCTCACGAGAGCAAGGCGGCCGCAGTTCTCAGACGCAGGCGGCGCAGTTGCTTTTCACCGACTGCAAGACCCAGGCGGACACAAGGCATGCTGGGAAACGCCGGCCTCTCAGCTGATCTAACAGCTGATTGGTTCAAAATCAACAACATGATGACGTTTTATATAAACCTTTTTATTGATTTTGAATCGGAGGGATTTTAACTGCCATTTGTCTAATTTAAAGGCGTATTCTGTACAGAACACGTGTTGTGTGTCTGATAGTTATGTTTGGAAGTCAGAAACACTAAATCTGTTCAGATTAGGATCATCTACAGTGTGTTGTTAATCAAAATCAGCAACAGATCACATGTAGAGCATTTTGACAGCTACTCTGTCATAATAAAACAACTGGAGACTGTGTACAAGCTGATATATGGGTCTAATAACATTTTATTAAATCAGAATCGGACCACAGTGTTTCTGTGACTTCCTGTCCAGCCTGCAGGCTGCTGGATGCGGCTGGAAACTGTCCGACTTCACAGCGGATTTTCGTCACCGCCCCCGCTGCTGCCGCCTGCTCTCGTCCACTTTACAGGCGAGGAGCAGTTCATCTTGAACGAGCCTACTCCCTCAGCTGGATAAAGGTCGGCGAAGCTACTAGCAGTAGCGACGGAGTCGTTTGATGTCAGCCGCCCCCCGTGTGGCCCTGGTGGCGAAAGGTTAGAGCCGGGAAAGGAGCGTTGTTAAATCTTACTCAGCGGCCAGTTAAGCAGAGGAGAGTCTCCGTGACTGGAAGGAGTTGAAGGACGACCGCCTTAACACAGACCCGCACCTGCGACTAGAAAACGTTACCCGGTGAGTGAATATTGGAGTTAGGATTCCCTGCCATCCAGATGCCATCTCAGCGATCCACCCTGGTTTCATCTGCGGCACGTCGTTCTGGACATTCTGTCGCCACGGATTTGTTTTCACTACTTTGACGTGGACTGGGAGCGTCAGCAGCTAAGGCTGTAATACTGTCACGGACAGTAGACTCTGGGAGCAATTTATAGCGGATCCAAAGCTGCTCCTTTGGAGGGACAGTGAGTGTAAACTAAAGTGATTCTGGTTGAACTTATTGCTTGCTGGACAATTAAGCATAATTAGGGTCAGGGTACTAAAGTATAATCCGTTTTTCGTTTTAAACCAAAAACGAAAAAACGAAAAAACGGGTCGATATTTCGTTTTTCGTTTCAAACCAAAAACGAAAAAACGGAAATATGAGCTCCGTTTTCCCGTTTTTTCAATGTCCATGCAATTTGAAAATTAAGTGGAAAATTGCTCGTTTTTCAAATGTTGTTATTTTGTTTTTCATCTTTCCGTTTCAACCCAACAACGAGAATATGGGCTCATTTTTTGTAATGTGCATAATCACTGAAAATCCGACGGAACACAGGTGTCGTTCTTGTTTTGTATGGTCTTATGTGTTGAAGATCGAAAGTCGCTCATATCAACGCAGCGCTGGACCGGAAGTAACATTAACGTGTCAAAATAAAAGTACAAGAACTGTAATAACCGCCAGAGGAACGAGATACTTTAGCTGTTGCCTATAGCTTGTCAGGTTAGGCTAAAATTAATTATTTAGGGTTATATAAAGTATTTAATAATTGAATAATAATATTAAAATTACATTTTAAATAAAATGTACATTCCTCTGTTATTAGCCTATGTGTGGCGTTATTGACTACTTACTCTAATCTTACACCAGCCAGTAAAAAGACATCTAACCCTTGTTGTTGTCTTCGGGTTAAATGTGTCGTGTTTTCAAAGTTTCTTATAAGAAATATGGGTTTCTTTCAACCAAATTAACCAAAAATAACATGCATTGTTCTGTTCCATGCTCTTCGCAAGTAAAATTCATATTCACAACTTTCATAGAATTTTGGGTGTTTTATTCAATTTTATAGCATGTATGGTCTTCCCAGGTGCATTTTGACCACAGGTAGTGCAATAGGGCACTATTGTGCTTTACAGAAGATAAACACACACACATGCACACACATGCATGCACATGCCCAGACACACAAACACCTGCATACACACATTCACCCCGCCACACACACGGACACACGTGCATATGTACAAGTATGTGCATACACACACACACACGCACACACACACACACACACACACACACACACGTGAGCGCACACACATCTTCAAAGCTACAGCTTTGTAAACTTGTCCTTATAACACCTTCAATGTGTCTTTTCCTAAATGGAGACAATACATTTCTTCATGAAATAGTTTTGTCCTTTTTGTTGGCTCTCTGTTGTTGGTGAATAAAATTGCATCAGTTAATTTTGATCTGGGTATATCCTGGCTAATATTTGCCATATACCAGTCTGTTATAATCCAAAACAACTAATCATATATCCTCATTGTTCTCAGAAATTAGGTATAATTCATGTAAATGAGGTCTGTTGACCATGAATGCAAAAATAAGTGTAAAACTAATGAGTGGAATGAAGTTGGATAAAAGGCTTAACATAGAATTGAGTAATAAATTACTTCATGCTTTATGAACTGGTCAATTTTGTTATGCTTGCAACATCTATGACCCAGAAGGACAAGTGCATGGTCGACAGGAAGACAACACAAGGCTAAACCACTAAACCACTTACAGTTTTTATGATGGATGCCTTTGGTTTGGGATATCTGGGTTCAATTCCTACTGCGATACATCAACCAATGTGTCCCTGAGCAAGACACTTAACTCCTAGTTGCTCCAGAGGCGTGTGACCTCTGACATATGTAGCAATTGTAAGTCGCTTTGGATAAAAGCGTCAGCTAAATGACATGTCATGTAATGAAAAAAAGAAGACAGAGCCAGAATCGTCCTGGTACTCGTCTTCCTCTCCCTCGTGTAGGCATTTTTCTTACTTTCTTTGTGTTCATCTTTATTGTTCCTTTTCCACACAAAATCAGCCCAAATAGGTCCTCTTTTACTGTATGTACTACAGTAACATATGGTTTACTGTATGTACTACAGTAACATGTGGTCATGTGTTTGAAAGAACTTCAACACCTGAATGTATTTCCTAGAGGGGAATCAGCTGTGATTGATCTATTTGCAGCTTCAATCAGCTGTTTCTCAGTAGCAATGGAATAAAATGCAGGGGATATATTTGTGTTTCAATTTACAATATGAACAGCTGTTCACTGTGACTTTAGCCTATACGTTAACATGAAGTTATCTGTTCTGACTTACAGTGTGAAAGCATTTGCAAATTGGTCAGTAAAAATCCATTGTTTTGGTCTTGGTTGAGCTTGTGTGTAAAAGAAGTTCAATCATTTTAAATGTGTACAATTGGGCCACATTGCAAAACTCTCATCATATTAGTGAGGGAGCTGCCATGTTGCTTCTCATCCTGGTCTCATTCTGTAACCAAAACTGAGAAAGATATATATATATATATATATATATATATATATATATATATATATATATATATATATATATATATATATATATATATGCCATCTGCTGCTGCTCCAACAATACAATGGCAGTGAATATTTATATTGCTTACCAGGATATGTCAGTTATCTTGATCAGAAAAATAATACATTGCAAAGTCAGGACTGGTACCAATTATATTATTTACAACACACACATGCACACAAGCACACAGCAGCACATTGTTATTAGTTATTTAGTTCTAGAGTCTAGTTCTAGAGTTTTATGTTGTTTTGGTGTTATTTTCTAAGCCGTATGTGCTTTAGTTCACTTGTTCATTCCATTCCATTAAATGACATGTCATTTAGCTGCCACTTTTATCCAAAGCGACTTACAATTAAGTGAAAGGCAGGGCAACAGGTTTTCTTTTAGTGGAGAGGGAAACCGGAGCACCTGGAGAAAACCCCGTGCAGACATGGGAAGAACATGCAGAAAGGCCCCGGGCCAGCAGGGTCCAACCCAGTACCTTCTTGCTGTGAGTGCTTACCATTGACCATTCCTTATTGTAATTCAACCACACAATATCCATTATGTATTATATTGTATTATCCAATATTGGTCAACTAGTGTTTCAAGGGCTTAGTATGAGCAGTGAACATCTAACGAGCTGGCTGATCCAGGCCCAGGCCCTGCAGTGAGGAGGTCTACCATGCTCACCATGAACTCTGGTCCAGTCTGCAGGGCCTGAGGAGACCAGACCAGAATGGCAGAGTCTCCAGTACACTTTACATTGTTAATTTATGTTCTCCATCACATTGACATGTTCAATGGCAGCTGATGTGGTCAACCATGTCACATACAATATTCTGCAGAGCAATTTAAAAAAGCCCTTATATTTTTTGCCTTTTTTTTACTGGCTGGTGTAAGATTAGAGTAAAAGTAGTCAATAATGCCACACATAATGCTAGGGGAATGCAGATATTATTTAAAATGTGATTTAAAAATTATTATAATCCTATTTCTATTTTAAAACAATATCCATTCTTACTCCCTTTGTGGCTATTAATTAATGTTACTCATTAAATACTTTATATAACCCTAAATAATTAATTTTAGCCTAATCTGACAAACTACACGCAAAAGTTAAAGTATCTCGTTCCTCTGGCGGTTATTACAGTTCTTGTACTTTTATTTTGACACGCTAATGTTACTTCCGGTCCAGCGCTGCGTTGATATGAGCGACTTTCGATCTTCAACATGTAAGCCCATACAAAACAAGAACGAGACTTGTGATCCGTCGGATTTTCAGTGATTATGCACATTACAAAAAATGAGCCCGTATTCTCGATGTTGGGTTGAAACGAAAAGATGAAAAACAAAATAACAACATTTGAAAAACGAGCAATTTTCCACTTAATTTTCAAATTGCATGGACATTGAAAAAACGGGAAAACGGAGCTCATATTTCCGTTTTTTCGTTTTTGGTTTGAAACGAAAAACGAAATATCGACCCGTTTTTTCGTTTTTTCGTTTTTGGTTTAAAACGAAAAACGGATTATACTTTAGTACCCTGACCAATTAGCATGCTCTGTTAAACTGTCAATAATTTACTGAAACTGTGCTTTGGGTTTTGTTGACTGATGTTTATTTTCCTCTGTGGAATGTCGGCTAAAAAAAGTTAGGGGTTGTCTACAGTGAGAAACTTATTTTTTTGAAAAGTATATGTTTTTTTTCTGTCACATTGAACCTTATTTGGTTTCACGTCATTTTACTTTTGGGAGTAATTCCTGCAATAGCAGAGTTGAATTTGGTCGAATTTGACCGGACTAGGTTTAATTTACGACAGTTAAAAGGGTCAATCAATAAATAATGTGTTGAGATACCTACCAAGTTGTTATTGTAAATTGAATTTGTTTTCTATTGCTCTGGAGTAGGGGCGTCCCACCTATCTAGCCAGGTATAGGATACAGGGGGGAAGATTGTGCAGACCTTAAGTTTGGTTTAGGAACACATCACACTTCAGGTGGTCACCGTGTTAGAGATACTAGCCCTGAAGCCCATCCTACCATACTTTCATTGCTCCACGTTGATTAGGGAGATCAGCCAGATAGGTAACAACATACTGAATTAGGTACTGGGGCCAATTGCGCTGGGACGTACAGACCCAGATCTTGTACTCTTCCAGTCGTTCAGAGCAAAACTATACTAATAACACCCCTACATAGTGGGGCTTATCCTCCACTACAAATGCAATGTAGCCTAAGGCATTGTAATGTAGGCTATTAGAATATATTAGGTAATATCCACTATACGATCACATCAAGTTATGATAATTTCTTTTGTGTTATTATTATTGTTTTTGTTTATGAAATTACACAGAGCGATACGGGACGCGCTGTGACTGTTATCCTGAGACCAATGCTGATTGACATACCACTGCTGTACTGTGTTACAGAGCGATACGGGAAGCGCTGTGAAAGTACTGTGCAATAAAGAACCCTGTAATCCACCTGGCCGCCTGTGATGTGTAGAAGCGACAGTAGTGTGGAGCTGCATCTCATCACATAAAGTTGTGACCCGTCAAGGCCGCTTTAATGCACGGGCTTACCTGGGCTGAAGCCCAGGGGCGTCCCAAGTTCAGAGGCCTCCCATATTCACGTTAGTGATGAGCTAAAAAGGTCATATTGTTTTCTAACTTGTCAGGTTTTCTGTCAATCACTCTAATCGCAGGTTACATGGCTGCTGATTGATCCAAATTAGGAGTGACCCACGTGGCCCCATCGCCTATGGCCCGTGAGCTTACCTATCAGCATGTCTATAGTTAGTTTTGGGGTGTGTCCCTCTATGACTGAGTGATGTCTTCTATCTGGTTTGCGATTGAGAGCAACAGCGGGACATTTTTAACAATTTTTCACCGTCTCATTAAAGTCACTTCTGACAACGTTTTATGCGAGAAATGAACCGTTTAGATTTCGAATATAGGCAGTCATCCGAAAATCGTTGCCGAATTGACAATTTGCTTCAAAGTTTTCGGAGTTGAGAAGCTCAGCTGGTGGTGGCCCCATGGATGCATTAAGAGAACGGTGGCCCGGATCGCTCGCTCGCTGGCCGGCCTGTCATGCTGGGACGCCCCGATGTAAGTTGCCGGTCTGTCAGACCGATCTCGTAAATAAGAGGCTTTAAATATCACAACACTTGTCCATCATAAGATTAACGGGAACGTGTGGTTAACTGTCTTTTTACCGTTAAACTCCACAAGCGCCTGGTCGCCGTCACACACACACACACACACACACACACACACACACAGACACACACACACACACACACACACACAGACAGAGGCAGCTAGAGAGAGAGAGAGAGAGAGAGAGAGAGAGAGAGAGAGAGAGAGAGAGAGACTTGTTTAAATTATGACATAGGCTACATTAGATTTAGTATATAGTTCATTTCTGATTTTAATGCTATAAAGACCGTTGCCGTGCTTGCATCACTCCCCTTACCCCTCCTAGGCCAGTGGGAATGCACTGTCACCTCTATCAGCTATAACGGTTAATTTTTAGTAGGCTATATTTTACAACCTATCCATAACCATTTGTTGCTGTTTGCCTCATTATTTGATATACAAAAATATAAATAATGTCACACAGCGAATTAGTAATCATTTAAAAAATATAAAATCCAGCTCCTGCCAGCAGGTGCATGTGATTGGTTCACAGGGCTTGCTGAGGCCAGAGAAGAGGCTCCTACTTTGATCTGTTGCTGTTCTTTGCTAATGCTGTTATCAGTTATTGTTTGTGCAGACAGGTGATGGTTGGTGATGTTTTTCATAATATCGTTTGAAATCATACTTTCACACATTTTGGTTTTATCATCACCATAAGTTGCTGTGTGTGGTTGTTACATAAGTATGTTGTGTTTATGCTCAGGTGGACTCAGTGATATGTTAATAACAATATTATGGTGATGTCTGGCTCAAAGAGGGAAAACTCACTGTTGTATGCCTCGAAAGAAACTAATGCATTTTGTGATGTAGATTACCTAGATATTACACTTTTTTAAAATGAGACTCTGTAAATCGAGGGGATGGGGGGCCTACAAAACCTCTCAGCCCCGGGGCCTAACATTAGGTTAAGGCGGCCCTGCCCGTCACACATGTGCCAGTGGTGCTGAAAAACTAAAGATATCGGACAACAAAAGAAAAGCTTTATTCAGTCTACCAAAAGTGACCTCTTTCTTTGGTCCAGCACCTGTAACCCTACCGGACCCCCGTCACAGGATGCTAGCTAAAATACAGATGATCCGTCTTCAACTCAAACTGCTGGCAATAATGATGACCAAACATTGTTAGTAGAACAAGAACATGACGATGAAGTTCCTACCTGAGACAGGTGAGGAGATGCCAGGGAGAAAGCCCCGTTCACAGAGACAGACTCGGGGTGCTGGCCAGAGCATATTGCCGATGACCAACGAATTGTGGTCCCGTTCAGATAGGGTTAAACTTGCCACAAAGCCAATCACACCGCCGTTTTAACTAGGACAGATATTTTATGAAGATGAAAAATGGAGAAAAGATACGCAGGTCATGGTTAGTTTACTCAAAATCATCCGATCCAGTCTTCTGTTTCTTCTGTACCTTATTGCTGTGCCCGGTGCTGAAATAACGCGGAGCCCATCGTTGTTTATGATAAATTCAGTTCAGTGTCAGTCAGACACTTTTTCTTCTTTGCTTTTGTTAAATAATTCAAGTTGAGCGGATGTTTGAGCTGTTTTTTTTTAAGTCACCCCAGACAGCTGAAAATATACTGCGCAAAACAATTAAGCAGTGAAGTTGCCCTGCGTGAAAGGGCGAGGATTATTCCAACGTAACACGCTGTATAATTGAATATAGTTGTAATCAAATAAGGTTGGATTATTTCTATGTTGAGCTGCCTGTTCATGAAGCTGAAAGTGCATGTAATAAAACAATATACCATTGATGCAAACCAACAGGAATGCTTTTTCTGCTCTATTATGTTTATGTTTTATGTGGGTAGGGCCCCATATTAGTTATTGAAACGGGCCCACAGATGCATAAGGCCGCGGCTGCACATATTGTATGTTGTTTATGGTCTCATTTATGTTGTTTGTTGATTATTGTGTTGAGCACTGATATTATAGGTGGTGGGCGTTTTCATGGTGGTTTGAGCGGAAGTGATAGTCTATTTGTTTGCTTCACCTGTTCACCTGGGTGTTTTGGGCTTTGACAGAGAGGGGGTGAGGCTGGGAGCAAACACTTTCTGTTGACCGCAGCACGCCGCATTAACGCAATTATTTCTACTCACCAGGTAACAATTACATTTAGTAACTGCAGTGCAAAGTGTATTTTACGTGTGGAAGAAGAATAAAATCACTGCAATACAATGTTGAGCGCGTCACACTGTGCATCTGTCAGTGTTTAGTCCCTCGCGGCAGCATTTAGTTGGGATGCTTACAGCCGCAATATTAGGTATCTGTAAATTATAGTGTCTAGACCTACTCTATCTGTAAAGTGTCCTGAAATAACTTTGGTTATGATTTGACACAATATATAAAATTGAGTTTAGTTGATATTTAATGTTTTAAATGATAAAAACACAAACAATTCAAACAAAACAAAAGTTTCCATATACTGAATGCTAGGGGGATTTTTTTTTTTTGGGGGGGGGGGGGGGGTTGGGGGTTAGCACAATGTGGTAGATGTCAGTGATTAGCAACAGTGATTTTGATAAATTATAATTTTTTTGTGCAATATATAATATGCAGTAAAATATCACCTGTTAACTTCCAAGTAAATGCCCATTATTGCTTTATTACTTATATTACCCTTCAAAATGCTAATAGCCTAATAACTTATTTTAGAAATTAAAGTATAATGGAGGATTTTCCCGAATTTTAGAAAAGAACCGCCCTCTCCACTTTTTGAAAAAATGCACATGCGCAACACTCTACCTGCTCCTGAGAGGGAACGCTTATTAAACGTGTGCACGAGAGAGCATGCACACGCCTAGTTCTCCTCGTGCACGCTCTGTTTATGTTTCCAAAAGAAGATTTGCACTTTTTCCACTATGTCAGACTCGCCACCGGTAAGTGGAAATCTATTTAGGACAAGCATCTCTATAGCTAACGTTAGCACGCTACAGGCCAACAAACAAGCTATCGTCTAGCATCTAAGTTGTTGTTTTTTATTGCTGGTGTGTTTAGAGCTTTCAAGAAGAGAGTCTTGTGGGATCTGATATTGACTACGAGCCCGTGCCCTGTTCATCCCGACCAAGATCCAGGAGGGGGGGTGCGCCTAGAGGCCGAGGGAGACGAGGTCGGGGCGGGGGCGCAAGAGCCAGCACCAGCCGATAGTGGGGAGAAGGCGGTCGGGCTAGAGGCTGCAGAAAGCGAAAACTACCTCGGGACGAGCATGTACGTAAACATATCAGCAGAATGATTGACAACTAGGAGGACCAATAGTCTTGATGATCCACCCAGAAAAAGAAAATCCTCCACTATACCTTTAAGCAAAAATACAAGATCACTTTGAACAAAATATATATTTTTAAATGCCCCAAATTGATCTCAATCTGTAATCCAAATCCTGCCCCTTTTTGGCATTTACTCAATTTAGTTAGTAGATTTTCCTTCAACAAAGATAAAGATAAAAAAAAAAGAAGTACAGCTTTAAATCAAGATCCATAACTTGACATTGTATTCATCTAGACATTCACATCATTGGCAACACAGCAGGTGAGGATTGAAAAATATCCATAAGTTTATGAAGGGCATTTAAAGGCACTATGTGCTGATTCTTTGTGTGTGATTGCAGTATAACAGTCACAGCTTCTTGATATTACAACGGGGAAACTTCATTTTGTTTCAACCTGGACCCTACTTTCCTTTTTGTGTCTAGGTAAAACAATCTTTGAAATTGGTCCAGTATTACAAGAGACCGCTACGAAACAAGCTACAATGCAAGTTATTGGGCAGCTGGTGTCTGACAACATTATGGAAAGGATCCCTACAGAGATAGACCTTTTAATATGAAACTGCTCCAAAATGGCCATCGCAAAACCCAGCAGACTCCATTTAAATAAACAGTAATTGTATCATCATAAAACTCACTTCATTCAAAGTGGACAGAAACTAAATAAAACTACCAAAAGCCGTCTTGGTTCATCTTTCCACTGTTCCAACAATCACCACTCTGGTCTGGTTGAAATAAACCCTTAATTCACCCATTTACATGTGGAGATATGCTGGCTCTATACACGCTAAAAGTAGTGATTATTTACATGGAGTCTGGCTCTATACACGCTAAAAGTAGTGATTATTTACATGGAGTCTGGCTCTATACACGCTAAAAGTCCTGATTATTTACATGGAGTCTGGCTCTATACATGCTAAAAGTAGTGATTATTTACATGGAGTCTGGCTCTATACACGCTAAAAGTCCTGATTATTTACATGGAGTCTGGCTCTATACACGCTAAAAGTAGTGATTATTTACATGGAGTCTGGTGTAGTTTGGTGATGGTGATTTCGGGGCTGTTTCATGTTAAACTAAAAGGATCTTACTCTTTAACTAAAAGGTCTATCTCTGTAGGGATCCTTTCATAATGTTGTCAGACACTTAGATAATAACCTGAGTCCGTCAGTGGCAACAACAGAACTTTTAGTGGACGGAAATTCACGGTGCACTTGTCCTATATAATTACATTGCAGCCCAGTTCACAGCTGCCACTTGCACACCAATGCACATGAAAAATAGGGTCCAGGTTGGAATTAAAAAATGAAGTTACTCTTTAAATCTAACTGCTGCTGTCACTAGTGAACCAGCTTCCTCCTGCCACTGACTCGTGTCCACAGGCTGCGGGCCGTCTGGGCGATGGTAACCCTGCGGGGCAGACGGAGGCTCCTCAGAGGCTCCCTGATACACGCCAGGACCCCTGGCTCTGCAGGCTGCCCCAGGTATTCATGGGAAATGTAGTTGATTCTCCTCAGCTGTTTGCTGTAGTAGTTCCTCAGGTCACAGAGCTCTTCGGCTGCCGTCTCAGAGATGATGGAGTTGTGTGACGGAGAGCTGGGCACGGTGTCGCCACCCGGGGATGGAGAGGGAACCTCTGCTGCGGACAGGTCACCGCGGGGTTTCCTCCTCACTCTCTGAGGGGTGGTGGATTTGCATTTGGAACAAGGTTTAACTGAATGTGATGGCGCTTTCTGACAAACACTGTTATTCACAATGTTTATTTCAACATCAACCTCAATTTCATGTTGGGGCATGATGGACCTTTTATTTTCCTCAACCTCTGTCAGCTGTTGGTTTGCCCTCTGTGTCCATCTGTCTGTCTGGCTGACAGGCTTCAGGTCTCGTTTCCTGGACAGGTTCCTCTGCTCTTTAAATACTTTCTGTTTGGGCTGTGGGGGACAGCTGTTGTCCATGAGAATGGGGTCAAAGGTCACATCAACCTCCTCCTCATTGGCTGTGTCCTGGAACCATGTGAAGACATTGTGTCAGTTCAATCCGTCACCATAATATTCATTACTTGCTGTCCTTTTAGAGTAATATAATATTTAACAATTGATTATGTTAGCAGAGCCAGTGTGATGAAATGTTAGTGACAGTTAGTGGGAGCATGCTACATTAGCACCAGAGATCATAAGTAATAGGCTTGGGCGATACTAACATTTTACAACTGTCAGAATTGTCAGAGTCAGAGGGGATCATTTATGCCCCAAAATATCAGCAAACGGCGTCGTAAAATTCAAACTACTGTTCGCACGTCAAAATAAATTACATATTTGAGTTTTAATGATCTATTCACAGTTTATATCTGCAAGGCTGTGCCTGGTAGACTATTCCTAAAATGCATTGTCTATCCGACCCACTGTATGTCCTGTTCCAGGCTCTTGTTTTCTAATAATAATTGAAAAAGAAGACATTTGGCGAGTCATGCTAAACAGATAATCATGAAACCAAGCAGTATGAGAAATAATGGAAGTAATAGCTGTTTTTAAAATGTAATTGTCAGTCACATTAACTTGTCACTCAAGCAAGGCAGCAGAGAACCCACAAATAAAAGAACATTCATTTTACATTACAGTAGTTAAGATTAGACTGTGTATGTTGCGTTTCTATAATTCAAACAAATAATGCTTTAGTTCTTCGCTGTAAATGATTTGGTTACACTTTGCTTGAAGGTATCTACACCGTCATGAACGTGTCATAAACATAAACAAGTCATAAACATTTATGACAATAACGCTTCTTTTAGTAAGTGTCATGACAGGTTATGGTTAGAGTTAGGGTTCATGTGTCATGTGTTTATGACATGCTTTAAATCTGCTCTCTCCCTGTCTATCAGTTGTCATTGCAGGCAAGGAGTTCATCCCTTATCTTATGTAGATATCTTCAAGTGTTACCCAATTACTTTGTCTAAAAGTGACAGCTTATACATAGCCACAGAATAATCTGTGATTCAGCAGCATAGTTTCCTTTATCTAGCCTTCACATATACAGTTCTAATGTGCAGTAAATATTTGTAATCATAAAGCTGTGAATGTTTTTTTTGTAAAAAGCAGCATCTTTTGACTATTGGTGATTAGCATGCTGAGCGAGACAGCGCATCACAGTTTCATTTTTAGCGGCCACATACAGCTGCACAAAGTTTAATCATGTTAGCTGGCTCAAATTAACTCATACAAAAAAGCAAAAAGAGGTTGCTGTGCCAATAATGTCCTTTTATCGCCCAAGCCTGCTGGTTAGGAACAATAAGATGATATCATGCTTATTATCTTACAACATTAAAAAGAACTTTAAATTACATAAAGAGAGATTCTAATGGTACGTGTCCATTGACAAGCATCATTTCCACGCTTCCCATTCATTGTCTATGTGAGCAACCAGGCAATGCATTCTGGTAGCGTCGCGTTGACTCTCGAGGAAACAGAGCGTTCCCCGCTCCTCATTTGCATGAAGTTGAATCCAGGATACAAAACAGTGTCGTCCAGCTCGACTCGCTGCCTCTCGGAAAATATCTAATTGTGATTATTTTGACTGATATTGCGACTGCGATATGATTCACGATATTGGAAGGAATGTTCATTTCATTGAAAAATATTAAAATAAAAAAAATTAAATGATCATAGTGTGATTTTTGCGAGGATTTGTACCAAAAAGATTTTTCTTTAGTCTGTAGGATATGATTTGTAGCACAGAAATACTTAATTCAGAATGGTTTGACACATATTTTGCCTTTAACAAATATTGCGCCCCCCCCCCCAATTTGGATTTTGATAAAATTGCGATTCATTGTGCAGCCCTACTGGTGTCCATCTAAAATAAAGAAAGATTCAGCAGCTACACATTATCTCTCCTTTTGGTGAACTGTTTTCATAAAATATGATAAAGTTTCCAAACGAGCCGCCATGTTGGTGTGTTTTGAAATCCGGGAGCAGTTGGCCCCACGAATAAAGCGTTCGTCCAATCAGGTGCAGCCATGGCTGTTGTAGGAGGGTGTAGTCTGTATTTTGATATCTGATAGTGCAATGCTGGAAAGTGGTGCGATTCTCAGCGTCAAAAAACACCGCTGTGGACACGTACCATCAGTGTTTCTATTAACGCGTAAAGTGAAGCATGAAGCAAAGGTCTGAACAGTGCAGAAGCAGTAGTGAACAGAATAAAGAATGATGGACTGTACTTTTTTTTGGGGGGGGTGGGGGGTGGGGGGGCATGGTTAGGGAAGGTCTGTCTTGACTTTCTTGGACACAGGGGCGTCTCCACCACTTTGAACTGATCTCTTTCCCTCTTTGGCTTTGGCTTTGCCCTGACCACCCGCAGCTTTTACCTGCAGGTCACCAAAAACAGTCTTTACCTGAGAGGGTTCAGAAACCTACAGGGAGTGGACGAGGGGACACTAGAGGGGACAATCAAGTCTGCACATGGACATAAACAACCGAATCCTCCATTCATTATCACAATGGCCGAGGCTGGGGATCCCAGAGGCCTCTCTGTACTCATCTTTCAGGTTCCTTGCTCAATCTGTCCACATCTACATGGAACAGTTTTAGGACCTGAGCTCAAAAATAAAATGGTCAATAATGCTAGTCAAAAATGCCTATCATAAGGGCTTAAGTGGTCTGAACAACCCCAAAATATTCCATTTAGAATAATGTAAAAACAAACAAAAGCAGCTGATCGTTCCATTTCACAAAGTCAAATTTTTAAAATGTATTGTGTAAAATTGATCATTTTAAATATGATTTTTAAATTATTAATTGAGTCTAAGTACTTAAAGGTATAATGGAGGATTTTCCTGAATTTTAGAAAAGAACCGCCCTCTCCACTTTTTGAAAAAAAATGCACATGCGCAACACTACCTGCTCCCGAGAGGGAACGCCTATTAAACGTGTGCACGAGAGAGCGTGCACACGCCTAGTTCTCCTCGTGCACGCTCTGTTTACAAGTTGCTGTCGGCATGGCTCTACAAGCCGACTTTCCAAAAGAAGATTTGCACTTTTTCCACTATGTCAGACTCGCCACCGGTAAATGGAAATCTATTTAGGACAAGCATCTCTATAGCTAACGTTAGCACGCTACAGGCCAACAAACAAGCTATCGCCGAGAGCGGGGGGGCAGCGGTCGGAGGCTTTTATATACTGTCTATGGTCGTAGTCCGTGGCCGTCTGCTCGCTGACCTGTCACGGCACGTAAACATATCCCAGAATGATTGACAACTAGGAGGACCAATAGTCTGGATGATCCACCCGGAAAAAGAAAATCCTCCACTATACCTTTAACAGACCGATAATTTCATTAGGGATGTCAGCTGGTCACTACTTGTGTACCATGATATAAATATATAAATAAGGTAAGTAAGTAAAAAGCCATAGGTAACCCCTTTGTGCAGCGTTCTATGCCAGTAAAAGTTGTCATACCTTTTAAACAGCTGTGCAAATCACAGTGGCAAATTAAGATAAGCAGTGGACTCTACATCTACTATTTAATCTATGATTAATCATGTTATGGAACTAATGATCATTATCAGTAGCTGTGTGGTAGAGGTGTGAAGATGATTTCTTTCACAGATTGTTAAATCTTGAAAACAAAAACACAAAAACCCTCTAATCACAGTAGCTGCGTTTCCATTCAATACAATTCAGCAATTCAAGCGAATTTCGAGCAAACTCAAAAAAGAATTGTGAATTAGGAGCGTTTCTATCAACTGGATTGGAGTGAATAAACTTGGCTACAGCGTAGTTTGGTCAGAAGTTGGCGCTGTAGGCTAGACATGGCTGCAATTCACCAGTAAAGTAAAAGGTTGCTAACCTTTAACAAAGCAAGTCGCCTTAGTTATCTAACCCATCTACGAGAGAAAAATGGAGGGAGGTCTTTAGGAATTTGGTTTTAATTGTTCTTTTATGTCAACAAGTATTGGCCATGTTTCATGCTGTCCAGAGATGAAGACACGTTATGTGAATATCTGGGAAGATGGCGACAGGAAACGGAGTTAAATATTCGCTATTTCAGAACTTCTCCTGCAAAGGCGTTATCATATCCCATTTACTTTTTCGACAAAGGAAAAAGAAATACTCAAGGGAGTGGACTCTTTTTTTATTGCGCAATTGAGGAATGTTTTATGGAATTTTGCAGATTTCGAATGAGATACTTTAAAATGCGCATAAAAATATGTGAATGGAAACGCGGCTATGTGGACAAACAGACTGAATGATTATCAGTACAGTGTACAAATCCCAACATTTTGCTTCAATGACTTACCTCTATCGATTTTCAGAAACAATTAGATGTGTGACAACATTTTAAAATGACATTAGGACACATTGGGAGAAGAGGAAACTGGTTAGAGAGACTTCACAAAGAGAACTGGAAGAAGCGTCACATTAATACACAAAAACAGGAGATACAGAAAACAATTTCAGCGGCGCACTAAAGAGAGGAGCCCAACATCTGCTGTAGTCACACTGTTTTTTCCCATTATTTGCTTGTCACAGCTAAATTGGATTTATAGTATATGGTGGCCAATATGCCTGGCTGAATTGTTTAAAGCACGTCAGCTGGTAGAGAAAAGCAATAACTTTACTTATGTGCAACTTAAGTAAAGTTATTGGTAAACAGTGTTGGTCAAGTTACTTGGAAATAGTAATTCATTACTGATTACTTCTCCAAGAAAGTATTCCAGTTACTTTACTGATTACTTATTTTACTGATTACTTTACTAAGTTACTTTTCAAAAATATGATGCACAACCTGTGAACTGTTACACCCATAAAACTTTTGTTATTCACCGTCCAGATGTCAGCAGTGGTGGAAACAAAGTCTACATCTCCAAGTGCAGCCTTCAGATTAGTGTCCATTATGTTGTATTCTCTCTCAAGGTTTCCTGCTAATGACTTTCTCTGCGGCAGCTTGCCACCGTGTTTGGTCGGTATTTTTTCTACGACGTGTCTCAACGATTCAGAGTCAACAGTGGAAATTGGCAGCATGTCTTCGACAATATAGCCAGCAACGAGCTTCTTCAGTTCAGCGGCACTAAGTCCTGTCCTTTTTAGTCTATTTTCACCTGTTTAGCAGGAGAGGGGGGGGGGGCCCTCTGAGGTTCACCCGGTGGAATTGGATGTAGCCCAGCAGTCATGTCAGTCGGGGGTTCAGGTTTTTTTCAGAGAGTTTCACATTCCTGTGCCGGCTGGCTAGCTGCTTGCTCAGATTTGAGGTGGAATTTTTCGCTGATGATAAAAGTTTTCTTCCCACGCAGAGTGGACAGCGGACGCTGATGTTTTTGTCACCTTTAACCGAGTCAAACTCAAAGTAATGTCGGTACCAAGCATTAAATGCTGCATCCTGCTCTCTCCCGCGCTCCATGTTGTCTCTTGTTCATCACTACACATGTCGGTGTTTACACTGACGTCGCGGCGCTCATACGTCATCGTCACTCACGAGACACGAAACAAAATCAAGGTTAAGTAACACAGCCTGCTTACGGGGAAGTAACAGTAATCTAATTACTGTTTTTGCAATTGTAATCTCTTACTTTACTTGTTACTTGAAAAAAGTAATCAGATTACAGTAACACGTTACTCCTAACGCGTTACTGCCCATCAGTGTTGGTAACATTATGTTACCAATGTTATGTTATGTTAACAGTGTTACCTCACTGCACACATCTGTCTATATGGTTCATCAGAATAGCCGTATTTATCACTTTTTCTTATTATATATTCTGCATACACTGCATATATCTATATCTATATTATTCTTATTATTAGTATGTCACTGCTACTACATTGCACATATCTGTACATTACATTACTTTTCTGCTTTTTTTTGCACTTCTGGTTGGACGCAAACTGCATTTTGTTGTCTTTGTACTTGTACTCTGCACAATGACAATAAAGTTGAATATAATATAATCTAATCTAATTATCAGACTGTTTTACATCCAAAATATGTTTGCTTTACAATACCAACAGCAGCATCAGTCGGACTCTTTCAAGTCAGTTAACATCTTCTGAAAACAAATGATCCCAACGGTCATGATATGGTGGGTTAAAATGTAACTAAGAATTATCTGCAAAAGCTAGCCTGATGTTTACACATGATTCTAAATTAAAAATATTTTTTCTCCCTAAAAGGAAGTTTTTACTCTGCTGCAGTAAATGCTTGCTCTGGGAGGGAATTGTTCTGTAAAGTGCCTTGAGATAACTTTATGTAGTAAATACTAAATAAAAAAAACTAAACAAAAATGTTGCTGTTCAAATTACCACTTCAAAACAATTCTTAAAATCTGACTATTCCCAGCGTGATTTCAACTTCGGCTCACTAACTTAAGGTGGACTAACCTTTAAGGTGGACCAGCTGTTCTCAATTTAGTGACAAGCCGCTCCTAGGAGTTTTGCTCTTCAAACAGACACTACGAATGACACCATTTGAAGGTCTTATGCTTATCTTTTTTTTAAGGCTGTCAAATGATTAAAATTTTTAATCAAATTAATCAGAATTTTCAGTGGATTAATCATGATTAATCACTATTTGCAATTTCACCTGAATCCTAACCATTTTTTTCTGAAATGCATACCAAAAGATACTAGTGCTGTCAAGCAATTAAAATATTTAATCGCATTAATGTCATAGTTAACTCGCGATTAATCGCACATTTTTATCTATTCTAAATGTCCCTTGATTTCTTTTTGTCCCATTATATTTTCTCACTTTAATTCTCTTATCAGCATGGAAAAGTAGATCGGCTTGCTTTGTGACTGTTTTTTTATTGAAAACAACATTGTCATATACGTTATGTTCAATTTCACACTAACATTCACACTTGTAACTAATAATCTGTCACATAATGTAACGCTGTTACCTCGATGTTCCATTGCAAGTAGTACTGCAGATAGTCCTGCAGATAGTACTACAGGTAGTACTGCCTCATTTGTTTCTCTCACTGACTGTAGAGTCACTACTCGCTCGCTCTGAAGATAATCGCCGTCACGAGCCTACAAGCTACGCGGCTAGCAAGCTAAAACCGGCCGAGGCTTGTGTCTGTTTTGTTTGCGGTCTGCGAAATTACAAGACCCGCCCTTCAATCACTACTATTGGCCAGGCGTCGAAGGTAACGTAACTCCATTTGTTCAGGTCCTATCCCCTGACCAATCCACTATTCTCACCACTCGCGGTGAAATGCCTAAACCAAACCAATCAGCTGCTTCGTAGGGCGGGACATGGCGTGGCCATAGACAGTTAAAGAAGTGGACTAACAGATCCCGTTGCTCTCTCTATGCGTTACTCGTGCGTTAAAAAAATTATCGGCATTAAAATGGGTTTGCGTTAACGCCGTTAATAACGCGTTAAACTGACAGCCCTACTTTTTTTATTCATATTACCCAACCCTTACCAAAGAGAGCCTTTTTAAAAGTCACTTGTACCACAGCAGCCTGTACATGCATATGATGCCATATGCCAGACACAGTGGAACATCTGTTTTATGATACATCACTGTGGGCAGCATGTACTCACCACTGCTGATGCCGATGCAGTCCCTGTTCTCATCTTCATGCTGAGTGTGTGAGTCTGGTTCTTCAGCAGAGGAGCTTTGCGGCCCAGCTTCATGTAGAAGTAGGTGGTGTATGGAGTGAAGCTGAAATCCTCTCTGAAGTTAACAGACATAATTACATACCTATGTCAGACAGTCTAAGGCCCCGTCCACACGTACCAAAACCATCTTTTTTGTCTTCTTCATGTCTTCCTGGATTAGTTTCAAGAATAGTTGCGTCCAAACGAATCTATTTGTAAATGACTCAACGCGCTACTTCATATTCCAGGCCTGTAGGTGGCGCTGTTATTGTTACAGAAATTAAACAAAAACGGAGAAGAAGAGCAGAGTCTTCAGTCACTTCCACTTCCGTTCATAACATGACTAGACTTTAATAAGTTTGACCACTGCTCGTTATATAAAGGCCGCCGCTAGAAAACGTGTCTTTAGGTACATTGTATAATGTGCTGTTGGATTGCTTTTTATTTTGCAATTCTGTCTGCTATCGGACATGATTGAAGCACGCTAGCTAGCTAACGTTAGCTCTGCTAGCTAACATCGGCAGTCAAACAAACATCAATGATCCAATGTCTTTTTGATAATTTAGCTACACGTTTTTCTTGCGGTAGCCTTTCTACAATAAGCCATGCTAAAAATTACTATAATCCATTCAAGGAGTTGATAAGCAGACAGATTAGCTAGCTAGTTGATAAGTTGTCTACTTCCACTTTATAAACAGCTAACCATAGCAGCTAACATTAACATTACGTCCCTGCTGGAGCGGTCAGCTACTTTAGCGATGTTTAGCTACATAACGTTAGCAATATATCTTGTGTAGAATCCAGGAGCAGCAGAGCAGAGGGCAGTGTCAGGGAGCAGAGACAAAGTATTTAGATGAAATGTGCTGGTTTGACCATGGAGAAAGATACGGTTAGCTTGACCACAGTCGTGTCAGTGGCCGTGCACTAGCTAGTGTATGGAGCTAGATTTGTTTCTTTATTACATGCGAGAAAATAAATGATCTGAGAGAAGAAGAAAAATGTTTGAGAGAAAAAGTTATCACACTGATAGCAAAAAAGCATTTTATGAGAGAAAAAAATGTCATACCAATAGCAAAAAATAATATTTGATACTAAAAAAAAGTTTTGAGAAAATGTATTTTTTCATAGAACATAAAAAATATAAATTTGAATTTTTTTTAAATTATTTGAGAAAAAAAATCTCTCTCAAAATACTTTTTTAAACTCTCAAATATATATTTTTTGCTATCAGTGAGAAAACATTTTCTCTCCAAAAAAAAAAGTGTTTCTCTCAAAACGCTTTTCTTCTCGCTCTCAAAACCTAAGTCTTTGCTCTCGTGTCAGGATTTTGCTCTCGCTGTGAAAATAGTGTAATGGGCGGGGCCACGTTCCTATTGGCCAGTCGGGTGAGCATCGTTAACCTGGCAGTTAACCTGAGGTTAACTGCCTTTTTGGCGTTAAACTCCCCGTTAATCTTATGATGGACATGATATTTAAACAAACGATCCGTCAACGGATAGCAGCGAAAAAAAGTTGAGAAGCTCCATGAAGTGAGGCGACAGCCAGCGGGCGACAGCCAGAGGGCGACAGCCAGCGGGCGACAGCCAGCGGGCGACACAGCCAGCGGGCGACACAGCCAGCGGGCGACACAGCCAGCGGGCGACAGCCAGCGGGCACCTGCCCCGGCCGCTAGCTCGTCGCTCTGACAGACATGCTCAGAAACCTCGCTATGTCTCTCTCAGACCGGTCTCGTAGGAGGCTTTTATTCTGCCGTTGACGGATCGTTTGTTTAAAACACATGTCCATCATAAGATTAACGGGAACCTCAGGTTAACTGCCTTTTTGGCGTTAAACTCCACAAGCGCCTGCGGGCTTGACAACCTCGCTGGTCCGCTGTCACACACACTCTCACTCACACACACACACACACACACACACACACACACACACACACACACACACACACACACACACACACACACACCGGCGGACGGAGAGAAACTAGGTAGCGGGGCTATAGAGTCCGTCTATGGAGCAAATACTAAATCTAATGTAGGCTATGTCATAATTTAAACAAGTCTCTCGAAGAGAAAAGGCAGTTAACCACAGGTTTAATCTTATGATGGATATGTGTTGTGATATTTAAACAAACGATCCGTCAACGGCGAAATAAAAGCCTGAGAGACCTCCAGCGGTGTGTTCCAGCATGACTGGCAGTCGGCGAGCAAGCGATCCGGCTGGCTTTACGGTCACTTTATGGATCTTCTCAACTCCGAAAACTTTGAAGCAAATTGTCAATTCGGCAACGATTTTCGTTAACAATTGTTAAGTTGTCCCGCTGTTGCTCTGTCTGTAAGTTCCGAGTTGGCAGTGGGCATGATAGGTGTCAGTTCGACTCCCAAGACAAGACGATGCTCACCCGACTGGCCAATAGGAACGTGGCCCCGCCCATGACACTATTTTCACAGCGAGAGCAAAATCCTGACGAGAGAAAAAAATGACATCGAGAGAACACTTGGGTTTTGAGAGCGAGAAGAAAAGCGTTTTGAGAGAAAATGTTTTCACACTGATAGCAAAAAATATATATTTGAGAGAGATTTTTTTTCTCAGAAATAATTAAAAAAAATTTAAATTAATATTTTTTATGTTCTATGAAAAAATACATTTTCTCAAAACTTTTTTTTAGTCTCAAATATAATTTTTTGCTATTGGTATGAAAACTTTTTCTCTCAAATATTTTTTTTCTCTCATAAAATGCTTTTTTGCTATCAGTGTGATAACTTTTTCTCTCAAACATTTTTTTTCTCTCAGATCATTTATTTTCTCGCATGTAATAAAGACACAAATCTAGCTCCATACTAGTGTGGGGTAAGAGGTCGAAGACTATGAGGTCGAGGGGTGTGGCAATGACATCATCGATACGCATGTATGCAGTTTCACATCATGTAGAGGTGTCCGTAAGCAATGGAGGGACATTAAAACTAGGGATGGGCATTCGATTAAATTTTCTTCGTCGATCGTCGGGAGAATTAATGATCAATTATCGATTAATCATTAATATTTTTATATTAAAATTAATTATTTATTTAACTTAAATAAATTAAAAACGCAATGAAAATACAAAAATACAGCATGTTTTTACCTCGATGAGATCTTAATTACAAGAAGAACAACGTGTGGCAGTTAAACTGAAGGTTTGGCTAAACTTAAAGATATATGCGCTGCGGTGTTTAATTTAGCAGCGGAACCGTTGCTGCGAGCCGGCGTTGTTAAACAGAGACCCTCGTTTGTTCCAAAATAATAAATAAAAATAATCACGTTCAATAATAACAACTTAACCAAAAACATAATACTACTTAGATCTGACAGGTTTTGTCAAAATGTAACTCAAAACTATCCAAGGCACAGACAAAGCCTAATATAAAATAACCAGTTACTCACATAGAACTCCTGCACCAGTCTACTGGTTTTTGTTGAGAAAAATAAGCAGGTTGACATGATCTGGGGTCTGAGGTTCCCTTAATACATCCATGGGTCAGACGCGACCGCTACCTGGTGATCGTCAGTCCAGCCGCCGAACACACCCGCCGGCACGGGATGCAGGTAGCTACCTCCGCGCTAACTTGGCAGCCCGGCCCAGGGAACCTCATTCCGTTCTTCGTTTCGTAGTGAGTTTCTGATGGTACGTCGTGACGGAATGTGAAATGCTGGTTCCAATATCCATCTCAATGAACGTGCAAATCCCTCCGGTAATTTCCTCTGCTCGTTGTGCATCGCAGCTCCTCCGTGCTAACGCCGAGTTGATGCTAGGTTGATACTGAGAGCACGACGCACCGCCACCGACGTTAACCAGGGTCGGATGTACTTTGTTTAAGTGGTACATCATTTGAGTCGTGGCCGTGTTGTACTTATACACGGCGTCGCCGTGTTTGCAGTGAACTAAGTCGTTTTTTAAATCAAAATGGTCCCACGCCACACTTCACCGTGACCTCTTCATATTTACTTTGAATCAAAACGTAACTCGCAGCTAACTGAGCAGCCTATGGCGCCCCCGGGTGGTAAAATGTTTAATTGCTGCTGACACACTGGAAATCATTTCATTGCTGCAATCACACTACACAACGCAACCTGCATTAGTTTAATTGATGACAAATTAACGTGATCGACGAAATTCTTAATGATCAATTGTCGATTAATCATGCCCATCCCTAATTAAAACATTTCCACCCAACTACGTTCTTAGTCACGCATGCAGTGTCTTAACACAGCACAAACCCCTCTAGAAATAGGAAGGACATGCACTCATCCAGGGAAGTTAGTCTCGTTCTCACGTTGAACGAGACGGGGATTAATGTTACGAGCTAGGTTAAACTTTAGAAGCTCTGTGCCTTTGCGTTTTAAGCCCAGGTTAGCTTAAACCGCTTTGTAACACTAACCAATAACGATCAGCTTTTTTGACCCCCGATCCGATTTTTGAAATATTGAATATCTGCCAATACCAAGTCCCGATCCATTTTTTGTTCACAAAAATGACTAAGTAGGCAAAGTAATTCAATATGTCTTAAGCTCAAGGACGCTTTAATGCACGGGCTTACCTGGGCTGAAGCCCAGGGGCCTCACAAGTTCAGGGGCCTCCCATATTCACGTTAGTGATGAGCTAAAAAGGTCATATAGTTTTCTAACTTGTCAGGTTTTCTGTCAATCACTCTAATCGCAGGTTACATGGCTGCTGATTGATCCAAATTAGGAGTGACCCACGTGGCCCCATCGCCTATGGCCCGTGAGCTTACCTATCAGCATGTCTATAGTTAGTTTTTGGGGTGTGTCCCTCTATGACTGAGTGATGTCTTCTGTACTGGTTTGCGATTGAGAGCAACAGCGGGATATTTTTAACAATTTTTCACCATCTCATTAAAGTCATTTCTGACAACGTTTTATGCGAGAAATGAACCGTTTAGATTTCGAATATAGGCAGTCATCCGAAAATCGTTGCCGAATTGACAATTTGCTTCAAAGTTTTCGGAGTTGAGAAGCTCAGCTGGTGGTGGCCCCATGGATGCATTAAGAGAACGGTGGCCCGGATCGCTCGCTCGCTGGCCGGCCTGTCATGCTGGGACGCCCCGATGTAAGTTGCCGGTCTGTCAGACCGATCTCGTAAATAAGAGGCTTTAAATATCACAACACTTGTCCATCATAAGATTAACGGGAACGTGTGGTTAACTGTCTTTTTACCGTTAAACTCCACAAGCGCCTGGTCGCCGACACACACACACACACACACACACACACAGACACACACACACACACACACACAGGCAGCGAGAGAGAGAGAGAGAGAGAGAGAGAGAGAGAGAGAGAGAGAGAGAGAGAGAGATACCTTCGGGAGACTTGTTTAAATTATGACATAGGCTACATTAGATTTAGTATATAGTTAATTTCTGATTTTAATGCTATAAAGACCGTTGCCGTGCTTGCATCACTCCCCTTACCCCTCCTAGGCCAGTGGGAATGCAAATGGAAAAAAGGATTTTGGGGGAGAGTAGTTCTTAGAATTGCTTAGAAGTGTACTTTTCCTCTAAAAAGTACAAGTACTATCCGGTAGAAAACCCTTGGCTTCCTCAGTCATTGTGTATTTTATCCTCATGCCCTCCCAGCTGCTGCTTGCTGACGTTATTTCAGACTCTGGCTCTACAGCTGATCAGCAGTTTGCCTCGGCGGTGGACGAGGAAACATCAACTAACATCTACAGATATAATCTTGCTAAATTTAGCCGCATTACTATTACGGAAGAAAAACTCTTGTATCCTTTTCTGTGACGTACTCTTCTCTACAGCTAACGTTCAGTCAACTAGTCTCAGCCTGCTCGCTCCTCAGCGAGTCACGTCACTTTACTCACTGTCACCTCTATCAGCTATAACGGTTCATTTTTAGTAGGCTATATTTTACAACCTATCCATAACAATTTGTTGCTGTTTGCCTCATTATTTGATATACAAAAATATAAATAATGTCACACAGCGAGTTAGTAATCATTTAAAAAATACAAAAATATAAAATCCAGCTCCTGCCAGCAGGTGCATGTGATTGGTTCACAGGGCTTGCTGAGGCCAGAGAACAGGCTCCTACTTTGATCTGTTGCTGTTCTTTGCTAATGCTGTTATCAGTTATTAATGTTTGTGCAGACAGGTGATGGTTGGTGATGTTTTTCATAATATCGTTTGAAATCATACTTTCACACATTTTGGTTTTATCATCACCATAAGTTGCTGTGTGTGGTTGTTACATAAGTATGTTGTGTTTATGCTCAGGTGGACTCAGTGATATGTTAATAACAATATTATGGTGATGTCTGGCTCAAAGAGGGAAAACTCACTGTTGTATGCCTCGAAAGAAACTAATGCATTTTGTGATGTAGATTACCTAGATATTACACTTTTTTAAAATGAGACTCTGTAAATCGAGGGGATGGGGGGCCTACAAAACCTCTCAGCCCCGGGGCCTAGCATTAGGTTAAGGCGGCCCTGCTTAAGCTTAAACGTACAATATGTAACTTTCTGCCGCTAAGGGTCTCTCAACCAAACAATGGATTGTAAACACGGACTTTTGATGACGTTGGTAAGTTGCGTGGAATAATGGGAGTTGTACTTTTTAATGTTAAACACCTCGCCGATTAAAATGCATCTGTTCACGTACAAGTTTACCCATTCAAATGTATTCACTTTACGTGTAGTAACGTTTATTCATGTCATTCTAATAACATAGCTGCATTTCCCCCAACATAATTACGTTTTTCTTGATTCGATCTGTATTGGTAGCTGATCAGTTAGCTAGCTAGCTAGTGAGCCAGCTGCTAAAACACAGTGACTATCACAATATATTTCACATGTCACTGTCATCTTTTGGATGGTTTCAAAACCGGGGTGGGACGGGGTTTGTTGTAACGCTAGCTAGCTACTCAACGAGCCTGAGAGACAGGTGTGGGTGGGGATTGCCGGGGGAATCTCCCAGGACGGCGAGCCGAGGACAGCCTTGTCGGGTTAATTTATCTAACTGTAAAGACAAAGGGGTGAGAAATTCGGCATGGAGGAGATTTTCGGCACAAACACCGGTAGCTAGCGCTAACGGAGACGCAGCTAACACTAGCTATGGATGGCCACTGTTGCAACTCAGATCTGGGTCTGGGTCTGATGTGGTCTGTTTCCCGACGCTTCATTAAACTGCCGTTAGCGTCATACGCACCCGGCACCGGAGTTAAGTGCTGTATAGTACTTATACTGTATGGATTGCTGTAATGGTGGCTAACGGTAACTGGCTATTGCTACATGTCCCGGCTGTTGTCAGCTGTTATCTCAGGCAGACAGACTAGGTGCTAGCTGGCTAAATTAGCATTAGTCGTCTTATCTATACAGCTAACGTTAACATTACTGGTAAACTCATTTGTGGGTTAGCCCAGCGCTGCTTTTATCCGTGGTGAAAACAATCATGCTACCAATAACTTTATGAGCGTGTTGAACGATGTGGTAACCCTATAATGTTATCCACCAAGCATTAGCTAGCTAGAATTAAGTTAGCTACTTGTCAACCAACACATTGTAGTAACGTTAAACTGGATCGATATTGATATGTATCAATAAATAAGATATCTGCTGTATTACTGTGTTGCAAAGTGGCATGTTATCACAAAATTATGCTGTGTGGCAGAAAAAGCAGTATTATGGTTAGGAGTACTTTTTTCTGTGACATTGTATGATTTACAATTACGCTCAAATGTTTCATCTGGGAGCCGTGTTTTGAAGGAAGTTACGATCAACTAGAGGGTGAAAGGTTATATGACGCCACTGACGGGCGACTAGGAAGGAAAGGAAATGTGCCGTGTCTGAAAATAAAATAACAGATTTCTCTGGGTTTGAAGTTTGGTGGAAACATTTGGGAGAGTGTAACTACACATCTCAAAAATATATATAACATAGGTATGATATAACATAGGTATGGTCGTTTTGAGACATTTTAATGCAGAAATGTTACATATTGTAGCTTTAATACATTTAACTTAGTGCAGCAAATGAGTCTTTTCTCTCAACAATAATAAACAACAATCTCTAGAGGCCGAGGGAGACGAGGTCGCGGCGGGGGCGCAAGAGCCAGCACCAGCCAATAGTGGGGAACAGGCACGACGTTATGGGTGGGCCTGACGGGCCTAGGCCCACCCACTTTTCAACAGGCCCACCCTAAACTTTTCTTAAATAAATACATAGAATATATTTTAATTAAAAAATAATTATAATTATTAAAAATCAGCAAATCATCTCATAATTTGTGCTCAAATAGTCTAAATATTTAGTTTTTAAAACAATTGTAAAAAGATGGTTATGTCTATTTTTATGTTTCTGCGCAAGATGACAGTGAGGTTCGGACCGGATGTAGCTTGTCGGTGGCGGGTATATAAGGGATAATGTAGAGCGAGGCGGTTGTTATAGCGAATGCAACCCGACAGGCTGATTCAAGATCCCGACGCGAAGCGGAGGGGTCTTGAATCAGCCTGTCAACACCACCTTACCGGCTGTGGTAGTAGCCGTAGGGGAGAGCCGGGACAGTTGAAACACTTTTTAATTAAACATAATTTACAAAGCAATCGTATCACACTGAAAGCTAATATTTTGTCACTAGCAACCTCCACCTGTCATCTGTCAAATACAGATGCATTTTCAGCTTTGAACAAAACCGTTCAGGAATTATTACAGCAACAGTGGGGCGTGCGTAATGTTTCATCCGTCCCTCCTGGTCGGGACGACTGAAACAGCATGCGGTCTGTTAACAACTAATAGCCGTCATCATGAAGAGTAGCGGTTATTGAAATATCATGCACTGTGGATGATTCTGCCATTTTTATAGCTAGAACAGTAAGTGTTCCCATTTATATAGGCTAATGTTTATTATGTATGTCTATTGTGGAAAATGTTGTTTTTTACGTGGGTTAGGGCACTGCACTCCAAATAACCCCCCTTAACTACACACAGCCCGTCAGTCTCCATAGGATAACATGGGGAAACTCGACCCCCTACCTGGTGGACTCAAATATATTTTCATCTTTCTAAAACTGCTTTTCCATGTCTCACCTCCATAAATTATTGTATAAACACAGATATTTGTGCATTAACTTAAAATACATTGGGTTACAGCCAGGTCGGGGACAGTTGAAACAGCTGTTTCAACCGTCCTGACATAGACATAATATAGACATATAGATATAGACATATGTAGACATAGACATATGCCATTATAACCTGTTTTGCTTTCCATGTAAGCAAGTATGCAATATGAAAGTCTGGGATTGTGGAGGACACTAAATGGTCTACTGAATAAGCACGTAGTCAAACCTTTAAATGAAAAACACTCATTAATAATCGAAAAAATGTAACCGCTAATGAAGTTTACTTTCCACCATCAAAACTGGTTTATCGCCTGTAACTCCGTGATAAAAGGAAATAACAGGAAGATATTTGGCTGATAGAAGGAGGTTAACATGCTCTATGTGTTGACCTGAGGAAGTCTGTCTGTCATTATTGCACTCGGAGAAAACTGGAATGTTTCATCTGTCCCGCGTTTCAACTGTCCCGGCTCTCTCCTATATGTTATGAGGTGCTGCCGTGGTGGTTAAATGACCCAGCTGCTGTTGTAATCATTGCAGGAATTGACACAACATTAGCTGACGCGTTGTAGTGAGCTAGCGGGGTATCGGCTGCTCGTATTTACATTAAACTGAACATTTCTGTTGACGGTAAACCGACATTTTAAAGAGAAAACCCCGCCGAATACTCCTGTAATTTGTGTGTGACTACGAGCCGAAATACGTGTAAATAACACGTGCAGGCTAAATGAGAGAGCTGTTGCCTGGTACGTACATACGGTAAAACAATTAAACAGACTTGTGAAATATACGGCCTCATGTTATACGAGCAGAACTAAACTATATTTTGGGGAAATATTAGATTCCTGACTACTTTTACAGGGTTAGGTCTATAGAGAGATGCGCTGTAGCACAGCCAGGTAGGCCTATGGTGCGTAATGGAGATGGAAAGAAAATCCTCCACTATACCTTTAAGAAGTGTGGAGAATTGGAGTAATTTGTTTCTGTAAAACGGATGACTAAAGATGGACTTGTTGCCAAGGGCTGGCAACATGGCTGGTCAATAATCACGTTGGTGGTAAAAACAAAACATCTTGTCCATGTCAAGCCACTAATAACTTTAAACAGAAATTTAATCAAGAATGTAAAAATCCTAACAAAATGACGAGTCACCTGAGGTATCCCTGCAGCAGCAGCCGCACAATCACCGCTTCAGCCTGCAGGCGAGACAGTGTGGTGGTCTGGATCGTCTTCCTGTGCTTGACTGGGCCTTTCCCCATCCACGCCTCCACCAGCTTCAGAGGAGTCAGCTTCTCATCCATTGACGCTGCTAGCTCCAAGATTTGCACCACCTGCTTGGCATGCTGGGTAATGTCCACGGTGGTGTAGTCTGGAGGGATAGAGGTCAGACGAATACTAACTCCAATTTTAGAGAAGACAGCTTTTCACATCCCTAAAGGACACATGCAACCATGGATTTTATTAAAACATAACGCATGCACAGACACACACACCTTTTGCATGGCGACAAGTATCACACATCTCGTTGCATCCTTCATCGTCCCACACCTCATCAAAATGAACAGCCATGAGAGAGCGCCGACACCTTCATGCAGCAAACATGAGACTCAATAGACATTCAAGTCATGGTGCGTAGGCACACACATAAAAACTTCACTGCATTACAACAAGGGGTGTTACGCTTTTGCTACATTGAACGCTAACACATGCGGACATAAATAGAATATATATAAAATATAAATAGAAGACTGTCCTATTTGTATGCTTGTAGAGCGGATCTCCGCAGCACAAACGCAACACTATACGCTGCTCCCGTGTCCGGTGTCACCAGTTTCATTGATTTTAGTGGAAGCGTAGTGTACGTCCGCTCCGCATACGTTACGCGTGTCCTTAGTCTGTGAACCAACTGCGATGATGAGCTAAAACATGTAACAATTTATCCAAACATAAAAAACTCTTCAGAAACAAAACATTCAATTGCTACGAGCTGGACCAGTGAATATCTTGTGTGGTTATTTCTTGTTTGTGGACTTCTTAATGGTTATTTGGTTTGTCTGTACAGATTTTGTTCTTGTGTTGTCTAAAAGAGTTGATTTGTTCAAGCCGACTGAGTTAAACATGGACACTGATGGATGCAAATTGAATTTCTAATATGAATAATGAAAATCAAGAGGGGGTAGGACTAAAAAAGTTCTCAACTTCTTCCTACCCCTTGTTGATCTAATTTCTTTTTCTTTGCTTACAATTTTTACTTTGTTTGCAGTGTTTCCTTTAGGATTTTTTTTAGCAGTGGGGGCAGGTCTGTCCGAACAGCAACCCCCCCCCATTTTATTACCCTATTCAATATTGTTGTATAGAATTGCAATAAAACAATACTATTTCTCATCCTACTTTATTTTACAACTGGTATTCCTAACAAATTGGGCCTAGGCCTAATACCATATCATTGTGCGAATGTACTTAATGTATACCTTGTCCTAGGTCAGGGGTCATGAGGGCCAGAATACAACCAGCATCATCATCAAAAATGAAGACATGAACATAAAGCTAGCGTCATTCACGTGCATATTAAGTAGCCATGTTGGTTTGTTTTGGTCTTATAATACATCCATAAATGCTCCAGCAGAGGATGGTTAGTTTAGCCAGCAGTTAAGTTTACAAGAATTTGACCAAATTTCAAGATTTGTGGCAAACTAAGATAAACAGTTAGACTACAAACCGACAGCTTTTGTTTTAGCTTGTTTGTCAAAATTCGCTGTTTAGAGTAGAGCTGTGTTTGTGTAAACAGCGCGGTTGACGAGAGTGGACTGCGCCCAGACAGATCAGATTGAAATATATCGCTTCCTACATGTGTATGCCTGTAGACAGGTGAGTGGGTATTGATACGTATTTACTTTTAGCTTTCATTGTAGCCTACTTACAGTAACGAGCGTAGCGGTATCTTTCCCAGTCAAGTGCATGTGCTGCGTGTTGTAACATCTCTGCTGTGTGTGTGTGTGTGTGTGTCACTATTCAGAATCCCGTCTATCTTCCAAAATGTAACGCTTGTATCCAAACAGATTGTCCTTGAAGCTGTAGGCCATCCAATTATAACGACCTCATCCACATTGTCGAAATCATTTAGATATTGAGCCGTTCCATTGAAAATCTTTTAGATAACAGGAGCCTATGATTTACTGTATCCTAACAACACACTACTTGAACGCCTTTTTCTAGTTTCCTGTTCCACTCTCCACAGCGCTGTCTTCGGGCAAAAAGTCACGTTGTGAGATTGATAACAGTTAGCTAGCTAGCCTGTTAATGTTTCTTGTAATGTTAGCCATAGTTATTTATTTCTTACCTTGATTTTGGTGTCTGCGTTTCAAAGCCATCTCCTGCAGTGACATTTTTGGTGGAGCTGGTTGTTTAATAGTCGACTCGGAAGAAAGCAAACGTTTTGACAATAAACTACATCAACACAACAGTATGTGGAGTTAAACTGGACGGGCCCAATAACCTCTGAATACTTGTTGTTTAATTATAATGTGAGCATCAGCAGGATGATTTAAAAGGCAACTGCGACTATTGTGCGTCTGCCCTATTTCTGATAGCGTGGCGGAAGAAATTTTGCCATGGCGCACCGCCACAATAAAAGCAACATGTTTGTATTTTAATTTATTTTAACGTGTGTGTTGTGTGTGTGCGCACTACCTGTCAATATTCTGGCAGTAGTCGACCATCTGCAGCAGCTTCTGCTGACCAACGTTCTCCATCACCACCATGGTGCTGATCCTGAAGATATCAGGGAAGCCAAAGTAGACGATGCAGTCTGCTTGACGGTCATCTCGTCCTGGAGATACACAGACAGAGGGATTTTACGGAGGGATTTCTGCAAAAAATACTAGAGCCGTATAAACTAGTATTCTGTCCTGATGGAAGTGAAACAGTGTCTACCTGCGCGTCCGCTTTCTTGGTAGTAGTTCTCAATGGACTTGCTGATGGTGTGGTGGATGACAAACCTGACGTCAGGCTTGTCGATGCCCATGCCAAACGCCACTGTGGCTACCACCACCTATAGGACAACAAAATCACGTACTGTCATTTATTCAAATATGACACCAGTAAGTGTGTATTTCTTTATTTTATTAAGAAGACGACACAGCAAACAGCTTTTTTTTATTGAGATTTAAAATTCACTCGTGCTGATTAAAGCCTCTGAACAACCACACAGGTGACTTCAGTTATTCTGGCTGATTAGGAATTCATTAGGTCACAAGTAGGCCTGTAACAATTCAAAATTTTGCTGAACAATTGTCTCAGAAATAATTGTGATTAACAATATAATTGTCTCTTTTAGTGAAATAATACATTTTTTATTTATTTATTACTTTTTCAAACAAATGAAAGTTTAAATGAATCCCAGGATACATCTTTTGTTATCACTGTTATGTGACCCAGATACACAGGTTCACAGCCTATGAAGTAAATCACACCTCTTTATTATCATAAAACATTGTATTTTTTGCTTTTTTGAAAATAGAACATGTATTCCCATCAATAAAAAACAAAGAATTAATCATAAGCAAAAAACAGTGCGTTTAATTTCTCTGGCATTAGACTGCTACAGTCTAGGATGTTTAGAGTTGCTATGGCAACAAGTGACAGCTACGGCTAGCATAGCTTTAGCTAAACAGTCTGACCAATAATCACTTATATAATTACAATTTTGCACATCTGAACACAATCAACAGTTACCATCAACAGTTATACCCCTTAAGACCTGAGCAAAAGTTAAGTTGTTTTGTATAGATTAGAAAAATAAAAGCACAAATCCCAGTGGAACTACGTTAGCATAATGTTAATGAACGACAGACATTTCTGCTACAGCGTCGTCATTAACGTTACTAATCAAACAAAGCACCAGAGTAGATTAAACACCACAGACAGACAAAATACATTACTTAAACACATGTAGAGGTGCTTCTGTGGATTCGAAAGCCGACTGGACTTGCAACTGGGCGGGGCGTCCTCTGGTAAGAATCCATAGTATCACAGGCTAGCTAATGTTACTGTTAGGTGATGCTATGCCAGTATTGCAAAAAAAAATTATTTAATTATTGTTACAGGCCTAGTCACAAATCTTTTCAACCAATAACCATGATAAAGATGGCATTAGTTCTTTTGTGCAACAAGATATTTAGGAAGATGTCAATCAATCAGTCTAAACACACCCACAGAGTCCTGGGGAGAGGTCTAATGAGCCAGATTAGCCTAATAAAACACCTGTGTGGGTCTCCAGGGCCTTTAACTCAAAAACATCTTTAAATGCACAGTAGGGCACAGATTCTAGAGATTAATTTTAATTATCATTAAACAGTCGTGCAACCAGTAACCAGTAACATAGCTCAAGCACGGCGTTCGTGGTTCGACTGCTCATGACTGTTTTTCAAGATGGCGCCCGAATGTATACACGAACGAACACTTCTTTATTATCTTTTTAATAAACTGTCTGTACACTTACAAAGTTCTCAATGCTTGTGTATCCATGTAGGGACCCTCATTATGCTACCGTGGAAGGTTGGTGCTATTCTGAGCCTTGTTAGTGGTGTAGAAATAGAGATTTACCATCTGCCCTGAAAGCTAGCGTTAGCAGCTAACCACCGGTATGTGCTAGCTTGTTTAAAGCTAGAGACACATTCGATTAGCATGAAAACATGTCCCAGAGAATGTTCGACTCTGTACACATATGTTATTAACGCCTAGGTTAATTTCGTGCCGGAATTGTCCTTTAAAATCGGCGTAGGAAAAAAACAATCACCGATCATCTCTTTAACCGTCGATATACAATCTGATCTACTTAAGCCTACAAGGCAGCCACACCTATAGTCCTCGTCATCCTTGGTTTAAAGGGATACTTCACCGATTTAGCATTCAGCTTTGTATCAGTAGAAACCCGGTAGTATTTCTGAATGACCGTGCGTCCCTCCCTCATATCCCCCTGAGACAGGAGATATCTGCATTGGGGGGTCTGGAAAAAATCTTCCGATGACGTAAAATGACGATTTTTGCGTCATCGGAAGATTTTTTGGCCAGAGCAAAAGACTACAGCCAGTAGTAGGACCTACTTCCGCATGTTTTAAACCCGCCCATCACCCGAAGGGAGCCGATCTCAGCTGGAAAAAAACTAAATGTCAGCCATCTTGGATCCTCGCTAAACAGGGCTCTCTCTTCTCAGCAGCAAACTTTTACAACAATTATGTGCTTTCAAACTACCGCACGTGTACCACCGGGATACATCGGTACAGATCGGAGAATATGCAGGAAACGTTATTACAGACGGAATAATCGACACACTACGAGAGCTTCGCCTGCACGGAGACTAGCGGTCTCGCTCGATGCCCCAAGCCGGGTAGGGGACCTCCTCATCGGCTAGGTGGGAAGCTAACGCTAGCCGGCCACCTGTCCCATCAATCCTGCTTGCAAGTGTCCGTTCATTAAACAACAAACTGGACTACATCCAACTTCAACGATGCTCCCAACGTAAGTTCAGAGACTGTGTTTTTTGTTCTTGTGGAAACATGGCTGAACAACAACGTACCGGACGGTCCAGCTACCAGGCCTGCTAGCCCTCCGAGCTAGAGATGCTCTGTCACCGGGTAAAAGACCTGTGAAGGTGGGCTGTGTTAACACGGACTGGTGCAGAAATGGGGTGATTTGTATCCAACTAACTGCTAACCGCTGGAGTTTATGACTGTTACATGGCGACCATTCGACATTCCACGCTAATTCACGGCTGTGTTTATACTCGGTGTTTACAGCCCACCAAGCCTAATGCTGGTATGCTTAGCTGAACTTTACGGAGCCTATAATGTGTGTGTGCACTAAAGGTAGCCTGTTTCGTATGTCGTTTTTATATAATGTCGTTTTTATATATTTTAAATGTGTAACACCACTTGAGCCACGATGAAACGTTGTTTCGTGTATGTGGTTGAAATAACAATTAAACACATTGAGTTGAGTTGAATGCCTCACTGTCTGTCTGTCAAGCGGTAGGCGTGGCTTGGGAGTAGACTCAAAGCAGCGAAGCGAAGTGCATTCTGGGATTTGGTGTCTTTCATCCCTTTAAGCTTCATTTTGTAGTTACTGCATGCTGTTTACATAGAAATTATACATGTCTATGTAGTACGGAAACAATTAGCCATTAATCGGTTGTTCTGATGGACTGAAAATGAATCGGTTCATTCATTTAATATAGGTAAATGTTGGTTCCGCCTTCTGCAATGTGAGGATTGCTGCTTTTCTGGTTTTCCTCTGTTTAAAACAGAACTTGTTTTGGGCACTTTTCACTATTTTGTGGACTTTTTATAGGCTAAATGATACATGGTAAATCAAATGTCGAAAAGTCAAGATTTAGGTGATAATCAATTTTGACCAATTATGCAATTACTGTGTTTTGACTGCGTATTGATTCCTTCATGTGCTGAGGTTGCTGAACCATTTACCCCCCCCCCCCCCCTACACACACCTGGATTTTGTTGGAGGTCCATTTGCGGTGAACGTGGGATTTATCGTCGGGGTCCATGTGAGCGTGGTAGGGATAGGCCAGGATGTCTTTCTTCTGAAGTTCAGATGACACAGACTCCGCATCCTTTTGAGAGAACACATACACGATCCCTGTGGCACACACATCAGGAAATATGGAAGACTGCTCTGTATGTGAATTTATACTTTAAATCTAATCAGTCATATCTCAAAATCACTTTGTAGATTTGAGCATATAGCCTAAGCCTCCAAGTGATGCATTATATTTGCTTTTGAGTGTTCAGTCTTGCTTGCTGCAGTACCTGACTGGTCTTTGTATCTGTTCTTGATCAGAGAGGCAATGTCACTTATCGATGCCTCAGAGTTAGAATCTTTAATACGAACCTGAGAAACAAGCAGACTGTTAGGGTCACTGGAACATTTTTGTTTGACAGGTGTGAGGTAGTATTTATAAATTACTGTTATAGACATTTTTTTTAGTAATAGGCTAAACATGCAAATACACCAGTATGGTCTTTCATGTTTTATAAGCAGATGCAAGGCAGTGCAGATGATTTTACAGGGTCTGACAGGTGTGTTAGCAGATGTGTGCAGAGCACATGAGAGCGTGTGCTTGACAAAGAGACATTCATTCATGACACCAGAAAGTGTGTATTTTTTTTTATTAAAAAGAAGACACAGCAAACTGTGTTTTAATGGAGTATTTAAAATTCACTCATCATTCGTGCTAAATAACGCAGCTAAGCAGACGGGCTTGCTGCTCTCCCAGAAACATCTCTAAATGCACAGTAGGACGCAGATTCTAGACATTATTTTATAACATCCAAGTTCTGACAGTAAGTTAGTTATAATCGCCTTAAAATCTATGGAGAAAATATTTATTCATAATCCAAATTGAAAGTCCAAAGAGAAATTGAAAGTCCAAAGAGAAAACAAATCAAGATCAATTTAAAAATATTATTATTTCTTTTTATTTTCCATTTGGCTAAATTAAAACTATATCTTTTTTTTTTATTTGCCATTTGGCTTATCCATTTGGATTTAATATTTGGCTTTTCAATTTCAATTTAACATTGGCTTTTCATTTGGATTTAATATTTGGCTTTTCAATTTCGATTTAACATTGGCTTTTCATTTGGACTTGACACATGTCAATGTAAATGAGGAGGCGTGGCCCAACGGCTGGTGGGAGGGTCTGAAACTAAAGGGGTGCAGAGGCACCTTCTGAACAGCAGGGGGAGCTGACTGCTGGGGAGCACGGAGCATCTGTCTGCAGCTTCACCACCAGGCTGATAGAAACTGATGATGTAGGCTAAACACAAACGACATTTCATGCAACAACAGTGAAGTTTTCATGTAGTTACTATAATTGGGCCGTGTTAGTGAGGACTAGATTAGTACTGTATTTAAAGCTGATTCTGGTTTCCAACTTCGCCCCAGGTGTGTCTGTTTAAAACACAGACGGAAACAACTTCTCTCTTTTGATGTTTTATTTAATGAAGCAACAGTACAAACATGGGTGTGGGTAGCTCTGCTACGTGTGTTTGTGTGTTGTCAGATCTCGGACACACACACACACACACACACACACACACACACACACACACACACACACACACACACACAATCTCAACCAGGTAGTCATCGTCCGAACTGTGACCTCTCCTTTTTCTTTCTCTCACTTTTTTCTCCGGGTGGTGGCACGGTGTGAGGTGTGTCCGCGCTATTCTCCGACATGTACTCACAACAATCACTCCTGATTGACGGCCTTTTGTACAGCCCGTAGGCTACTTACCCGTTCATTTGATTTCCGATTTTGAAACAATATCCAAATTTGAAAAATGGGTCATTTTAAACCTTGTTAATATGGATGATAATATGTTCAAACGGAATGTTCGCCATATTTCAGGAAATCAACTTGAGAGACTTCCAGCTGACAGCGGTGTCTGTGAGCATCACTGGCGGCCAGCAGGGAGGTGATCCCGGCCGCCACCAGCTGGCTGTCCTGTCAGACTGAAGCTTCTGACAACATTGGAAATCATCTGACAATCATTATTTTGTTATTCAGCACCCCTGGTTAAAAATAGATTCCCGCGCGCCTGAGTAGGAGCTGACAGAACTACGGTACTGCGGCCAGAGGAACTTAAAAATCCCCAAATTTGTCCTGTCGGAACCATGGATGTATGGAGAGAACGGTCGGAACACGACAAAAAAAAGTGTTCTAGGAACGTTCTGTTAGGAACTGCAAAAATCCCTCTGGTCGGAAAGCCCTAACGTGGACCTACTCACAACAATCACTCCTGATTGACGGCCTTTTCACCACTAAATTCACTTCTGAGACTTTTTTTATGCGAGAAATTAACTGTGTAGAGTTTGAATATGGGCAGTTTAACAAAAATTGATGGCCAATTGCACATTGCAGCTGGGATTGCCTCCCTGCTGGCCACCAGTGATGCTCCGTGCTCCCTAGCAGTCAGCTCCTAAAAAAAAATTATATTTTTATTTTGATCTTGCTTCGTTTTGTCTTTGGACTTTCAATTTCTCTTTGGACTTTCAATTTGGACTATGAATAAATATTTCCTCCATAAATATCGGTGTAGGGAAAAACATCATTAGTCACCCCTTTAATTGTCGATATACGATCTGATCGCCAATCGGTATAAGCCTACAAGGTAGACGCATGTATAGTCCTTGTGTATGCGTTTGTGTAGGAAGCAAGTGGCTGAAAGGTGTGTGTAAGAGTGTGTAGCAGCCATGGTTACCACCTCGTAGTAGAGATTAGTTCGGTTGAAGGATGCAGAGAGTGTGATTGGCCGTGGCACACACAGGATCTTCTCACAGTCCTTGAGGACGCTGCTGGTTGCTGTGGCTGTGAGCCCGAGCAATGGGACTTTGGGGAACTGCCTCTTTAGAATGCCCAGCAGTTTATAATCTGCACAGGGACATACAAACAATCACACACAGCAACTTTGAAGATTTAACCTAGAACTAGGCGGTAAGTATGGTGCTAAAACAGTATCATAACCATTTGTAACTCGTGAAACACAATGCACAAATAAATGCAGAGAGATCCTTATCTGTAAGTACAATGCACAAATAAATGCAGAGAGATTTGTATGTGTATATCTGATTTGTATCTGTGCCTCTAATTTGTAAGTCGTGAAACACAATGCACAAACGAATGCAGAGCTATTCGTATCTATAAAAGGTGTATCTGTGTCCGTGACTCTAATTTGTAACTCATATTTCATCATTTGTAAAATCAACTTAGTATTTTTCAATGGAAATATATTCGTAAAACTCCTATCCTTGTGGATCCTTTTGAGACTGTTTTTCCGCGCCGTTTGTGGACAAAATCAATTCGTAACTCAGGTGACGATCCCAGCAGTCTCCAGGAGATGGCGGTGTTAAGTGATGATCCCAGCAGTCTCCAGTAAATGGCAGTAATACAACACTTAGAGATGGCAACTGCTGTTACTACATGAAAACTGTGAAGAAGTCTTGTCAAATGTTTCAGACTGGAGACCATAGACAGTAAAAGAAAAATGGACCCAGCGACCCCGCTGTTTTTGACGGAGACAAGTGAAGCCTCTTAGTACTTTTCCGGTGATGGTTAAGTGTTACTGAGCGTTACTGCGCAGCTGCAAACTTAGCTTCCCGCCGCCAATGTGACGTGAACAACGTCTCTGAACGTTGTAAGTCTTCTGGTAGCTGTGCCAAGAGAAATCTCAGTCATTCCCAATCTATCAGAGACGGAGAGCGTAGGTATATGTAAGGAGATAACATAGGCACAGGCTAATTATTGCTAACTTAAATGATAGTTAACATTAGTAATTAAACTAAACAGCTAATGTACGTCGAAACTACCTGCGAGCTTCTCCTGTACTATACGGTAATTCCTCTACAATGCGACAGTAAGTCGCGTGGTTATGACGCAATCGTTAGCCTATTTTTATAAAAACGTCTGCTACGGAGCCATAACGTGAGGTACAAGGTAATGTAGCCTTGTGTACATTGTCGTGTTTCTTAAATAAACAACGGACAAATCAAGTCTTTAAACGCTTCAGATGTAAAGTTATTGGCTGTCAAAGTGACGCCAAAATGAATTGCAGTCAATGGGATGCTAATGGGGGTGATGGGAACAGGGCTAGCAAAATGGCGCCATCGCGGCTTCGCTCTGAGGAGAGAAGCCTGCCCCCTTGCTAGAGACGGTTGGTACAATCAGCTCTGGCACAATCTAATTGACGTTCCTCCGGGTAAGTTGACATTATTAGGACTTTGTCGTCAGACAAATTACATTTATGTTTCAACATCATTGTTGCAGTGCATTTACTGTACATTTATTTAATGTGTTTTTGTGTTATGGTGGCATTGACACCTTGCAACTTTTTAGAGCGTGCTAACTGCAAACAGCGATGCTAACTTAGCTAGCTTGTTAATCAGCCTTGTAACATCAACTCGCCTGGTCTTTGTATGGAATTTGCAGTCTGAGTCTGAAATATTATTAAGCGCTGCTTAAACTATTAGTGGGCCCAGTTATAAAGCTAGTGAATATATTTGGTAGGCCTATCAAGTTAAACTAGCTAGCTAAGGAATCAATCGATGATGTTGTAAGTTAGCTAAACTTTAAAGAGTTTAAATTTAACATTTGCTCAACATATTGTAACCATGTTTATTAGCTAGTACAGAAATTGCCACACACAAATACACGCTTCTCCTGTAAGACTAAATGTATGTACAGTTGTACACCCTGCAAAAAAAATGATAGTTTAATCACTGAATCTGCCATGTTTTACAGATCTGACTGATCAGATGCTGTCCTGAACACCTGTTTGACGAGGTTTACCTGGACCCACAAGACTCTCCTCACAGTATGAAGGTATTGTGGGACAGGTGCCATACTTCTGCCAACCGATGGTCTGAAGACAACACAGCAGCATCAGGAGAGATTCAGTATCCACAGGATGACTTCTGTGACCTGACAGCCTACATTACCAGCTGACACATCCTCAGTAGAAAATAAACCCTCTAGGCTGGTGGAGGACATGATCTGGACAGTTAACATCTGCTGCTCTCTGCATTATTTATACTTTATATTTCCATTTTATTGACTGTGAATAAAGTGCTTTATTTCTAAGCAGGGTTTGATCATTTTTAAGTTTAGTAGTAAGGCTCCTTAAGTGTTATGCAACATGTTTATTCACAAATACTGTTACACAGGTGATATGTCTGATGTAATGCATGTAGAAGGGTCAAACACTGAGTCAATTTAATATCCTGACTATAAAAATGTAATCCTTTACGTAAGACAGGTTATAGTGACAGAAAGCAACACAAAACATTTGTTTAACAGTTAAACTTTATTGTTTTGACAAACGAAAGTATTTTGAAAGGGTATTAAATCTAATCTGCAGCTTGAAAAACATTTCACAGCATAAATATAACTGACAGATACAAACTTCCAGTGAAAAGTTACTTTTTAAATACAATTGTCCCTTTCACACAGCCAAATATACCAGAGTATGAAATGAAGAGCTGACAGATGTTTCTTATTCTGTTTATTTCTTCCTCTTGTGTGAGTTAGTGTGGTTTCTATAAAGAGAGAAACAAAATACAAATAAATAAAGGAAACACATGTATACACTCATTCTTCCTTAAGCAGTAATATATATTACCAAACATAATATAAACAATAGTCGCAATATGGCTATATATCTCAAACTCCAATAATGTAAACAGAGAAAAAGGATTCAAACGCATATTATATGGGATTCTCAGACATTTTCGCCCATCTGTTAAGTTACCGCTAACGTAGACAACAATTCCTGTTATCTATGATACGCTTTAAAGCCTCCAACTAACAAAACGGCTGGATGCTTTTATTAAGCCTCTAGTGGTACAGAAAACAATATTTAACACCACTTCTTATTTTACTCAACCACAAAGTACTGAACAATCCTAAAACAAGTAGTAAAAGTATAAACATGTTTACGATGTTACATATTAAGCAGAAGCTCTAAAGTATCGTGTAGTTCTCTTAATACATCCATGGCGTGTACGAACGATACTGTCTATGGTACGAACTTGGATATGATTAGCACAATGGTCGCGTAGCAACCCCTTAAACTCCTAACTCTCATCCACATCAAATAGTGGAAATAACAGCTGGTTTAACAAAGAAATACAATATCACGAGTAATGCAGCACATATACTTACTCTTCTCATTTACGCACACAAAGAAAGGTGCCACTCACAACTACAATCCAACTGAACGACTAACTCTAGTCTATCATACTGCTTAACTGTGTGACGTCAGTTAAAATATACCCAAAGATATAGGTAGCTAATACTGAGTATATATATATATATATATATATATATATATATATATATATATATATATATATATATATATATATATATATATATATATATATATATATATATGTAATATACCAACCAGCACGCGCTTTGGCTACCCTATTACCAGCACTGAATAAATAGGAGTAAATGTGAAACATAAAACACAATATGGTTAACTGTACTAAATAATAGCAACACTAACATAACTTTGGGGCCTTTTTTACAAGCAGCAGTTATTTAAGCCGGTGTGTGGCAATTACTGTACTAATAAACATGGTTACAATATGTCAGGCAAATGTTAAATTTAAACTCTTCATAGTTTAGCTAGCTAACTTTCAACATCATCGATTGATTCCTTAGCTAGCTAGATCATCTAGGTAGTTTCATATGACCAAATATATTCACTAGCTTTATAACTGGGCCCACTAATAGTTTAAGCAGCGCTTAATAATATTTCAGACTCAGACTGCAAATTCCATACAAAGACCAGGCGAGTTGATGTTACAAGGCTGATTAACAAGCTAGCTAAGTTAGCATCGCTGTTTGCCGTTAGCACGCTCTAAAAAGTAGCAAGGTGTCACTGCCACCATAACAACACAAAGCAAATTGTAAATACACTGCAACAATGACGTTGTACATACATGTAATTTATCTGATGACAAAGTCCTAATAATGTCAACTTACCTGATGAAGGTCTAGGACCGAAACGTTGTAAATAAATTGTTTGCTTGCGTAATGGTCAGTGTGCGGGACTTTTCTTCTAAACTTAACCGGAGGAACATTTGACAAGACTTCTTCACAGTTTTCATGTAGTAACAGCAGTTGTCATCTGTAAGTGTTGTATTACTGCCATCTACTGGAGACTGCTGGGATCGGCATTAAAGACACAAATATTTTCTGGCTACATACCGCGCGGAAAAACAGTCTCAAAAGGATCCACAAGGATAGAAGGAGTTTTACAAATATATTTCCATTGAAAAATACTAAGTTGATTTACAAATGATGAAATATGAGTTACAAATTAGAGGCACAGACACAGATACACCTTTATAGATACGACTAGCTCTGCATTCGTTTGTGCATTGTGTTTCACGAGTTACAAATTAGAGGCACAGATAAAAATCAGATATACACATACAAATCTCTCTGCATTCATTTGTGCATTGTACTTACAGATACGGATCTCTCTGCATTTATTTGTGCATTGTACTTACAGATACGGATCTCTCTGCATTTATTTGTGCATTGTGTTTCACGAGTTACAAATGGTTATGATACTGTTTTAGCACCATAGTAAGTTAGGTTGCCTTGGGGTGTCAAACTCAATTTCACTGAGGGCCACACTGGAAAATGTGAACCACATCAAGGGCCTGACACGTATAGATTGTTGACATGCTTTTATTTAATCGAAAGGTCAAATGTTTTTGACTGTATTGTATGTCTCATATAGCCAATTTGGTCCACATAAAGCCCCAATTCAGCAAAAAGGTTCCTTAGCCATCATAGAATTTAGCAAATCAAGCAAAACAATGCAAAGTAGTCTACCCGACTAACAACAACCTGTTTCACAGGCTGTGTGGGAATTTCTGCGTCTCAAATTGTGCTTTGAGTGTGGCGTAATTGCAGTTTGAAAAACTGTTTCCTATTTTTTTCGGGTTTGGCTCATAACTATGAGGGCCAAAATTTATTCTGAACCTAAATTGATATGCAAGGGGTCTGGATTTGGTGGGGGGGCCTAGAGTTTGACACCTGTGCCTTAGAAGAACTCTACATCCACAGTGAAGGAGACCTCTCACCTGGTCTGAAGTCATGTCCCCACTGGCTGCAGCAGTGCACCTCGTCCACAGCGATACGACTCAGCAGGTTTACGTTGTAGGCTTTCTCCAGACGAGACATGAACAGCTTGCTCTTGGCGATCTTCTCTGGAGTCACGTACAGCAGCTTGAAAGCGGCCTTGGGATCCATCATGCCAGCCATGACGGTCTTGGCATGCTCCTAAAAGTATTATTTATTTTTACAAATTGCTTTTTTAATTTTTTTCACACTATGAAAGCTGTCACACCAAAACATTAATAGTATTCATACAAATGTAAATAAATTTAGAAATTTAGAAAACTGCAGTACGGAGCCTCTGCAAAATAGTCTCAGGAAGGAACTTGTTCTGTCAGATAGTCTAGCTAGCTGTCTGGATTTACCCTGCAGAGATCTGAGGAGCAGTTAACCATAGTCCTCACAAATCCACCGGAGGTTAGAATGCCAACACAGAGGAAGAGGAAGGTAACGGACATCCGGCCTAAAACAGTCATCCGGCCTAAAACAGTCATCCGGCGGAATTTCCGGCGGCACCAGAGCAATCCCGGAAGTGGAACGTCGAGGATATAGACTACAGTTGATATAATACAACAAAGTTCACATTTGTCAAATGACTCTACTGAGGCAGATTTAAAGGGGCGTTATGCAGTTTTGGCAATTTGCTTTTTGCTTCCAGGTTTCTCTATAGAGCCCCCCCCTACAGCTTCGGAATAGATATAACTGCTAACTCCTCTCTCGGTCAGTCTGCCGTTTCCTCTTTCTCTGTTTCTCCGACAATGCTTTCCTAGCAGCAAAGCATGGGCTTGCCACAGAGCCCGCAGAAAGCCTGTGCCTATGACAAGATGGCCGCCGGTGATGACGTTGGAGACTCCCGTTCTCTTAATACATCCATGGAAACTCCACCGTAAGACATCTAGCCTTTATTATATCTATGGTTTCCGCTATATGCATGTAGCAGCAGCGCACTGCTGCTCAATCAGCTGTTGAGCCGTCTGCTCTACTATAGAGAGCGGAGTTTCGACTGCCCACACACACACACACACACACACACACACACACACACACACACACACACACACACACACACACACACACACACACACACAAAGAGCGCCATGTCTAAAAGCCACCATGGGCTTAGCGGATAGCGGTGGTACTGCACCCCATGGCCCAGAAAGACGTTTCACATAGACTTTACATGGTGAAAGAAACGTCTGTATTTCACGGATAATTTGTTTCAGGGTATATAAACTTACCAGCCCGAACACTTAAAAAGGTTCTTGTTTAAAACGTCACGTTTTTTAACATTTTTAACATTCACTAGTAGCGAATCCAGAATTATTAAATTAGGCATGATGAATGCGCATAATGGACGCAAGCCGCCCACTCACATGACTGTTCTCCCGAGGTCATGTAGCTAGCTGTAATAATGGATATAGCTAATGGTTATAATTCACCATGTGTTATATGAATACGTCCATGGTATTATTTTATGAAGTTATGATACATCCGAGGGATGTACGTATGCTGTAAAGCCTGTTACGTGGATGTAACGTCATTAGCGTTTCCCAAACGAGACCTAGTAGCAGCTAGTTTAGCTGCTACCAGCAATTTTACATCAGTTGGAGAGGCAGAATTGCTCCTTCTTTTCAATATAACTTAAGTTGCACATGATTTCCAATCAGTTTGGTTTGTTTTTGTTAAAAACATCTTACATTATGATACAGGAAATTGCTGGCTTTACAAGGAAGATGCCAGACTTTTATGCAGCCTACGGATGCTCAAATTGCCATAGTCTCAAACCTTTCACCTGTAAGATATGACAATATTATGATTATATTTGGGATAATCCTTAGTTACTTAGTGAATTTATGTTACACAGTAACAGTGGGTCTACGACATACTAGTATTGCAAGATTGTTGCTGACCCAAGGCTTTTTAGAAGTTTGTTTACACAATCACTGATGTTTCTTTTGGACACCTTTTTATAACTAGTTTAGTGTGGTTGTCTTATTCTAAAGTGCATACATGCATAGAAGGCTGATGGCCCGGTGTGGGGTTGTTAAACCATGCAGAGGCAATGTGACAGCACAGGATGACAGAGTCCCTACCAGCTGTCATCGATACCTCTACAAGCCTCTGACAAGCCAGACCCACATCCAGATGTTGGTCTGAGAACTCCCCATTGACAGGGCTCAAACCGAGGGGCGGGATAAACGGTTGTCTTTCAAACTCCCTCTGCACGCAATAGGATAGAGCTACAACCAGGCAGAGCAACGAAGAAGGGGGCGGAGCTAGTTGATAGATTAAACTTTTGCCGTATCCGGTCGGCAAAACTCTGAAAACATCTTCCTTTTTTAAGAATTATTTCAGTGCCGTTCTTTTTTCTTTTCTCAAAGAAAAGCTGAACTCCAAGTCTTCCAGAAGACCAGCAGCAGCCATAAGCCCCGCCCACCGACTCTATACACGATGTGATTGGCCGGACAAGCGTTTGGTTTTTCCAGCTCGCAAGCCAACGGAGAGTTGCTAGACTGACCCTGGCTGCAAATTAAATTTGCTGCCGCTAGGGTGCGTCTAGATTTCTAGGCTAGCTTACTAATGTAAATGAATCAAATTTCTCTCTCATATTGCTCCTCATAACCACTGAAAACTGTCAAAAAATCTAAACCAAAGTCCAATTATTATAGACGTTATCTGACAATAAGCGTTTCTGCTTCATTAGAGCCTATTGTAAGGAAAAAGCTTAACGTGGTTTAATGTACCTAAACAACGATCAGTGATATAGAATATGTCACTGATTTTTTGACAGTTTTCAGTGGTTAGCGATGAGGAGCAATATGAGAGAGAAAGTTGGTGATCATTGATCGTTGTTTATGTACATTAAACCACGTTAAGCTTTTTCACGTTAAGTGTTAGTGTCCCGACAGGCAGAGTTGTGAACAGAGAAGCGTGCAGCCAGCGCAGCAGCAGAACGGCTGTGTCTGTGCTGCCCTGCTGTGTTGATAGAGATTTTTGTGGATTTGTTGGCACCTGTCGCTCAACAATTATATGCATTATGAACTTTATTTTTTTCTCGAGGTTTTAAAAAAAGTGGTGGGTACAAAATGACTCGTGACGAAATCTGATGGGTATGTGTACCCACCATCCCCACCGAAATCGACGCCTATGCTAATAGGTGTTTTTTCTGCAGATAATAAAATAAATTCAAAGAGGCTCTGTAGTCCGAGACAGCGTGAAGTAAGACGCCTTTATTTACTTTCACATTGTTCACGGCAGTTCAACTTAAATTCACTCTGATCATAATAGCTTAAGAGGCAACTCAACAAACAACAACGTCAAGTCCAGAGTAACTAAAATGCTGAGCAGATGCTGCTACTAGCAGCGTGCTATGGAGGACAACATCAGTCCGTTCTGTGGCGTGACTTCACTTTGAAGGTGAAATGATGGACCTCCGTTTCCTCGTTGGAAAGCTGCATCAACCAGCGTAGCTACACTGACGCCTACGTAGTTACCACAGCAACCCATGCAGACAGGTTGGTGATGTCGGATTTTCCTGCAGTCTGAACGTAATATAAAAGCTAATCTAAAACAAAAGCATCCCATCTGGTATTCCGACCTGGGAACAAAAAACGCAGTTGGAGATGGACAGTTGGCAAATAGATATACCAATAGATGCATTTGCTCGAGTGCAAATTAAATGTGACACTCTAAAAAGGAGAAGACCTTAACTGACATTTATGTCAAACATGTTACTTTGTTGTACTTGTTGTTGTTACCTATATCTTACTTATAGCTAATACATATAGTTGTTAATTTGCACTTTTTATTAACAAAGGTCCTAACCATCGACGAACTGGATTGGCAGTGTAGGGAATGAATGACTCTATATCCCTGTGCCAAATGTCTAATATTTATTTAAGTGCAATTTATGTTAACAGAGCCCGAGAGTCTGTTTTGTTTACGGTTTTGCTTGTGTGGTTTTATTATTTATTTAGGATTTTTCTTTCACATTCCAATTCCAATATCGGAATATTTTCAAGAATGAAAAGTGAATTGCTCTTTCAAAGGGTGTATGCAAAATCTGAGGCTCATGCAGTTTTGTCAAAGAGTAGCGTTGGAAGAGATCAACAGATGAAGAGGTGAGATGAAGTGAATATGTTGTTACCTTGCTACTGGACGCATTCAGCATTACTGCGGACACATCAATGGACTTCAGGTACATGATCTGGTCCTCCATCAGGGACACCAGGGGAGTGACAACCAATGTAAAACCTGAGAGAGAGACAGACACACACACACACACACACACACACACACACACACACACACACACACACACACACACGTCATGTGATAACAGTAGGACAGATTGAGTCAGTAAGTTTGTAGGTACTCACAGGACAAACTATTTTATTTTAAATTATTTTATAAACTGCAAAGGTGGTGTGTTACACTGGGAACACAATGCAGGTGTAAGCGTCACGTATAGCAGCGTAGACACGCGATCAGGCACATGGAGAGAGAGACCGACAGACGGACAGAGAGAGTGACACAAACGCACGCACACCAACGCACACATGCACGAACAAAGTTTGACAGAGCCAGGGTTTCTTTGCTTTAGCTGGAGCCCTGATCAGAGATAACGGGTACAACGACGGTGGTTATCAACCTGCTCGGTTAACCCAGGATTTCTTCTTCAGTCTCTGTGCACGTTCTTATAAAAGGAGACATTTAGAGCATCCTTATAATCTTCTCACAGTGTTCTACAGCTGTGACGTTACACAACCCTACTCAAGAAGAGAAATCAAAGTGAAATTAAATGCATTGATTGACTATTATCTGTGATAAATACCAATAGATTAATAAATTATCTAATCTTTACAAATAAAAATAAAAATTCAGCACAACTGATATAGGTTACTGTGTCAAAAAAAAACACAATGCATACAGTAAACGCAACTGTAACTGCACAGCCGGTTCAGTGGCATGTAATGTAATGTTACAGCTCATTTCCATATATGCGACGTATTCCTTCAGCTGAGAATCTGTATCGCTCATAGAATGAATATTGACTATTGAGTGATGCTATTTCCAAAGCACCTGATAAGTGAAAGGCGCTTTTTAGCCGATATCAACAACAAAACTGGTCCGGACCAGGTTAGCGGAGCGACATAAGTTACCCTGGCGATCTAGCCAGGTTAAAAAGAGAGCCTCCTTTGTGACACGGAAAACCCTGGCTTTAGACTCAACAGACTTCGCTAACCCTCTCATTAATCTTGCTTTGTAGTACAGGATTCAGGTCACCCCAGTTTAGATCCAACATTGTGTATTTATGTCTCAGTGTACCCTTGGAGCAGACTGCAGGCAGCTGGTAGCAGAGGCTTTTCCCTCTTCCTGTGGGCATCACCAGGTACAGATCTTTGCCTGACATGGTCAGGTTGATGGCCCTCAGCTGCAGTGGTCTGAACGTGGAGAGATGAAACAAGTCCTTCAGGTGCTGCTCCACTTCTTTGGACCATGGAAAATCTACCAAACATCAAATGATCAGAATCAGAAAAGGGTTTATTGCCCCAATAAGTTACACGTATGTGGAATTTGCCTTGGAGAATAGTGCATACATGAAAAAACAAACATATTAAACAATAATATAAAATAAACAATGAATACAGAAACAAATATATACATAAAATGATTAAAACAAGTCAACAACTTATTGACTAACTGTACGTATATTTGTGTAGAGTACCTGTGCCATCATAGAGCTGCATCTCCTGCTTGCTCATTGCTGGATCAGCTCCAGATGATTTTGAGGACGATGAGGATGAAGAGGAGGACGGCTGTGCAGCATCGCAGGCCTTCTCCAGCCGCTGCAGCAGTGCCTCTTTACGAGAAGTCAGCTCCTCCTGCTTCTGCAAGAGCTCTGCGATCTGCAGCTCCACCAACTCCAGCTCGGCCTCCACTGAGTCCAGCTCCGCCTGCACATCTGAACAGGAACAAACACACCAGGAAAACTGTGAGCGACAAGGATTCTAAGCAGACATGTTGATTCACTGCTGAGAGGGGGATTGGCTTTGCAGTCCCTCCAGGACCCTGAGGCAGGCAGGAAAGATTCCATCCAACGGGTGTAAACATATCTATGTCTGTGTGTTTGTTTGTGTGGGTGGTCTATCTTTGAAAAATCTCATGAATTGTTCATCCAATCTACTTCACACTTGGTTTCCTGGGTACCCAATGAACTTGGGGTTTGGAGCAGTTTGGACAGTGTTGGATATTAAACTGTGAATAAACCTAAAAGACTGCGGAAAATGGTGGAGGAAAAAAAGCGCTGCCATAACGCTGGCTCTTCCGTGTCTACCCTTCACGATAAAGGTCCATCTTAAATTCACTCAGCATTTCGCTAAGAGGGAACTCAATAAAAAACATTTCCACACTTCACAATAAAAGCCCAGCTTAAAATTCACTCAGATCATTTTGCTTAGAGAAAACTCAATCACAAGGCATTATTGCTGACACTAAATCGTATAGAAACTATGGGTCCTATCTTGCACCCGGCGCAGCGCAAAGCCCGACGCAAGTTTCTTTGCTAGTTTAAGACCGTAGTTTAAATAGCAAATGCACCTTCGCCCGTCTTTGCGCCCAAGGTCTTACAGGGAGGTGTGTTCAGGTGCATTCTGGGCGTATTGCTATCTTGAGGCAGAGGCAAGTGATCGCGCGTCATTGACCAACAAAAACCTGGTCTAAAGTCAACAACGAAGCACCTCATTGTTATTTTAACAGTGCATTAATGCGCCTAGGCTTATGCACAGCAAGCGCACACTATGCTTGTTACACACACAAAGGAAAGCGCAGCAGCACACACAGTACTATCGACGATTTATTGAGGGACTTGCCAAGCTGGCTGCCCTTCGGCATTGCCTGATGGCTGAAGAGCCTACCCAATGTATACAGAGGAGTGCGAGCAGAGCTTTGAGGGCCTTCAAAGTAAGTTGGTGTCTGCCCCAGTGTTGGCTAATGCCAACTTCTCCCTACCCTTTAGCTACCGTGGACTGGGTGCAGTGATCTCTCCAGAACAGGATGGACCTGTTGCCTATGCTAGTCGTGGCCTTAAGACCACAGAACGGAACATGGAAAACTACAGTTCAATGAAACTGGAGTTCTTGGCCCTCAAGTGTGCCATGACTGAAAAATTCAGAGACTATCTGCTGGGTAGGGCTGAGTATCGAATTCAATGCTTTTTAGGCACTGACCGAATTGCATCTAAAGTATCGAGTATCGAAAAAAGCCTTGTCATTCAATACCAAATTTCAATACCTAATGAGTAAATCTCACCAGTGTCAGTGTCAATAAGCACGCAGCATGCTTCTACCAAGATCTAATAATGTTTATGATTGGCTAGCTAACGTTACACATCGTAGAGACACGCAGGAAAAACTCTGTTACGCACAGAGATGGGGCTAACGTATTTGAAGCTGAAAAATCAATGAAAAAGATTTGTGCCAAAATGTTGTGATTTATTTTAGTTTTATAAAAAAAAGTATCTTTTAGGAACCGGTATCAAAGTCACGGTATTGGTATCTGTACCGGTATCAGAAATTTTTGAACGATACCCAGCCCTACTGCTGGGACAAAAATGTGTTGTATATACGGACAATGAGCCTCTCAGTCAGGCACATTTTGAACGGGCACTGTTCTAGTATCAATAAAAGCTAAAAATGTCAACCTGCTAGTTGCCCTAGTCAGGGGATCACAAAATGTCATGGTAATTCATCGGATAGTTGTTCATATGCGTTAGCGTTAATATAGCATGTTTTGGTCAATTTGGCAAATTTTGTGCAATTAAAATAAAAGGGTTTGTAGAAAAACATAATAATTGAAAAATGTTGTTTTGGTATTGTTACTTAAAGTGCCCATATTATGAAAAAAATCACTTCTTCTGGGATTTGGGGTGTTATTTTGTGTCTCTGGTGCTTCCACACACATACAAACTTGGAAAGAAATCTATCCATGTTGTTCTGAGTGAGATACGGTTTCTGGATGATTCCTGCCTTCAGTCTCCGGGTGAGCTGGTCAAAATCTGCACGGCTTGTTACGTAACTAGCCGAGACGACGGGCTAAACACAACCGTTAGCATGCTAGCTCGTTCTTAATGGCAAAGCACTGCTACAACACACACAAGTTCACCATAATCTCCAAAAGAAGTACTTCCATGTGCGCCCTCCTTTAGAAGAAGTCTCCTGGTTAATCCTGCCTTGTAACTGACCAAAGTTGGAGAAACAACCTTTCTTTTACCGTCTACGGAGCTAACTGACATGATCTACCATCTGAGCTACTGAACATGTGCGAGTGGAATCAAAGATAGTACAGAAGGAAAGATGATTCACTCTGTAGCTAAAACAGAGACCTGAACACAAGGTGAAAAGAGGAGCTGCAGCAGTGAGAGAGAGATGTGCTGTACAACAAATTATATTAAACCATGTAAACATATTCTGGTACAACCTTAAAATACAATTATGGACCTGAAAATGAGCAGAATATGGCATCTTTAAACTAGTGTGACAAGCAGGGGCTGACGTTAACTTGTTTGGCCACCAACTACTGTCTGACAAGTGGCTTTTAAGATCCACTAGCCACACAGGCTTTTTACCAGGCAATCTGTTTTGCCTCATACTGCTGTTGTCGCCAACTGTCCACTTGGTATTAAAACGTCTTCTTCGAATCATCCTCATCTTTTTGCTAGTTGCTTGTTTCAGCCAGCTTCTTTACCCCTGTAATGTGTCGCCACACCTTTTTGAGCTCCAATCCAAGGATTGGATGGGAAGACTTGGTTGAAATGTGAAAGAACAGGGGCAAAGAAAACTAAGGAATCACTTAATTCTCATTGGCTTCCCAAAATTTCTATAGGAGTGAGTTTCACACTACTTGTCACCAGGGCCTGAAATGAACACCCAACCATGCGCCAAATGCGGGTGAATTTTGCCATTGACGGGTGAAACTATCAATCTACCTGCAACGTTGGCGGGCAGCCAATGAGAATTAAGTGATTCATTAGTAGTTTTGCCACTGTTCTTCCACATTTCAACCAAGTCTGCCTATCCAATCCTTGGATTTTAACAACTTTAGGCTACTTAGTCCTAGTATTAAATTAGGAAACAGGGATAGACAGAATGTTATAGAGTAGCATGTGCAGAAGGTTCTCTCAGTGGAGTTATCCTGATAGTGTTGACAAGGAATAAGACTATCGGGTCTCACACCTGCACAGGTAGTAATCCTACAAGGATCACACCTCCACAGCTAATGATCCTTCTCTTTGCACCTCCCCCAGTGTTTCTTTTAAGCTGAGGAAGGGTGTTATTTGTCATCATCAGTCCCCACGAAATCCATATTCTCTCATTCAAAAACAACTGCTGGGTTATCCCAGAGGACTGTGCAACTGTTTACATCTTAGCACTGTTGGGTCTTTAATAAGGGTTGGCTCATTTTTTATGCAAATAAAACTGATGCAAAGTAGTTTTGTGACAAAATATCTCAACTGTTTGTTTCTTGGTATGGAAAGAACAGACTTACCTTTATTACCGCCTCCGCCATCCATATTTCTTAGACTGATTTGCTCAGAAAGGAGCCAACCATCAGACTGTCAGAGATGTTGATATCATTTCCTGTAAGACAGAAAGGCATGCTAAGCAAAATTCCATTTTCCTTTTAACATTGAACTGCCTTTTCACAAATAAATATCTTTTTTTATGCTGGTCCCTAGTTTGTTCAGATGAGAGGCAGAAACTGGGGCTACTTCTGACTCCATTAATTTACAGTTATCTGATGGCAATTTTATTACAGGTGCTCATATTTACTATTTAGTTATTGCATGTTTAAGTAAATGAATTCCCTACTTCTACTTTTTGTTTATGTTTTGCATTCAGTCATTTGATTTTTATATAAATTATTTAATATTGTATACATTAGATAAATGATTTTAATTATTGTCCTGTGGAACATTCATATTAGCCTATATTTAGCAATTGTCAGTTCCCCTATAAAGGCGCAATGTAACCAGAACAAAGAAAACCAAATATGAATTGTGATTACCACGTTAAATGCCACATTTAGTCTCATTAGTATTATCAATCCACATAATTGCGCTGACCACAACTCATCTTAACATAAGCTAATTTAGCTAATAGTCGACAACGCTGCACCTGTTTCATCGGAGCAGCAAGTTACCGGTAACGTTAGCCGTTAGCTTGTTAATGGATCATTTACCCTTACACAAGGGTATTGGAGCATCCTGTTTAAGCACTGCCATCTTCTCCAGCTAACTAGATTAAGCTAAAGATGCTCTAAACCACCTTCACCACATGAAAAATACCCCTCTCTGTTGTGAGCAAAGTTAGCTAACGTTAATACGTCAGGGACAAGACTTTGAACAAAAATAAAATACAAATGACTGACCACTTAGCAACTTCGTCCAGGCCAGTTTCTTTACTGTCGGTGAGTCCACTTCACGGTTGCTATAGCAGACCATAGACCACACACCGCACCGGCAGAAACGAAAAACGCCCTGTGTTTCGCCTGCCAGGCTGCTTACAACTCCCGCCTCCTGCTGCAGGATTAACACTTAACACATGCAGTATATCATGAATAGAGCTTGTGCAATCTGTGTTGAATACACCTATATTAGAAATTCTTTGACATAACCTAGGAGACCAAAAACATCCTGTTATCTCATGTCAACATCGGCGCTGCCTGACAGAGCAAACCCGGGACAACTGCATCCAAACACGTGTGTGGTGCATTCAACATAGGCTAGATGTTCAGTGGAAAATGACCTTTCTCATTGAAATGTTTCTCATTTTCAGTAAATATTCTTGCCACATGCAATCCAGTGTCTTATGTGTGTGTAGATAAAGATACATATTTCCAGCAGAGTATATATTATAAATATAGATGTATAAATTATTAATTATAACAAGTTGCAAAGTGGGAGGAGTCGTTTGTTCCTTAAATATTCCCATTCCGATTTTACATTGAACGATATCCTAAATATTACAGAGAAAGACGGAACTCTCCCTAATGGGATTTATGTTATGGCCACCGATTTTAACTCGTTCATTTTGTTTCTGAAAAATCATGTGCTGTCCAAAAGTTTGGCATGCTGAGACAGGTCGGTTGACAGTTCTAAATATTACAATACCCATAAGCCTCGGTCGCAGTTGCCGTGAAGAAGCCAATCATAGGGCAGAGGTGTGATGATTCGTACGAATCAGCGGTAACGTTTTTACATGTATCTTTAAATAAATAATACCAAAAGAGTATGCTATTGTTTTCAGTGCTATACCATAAGGTGTACTTCTACTTCTACGAAACTCTGGAGCTGTACCTTTCAATTATGAAGACTTTGTGGAAAATATGTATATTGGTTGAACTAATATAAGCTATTGAAAGATAAGTGCTCTAACAAACATATTAGGAACACGCTTATTGATTTATATTATATAATATTATATAATATTGATTTTATGTATGATTTTTGTGGACTAGTAGAAGAGAGTATTTGCTATCTATTTTTTTCACTGTATATGTACAAGAATGTTCTGGATGGATGTAAAAAGGAGACTTAAGATACATGTTGAAATAATAAGAATAAGAATTATTTTAGTCAAGAAAAGATTTAAAATATCATCATGTATATCATACAACTCTTTAGTATTTTTATAAAATTGCCAAACTATAAGAAAAATGGTCAGGAACCAAGCCAACCTTTCTGCACTTTATCAATACATTTAAGCAATATAGTACCATTTTATTTTTAACAAAAAGCCATAAAGACCTTTAATTTCTTAAATGATTACAATATGAAATTATATGACACAAACTTAAATGTAATTTTATTTTTTCATTTTGTTTATAGTATTGTCTTTTCTTTTGTTCCTGTTTTGTAAGGTCTATTCTATGTATATCCTATTTGTGTACCTTTGTAACTTCTGTACAATAAAGAATTAATTGGAAAAAAAGAATCAGCGGTAAAACCATAGATGTTAAACATTCTCCTCAGGATAGTCTTATCTATATTGGGTGTTTCTTACCGAAATGCCGATGAAAATCGTAGTTAGTAACGTAGATATTTATGTAGGCCTACCAATACTTCTATCTTATTTTTCTTAAAGAACCAAAAAAACGTTGAACCTTTTGAACTGGGTTTTTAAACTTTTCTAGAGGGGAGCCGGAAGTACTCCGTAACGTTAACTATGAGTCACATACCATTGTCTGGGAGAAACCCACCATGAAACTTATGGTAACCCGGCCCATGTTCAATACAAAACGAGGGGCGTCCGAAATATCCATGGATGTATATCTCCTCCCACTTCGCAAGAACGAAGGTGTTTAAAGGATATATATCACAGACAGTAAAAGAGATATGTCTATGGATAAAATTACCACGTTGAATGCAACACGGCGCTGTTCCGGAAGATGACATCACTAGAAGGTGTATTTCCGGAAGACGTGGCTGTTGCTGTAGTGAGCACTGAGTGAGCAGCTGTCATCCAAATTATTGTTAGAGAAGTACTTGAATGCTACTTTAATATTTTCTCTTTTTCTATTTTATCTTCACCCGTTTATTCGGCGTCAAGATGATTTCGCTCACGGACTCCCAAAGTAAGAGCCTTTGTATTTGACATGTCGCTGCCCTCTCTATGAAACCGGCTAAATCTGAGCTGCAGCAGTTCGTTAACTAGCGTTAGCAATTAGCAAGAAAGTTAGCTTGATTTTCTCTCTCATGGTATTCCTTAACCTGTAGACCAAATAGCATAACATATAACTCCACTAACGTTACTAGTTGTGTGGCTCAAGCCCCTGACTTGAAAGTAGCATACGTCCATATTGTAACTCCGTATTTAAAAAGCTTCAAATATAAAGTAAATACCTGAGGTCCAGCGAAAGCTCAAGTGAAATTAACGTTTCTGTTTTCATTTTCACTGTGGCTTTCATTAGAAAATATTGAAAATATTGACTTTGTAATTTGTTTTACCTATGTATTAACGGGTTGGCTTGTAGAGGTATCCAAACAAATTGTTGTGGTACGTAAAATACCGAATCAATGCAGTTAAGTTTGAATATAGGCTATTCATTAACAAGTAGCCTATGGCATAGCAGCATGCAGGACAAGCTCTCCTGGGTTCATCACATATATTATCTTGCTGGGGAATTGATTGTGGTTTGGCCAGGAAAGCAATGAAAACTCAAATTGATTGATTGAAATGTATTTCAAACATGTGAAAGAAACCAGAAAATCAGGTCATACAGTAAATAATAATATAGATAGCATAGCATAGATACATAATAACAACCACTTGATTTTTTTTGTTTTGTTGACATGTCTGAAAAGGAGTGGGAAGAAGTATACACTTATTTAATTCCACCCCTTAGCTATAAATCCTTAATTAATTAACAAACTTCCTCTGTCATATTTTTTGAATATTTAACTTTAGTAGTATCTAGTATTGTAAGTATCTTACAAAATACAATTTATTTCTCATATATTCATATCAATTGTATATTATAATTCCTTGCATATTTATTTATTGTACTCAGAAATACTCATTGATATATTTTAGCATCAAAAATAGAAATTCGTTCAGAAATTCAAAAATAAATAAATATAAATACTAGGGCTGTCAGTTTAACGCACTATTAACGGCGTTAACGCAAACCCATTTTAAGCCGTCAATTTTTTTATCGGGCGATTAACGCATAGACGGTTAGCTAGACAGGAAGTAAAATTACGAATCCCACTATGGCCACGCCAAGACCCGCCCTACGAAGCAGCTCGATTGGTTGGGGTTAGGGAGTAGTTAGGATAGCGGATTGGTCAGGGGATAGGACCTGAACAAATGGGGTTACGTTACCTTGGACGCTTGGCCAATAGTAGTGATTGAAGGGCGGGTTTCGCAGACCGGAAACTGGCCGCCGTTTGGGCTTGCTAGCCGCCATAGATATATACACTAGATGTCGCCTTGGCTACAGCAGTTCATTGGAACCAAAGACAGTATAGAAAATGGACCCAGTGACTCCGCTGTTTTTGACGGAGACAAGTGAAGTCTATTATAAGCACTTTTCCGGTGATGGTTGACCGTTACTGAGCGTTACTGCACAGCTGCAAACTGAGCTTCCCGCCGTAGATGTGACGTGACCAACGTGTCTGAATGTTGTAAGTCTTCTGGTAGCTGTGCCAAGAGAAATCTCAATCATTCCCAATCTATCAGAGACGGAGAGCGTAGGTATATGTAAGGAGATAACATAGGCACAGGCTAATTATTACTAACTAAAATGTTAGTTAACATTAGTAATTAAACTTAAACAGCTAATGTACGTCGAAACTGCCTGCGAGATTATCCTGTACTATACCGTAATTCCTCTACTATGTGACAGTAAGTCGCGTGGTTATGACACAATCGTTAGCCTATTTTTATAAAAACGTCTGCTACGGAGCCATAACGTGAGGTACAAGGTAATGGAGACTTTTATACATTGTCGTGTTTCTTTAGAAATAAACGATGGACAAATTAATTCTTTAAATGTTTCAGATGTAAAGTTATTGGCTGTCAAAGTGACGCCAAAATGAATGGCAGTCAATGGAATGCTAACGGGGGTTGATGGATAGGGGTTAGCATAAAATGTCGCCATCGCGGCTTCGCTCTGAGGAGAGAAGCCTGCCCCCTTGATTGGAACGAATGCGTCAAAAGAGCCGCCATCTGGAACAGGGGAACCCCTCCTCTTTAATGCATCAGCGTCAATGTAGGCAAAGGTCTAACGGAAATAAAATCACTATATAAATTGTCAATCTCATGCAATTTTCTAGTTTTTTTTTAAACAAAGAGACAAAGAGACTAATTAATGTGTTAATACAAAGAATATTTATTACAACCCCAAATCAGAAAAAGTTGGGACAGTATGGAAAACACAAATTAAAAAAGAAAGTAGTGATTTCTAAATGTACTTTGACTTGTATTTCATTGCAGACAATACAACAGCACATCATTTAATGTGTTCCTCGTGATTTTTATTGTTTTTTTTTTCTTCAAAAAAACTAAATTCCTATTTTGGTTCTTGGAACACATTTCAAAAAAAGTTGGAACAGTAAAGCATTTACCACTTTGTAATGTTGCCATTCTTTTTCACAACACTTAAAAGACGTTTAGGGACTGAAGACACCAAGTGATGAAGTGTTTCAGGTGGAATTTTGTCCCATTCTTGCTGCAAACAGGTCTTAAGGTGGGCAACAGTACAGGGTCTTCGTTGTCGCATTTTGTGCTTCAAAATGCGCCACACATTCGCTATTGGAGACAGGTCGGGACTGCAGGCAGGCCAGTCAAGTACCCGTATCCACTTCCTCCGCAGCCAGGACTTTGTAATGTGTGCAGAATGTGGTTTTGCATTATCTTGTTGAAATATGCATGGACGTCCCTGGAAAAGATGTCTTCTTGAAGGCAGCATATTGTGCTCCAAAATCTCTATGTACTTTTCAGCATTAATGGTGCCATCACAGAAGTGCAAGTTACCTTTTCCAAGGGCACTGACACAACCCCATACCATGACAGACCCTGGCTTTTGGACTTGTTGCTGGTAACAGTCTGGATGATCCTTTTCTTCTTTGGTCCGGAGTAGGGATGGGCATGATTAATCGACGATCGACGATTGATCATTAAGAATTTCGTCGATCACGTTAATTTGTCATCGATTAAACTAATGCAGGTTGCGTTGTGTAGTGTGATTGCAGCAATGAAATGATTTCCAGTGTGTCAGCAGCAATTAAACATTTTACCACCCGGGGGCGCCATAGGCTGCTCAGTTAGCTGCGAGTTACGTTTTGATTCAAAGTAAACATGAAGAGGTCACGGCGAAGTGTAGCGTGGGACCATTTTGATTTAAAAAACAACTTAGTTCACTGCAAACACTGCGACGCCGTGTAGAAGTACAACACGGCCACGACTCAAATGATGTACCACTTAAACAAAGTGCATCCGACCCGGGTTAACGTCGGTGGCGGTGCGTCGTGCTCTCAGTATCAACCTAGCATCAACTCGGCGTTAGCACGGAGGAGCTGCGATGCACAACGAGCAGAGGGAAATTACCCGAGGGATCTGCACGTTCATTGAGATGGATATTGGAACCAGCATTTCACATTCCGTCACGACGTACCATCACCAGACTGGTAGAAACTCACTACGAAACGAAGAACGGAATGAGGTTCCCTGGGCCGGGCTGCCAAGTTAGCGCGGAGGTAGCTACCTGCATCCCGTGCCGGTGTCGTGCCAATGTACTTACCCCCGCCAGGATTATCACCAGGTAGCGGTCGCGTCTGACCCATGGATGTATTAAGGGAACCTTAGACCCCAGTATCATGTCAACCTGCTTGTTTTTCTCAACAAAAACCAGTAGACTGGTGCAGAAGTTCTATGTGAGTAACTGGTTATTTTATATTAGGCTTTGTCCGTGCCTTGGATAGTTTTGAGTTACATTTTGACAAAACCTTTCAGATCTAAGTAGTATTATGTTTTTGGTTAAGTTATGGTTAAGTTATTATTGAACATGATTATTTTTATTTATTATTTTGGAACAAACGAGGGTCTCTGTTTAACAACGCCGGCTCGCAGCAACGGTTCCGCTGCTAAATTAAACACCGCAGCGCATATTTAAGTTTAGCCAAACCTCCAGTTTAACTGCCACACGTTGTTCTTCTTGTAATTAAGATCTCATTGAGGTAAAAACATGCTGTATTTTTGTATTTTCATTGCGTTTTTAATTTATAAAAAGTTAAATAAATAATTAATTTTAATATAAAAATATTAATGATTAATCGATAATTGATCATTAATTCTCCCGACGATCGACGAAGAAAATTTAATCGAATGCCCATCCCTAGTCCGGAGCACACGGCGTCCATTTCTCCCAAACAATACTTGAAATACTGATTAATCTGACCACAGTACACGTTTCCACTGTGTGATGGTCCATCAGAGCCTCCGAGCCCAGAGAAGTCGACGGCGCTTCTGGACACTGTTAACATAGGGCTTCCTTTTGGCACAGTACAGTTTTAACTGGCATTTGTGGCTGTAACTACGTATTGTGGTACTTGACAAAGGTTTGCCAAAGTAGTCCTGAGCCCATGTGGTGATATCACTTATAGATGAATGATGATTCTTGATGCAGTGCCGCCTGAGGGATCGGAGATCACGGTTGTTCAGCTTAGGCTTGCGCCCTTGTCCTTTACGCACTGAAAATCCTCCACATTCCTTGAATTTTTTAATTATGTTATGCACTGTTGAAGATGAAATAAGCAAATATCTTCCTATCTTTCTTTGAGGAACATTGTATTTAAACATTTCAATAATTTTCTCACGTATTTGTTGGCAAATTGGCGATCCTCGGCCCATCTTAGCTCCTAAAGGACTAGACCTTTCTTGGATGCTGCTTTTGTACCAAATCATAATTACAATCACCTGTTGACATCACCTGTTTCAAATCACATAATTATTTAACCAATTTACCTGATTACTAGCCCTAAATTGCTCCTGTCCCAACCTTTTTTGGAATGTGTTGCAGGTCTGAATGACAGGAAAGGATGTATATTTACAAATGAAATTAAGTTGACCAGACAAAACATGAAATATTTTGTGTTCACATTGTCTGCAATGAAATACAAATCAAAGTACATTTAGAAATCACTACTTTCTTTTTTTATTTGTGTTTTTCATACTGTCCCAACTTTTTCTGATTTGGGGTTGTATAATTAGTTCACAGATATGAGTCCAAACGGTAACTTCACCCTTCTGCCACGGAGCTCTCCGCCTCCCGCTGCCGCCGGAGCACAGATTGCAGGTCGAAGGCGGCATATATATCATAAAACACATTGTCACCTGTGAAATGTTATCCCTTGCTGTTTTTCTTTCGTTTGAACATTCATAAGCAGCACAAAAGTCCGGCATCTTTACTGTTGATCTGAATGCGAGAAGGCTTCCGACCCCTTGTTCCAAGATGGTGGCGGTATTGACGCATGCTTAGAACCCCAAGGCGACATCTAGTGTATATATCTATGGCTAGCCGCGTAGCTAGACAGTAGGTTCGTCATGGCGATTAGCTTCGGAGCGAGCAAGTAGCGACTCTAGAGTCAGAGAGAGAAACAAAGTGTCTCCTCTGTTCTTTCTGACCACGGTCGGAAACCTGGAGCAGGAAAAGTTAACCCTCTCCTTGATTTTACGTTGGTTATGGAGAAGGAGAACCAGGAAATGAGTCACGGGAAACCAGTCGCTATGACGATGGCTATGCCGCTGACGACGCTATGATCCCATAGACAGTAGGACCAGCCACGCTCGCCTCAGGCATGAGGCAGTACTATCTGCAATGGAAAATGGAGGTAACAGTGTTACATTATGTGGCAGATTATTAGCTCCAAGTGTGAATGTTAGTGTGAAATTGAACATAACGTATATGACAATGATGTTTTCAATCAAAAAACATTTGCACAAAGCAAGCCGATCCACTTTTCCATGTTGATAAGAGCATTAAAATGAAAAAATATAATGGGACAAAAATAAATCAAGGGACATTTAGAATAGATAAAAATGTGCGATTAATCGTGAGTTAACTATGACATTAATGTGATTTATCGCGATTAAATATTTTAATCGCTTGACAGCACTAATAAATACAGAAAAATGAAAAGGGAAGCTTAGAACAATATACAAACAATGTTAATCAAACCCATTCATCCCTGTCCCCTGTGGTCATACGCACTGCCAACTTTAATACTTCTAACTATAAGAATAGGCTATTGAATTTGTGTGATCCCTATACCCAGCATTGAAAATGATAAATACATCCTCACCTGTTCTCCCTCTATAGCACATCTCTGACAAGAAGTTTAGTTTATTCGTAATTGGCCACACATAATGCAAATTTCCCTTTCTAGGTAATTTTAATGTGTGCTTCAGAGTAAAACATAGCCTAGAAATCTAGACGCACCCTAGCAGCAGCAAATGTAATTTGCAGCTAGGGTCAGTCTAGGCCAGGGGTCGGCAACCCGCGGCTCCGGAGCCGCATGCGGCTCTTTCATCCCTCTGATGCGGCTCCCTGTGGCTTTTAAAAATAATGAGTATTTAATTCAAATTTATTTTATTTTACATAGTTTGTTTTTAAAATGTAATTCTAAATTTTAAGATTATGGTGATCTTGTAACATCTAAATAATGTATTATTATTGTAATTTGTATCACAAAAAAGTGTTAAAATTCTTTGTCGCTCTTAATATGCGTCACAACCTCCAATGTGCGACACCCGCCAGCGCGCGATTTCTTGAACTTTTCTAAACCCAGGTAGGCCAACTCATAGATATATATGTCTGTGAGCCAACTATGGATAATGGATAATTCAAAGAAAAGAAAAGTGTCTGAAGAAAACAGAACGTTTAATGCTACGTGGGCAGATTCATATGCTTTCACTGCTGACGAGACTGGTTTACCAGTATGCTTAATATGTAATGAAAAACTAGCAAACAACAAAAAGTCAAATGTTGCAAGACATTTCCAGAATAAACACGCAGCCTTTGCTCAAAAATATCCGGATGGAAAAAAAGCTGTTTCTGAACTGATGCGGAAGGTTGATCTTAGCAAAAATCACTTCAAGAAGTGGATGAAGTCTGCAAATTCAACTACATATGCAAGTTTTGTAGCCGCTCAGGAAATAGTCAGGCATGGGAAGCCGTTCACAGATGGAGAATATGTAAAATAATCTTTCATTAAGATTTCAGAACATCTATTCACGGACTTTAAAAACAAGAGTGAAATTGTGCAGAAAATCAGGGATATGCCCCTCTCTGCAAAGACTGTCAAAGGCAGAACCATAAAAATGGCAGAAGACATCACCAGACAGCAAATTAAAGACATCAATTCAGCTGTGGCCTACTCAATTGCCTGCGATGAATCTAAAGACAAAGGTGATATTGAACAAATAGCGCTGTTCTGCCGGTATGTAAACTCTGCTGGGCCACAGGAAGAAATGATTGAGTTGATGCCGCTAAAAGCCAAACACGGGGGGAGGACATCTGTGAGGCTGTCTTGAATTGTTTAAGAGACAAAGGAATAAACACCACCCACCTGGTGTCAGTGGCTACTGATGGGGCACCAAGTATGACAGGAGCGCATAAGGGCTTTGTAGCTTTACTGCAGAAGTCGCTGGACAGAAAGCTGCTGACCTTTCACTGCATCCTGCACCAAGAGGCATTGTGTGCTCAAACATTTCCTCCGGAATGCACAGAAGTAATGAATCTTGTCATCCAGATTGTCGATAAAATAATGGCAAAAGCTTTAAATCACCGTCAGTTCCGTTCGTTACTGGACGACCTGGAAAGCACATATTCTGATCTCCTGCTGCACAACAAAGTCCGGTGGTTGTCCAGAGGGGAGGTGCTGAAACGTTTTGCCGCATGTCTGGAAGAAGTGAAAACTTTCCTGGGAAGCAAAGGGCTCACATTTCCTGAGCTGGAACAGCCAGAGTGGCTGGAAAAGCTACACTTCATGGTAGACATGACAGCGCATTTGAACACGCTGAACACAGCTCTTCAAGGGAAAGGACGCACAGCCCTGCACATGTTGGAGGAGGTTTTGGCATTCGAGCGCAAGTTGACAGTGCTTGCCAGAGATTTACAGAAAGGTACACAGTCACACTTCCCCAATTTGAGAGAGTTCAAAGAAGCTCACATGATAAATTTGGAGTATTTACATTCTGCAATCATCGCAATGCAAACATCGTTTGGGAAACGATTCTGTGAGTTCAGAGAGGAAAAAACCACATTATCCTTCCCAGTCACTCCCCTGAGCCTCGATCCATCCCTGCTGAATACGACTGCATTGGCAGGTGTGAGTCAACCTGATCTTGAGATGGAACTGGCCGACATAGCCGACAAAGACATATGGGTGTCCAAGTTTAAACGCTTGACAGCAGACCTTGAAGATGTTGCCCGTCAGAAGGCCGTTCTTGCTCAGAATCACAAATGGCGAGAAATTGAAAACCTCCCCAAACCGGACAAACTTGTGTTCGAAACTTGAAATGCTATCCCTGACGTTTATGTGAACATGGAAAAAGTATGCACTTGGAGTCCTGTCGATCTTTGGATCCACATATGTATGTGAGCAGGTGTTCTCCAACATGAACTTTATTAAAAGCAAACATCGCGCACGCCTCACAGATGACAGCTTACGATCCTGCGTAAAGATGAAGGTGACGGCATACAGCCCTGATGTGCAGACACTGTGCACAGAGTTTCAGGAGCAGAAATCACATTAACCAAGTATGATAAATATTTTAATTGCCAATTATTTTGCATATCTTCATATTTTTTCATTGTTCAGTGAAATAGTCCTTTTATTATTCAGGTTGACAGCTGACTGCACGCGCCAGAAAAAGGATGATGGCACACAGAGAGAGGACGGCATTTTTGGTTTGCTGCCGGTGGATAATTTAAGTTCGGCGTTTTTCAGTCCCTCCAGAAAAACGCGGAGTTTTTTCGTGATTGTTGCGGGCAAAAATCCTTGATTATGCGGCACGTTTTCTTAAAAAATGCGATGGAATATGCGGGATATTTATGCCATTTTATGCGATGAAATTGCAGGAACTTGCAAAAATTGCGGGAACTTGCAAAAATTGCGGGAACTTGCAAAAATTGCGGGAACTTGCAAAAATTGCGGGAACTTGGAAAAACTGCGGTTTGATGAAAAAGAGAAAAAAAGTGATTCCCCCAACACGGTGTTCTCAGTAGGTGAAATTACGTCACTTCATAACGTTCCCATGGCAACAGGGGAAAATGGCTGCTCTTGTGTGAAGTAAACGCAACATTTTTCAACTTTCTGCTGAGATATATGTAGGGTTGGGTATTGTTTGGGTTTTTTTCTGATACTGGTGCTAAATCGGTACTTTTAAAACGGTGCCTGAACCGATACTTTTTAAGAAAGTTTTTTAAAAAGAAGAAACAAGAAGGATAGGCCTACTCAACAACAGTCGGTGACATTAAGGACACGTTGTTTATTACTAAGGCCATATGGTCAAAATTAAATGATTTAATAGTAATGTAATAACTATAACTTATAATAAACAATAACTTATTTCACCAGTAAATTGCTGTTGGACGACAAAAACAGCAACCAGATGGGAAAAGGGTATTTTACAATAACCAACCAAAACCAAACAATTACCAGTGTCCGTGAATGCACCATCTGTGCGTTTCTGACGTCGGCATCTGCTGCGCTGCAGAGCAGACTGTTGATATACAGTCACACTTTACACTGTTTAACGTCACCTGTCAGCCTTTTAACCGTGTTTAATCACGCTGCTAGCTAAAGGTAGGCTAACGTTACCTGCTGTCCAGTGTAGTGTAAAGTCAGGCACCGAAATCTTCGTTCTTATTCGGTCTCGTTAATTACTACCGTTTACGTCGGATCCGGGGGCCCATTGGCACCGAGTTTCGGTACCCAACCCTAGATATATGTGACTTTTTTGCAACGAAAATGCGGGGATTATGAAATCATGCCAGCCCTGCATATTTTGCGCGGAAATCGGCAATTTATGCGGCGAAAGTGCGGCGTTTTTAAAAAAATGCGGCCCCCGCATGAATATGCGGACATTGGCTGATTATGCATTGAATTCTGCAATCGCATAATCGCGTTTTTCTGGAGGGACTGGTTTTTTCATAAATGCAAGAAGGACTAAAATAGACTGAGTATTTTACTTGAAAGTAACCTTCAACCCAACGTCTTTTTTTCTGAGTTCAAAATGTTTTTGTTGCATGCAGAAATTAATTTCGTTGTCTCTGCAGTAGTTCATTCATCTCATGAATGCAACACATTATAGTTTGTTTATGCATAGCATAAAGGCAAATTGCAAATGCAGTGTTATTTCATTTTAAATGTCAAAAGGGTTTTGTGGCTCCCAGTGTTTTCTTTACTGTGAGAAACGGGTCCAAATGGCTCTTTGAGTGGTAAAGGTTGCCGACCCCTGGTCTAGGCACTCTCCGTTGGCTTGTGAGCTGGAAAAACCAAACGCTTGTCCGGAGTTCAGCTTTTCTTTGAGAAAAGAAAAAAGAACGGCACTGAAGTCAAAAAAAAAAAAAGGAAGCTGTGTTCAGAGTTTAAAGTTTAATCTATCAACTAGCTCCGCCCCCTTCTTCGTTGCTCTGCCTGGTTGTAGCTCTATCCTATTGCGTGCAGAGGGAGTTTGAAAGACAACTGTTTATCCCGCCCCTTGGATTGAGCCCGGTCAATGGGGAGTTCCCAGACCAACATCTGGATGTGGGTCTGGCTTGTCAGGCTAAGTAAAACAATCAGTGACATGCAAACTAATTTAAGGTCAAATGGTAGCCAATCATTTATTGGTTACAATATTGTCCAGCTGTCCACGTAAGTGACAAACTCGGATGGAATAATTGAACCTTGTGGTATTTGTGTGTCCTGTAGAGATCGGGATGGGATTAACAGGCTTCGGCGTGTTTTTCCTCTTCTTCGGGATGATTCTGTTCTTTGACAAAGCACTCCTGGCTATTGGAAATGTGAGTGTTCCTGCTTCATTAATCTGAAATTATGGGATGTTGAGAATTAGCTGGTGCAGACACTGATTGCATTTCACTTGGTGTAAAATAAGTTATAAGTTTTAAGTATTTAGTCTTAACATATCAGCAGTGTTTTTATGTAATATATTATCAACATGGAGACTCATACTCTGCTCTTCACAAAGTCAGTTAAAGACTAGTCTCGCTTTGCCAGACCCTCCTCCAAAGTGTGCTAGAAAGAGGGTCTGGCTAGTCCACATAGCATTCGGGGATGGGAGAAAAACGTGCTCTGGTTTATTGCCATTTCTTTAAACCAATCACAATCGTCTTGGGCAGTGCTAAGCTCCGGACGGAGCCGCTGCAAAATATTCGTGCGAGAGAAAACTCAGATTGGACAGATAGTCTAGCTAGCTAAAATTATGTTGGAAATGATTTTATTTTAACTTTAAGAAATGTACTGTATTTTAGCAGAATCCTGAAAGCAGCAGAAAGGCAGAACTTTAATAAGAAAAAACTTTAATATCTGTTTATTTATTGCAAATAATATTGGGATATTCAACAATGTTATATTTTAGTTATATCTACATACTTTGCTGTGGGCAGTTTAGCAAACCTTTTTGAGTGATTTGGGTTACTTTTTTTCCTTCTTTCATTTGCACTGCCACCCATTCTCTTAGCTCCCTTGTTTTTAGATTCTTTGAGTGCTCAGCTACACAACTGTTTAAACATCAGTAACATTAAATTCAATTTCATCCCTAGTCATAATATCAGTACTATCACCAACCAGTGCTTTCTTGCAGTCTACCCAAGATACATCCGAAACAAGGGACTAGAACTGAAATAGATTCTTTAGTCAAGATAAAGGAAAAGGTGGCGGTGTTCCTGCAGTTTTAACTGGCCAATATTGAACAACCCCCTTTTTTCACTACAGATCCTGTTTGTTGCTGGACTTGCCTTTGTCATCGGGCTGGAAAGGACCTTCCGCTTCTTCTTCCAGAAGCATAAGATGAAGGCCACCAGTTTCTTCCTGGGAGGTGTGTTTGTGGTGCTGATGGGCTGGCCCATCGTCGGAGTCGTGCTGGAGTTCTACGGCTTTTTCCTCCTGTTTAGGTAAGAGGAAACCAAGGCACAAACTGACTGATGATGCTCACTCCACCTGCACAGTGGGGTGTGGAACTGGGGGGTATGAACCTCCCACTCAAGCTCCTCACTGGCAGGCAGAAAATGTTTTGGAGTGACACGTTAACAAGTCAAACTCAACACTGTAAGCTTAAAGCTACTGAACTTTCTGGGCATCAGTCTATATATTATATTTTACAAGATGCAGAGGAGTATCCGAAGGGATACACCCTTAGTTTTGGTCTCTGTGAGAGCCTTCAGGTCCTCTACAAAGACCCTTTTTTTTATAACCCACATTCTTCACAGGATCCAGTCCCTAAATTGAGACAGAGTTAGAGATTTAGTTGAAGAGGGTTTGGTTGAATTACTCTGAAATTCATGAACATAAAAGTCTGCTAGCATGGCTTAAGACTTGAAGTCATGTTTGTCATACAGTTTGACGTGTACATATGGCTCATTCCAATAACTATGATAAATTTGGAGTATTTACATTCTGCAATCATCGCAGGCTCATTCCAATAACTATCAGTAGTAGAACAGAACACCCAGGAACACAAGGTAAACAACACAAAAGGCATCTTTATCAAATACAACCTTTTTAATGTTGAGAGCAAATAATCTATGATGTTATTATTTGTCCACATGAATTGTCTTTCTCTCTTCCAAGCAGTTAGTTTATTACATGGTTTCCGCGGGGTCTTATGCTGCGTTCCAGACACAATTTTTAGCCCGTAAATTACGACTTCAAGCCACGACTCACGACTTGGTAGCGTTCCAGGGTTCAGGTTGGGCTACCTAACGCAGGGCTCCACACTAACTTTTTGCCTTGGTTGCACTGGTGCGCCTAACTTTTTTATTTAGGTGCACCAGCACACAATTTAGGTGCACCCAAATTTTTCCTCGCGGCGCCGTTAACGCCACAATTTCAAGGTTACCTTTTTATTACGCTCCATATACATTCATTTATATTATGTAAATGATTGTAAACAAGAATAAGGTGTAGGTAAATATTTTTTAGTTGAAACATAATCATACTGCATATAAAAATATAAATATTAACAAAAAAAGTTTGAAGTGCTTCACTGAGCTGCCGAACTAAAACATTTCAAAAGGTATAATGGAGGATTTTCCCGAATTTTAGAAAAGAACTGCCCTGCAAAAATGCACATGCACAACACCCTACCTGCTCCCGAGAGGGAACGCCTATTAAACATGTGCACGAGAGAGCGTGCACGAGCCTAGTTCTCCTCGTGCACGCTCTGTTTACAAGTTGCTGTCGGCATGGCTCTACAAGCCTACTTTCCAAAAGAAGATTTGCACTTTTTCCACTATGTCAGACTCGCCACCGGTAAGTGGAAATCTATTTAGGACAAGCATCTCTATAGCTAACGTTAGCATGCTACAGGCCAACAAACAAGCTATCGTCGAGAGCGGGGGGGCAGCGGTCGGAGGCTTTTATATACTGTCTATGGTTGGAGGCCGTGGCCGTCTGCTCGCTGACCTGTCAGCGACCACTATACCTTTAAGTAAAACATTTGAAAATAGATCAAAGTGCTTCCCTGAACTGAGATCTAACATTTCATGGCTCAAAGTCTTATAGCCCCCCCCCCCCCCTGCTGTCCTCTGCCCCTCAGATGGACAACACCTGTAATTTGGCCTTCTTCCCCTTTAGCCTTGGCTAAACCAATGACAGTACCAGCTTGCCACACTCCCTAGCATCAAAATCCTCCAAACTGCCCCCCCCACCACACACACACACACACACACACACACACACACACACACACATACACACACACTGATTCTTATCAGATCTTCCACTTGTCCAGGACTAAAAATCATATCTCTGTGGACTACATTTAAAATATATATATATCTCTGAGAAAGCTCCTTCACTTGTTATCAACAACAATAACAAATTAAAAGAGAAAGAGGGCGCCCAGATAGTTCAGTCGGTAGAGGTTTACTCCTCGACGCAGCGGGCCGGGTTAGACTCCGAACTGCGGCCCTTTACTGCCTGTCATCCCCCCCCCCTCTCTCCCCTTTCATGTCTTCAGCTTTCCTATCAAAATAAAGGAGAGAGAGAGAGAGAGAGAGAGAGAGAGAGAGCGAGCTACTCACAGAGTGACGGCTGACTCACTATGAACGGGTCCAGCACGGGTCGAATGCTTTGGCGGGTCAGCGGCGTTACACACGTCTTGTATATGAAATGTCTGTATCGTCACTGCGCTGCATTTTGCAGGCTCCGTCTGAAGTTAGTTGCATTCAATAACTTCGTCTGTGTTTTTCACCGTGCGGCGGCCGCAGTAACACAGTTACCAGCGGAAACACTGCTACAAATACAGGTTTCCCTCTCATGCTTAACAATATACAGCTGTGTTAATAACAATTAAAACTGTAGACAAATGTCGCAGTGTGGACCGATGCCGTGTCTCTCCGTGTTGCACGGTGGCCGTGTGTGTGAATGGGGGCGGGGCTGCGCGGAGGTGCACCGGTGCGACCTAGGAAAAATGTTAGTCGCACCCTTACAAAATTTGGGCGCATGTGCGACCAAATTGGCCGCACTCTCGAGCCCTGTAACGTTAACGTTAGCTATTGGCTACGCTGACGTTGACGTTAGCTAGTGGCTGCGCTGACGTTAGCTAGGGCTAGCTGATACTAGCGATTTCTAGTCAGCGACATATATTGGGCTTTTTAATAAACATAACCTGTAGTAGTACACAATTGTGTGTGTATTGTTTTGATTACAATGTGCGGAATTACTTTACGTTGCATATTTATGTCTATTTATTTCTATTTTACCGGCGTCTGTACAGCATCAACAGGGGGTCGCCATTGTTGTTTATGTGTGTGTGACGTCAAAAACTGTAACTGGGAGTACAACGATCAGGTACGAGTTCACGAGTAGTAAGTTACGGGTTGGACTGGCGTTCCAGGTCACTTTCACGGGTAGAAGGTTGTGAAAACACGAGTTACGGGTTGCCTGGAACGCAGCATGAAAAAGTGTAACATTTTCAAAATTGTAGGACTTAAAAAGTCTTAAATTAGCTGAAGTATTGTGTTCTAGGTCTTAAATAATTTTAAACCGGTCTTAATTTTCCTACGTCCATGTTACACTCCCACTAATGCTCTTTCTTTTTTTATTCCGTGGTGTTGTAGTTCTTTCCTTCACTAGTCCAAATATAATTTGCTGTATTACAACTACAAATGAGACCAACATGCATCTTATATTGCAGCCAGTCAGCTGTCGTGTTATTGGCGCAAGTCTCTAATGGGATTGTACCACAGACATCAAACAGATTTTATTCTTCAGCCATGGGGAAGTGCAAGTTTAGCGATACCTGAATTTAGGGCTTTGTTGATGTTGTGATAAAGGTCTTCAATTTTATTCATTTATTAATTTTATTATTCATAACCATTCATAATGGTCTTAAAAAGTCTTAAATTTGACTTGGTGAAACCTGCAGAAACTCTGTATTAAGGTGTCTACACATAGACCAGACGGGGTGACCATCGGCAGAAAAGGCATTTGGACTAATCAGTCTCCCCGAATTGTTCAAAACATGCCAGAGAACACACCGAGGAGACGAGACGTAATACGTCTCCATAACAGCAGGCGGCGCTAATCTGGATTGTCACCCAAAAATGAAAACCGGCAGCTGATTGGACGAACGCGTCACGTGGGTCTGGTTTCTCCAGAAATTCAAAGACAATCTCATATTTTACTAAAATACATGTTTCTGAAAACATTTTAAGGAGAAATAGGGCGTGCAGTTGCTGAATCTGTCTTCATTTCAGATCAACAAAGGTCAGTTTACAAGATTTTCCTCAGATTTTGAGAGACTCTAGTCACGCTCATTCCGCTCCCTGTTTCCGGGTTAGCACTCTACCAATCAGATTGGTCATTTGAGTCCGACTGCCGGCAGTGCCCGCCCTCCCGACTATGCCCTTTCAATTGGCGAAAATGAAGGCCGATGGCCCCTCCAACGGACGACGGCACGGAACACACCGCACAGACTGGAGTCACTGACCTCACCAGACTGTACGACGGCCGATTTTCGGCTTGGTCTGTTGACAGCTTTAGGACTCTGACTAACTTGTCTTTCTCTGTCCCCCCCCTCACTCTCTCTGTCACTCTCATCACATCCAGGGGTTTCTTCCCAGTTGTCGTGGGCTTTATCAGAAGAATACCAGTTCTCGGCTCCATCCTGAACCTGCCCTTCATCAGTGCAGTATGTATTACCCAGCACCGCAGCAGTCCTGCAGCTCTGCTTTGTTTACACACAGCATGGCTTTTTCTTGTTTTATTAATCACCCAGTTTAAACACCAACAACTATAACAGAGTGTCCCCAATCCAATGACCGCTCAGCTCCGGCACATTACAGATAGTTTAATAAAACAATGCTGTGAGTTTTACTGGATTAGTGCCTGTAAATGTAGTAAAGCTTAATTCAAAGGACTCAAAATCTGAGTATTTAAATAACAAAGTAGTGTGGAAATGGAGAGAGGTCAGGGTCATCTGGGGCCTCATGTATAAAAGATTGCGCAGCATTCATACCAGAAGATGGCGTACGACCAAAACTTGAAAAGTACCTACGCACAGAAATATTCAGATGTATAAAACCGGGCGTACACTATGTCCTGCGCATCTTTCCTTTATACATCACAATCAATGTGAAATTGAGCGCACGTGAACGAGCCACCGACCCCGCCTTGCCTCGTCCCATAAACAAATATGGAAATTACTATAAATGCGCCCCCAACATCATTCTTTGTCCAATCACAACGGGTTATCCCGCTGCAGACGGAAAAAACTTCACCGACTGTGAGTTTGAGGTGCAGATCGCGGAGGTGATTTGGAGGTTTGTCATCTCGGATAAGCAATACAAGAAAATGTCCAGAGTGGCAAATGGTCACCGGGCAGTGAATGCGCCGAACCATGAAAAAGAAATGTCTAATGTCGAAGTGGAAATCAAGAGAATAGTGGCAGCGCCACACTAGTTACAGAACAACATGCATCTCAGTGTCAGTCCAAATTACACACAATAAGCAGTTTGAACTCACTGATGTAATGCTATTTATCTAGAGTGTTAGTAGACTCAGTAAAACTGAGTCCAGTGCGAGGGAGATCCGAATCAGAGGAGAGGTTAGCGAGGCCAGCGTCTCCACGGCAGGTGACAGTGCGCACGGATCCGCTGCGCCATGCATGGATGAAATATTGAAATAGTAAATAGGACTACAGTAACAGAAATATGTGCAGAATTAAGACCGTCAAGACGGCCCAGTGTTTGGTGCACCGGGTACACCTTGTTCACTTAATAGCCTACAAATCATCCAGGGATCAATTACGCATCACATGAGTTTGCCCCCCCCGACACAGCGTTTGTTCCTGGGGAGATGGAGCCGTGTGCCATGAATGTCTGAGCCTCAGCAACTACAGACTCACAGACACATTTTTCCGTGCCGATCTTTTTGCTGCACAGTGAGTATATATTTCATCTATGGGAAATACAGAGGATGATTTATCATTCATTTCCCGTCCTCATGTTTAACAGGTTAAGTAGCCTGCAGATTAAACAGTTAATAGTGTGAAAGATGTGAAACATTATCCACATAAATGATAAAATTTTAATGCATTATCAGCGGATATAATTATGTTTTTTTCAAAGACAATGTCACAGGTATGCCAGTAAGTGAAGTAGAAACTTTATTCTGTAATGTTTGGTGATTTTCAGCACTTTTCAGTTAGAATTTGCCACGTTACAGAGTCAGAAAAGACTTTGTGGACGGCCTGCACATTCTCACGTCAAGTTAATTTTTTATACATCACAAAGTGTCCGTGAAAACCAGCGCACGCAAGCTTTTCCTGCGTACGCAACGTTTATACATGAGGCCCCGGGGCTTTATCTCCAGTCTCCAATGGAGACTGTCACTGTTCTAGCACATAGTGAGTTTTGTTGCTAATAGACGTCATGCTCCATGCTGTTGTGTGTGAAGCTTTGTTTTGAGGTGAATGTCTCTCTGTCTTTGTTTTCTTAATAAAGCCTTCGTAAGGCTCTGAGGACAATCAGCAGTCGTGGTCAGTCACTGCCGATTTTCCCTTGCATGCTAACATATTTAATTCGCTTTACAATATTCACAAAACAAGTATCTCATGATGGAAGAGAAAGCATAGCTCAATGGTGTTTTAAGCCCCCAACATTGACTGTAACCGTTGACTTCAAGGCACCTAACCTTAACCCTAACCATTGCCTAAATCCTCGTGCCTTCCAGGCAGCGCTGCCTGGAAGGCGATGTTGGGGGCTTTAAACACCGAAAGCATATGCTTTTGTTTAGCAAGCTGGTAATCCTTTAAATATTTTCTTATCTTAATTTAATTATTTGGCTTTAAAGGCACACACCGCAGGTAAAACAAGATTCAAAGGCAACTGTGAAGTCCAAGTAATTCATTTAATGGTACTTTCAACAAGATTGCAGATTTTCTCGGCCCATTCTGATTTAAAATATGAATTTGAAGTCTGACCTGCCAATTCCAATTTTCTTTTTAGAAAGAGCTGTAATTGACAGGATACACAAACATCTTTCTTTAATAGAAAATTCACTTATCATGTAAACATGACTATTTTCTACAACTCTGCACCAGAGTACAGGACCTTCTCTCACTTAAATACATCTCCAAATAAAAACGTGCTCCAGGTTAGTGGACAGAGCTTTTTTTTGTACAAATAAAATCCAACTGGAAATGAATTGCAGTATATCCCACTTTCAAAAATAATAAAACAGGTGTATGTTGGCCAATGTAGATTTTCATTATCTATCTAAAACTATGTAGTTATCATTTATTTAAACAAAACTCTTTATGAATCAGTATCCAGGGCATGCTGGGAAATGCCTGGCTCTCAGCTGATCTATCAGCTGATTGGTTCAGAATCGACTCAACGACATTTCATGTCAACATTTGTTTTGATATTTGACTGCTTTGAAGGCTAATTCTGTTAACAGGGCACATGTTCAGATTACAAATCCTCTTCAGTCTGTTGTATATTAACATCAGCAACAGATCGCTACTCTGTAATAATAAAAACAGCTAGAGACTGAGTATAAGCTGGTATATGGGTCTGATAACATTTTCTTAAATCAGACATAACAGGATGAGAGTGTGTCTGTGACTTTATGTTCTGAATCCCCAAAAATAGACCACAAATGAACCAAAAGTGAACCACAAATGAACCAAAATGACAGGGAGTAATTGTGTTTGTCCTGTTCACCTGTGGTGTGTTCCCTTTAGTCATGCATGCTTTCCATTTAAAAATGCTTCAGGATAGCGGGCAAACATTGTCCTCCAGGCATCGGTTTAATCCACTCTATCACTTTGCATCTCATTGAAAGCTCACAGCTCTGTGTGTCAGATCATGCTTTAGAAGAGAAGCTGAAAAGCAACCAGATTACACTTAACACAATGTCTTTTATTTTTTTCTTCCAGTATGTGGACAAAGTAAGCGAGAGCAACACCATGGTATAACGGTGACTTTTTATACCCAGAGAAGGCTGTTTGAGGACAGCAGGTTTTTTAAAGCAACGCAATCTCCCATCGGGCTGATTTAAAACACCTAAGGTTATACATTCAGATTCCTCCCCCCTCCAGCAGGCAAAGACTGCTTTCTGTCTGTCTGCAATTTCACTGGTTAGTGCTACCAATCAAAGGTTCATCAGAGAGAGCGTTGCACCACCAGTCTGTTACTAAAGGGTGGAGGTCACTACAATAAATATTCCAAATGCTATTGATCCTTCATCGTTGAGTGCATCTGGCATGAAACTGGAGGCTGGAAGACCCCCTCAAAGCACCTTCAACTCCGTCTGCGTGACTTTCTTACTCTGTGGAACAAAAAGACAAAACCACTGACCCTCCACAAGGATGAGAAGGGGATTGACAGCTTGCCATGTTGCCACATTTCTGTGCCTGTGCTTTGACTTAATTTGGACAAAAGCTTTTCAGTCCAGCATTTTGTCTCTTTGCAGATATTCTGTGACACTTTGTTTATTTTTGTCCCGCAGCTGTTTAAATACCAAGTGTGGCGATTGTAATATTTTCCCTTTGTTACATGTAATTTCTGTTTTACGGTTGGCTAATGAGTACTTCTGTATAAATTATTTTTTAAACAATCTGTGCTTTACTTCATGTATGGTGAGGTGCTATGGTAACATACTAGTATTTGTTACTATTGTTATTACTACTACTATTAAAGTCTGGTCCCACCAGAAAGTGACAACACCTAATTCATGATGACACGTGGATGGTGAAGTAATGCTGCGTTCGTGCCACCTGGGAATATCAGGGACCGCCCCCGTGATTACGTTGTTATTCCGACTGCGAGTGTTCACATGGTCGGGATGCGTGTTCTTCTTCTTCTGTTATATTGGCGTTTAGCATAACAACTTGTTGCATGACTGCCACCAGCTGTTGGGTGTAGCCAAAGCATCAGGTGTGTGAAAACATGGAGGCCAAAAGATTTGCTGCAGCTTTCCTATGCGAGCACACAAACAGTACATGGACAGGTGTTTGTGTTATCTGCAGGACAACGAACGGGATAGGATTCTCACCCTTCAACACATTTCAACGATCGTCAGCCACGTTTTTGTACGTCAGCTGTCAACAACACGTCACCAACTGGGAAACTTTGTTAGCAAAATCTAACCCGAGTTTCACCTCTGATTCCCACAGGAGGTGACGTGAATGGTGACGTTTTCACTCGGAATTGTTTTTTCCGATGTCCATGAACGCACGGTTAATCTAGGTGGTGTTAGAAGCTTGGTGATGTAGTAACTACTCATAAGGCTAGATAGCAGGGTACAAAATGAGCACCATCCACCAGCCAAACCATGGTAAAATATGCATGTGGCTCGTAGCTGTGCTTCACTCACCAGCCAAAAAAACAATGGTAATCTAATGAGTGGCTGGTAAAATTTGAACATTCACTAGCCATTTAGCTGGTGGACAAAAAAGTTAATGTTGCACCCTCTTAGCTAGCAAGCTACTGTAACTGGTGAGCTAACGGCTAAGATGCTAGCCAGCCGGGAACCTGCTAGCGCAAGTCGGTCAAAAAAGCTCTTCAAGCTAGCTGGTTTGCCAACTGGCAGTAGCAAGCAAGTAAACCAGTAAAAATACTTAAGGTTCAGTTTATTCAAGAAACATTTTGTAATCATGTCTCCTTGTAGAGCAGTGTACACCCCACCAGAGCTGGGTTACATCAAAGAATTTCTAATGAAGAAGTTCCACTCTCGGGATACTTCCGACTTCTGAACTGGTTGCAGTTCCATATGAGAGCGCTCACAGGCCAGTGCAGAATGAATGGAGGTCTATGGAGCTGTACCCCTCAAAATCCACTTTTCTCAGGATATAATTTTTGTCTAGTTATTTGAATGTTGCATTCGAAAGGGGAGGCTAAGAACATACACACTGCTTGCTGTTAGATTTTTTTAAAGTGGCTTTTTTTGTCCTAAAAAGACTTTTTTAAAATGTCAAAGACGTCATACATATCGTACGGCCAAGATACTGCTTTACAGCAAGCTCTGAGTCACTTCCTACAGCTAACCGCTAGAAAGAGGTTTGCTAAAGTTTTAAAGACCACGCCGAAATATTCACTCGGACATTCTGGTTCCGCTTTGCAGCATAGTCTCCCAGAATTCCGTGAAATGATCACAAACTGGTAACAGCTCATTACGTCGTGGTGGCACGGAATGTGTGAAAATTCCGTGTGGCGTCCACGGAAAACAACGAAATTCCGCGTAAGGAGTTTGGTTGGGGGAGTGGATGGGTCAAACAGGACTTTTACCCAGGAGACCGGGGTTTGTGTCCTAAAGTCGCTTTCTTCTTTTCCTGAACCCAACCGTCCCATTCTTCTCGCGTGTCACCGAACCATAAGCCCACCCACGACCTTTTCCTTAACTTAAGGGGCCGTGTTCATTTCACGGAATTCTTCCACAGATTTTGAGTTAAGGGGCCGGAATTCTGTGAGATCAGGTTGTCCGCTTCGGATGCCATCAAGCGGGATCTCTGATCGTAATCAGTCCTTCAATGACCAATCAGCATTCATTAGCAGAATTCTAGCGTGGTATGGGCAACAACGACTCAACCTGTAGGAAATCAAAAGTACTCGTTCATTCAACTTTTGACCTATAATCCATGTTGAACTTGCAAAAACTACAATCAAATCTGAGATTTCTCAACGACAATCAGGCAAAAGAGACAAATTTAGCCGTCTAGCTCCATAGGGTCCCATTCATTTTGCACTCCCCTACAATCACCCCCAGTGAAACTGGTGGAACTGCAACCACATTCGGTACAATGGGGCTGAATAGGAAGTGAAATGGCTCTCCGTAGACCGGCTATGGTTACATGCAACTGGATTTCTCTCCAGCTTTTATCTTTTTTAAATGCTGGTGTTGCCAGGCATTTTTAACTGGAATATCCTCTGACTGATGACGGCACGGAACACACGAACAGACTCGAGTCACTGACCTCGCCAGACTGTCCAACGGCCGATAATCGGCCCGGTGTGTCAGCGGCCTTTAAAGTAACACTAGAGAACTTTTCCCGCTTTGGTCCCCCTACAGGTTGGAAGCGGAATTGTCCATTACATTACATTGTCCAGTTCATTTGAACTACAGATCCGCTACCCGATCTGGCAAACTTGCATAATTTAAGGAAAAGGACTGGGAAGCACTGCTCTTGGTTGTCCTTAAACGGAGAAAATGTGATGAAGTGCCATAGACTGTGCCATAGAAAATCTGCTCAGAAATATAGGAAATATTGGATAGGATAGAACATGATGTTATTCTGCTAAGTAAACAAACATTCATTAGTCATGTGACGAGGGCTTCGAAAATTGGCAGAACAGGCAGCGACAGTACTCAGATCCAATGAAAATCCCAATTGTCAGATTGACAGCACTCTAGCCCAATGGATTGGGGAGGGGGGGTGGGGTTTTACCACCCCATGCCCCCCTATCTGCCCCCTGATCTGGAAGGCACAGTGAATTCTTAAAGCGTAACTCTCGCCAAAATGCATCCTGGTGTCGTTTTGTGAATGTACGTGAGTCAAACTTTAGTTTAAAAGCATATTTAGGACCGAATCGCCACTTTTAAGATTTACTGTATTCTTGTTTTTGGGTCAAATGTCCTTTTGAATGGGAGAGCTAGGGGCACTTTATGCTAGCCTCAAAATATCTATTTTTAACCACTAAGAAGACTCGACACAACATGAGACTTTGCTCCAAGTATCTCCAGGAGCTCTACACATTAACTCAGCATTGAGAACATATTTGTTTACACAGATTCACTAAAAACAAGGTTTTTGAATAAGAAAAGTGTTCTGAAAGACTGTATGAGAAACAATGTGACCTTTGTTGTCAGATTATCAGCACAGTATGAGTTAAATGCAAAAAAGAAGACAGTTGATGCAGATTGACAGCTGCAGCTTTCCTTATTTGTGGACCTAGAGACCCTTTTATATCTAAATGAGCATTAGTTTTATCAGATTGTACCACTTAGAGAATCCCTCTAGGGGCTAGAGTCAGTTCAGTCACTTCATTATCCCAAATGGGAAACTTGATCTGCAGTCAGGAATGCAAGATTAAAAAAACACATACAAACAACGCACAAATAAACAAAAAACAAACAAGTCTATTTGCTAAATGAGTGTCTTTAAACTCTCCATTGAGCTTTAAATGTTCAAATTCTGTTCAATGTTTTTCTTTGTCTTTTTTTCTGTGGGTCTCTTTGTTCGGAGCATCTATAAAACTGAAGTTACTTACGTTCCATCTTGCTTCTGGTCATTTATTCCTATCTTGTCATTGACTCTTTTTCAATATCCACATACCCAATATATACTGTATATTTGCATATAGTTCAAGCAGTGGAATTGTAGTGTAATTCAGTGACTGCTGAAAACTAAACTAAAAAGGTAAATAATAGATGTAGGTGATGTGAGCCGATCAGTCAGTCAGCCAATCACATGTAGACACATACTGAATAAGAACATAAAGGGCTCAATGATGATCAATGATGTGACATTCATCAACTAAAATAAATATATATATATATATATATATATATATATATATATATATATATATATATATATATATATATATATATATATATATATATATATATATATATATATGAAGAATATATCTTGGAAGAATGCTGTTCATTCCTCCAGTAGAGTTCTACTGACTTGGATAATCTATGACGGGAGCACTGAAGATGTTGTGGAGGCTCGTAGTGGAACAACCTTACTAACAGACTTAATGTTGTTTTTTCCTTTTATTTTTCATTCATCTGTATATCGAAAGTACCAGCCAGTTGCTATTTGGTATTAATATGGTAGTTAGGTACTCCACAGGATAAACTACGTTTTTGGGGAGCCCTAAACTTTTCATCATCATAACTATTAGGTTCAACCTTCCAGTTTAAAACAAGAAAACTCCAAATGTAATGGTCAAATTGGCATAATATTCACTGGACATGTTCTTGCTTGACAGAGGGAGCAAATAAACTTTGAAATTAGCTCCCTAGAGAATCTAAATGGATGTTTTGGTAATCCCATGGCCTTTTTACAGCGATTTGAGAGCGTCATCAACTCAACACAGCTATATTATTGCAGAGTTGGTGAAGGTTAGGAAATTCCTTTGCAATGGCAATGTAGGTTTAATTGCCTTGTTAGATTTAAAGGTGCTGTAGGTAGGATTGTGAAGATCCAGGACTTAGGCCCGTTTCACATAGGACGCGCAAGAGGCAGCGCTGCGCTATGAAACCCATTATTGTGTATGGCTTGCGTGCACAACAGCTGATCTGCAAGCCGCAAAATGCCGCTGCGCTTTGCGCTCCCAGAGCTGTACGACACAAGTCCGAGGTCGTACACAGACCTCGGACGCAAATCTTGTGTTATGTGTCCAAAGCAAGTATTTATACCAATGACATACTCAAGCTGACAAGTCCATATATATGCCATTGTTTATACCAAGATAGTGAAACTGCTTTGTGTTGTTGTCCATATTTAACAGTTCACTCTGTAAGTATAGTCTAATGAACAATGCACATGAGCACTATTCCATATATGTTAAGTAACCTATATACATTACTGATCTGAGAAATGCGCCAAAGCAATGGAGAAGAACTGTAGCCTACTGTTGTGAGCTGCAAAAACCAAATACCAAGTTGATTATATATGGTTCCATACAGGTACTTGTAAGATATATTTGTATTTGTATGTTTACATTATGTAAACTATGTTTGGACTTTGACACGTTTTCATTGAAGTAGGTAATATGACTTTACACAGAATAATTACGCATTAACAAGCGTACGTAAACTCCAGTTTTGGAGGAATTAATTGTACTACATATGTATTAAACAAAGTGTTTTCCAGAGTATGAATGGATGATGATGAATGTATGAATTTAGGCTCATATCTTAGCTTTATTATACCCGACTGCAATGACTGCAGACCTCTTATGTATGTAAAATGCAATGACACGTAGTGTTAAAATGCACCATCTTATTTAGAAATTAAAATAATCCACACGTCTTCATCTTCATTTTCCTCATTTATTTATTTTTAAACAGGGACAATGTACAATATACATTAACCTTAGACAGAAGAGATGCATTTTACCAGGTTTCCAGTGTAGTCCCTGGGCAGGCTGATGTCAACAAATACATTTACTAACATCCCAAAACCAACATTAACATGATGGGAGAGCCGGGACAGTTGAAACGCGGGACAGATGAAACATTCCAGTTTTCTCCGAGTGCAGTGATGATAGACAGACTTCCTCAGGTCAACACATAGAGCATGTTAACCTCCTTCTATCAGCCAAATATCTTCCTGTTATTTCCTTTTATCACGGAGTTACAGGCGATAAACCAGTTTTGATGGTGGAAAGTAGACTTCATTAGCGGTTACATTTTTTCGATTATTAATGAGTGTTTTTCATTTAAAGGTTTGACTACATGCTTATTCAGTAGACCATTTAGTGTCCTCCACAATCCCAGACTTTCATATTGCATGCTTGTTTACATGGAAAGCAAAACAGGCTATAATGGCATATGTCTATGTCTACATATGTCTATATCTATATGTCTATATTATGTCTATGTTGGGACGGTTGAAACAGCTGTTTCAACTGTCCCCGACCTGGCTGTAACCCAATGTATTTTAAGTTAATGCACAAATATCTGTGTTCATACAATAATTTATGGACGTGAGACATGGAAAAGCAGTTTTATAAAAATGAAAATATATTTGAGTCCACCAGGTAGGGGGTCGAGTTTCCCCATGTTATCCTATGGAGACTGACGGGCTGTGTGTAGTTAAGGGGGGTTATTTGGAGTGCAGTGCCCCAACCCACGTAAATAACGACATTTTCCACAATAGACATACATAATAAACATTATATAGATGGGAACACTTACTGTTCTAGCTATAAACAAAATGGCAGAATCATCCACAATGCATGATATTTCAATAACCGCTTCATACGCGCTTCATGATGACCGCAATGAGTTGTTAACAGACATTCACAAAGACGTAAAGCCCAGCAACAATCTATGAAACATTATGCACGCCCCACTGTTGCTGTAGTAATTCCTGAACGGTTTTGTTCAAAGCTGAAGATGCATCTGTATTTGACAGATGACAGGTGGAGGTTGCTAGTGACTAAATATTAGCTTTCAGTGCGATACGATCGCTTTGTAAATTACGTTTCATTACAAAGTGTTTCAACTGTCCCGGTGTTATGTGCCTTCTGGTTTTTTCCACCTACTGGTTTCCGAGACTGTCCAGATGCCGTGTAAACCTATCAGACTACCCACGTCGACAGATTCGCTACATATTCATAAACATTTTACTGGCCTTTGCATGTCGCACCTCAATATAAACTGAACTGAACTGAACTGAGTATCTGAACAGTACATGACTACAACATTCTACAGCGGGGAAAATGTGTTTTAAAAGTAAAAATAATTAGGATGATCCGTGTGGCGCTGGATTCGAACCTCCCTCAGCAAAAATGAATAACACACAAGCCCGCTTCGCTCTCCACTACACTATCAGTAATCACATTACTTCTTTAGAGAATGACATGACTTTGTTTCATCTCAGTAGGCCATGAATCACCGTTTCACTGAGTATTACGAAACAACAGGTTACCTTGATTTAGGCTTAAAAACGTAACTATATCGTGCGCTCTAACCTTCTGCTACACCTCTGCACTATCCGTGTTCAAGGATTTGTTATAAATTATACGAGGCAGCACACGGATTCTGAAACAAGAGGTCTAAAACAACTGGTTACCCTGGCCGCCGAATCGCGTTATCTCCAGGCTCTCAAACAGCTACAACAACAAGTTCCTTGGTTTTATGAAAAGAAGCAATATTTCTATTGACATGGCTCAAATGCCTATATCTACATACAACGTTATGTATATGACGGAAGATAAGTATTTGAAACCTCTACAATACAAAGTTCTGTTTTGAAATTTGAAAATAGTTTGACGTAGTTTGTACGATGAAAGGTGAACGTTGTTTTCAACACTCGTCTAAAGAGTGCACCGTTGCTAGACAAGTTGTTTCAGATGATCATCTCCGTGTGCTTACGTGATTGCTAGATAAATGAGGCTGGAAGACAGTGTGTGGGAATATTGGCGAACATGGTAAGGCTCAATGTTATCAAATGAAAGCAGCTGGGTTTCAAATCCTTTATTGATTAAGCAAATATTTTTCTCCACTTGTCTTCTGTCATAAACATGGCGTTGTATAACATTGGAAACTAGATATAGGCATTTGAGCCATGTCAATAGAAATATTGCTTCTTTTCATAAAACCAAGGAACTTGTTGTTGTAGCTGTTTGAGAGCCTGGAGATACCGCGATTCGGCGGCCAGGGTAACCAGTTGTTTTAGACCTCTTGTTTCAGAATCCGTGTGCTGCCTCGTATAATTTATAACAAATCCTTGTACACGGATAGTGCAGACGTGTAGCAGAAGGTTAGAGCGCACGATATAGTTACGTTTTTAAGCCTAAATCAAGGTAACCTGTTGTTTCGTAATACTCAGGTAAACGGTGATTCATGGCCTACTGAGATGAAACAAAGAAATGTCATTCTCTAAAGAAGTAATGTGATTACTGATAGTGTAGTGGAGAGCGAAGCGGGCTTGTGTGTTATTAATTTTTGCTGAGGGAGGTTCGAATCCAGCGCCACACGGATCATCCTAATTATTTTTACTTCTAAAACACATTTTCCCCGCTGTAGAATGTTGTAGTCATGTAGTGTTCAGATACTCAGTTCAGTTCAGTTCAGTTTATATTGAGGTGCGACATGCAAAGGCCAGTAAAATGTTTATGAATATGTAGCGAATCTGTCGACGTGGGTAGTCTGATAGGTTTACACGGCATCTGGACAGTCTCGGAAACCAGTAGGTGGAAAAACCAGAAGGCACATAACACCGGCTCTCCCCTACCCTTCATTCATTTACAGATATGCTCCCACATACACATCAGTTACTATACATTATGTCAACATGTTTGTTTTAAAAGAAGCCATTTATTTATTTTTTCTATTTAGAGGAGTGTAAGAAAAGGTGGAAGAACCTAAGGGACGGGTACATAAAGGAGAGGAGGCAACAGAGAGACAAAAAAGTGGTGCAGGGGCAGACCAACAAAGTACTTGGAAGAACTTTTCCATACTGTCTTTTCTGGAGCCACACGTCAGGGAGAGACAGATAGTAGAACTGGGGTATCGGAATGTTGTTCGTATCCGGGAAATCGTAGAACCGACTCTCGTCAGCAGACTGTCAAATTGCTCCCTGTTGAGCCAAAAGTAGCCCTGGAACCGGTCAAAGTGCGGAGCTCCTTCACCCACACCCTTGTTGCTGTGGCTGCCTTCCTCCGTCTTCTCCTCCTCTCAATCAGGGCAACTTCCAAGGCTTTCTTTTGGTTGACAGAAAGAAACCTCTTCGCCACCAAATCACAGGTGTATACACAATGTCGTATGTAACGCACATCTGATGTCAACACCGGACGCAGACGTGACGTGAATTTAAATATTGTCGCATGTATGACGTAAATTACGAAACTCTGCCTCCTCTGCGCTGAGCCCGCTGAGCCCCGCGGCAAGCACAACAAAAGTTATTTTGGGAATAGGACAACCTAGCGGCGAGCGCAGCGCATGCCACGTCCTATGTGAACGGGCCTTTAGCCAAAAAATTTGAACATTGACAATTTCTCAGACCTTTCTGCTAGAGGCCAAACGGTCTCCTAAGCCCCTCCCCCCACAAGGGAGAATGAATGCGTGTGCATGAGCAGTGATTGATGTGTGACCCAGGCTAGGTTAGGAAATTAACTAACAATGTAAAGATCTACAAGCCACTGACACATATGTTCAAATTTGATTCATTCAATAAATTATTTTTTTGTCTTAAATCCACCAGCCTTTTTCATATTATACCAACATTTGCAGTATCCTGAGCCTTTTTGGTTACTGGGACAGAGTAATTTTATTCTCCCCAAAACAAGTTTCATTTTTAAAGAACTATACAAAAAACTATATATTTGCCTCTATTAATAGAAATATGTATTAATAATAAAACGTAATGTATTGAAGCAATTCAAAATACGCTAGTGCACTTTCTTTTATAAATTTGAATTCTGGAAAAAGTGGCTGGTAAAAAATATAAGTGGCTGGTAAAATTAGGCTTCCCACTCTGGTCATAGTCCCAAAAAATCCAGAGTCCACTCTTAAAATAGCTGTCTTCTTACATGCCGATGTCACTTGTATCACTTCATTATGGACAAAACAAAGAAATCTTCAGCAAACAAAAGACATAAAAATTATGGTAGCTGGCTATGACGCTCACTGGCAGACCGTTAATACTAGGTTAAAACTGTTGCAGTATAACTGGATTATGTACATTCAGTGGCTTCAGAAAGTGTTCAGACACCTTCACTCTTGTTGATGTAATTTGAAATGGATTAAATTGCCATTTTTGCCCAAAATAAGCCATAAAGAAAAACAGGCAACCCATTTCAATTTCGGCTCCCAGGCCGCAGTTGTATCATATCACTGTGCCGACCTCACTGAACGCAAGAAGACAGCTTTATGTCTCTACAAGCTTTGCACACCGTGATTTGGGAAGTTTATCCCAATGTTGCTAGCAGATCCTCTCAAGCTCCGTCAGATTGGATGGGAAGCGTCTGTGAACTGCCATCCTCAGGTCTCTCAACAAGACTGCCGTTCCCCAAAAAACGACCCCCATTGGTTGTTCAAGCAGCAAATGGCAGCGCCCTCTAGTGGCTGTAGTAGTTATGATGGGAGCAAAGCAGTAAGGTGACAAAGTATAAAAACCATAGATATATATAAAGCCTAGATGTCTCGTCGGCGCTGCTGGCCATCTTGCCACAGTCGACTCGCTCACTCATAACATTGTGTTTTAATGTTGCATGTACTTTTTAAATAACCATAACTTGCTCAATTTCTTACCGATTTTCAAACGGTTTAGTTTGTTATACACGTCAGAGATGTAGTTATGACATATTTATGAATAATTATAGCCATGGACTTCTATATGAAAATAACATTAAACAGAACATTCTGTTGCTGGCCACCTGACATCAGAAATGCCCCTTCAATTACAGTATTCAAAATCAGGCTCAAAACACCTATTTACATTAGCCTTCCCTGTTTTAATTGTCTTACCCTGTTATGTCTGTAATTAAGAGTTTGTCTCTTGATGTCGTCTTAGCTTAAATCATAGAGTATGTGTATTTATTTATTCTATTATTCTTTAGCTAATGTGCTATGTACAGCACTTTGGTCAGTGCAAGCTGTGGGTAAATGTGATCTAAAAATAAACTTTACTTACTTACAATGAATATACACACACACAAGGTATTTGTTATTTATGTTAAATCAATAGGCTACTATAACTCAGTGTACAGAATGGCAACATGAGATATATGTCCTTTTATAATAGGAATATTACTACTATAATAAAAGCATTTGAATTATCACAGTTATTTTAAACACGTTTAAACTATTACAAAAGTGACATTTATTTGCAATAAAAAATAGGTACAAGATTTCCCTTTACAATTATACATAAAGAAATGCTGCATGTTGAAATCCCCCCCCCCCCTGTAGAGAGAACAACACTACTGTGGAGGTATACACATGGAGGACAGACATACAAAATGACCCAAAAACAGAGCTTGGACTAATGCCCTTTGAAAAGGACAGTTTTATTGAGCAGATTATTGAGCATGTTGTTGCTCTGTAAGCTGAGGTTAGTCATTTTAGCGATGTGGTGCAGCATTAGCTTAAAAAACAGGGACACAACTAATGTCAACAGCGTATGGTGGTGGCTGTCTATGCCATACTGCGTGTCGCCAATGTGCTCCCCGAGCCAAACACGTCCTCTGACCCCATCCTCTTCCGTGCTGTGATCGTCTGGTATTTGCTGATGACTGACCAATGACCCACTCTGCTGCCCTGACGGCCCTCACTGTGTCTTCTGATGGAATCACCAGACCGCCATTGTTTTTAAAGTCAGCAGGTGGTAGCTCTGGTCCTTGATGGCAGATGCAGCGTCTGTCACCAGGCTGGCGCTTGTAGCTCACACTCCTCTCTCCAGTAAATAATAATAGTAATATGGAAATTAATAAGTTACTTTTTTAACAATTCAATCTCACTTTTCAATTCTGTGAGCCTGAATACATTTTAGGTTCTCATATTCTCCAACAGAAAACAACAGCATACTTTTAAGAAATTGTATAGGCTTGTCCACTTATAAGGCAAAAATATGTTTTGTGGCTCTGGACAAAAATGGCTCTTTTGATTGTAAAGGTTGCCTACCCCTGGTTGTAGTTTCAATGTTCACACATGTTTATTCATTCAAGTGTATGAATTCAATTCAATTCAATTCAATTTTATTTATAGTATCAAATCATAACAGGAGTTATCTCAAGACACTTTACAGATAGAGTAGGTCTAGACCACACTATAATTTACAAAAAACCCAACAAATCCCCCCAAGAGCAAGCACTAGTGCAACAGTGGCAAGGAAAAACTCCCTTTTAGGAAGAAACCTCAGACAGACCCAGGCTCTTGGTAGGAGGTGTCTGCTGGCCGTTGGGGTGCATCACAGTATAGTAAATAAACAGTGTTTAGAAAAAGTGGGTGTAGTAGTGCAGGGAGCAGCACGGCATAGCAGGGTATTTCTCAGCAGAACCACGGCAACAGCTGGAACCAAGATTTTGGTGCCATCCTAATCCCAGGATTTCATCCTGGGTGAAAAAGAAACAGAAAGACTCCAGGGAGCAAGCTCCCAGAGCTAGGTTAGTAACAAGCATTTCTAGGACAGAGAAGCAGGTGGGCCGGGCTTGGCAGATACTGCAACTCCTCACTCCCTAACTATAAGCTTTATCAAAGAGGAGAGTTTTAAGTTTACTCTTAAATGTGGTGACAGTATCTGCCTCCCGGACCCAGACTGGGAGCTGGTTCCACAGGAGTGGAGCCTGATAGCTAAAGGCTCAGGCTCCCATTCTACTTTTAGAGACTCTAGGAACCACAAGTAACTCAGCATTCTGGGAGCGCAGTGCTCTAGTGGGACAGTAAGGTACTATGAGCTCTTTGAGATACGATGGTGCTTGACCATTTAGAGCTTTGTAGGTCAGGAGGAGGATTTTAAATTCAATCCTGGATTTTACAGGGAGCCAATGCAGAGAAGCTAATACGGGAGTAATATGATCTCTTTTCTTAGTTCTTGTCAGTACACGAGCTGCAGCATTCTGGATCAGCTGGAGAGTCTTAAGTGACTTGTTTGAGCATCCTGATAGTAAGGAATTACAATAGTCCAGCCTGGAAGTAACGAAGGCATGGACTAGTTTTTCAGCATCATTCTGAGACAGGATGTTCCTTATTTTGGCAATGTTACGAAGATGAAAAAAGGCTGTTCTTGAGGTTTGTTTTAAGTGGGCATTAAAGGATATATCCTGGTCAAAAATAACTCCTAGATTTCTGACAGTAGTGCTGGAGGCCAGGGCAATACCATCCAAGGTAGCTATATCTTTGGATATTGAGGATCGGAGGTGTTTAGGACCCAGCACAATCACCTCAGTTTTGCTTGAGTTTAGCATCAGAAAGTTGTAGGTCATCCATGATTTTATATCTGTAATACATGCTTGAAGTTTAGCTAATTGACTGATTTCATCTGGTTTGATTGATAAGTATAATTGGGTGTCATCTGCATAACAGTGAAAGTTTATTGAGTGTTTCCTAATAATATTACCTAGAGGAAGCATATATAAGGAGAATAGAATTGGTCCAAGCACTGAGCCTTGTGGAACGCCATGGTTAACTTTAGCGTACTTGGAGGATTTGTCATTAACATTAACAAATTGAGATCGATCAGAGAGATAGGACTTAAACCAGCTCAGTGTGATTCCTTTAATACCAACTAAGTGTTCCAGTCTCTGTAACAGGATGGTATGGTCAATAGTGTCAAAGGCAGCACTAAGATCTAGTAAGACAAGTATGGAGACAAGTCCTTTGTCTGAAGCAATTAGAAGGTCGTTAGTAATTTTCACCAGTGCCGTCTCTGTGCTATGATGCTTTCTAAATCCTGACTGAAAGTCCTCAAATACACTATTGCTATGTAGGAAATCACATAACTGATTAGCAACTACCTTCTCAAGGATTTTGGAGAGGAAGGGAAGATTAGATATTGGTCTATAGTTAGCCAAGACCTCAGGATCGAGGGTGGGTTTTTTCAGAATAGGTTTAATCACAGCTACTTTAAATGACTGTGGTACATAACCTGTTAATAAGGACATATTAATCATATCTAATAATGAAATGTTAACCAGTGGTAGCGCTTCTTTAAGTAACCTCGTTGGGATGGGGTCTAAGAGACAGGTAGATGGCTTAGCTGAAGAGACTCTTAGCATTAATTGTTGAAGGTTTATAGGGTAAAAGCAGTCTAAGTATATGTCAGGTCTTGTTGTTCCTTCTAGCAGTCCTGCATTTGAAAGTGAACTGTTAGAAGTTGAGGGCAAGAGGTGATTAATTTTATCTCTAATTGTTATAATTTTATCATCAAAGAAGCTCATGAAGTCGTCACTACTCAGAGCTATAGGAATAGATGGCTCAGTAGAGCTGTGACTGTCTGTCAGCCTGGCTACAGTGCTGAAAAGAAACCTTGGGTTGTTCTTATTTTCTTCTATTATTGATGAGTAATAGTCTGATCTGGCATTTCTGAGGGCCTTCCTATAGGTTTTCAGACTGTCTTGCCAATCTAAACGAGATTCTTCCAGTTTGGTGGAACGCCATTTACTTTCCAGTTTTCGCGATATTTGTTTTAGTTTGCGAGTTTGGGAGTTATACCAAGGTGCTAGTTTCCTTTGCTTCCTCGTCTTCTTTTTGAGGGGAGCAACAGAGTCTAAAGTCGTCCGTAGGCAGGCCGTAGCACTGTCTACAAAATTATCAATTTGGGAAGGACTGAAGTTAACAAAAAGGTCCTCTGTTATATTAAAGCATGACATTGAGTTAAATGCTGTTGGAATATCTTCCTTAAATTTAGCTATAGCACTGTCAGATAGGCATCTAGTGTAGAAGCTTTTATCTAATTTCATATAGTCGGGTAGTAAGAATTCAAAAGTTATTAAAAAATGGTCTGATAATAAACGATTCTGCGGAAATACAATTAAATCTTCAATTTCGATGCCGTATGCCAGCACAAGGTCGAGGGTGTGGTTAAAACAGTGAGTGGCGTTATGCACACTCTGACTGAAACCAATTGAATCTAATAGTGAGTTGAAAGCAATACTAAGGCTGTCGTTGTCAATGTCCATGTGAATATTAAAATCACCTACAATAAGTACTTTGTCTGATTTTAGGACTAAACATGATAAAAACTCTGAGAATTCAGATAAAAATTCTGAATACGGACCTGGAGCTCGGTAAACAACAACAAATATAATTGGCTGTACAGTTTTCCATGTTGGATGTTGAAGATTAAGAACTAGGCTTTCAAACGAGTTATAATTTAGTTTAGGTTTAGGATTAATTAACAGGCTTGAATCAAATATCGCTGCAACTCCCCCTCCTCGGCCTGATCCTCTAGGAATTTGAGTATTATTATGGCTGGGAGGAGTGGCTTCATTTAAACTAACATATTCTTCATTGCACAGCCAGGTTTCGGTAAGACAGAATAGATCAATTTGATTATCTGATATCAATTCATTTATTAATACTGCTTTAGAAGACAAAGATCTAATATTTAATAGTCCACATCTGATTTTCCTATTCTGTTCCATCATTGCAGATGTTGTTTTAATTCCAATTAGGTTGTTAAGTATAGCTCCTCTTTTGTTAACCTTTGATTTAACCGATCTAAGTCGGGGGACAAACACCGTGGTTATTAGACTATGAGAGGGCGGCTGCTCTAACGGAGGCACAGAGGAACGCGTTGCACTGCACCTCTGATTATTAATATCTAACTTGGGTTGTCATGGTTTACGACCGCTAATAAACTCGGTCAGATTTTTTGATATGAGAGCGGCTCCATCCCAAGTGGGATGAATGCCATCCCTCTTAATCAGACTAGGCTTTCCCCAGAACGCCTTCCAGTTATCTACGTAGCCCACATCATTAGCTGGGCACCATTCCTTCAACCAGCGGTTGAAGGATGACATGCGGCTGTATTTTTCATCGCTGATCAGGTTTGGCAGGGGTCCAGAGAAAACTACTGAGTCCGACATAGTCTTTGCATATGCACAAAGTGACTCAACATTAATTTTAGTGATCTCCGATTTACATAATCGGGTATCATTGCCACCTACGTGGAGTATGATCTTACTGTATTTACTGTTATTTTTATTTTTAGCCAGCAGCTTTAGATTAGATTCTATATCGCCCGCTCTGGCCCCAGGGACGCACACGACCGCGGCCTCTGGAGCCGACATCCTAACGTTTCTCAGTATAGAACTGCCAATAACCAGAATTGGCTTCTCAGCGGTTGTATCACTGAGTGGGGAGAACCGGTTAGAAAGTTGAGGATGCCCCGATTTGGAGTGACCACTGCTATGTGCACCCCCCGGATTACAGTTACTGCTATGCTTCCTTCGGACAGTCACCCACCCGCCCGACTGCTTGGGGTCTGCCGGGGGACTGCTAGCAGAAGCTACATGTTGCCCCGCACCAGCTACGCTAAGCTGGCTAGCTACGGAAACATACGACTTTGATTCCATAGTGTGGAGCCGTGCTTCAAACTCACTAAGCCTCGCTTCCAGAACAGCGAATAAACTACATTTATTACATGTGTCATTATCACTAAAGGAGGCAGATGAATAGCTGAACATTTGACACACAGAGCAAGAGAGAGCAGGAGATGGAGAGGAATTGGCCATTGCTAATGGCTAAGCTAAAGTAGCTAACAGCGTTTTAATCGTGAGATCAGCGAGGCAGTCGCTGTAAGGGAAGATAGCTACAGATACGTGCTTGAGTGCAACTGGTGTAGTCCAAATGCAATTTGAGAAAAATACCCGTTAAATTAAACAGATGCTAAGCTTATGCCCCGTTGATGCGGGCTCTAAGCAAGCAAGTGTAGGCCTAGCTAGCCAGTTTAAGTGCAATCCAGGCAAATAACCGCTAAATTAAACAAATTGAGTTTAGCTATGCTTATGCCCCGTTGATGCGGGCTCTAAGCAAGCATGGTTTGTTTTAAATTAATGTAATCCAGGCAAATAGCCGCTAAATTAGACAATAAAGCAGAGTTGAGTAGCTAAGTTTTGTTTGAGCAGCAAACAAGCGACCATAGCACAACACGGAAACACCGGAAATGAGGCAATACGCTTACCGTCAACGTCAGCACCCACGTCAGCGATGAGATCTAGCCATTCATCGATGAGATCTAGCCATGAGTGACAGAGCAAGTGAGATAGCCAGTAGTTCTCAAACTTTTTACACAGAGCAAATAATATTGGGCTCTTAGACTACTAACATCATCATAGACCTTTCTGGGTACCACCAAGATAGAGGATTTAATATAACAAGCCATATGATGCTCTCATTTGTTTTTGACATTCCACATGCAAATACTCACAACATCAGGTTGAGGTGCATCCTGGGACAAGTCCATTGGCAGGTTGTCTTCTGCTCTTCTAGAGGTGGTTGTGCTTCTTGTTGCTGCCAGCTTAAGTAAACATAAGTAAAGAAGTTTTGAGTGTCTAAAATGTGTTGTAATAAACAACACATTATATAACTTGCAGAAACAAAAACTAAAGTGATATTTTATTACATATTGATATATCAGTCTCATACACCTTGAATTATTGTTGGTCAGTGATACACATACCCTTTGAAGATGAGCTGGAAAGTTGAAAACGGTTGGCACAACACCATCTTTAAGCCGGACATTCTGCCCCGTTCTGTCCTCACTCCTCAAGTGTCCTGTCAGAGGCAACTAAACCGTCCCTTCTCAGGGCAAGTTCCCACTGCCTCCTCATCTTTCCATTTTTGGGAAACTTTAAAAACATGAGACATGTACCCAGATATATAAATTATTGTCAACATTTCCAACCCTTTTTTTCCTTCTTTCAACATTAAGGGTAAGGACAAAAATACACACCTAAATTATCATATGTTTTGGGTAATTGTATGTATGTATGTGTGCATGTATGTACTTTAGAATAAGACAACCACACTAAACTAGTTATAAAAAGGTGTCCAAAAGAAACATCAGTGATTGTGTAAACAAACTTCTATAAAGCCTTGGGTCAGCAACAATCTTGTAATACAAGGCAAGGCAATTTTATTTGTATAGCACATTTTCAGCAGCATTGCAATTCAAAGTGCTTTACATAAAACAATGAAAAAGTTAAAAGTTGATACAAGTAAAAACAATTTAAAAGCAGAGTAAAACAGAAATAACAAATACGAATTAAAAGCAATTATTTAAAGCAAAGGCAATTTCACTTGTGCAGAACATCTCAGCGGCAGCGCAATCCAAAGTGCTTCACACAGAATTCCAAAATACAGGTAAAAATAATATAAAAGTGAGAGCAATTAATACCAAATTAAAAACAACTTAAATAAAAACACGTGCGATACACAAATAAAATTCACAGTGCAATACAATAAATGAGGAAAAGGCAATGTCAAATAGCAATGTCTTCAGCCTTGATTTAAAAGAGGTGAGAGTGGGGGCCGACCTACAGTTTTCCGGAAGCTTATTCCAGATATGGGGAGCATAAAAACTGAACGCTGCCTCCCCCATTTTGGTTCTGACTCTGGGGACGGCAAGCAAACCTGTCCCTGACGATCTGAGAGTTCTTTGTGGTTCGTAGTTTATAAGCATATCCGAGATGTATTTTGGGCCTAGACCATTTAGTGATTTGTAGACCAGCAGAAGTATTTTGAAATCTATTCTTTGAGATACAGGGAGCCAGTGTAAAGACTTTAGGACAGGAGTGATATGATCCACTCTCTTGGTCCTAGTGAGGACTCGAGCAACAGCGTTCTGAATCAGCTGCAGTTGTCTCATTGTTTTTTTCGGGAGACCTGTAAGAATACTGTTACAGTAGTCAAGTCTACTGAAGATAAAAGCGTGGACAAGTTTTTCCAAATCTTGTTGACACATAAGTCCTTTAATTCGCGATATATTTTTAAGATGGTAAAAGGCAGATTTTTTTATTGTCTTCACGTGGCTGTTTAAATTCAGATCAGAGTCCATGGTTACACCCAGATTTCTGGCTTTGTCTGTTGTTGTCTTTAACGTCATTGTTTGAAGTTGAGCGTTGACTTTCAGTCGTTCCTGTTTGGCTCCAAAAATAATCGCTTCAGTTTTTTCTTCATTAAGTTTGAGAAAATTCTGGCACATCCAGTCGTTAATTTGTTTAATGGTCCTAGCCAGTTTTAGAATTGGGCGGTAGTCCCCAGGCGACAGGGTAATATAGATTTGCATATCGTCTGCATAGCTATGATAACTTATGTTATTATTGTTCATAATCTGTGCCAGTGGAAGCATGTAGAGATTAAATAGGACAGGTCCCAAGATAGAGCCTTGGGGAACTCCACACGTCATTTCGTTGAGCTCCTATAGTTTCTTTTCTTTAAATACGATTCAAACCACTGTAGTACTTCACCAGAGAGGCCAACCCAGTTTTCTAAACGGTCCAGAAGTATGTCGTGGTCTACCGTATAAAATGCAGCACTGAGATCTAGCAATACTAGGACTGTGGTTTTACCATTGTCTGTGTTCAATTGGATATCATTAAATACTTTGACAAGAGCCGTCTCAGTGCTGTGGTATGGACGAAATCCCGACTGGAAGGTATCAAAAATATCGTTTTGGGACAAATAAAGGATGAGTTGCAGAGAAACCGCTTTATCAATGATTTTACTCAGGAATGGAATGTTTGATATTGGCCTGTAGTTGCTCTTTATTGACTTATCTAGATTGTTCTTTTTTAAAAGTGGCTTGACGACTGCAGTTTTTAGGGCCTGTGGGAAGACGCCTGAATAAAGAAACATATTCACAATCTGCAGAAGATCTGAGGCCAAACAATCTGAAACATTTTTGAAGAGGCACGTCGGCAGGATGTCAAGGCAACAGGTGGAGGTTTTTAGATTTTGTATAATCTCCTCCAGGTTTTTAAAGTTAATCATTTGAAATTGTGTCATATTAGAGGTTTTTTTGGTTGGACACTCTAACAACACATATCCTGCATTTGTTGTGGAGGCATCGACTGTTTGTTTAATTTTTAGGATTTTTTCATTGAAAAAGTTGGCAAAGTCATTGCAGGCCTTATTGGATGCAAATTCAGATGCTACTGTTATTGGAGGGGTTGTTAACCTGTCAACAGTATTGAACAAGGCACGTGCATTATTGAAGTTTCTTGCAATAATGTCGGAAAAGTAGGACCGCCTTGCATTCCTTAGTTTGAGATTAAAAATGCGATGTCTCTCTTTATAGTTGTCAAAATGGACCTTGAGGTTAGTTTTTCGCCACCTGCGTTCAGCTTTACGACACTCTCTTTTCTCAGATCTAACTAGTGCATCATTTCTCCATGGAGATCTTTTTTAATGAGAGACAGCTTTGAACTTAGCTGGAGCAATGGCGTCAATAATATTTGTATTTCTAATACTGAAGTTATCTACAAGCTCAGTTACTGAGGTTCCAGAGAGCGCGGGGGTTGAGGAGTAAAGCAGAATGAATTTTTCACTAGTGTTTTCACTAGTGATGTAACGTTTTGTGATTATCTTAGTTTGAAATTTTTTTTGCACAATTAAGGAGCCAGAAAACACAGGAGTGATCTGAGAGAGCAACGTCTGTTACCACAATTTTGGCGATGTCCAGACCTTTCGATATAATCAGGTCTAGAGTGTGCCCCATGTTGTGCGTTGGTTCCGTCACATGCTGAGTCAGTTCATAGTTGTCAAAGGCACAATACAGTTCTTTGGTCCCACTATCTTGGGGGTTGTCAACATGAATGTTTAGATCACCGGCAATCATTACACAATCAAAGTTAATACAGAGTAATGAAAGCAATTCATTAAAGTCATCAAAGTATGTCAGTAGTAGTATGTCGTAGACCCACTGTTCCTGTGTAACAGGACCTGTATTGTGCATAAATTCACTAAGTAACTAAGGATTATCCCAAATATAATCATAATATTGTCATATCTTACAGGTGAAAGGTTTGAGACTATGGCAATTTGAGCATCCGTAGGCTGCATAAAAGCCTGGCATCTTCCTTGTAAAGCCAGCAATTTCCTGTATCATAATGTAAGATGTTTTTAACAAACCAAACCGATTGGAAATCATGTGCAACTTATGTTATATTGAAAAGAAAGAGCAATTCTGCCTCTCTCACTGACGTAAAATTGCTGGTAGCAGATAAACTGTAGCTGCTACTAGCTAGCTAGGTCTCACTCAAAGCTTCTTCTTGTTATTAGCCAGCTAGGCTAATAACTACAACCACACTCACAGCTTCTTGTTATTAACCAGCTAATAACTACAACCACAACTACATCCACAAAGATTGTAATTTAGACAAAAGACTAGCTAGCTAGCTAGTCATAAAATCGTCATTGGTGTCAGTACACTGATACACAACTATGCTGCACAATTAAGTCGTTTTTCGAAAAGAAAAGCTGCAATTTCAACATGTTCAAGCATCCAGAATTATAGCCACATTTATAACGTTTGTAAGAAACCAAACCGTTTGTAAATCCGTTAAGATTTCAGCGAGATAAGAGTATTTGTGTTCATGCAGATCACTCACCTCACATCAGGTACCACAGAGTCCGCCAGAAAGCTTGACTGTGACAAGATGGCCGCCGGTGATGCCGTTGGAAACTCCACCGTAAGACATCTAGGCTTTATATATATCTATGATAAAAAACGCCAAACTCCGTGCAAGGAGGCAGGTTGGGGTGGTGGATGGGTCAAACAAATAGGACATTTGAAAATAACACTGGAAGCCTTAACCTAAACCAACCGTTACCGTTAGGTGTGAGGAGAGAAAAAGATCCAGTGGGTTGTATTTCGTGCCACCACAAGGATTGCTGAGTCATGAAATGCTCCTATGGGTCGTATTGGAAGGTAGGAACAAAAAAACTATGTCTTTGTATGGTTTGGAGGACTTGTTGATCTCAATAGATGTTCTATGGGGTTTAAGTCAGTGCTTTGGATGGGCCAAGCACTGACTGGGCCAAAGCACTGCCCGGGTCATTGTTATGCTGAAAGGTGAACTGTCGCCCCAGTCTGAGGTTGCGTGCGCTCTGGAGAAGGTTTTCCTGAAGGACCTCTCTGTATTTGGATGCATTCATCCTGCCCTTAATTCTGACTAGTCTCCCTGTCCCTGGTGCTGAGACACACCCTCACAGCATAATGTTGCCACCACCAGGCTACCACTATATGGTATTAGCCAGGTGAAGAGCAGTGTTTGCCAGACATAGTGCTTCAAGTTCTGCCCAAAGAGTGCAATCTTTGTGTCATTATGCCAGAGAATCTTTTTACTAATACTGTCAGACTTCTTTATATGCCGTTAGCCAAAGTACAGACAGGCTGTCATATGCCTTTTACTCAAGACTGGCTTCTGTCTTCTCACTCTACCATAAAGGCCTGATTGATGGAGTGCTGCAGAGATGGCCATTCTTCCAGCAGGTTCTCCCATCTCTGCAGAGGCAACCCGTTTTCTCTCCCAACTCGTAAAATACTGACTTGTGGCTCTTAGCATCAGATACTAATGCAAAAATCCCACTAGCGTCTGTTTGGAACGCACCAGGCATGACAACAGCTCTGACTATCTATTAAGGCGAAAACGCTAGCTGGTAGTATGAAGGACCGAAATGGGGCAGGTTGGAGTGGTGGATGCAAGTTGGAGTGGTGGATGGATCAAACAACACAGGACTTTCACCCAAGAGACATATCCAGTTCTTGTCCTGCGTGTCACTGAAACATACATTTTGTAACCCCACCCAAACCTCAACAGTCCCGAGTCAGCGCTTCTAAATATGACGCCGAAGGGTTTGACGCTAAAGGAGACTTTTTACATCAGTAACAAATGCCAAAGGCACCTGACCAAGCATCGTTTTTTGACGTGCTAGGAGTGAGTATGGGCAGAGGACTTTCAGAGAACCAAGGCTCTTCTTTCCCGGTCACTCAGTTTGGCCAAAGCCAAATCTAGGAAGAGTCCTGGTGGTTCCAAACTTTAGCTTTAGGAACGGTTTTATGCCCTTGCTCTGATCTATACCTTGCCACAATTTTATTGTGGAAATCTATAGAGAATTCTTTGCACTTCACAGGCAGACTCCAGTTCTCAAGTACAGCATCTCATCGATCATTAAAGCAACAGGATGCACCTGACCACAATTTATATGTAAATCAAAGATTTCAGTTTTGGGTGTTTGATAATATGCGGAATCCCCCAAGATCTTTCACAGATTTTAATAAAACCAACCAAAATGAAATGAAAACTCCACAGCACTGTCCATCATCCGGAAACTCAGGGCACCCCAGTCCCACCTTCTGCTCCTCCTGTACAGGAGCATCATAAAACCAATCCTCCTCTATTGTTCCGCATACTTTACCATGGCCGCTGTCACTAACAGGAACAAACTCAAAATCACATACAACACACTCAATCACTGGTTGCTGTTTTTATCAACATTTATTCACCAGCTCTTATCATGGTTTTTATGTATTTCCTTTAATTATTTCGGTCTATTTCGGCCAGGGAAGCTGGATGGCTTTATGTTTATTGATATTTTTTTAACTATAACGCTACATCTGTCAACATTTATTTAGATGTTATCATGGTATTCATTTCTTTATTTTAATAATATTATTTTGGCCTTATTACCGGTGAAATATTACAGTAAATAAGACAGAAGAATAGGCTACGATATGAGCCGAGCTGGGTGCATTCAAAGCAGATATCCCACCATTCATATCAGAGAATCTGACAGCGATCAGCGGGTCTTTAACGCCAGTATCGCTTCAATGTACATATATATAATCTGTGATTTTGTCACCAGCAACAACACGTTGCTCAGTTTTGTTCCAGTAAGTTCTGCAGCGTAATAACGTTTAAAAAAAATCAGCTGAAGACTCCGGAAGTGACGTAGTACCGCTCCGCAGATAGGAAAGATACAAATACATAATATTTGTAATATTGATGTATATTGTATTTGATGATTTAAACAATGAAGATAATAATAATAATAAAATACAGTTTCATGTATTTGTCTCCTGTACTGTTTGCTCGGTCGGCCGGCGGGCGGTGGCAATCTGAAATGGAATGAAGCCCATTCACGGCAGACAGCAGAAACACAGGCCGAACATGTCCTCCCACCCACCCCGGAAAAACTACAAGTACGCACGCTTGTAACAGGTTCTGGGCCGTATCTATAATGGGAGTTGTAGTTTTTAAATATATTGGAATATTTCTCATAATTAGAAGTTGGCAGTGTAGAATTGCAGAAGCCCCCTGGTTTTTTTGGGGGGGATGGGGAACACACTGGTGTCATCAGATTTTAAAAATCAAATCGTTAAATAGGTGAAAATAGCTTATTACCATATTTGACAGTGCTTACAGTGGGTAAACTTTGGTGACCATATCTACATGACAGCTGAGGTCCAGAGCTTTCTATAACAGCTGATCCTATGTGTGTAGAACCTTCTGTTGCTAAAGGACAAGCCTTCAAACATGGACTAGGTTCAAGGTTCAGAGGTCAATATTTCAGAGCAGGAGTGATGGATCCTCTTCAGACTGACATATGTTACTGTGGAGGTTGAGACCTTTTCAACTATGTGTTCGATATAGACCTACAACAATGTTTTAGTTTTCACATATCATGGAGACCAATTTGCAAGCGATACTTTATTGTCCCCGGAGTGATATCTGCCTTGAGTTCAAATTCTTCACACATAACACTTGACATATTGTTTTATCATACAGCTGACATATACTTACAATAAAAAAGTGATATGTAGCCAGACTGAAGCACGTCACACACAATCTATTGCTCATCTTTCGCAGTGACAAGAGCAACCTACACACAACCCTATATGCATCATATCATGAAGCTATTGCAAAACCCCTGCAGCCTCAAGCAACATTATTTAAAGTTGTAATTGAGGTAGGTCTGAATAGGCCTATAGTTTAGAAATGTTAAGTTTAAGATAAGAACTCATACTTGGCATGGAGAATAAAGATAGATGAGACCATATTATCTGTGCTTGCCTGGAGAGACTGGTTTCTATTCCTCTCCACAACCTTCATGACAGTCACCTGACAAGCAAGCTTTAAATGAGATGTTTTTAGATATTGCCATGCAGATATATATGAATATGCTCTGTAATGCAGCCTTGTATAACATAAACCCTCTGATTCACCGTGAGTGTCTGCTCTAAATGATGAACACACACTTTGAACACAGGCCTTCCAGCCAGGTGTTGTCCATATGAACACCAAGGTGTCTATAGGAGCAGAGCCCATTGATTGGTTCATCATTTGTGACCTCTGATACCCTCTGACCCATGTCACCACCAACTCCTCAGTTTGTCAAATGGTTGAATGAGATTGTTGGCATGGCACCAGCAGGTCTCTATTTTAGCAGAATATGCAAAATGTACGTGTGTCTATACCC